>OZ005652.1:92066874-93266874 GCA_963930645.1 Salticus scenicus
TAGGGATGCTACAGTAAGCTTTTCGTTAAGATCAAGCAAATGGTTCGTGTACAGGGACAATCAAGAGAATTCTAATACATTACGTCTATGGGGGAAATTGGAGGTAAGTAGAGTTTAACGTCTATAGACTGCACTAAACCAAATGAAACGAATATATATTTTTTGTAATAGAGATAGTTAACTGGGGGAAAAAATTGTGTATGTAGGAGCCTCGCCTCCCCCCTGGGGGGGAAGTCCCCCCTCGAGGGTAGTAAATTTTCATGATGGGTATCTTTCAAAAGAGCTCGCCAATACCTTTAAAACGAATGGTTGAACCATCGATATGCGATAATTTAAAACAAAGTTATCGATTTTTTTTTTACTTTTAACGAAAAAAAAACTTAGAAAAACTTTTTTTTTTATTTTTTTTTATTGAGAATAAAATGGGCTTTTTTTTAGATATTTGGTGTTTTACTACTTCTCTAATATGGAAATCGTCTGCATTATCATAAAATATATATATAATTTTTAATTATAATATTAATAAATTATTTTTAAAAAACAGAATTATTTTTTAATAACCGAATTAAATTCTATATAAATGTAGGTGCATTAATGAAACGGGGGGTTAAGGGGGGCGGTAGCCCCCCTCACACAGAACTAATTATCATATAAAACTCTTCAGAAGCCTAATCTGAATTGTTTAACGCAGGTTCACATAACAGTACTCGTTATCTTACCTTTAAATCTGCACTCTGTATTTATAGTATTAAATTTCAGGGTAAGAGAAAGTCGTGTGGGTGACACACCAGATTATTAAATCTGTTTTCAATGTCAATCTGCGGATTTAAATTTCTTCAAATTTCGTTATCATTTTATTGTAGTATTATTGCTAACGAAAATCCTGACTGGAACTTGCATCTGCTGCTTATAAAAATTCATCTTTGAACGGAGAAATCATATTGGCTATAGAATAACACATTACTTATGTCACATGTAATACATCTTACCATATTGTTACTACAAAGGGATTTACACAGTTTCAATATTCGACATTGTTTGTAATATGAGTGAAAACAGATTTTATTAAAAAAGGAAAAAGAAAATAAAAATCTTAGCATATATTTGTACTTATATCTATCTAAACTTTATATGAATGTTTCTCTTTAATTACAAAAATTTAAACGGACACCTGCTATATTTTTTCTTTTCTTCTTCTTTACTTTATTCCATCAATTCGACCCTTGAATAAGTTTTATATAGCTAGCTAGTATACAAATTGGCCTTTATTTTTGGCTAGTGCCTTTCTTCGGGATTGGTATAAACTATACTAGTTGGTACCCGTCAAAATTTGACGTCTTAATAACATTTAAAAGTACAACTGAAATCTTTTTATAGCCCAGCAGCCGAGAACCGTTGTTTTACACTCTTTTAAATGAAGCTTAAAGTGGGTGCGCTGGTTTTGTATGGATTTCGCTCTACAATAGAATTCGACACAGTCACTTTTTAAGATATTTCTAGCAATTTTCATATTATTTAGTCAAAAAAAAGTAAGTTAAACATTTATGAAATACTTATTTAAAAATATTTGATATATAACAACCCCATGAATTCCACTACCATCAATTATTCATACTGTAAACCAAAAGGTGAATGTAACAAACATGTAAAAACCCTGAAATCTCCTACTTCCATGCAGATTTAAAAGCGAGCAGAGATTTAATAAAAGGTATATTATATAGTTAATATTAAAAGTGTTTATTTATCTAAGTTAAAGTTTAAACTTTTCTTTAAAGCTTTTTATATTTGAAGTTGGTGTAGCCGTTTTCACGATGTGACACCCTCGATCATCAGCACCCTGTATGTAAACAGGATTTTGTGCATACCTGCGATCTTGAAAGGGGGGGGGGGTTGTTGCTTTCGAATTATTTGATAGATATTTTGGTTGGGTTTAATACATACAATTACATTCTATTTTTCAGCTGCATTCCTGATTTTAATTGAAACTCCTATAAAATAATTTTAATGACAAATATCCCCTCCACCATCAAGACCAAAGGTATCTACAAAATCCCGTCTAACAATTAACAAAGTTGTTACATCGGAATAGCCAAACGAAATTGACTTTTCGCACTTATAATATTTTTTGTGATGTGACAGACAGAAAATCCCCCCCACCCTTTTTCAACCAATACATACATATTATCCAATGTTTGAGAAATAGGACTAAAGAGACTTTAAAGCATATAAATTATGTAAAAAATGCATATGTAAGAAAATATGTGAAAGAGCAACTAATGTATGAATGAATTACGACAATGTTTTCCAATTTGGTCGCAAGTATTGGCTTAAAGGTTCATAATTTCCTTTTTTGGAAAACAGCAAGGCGTGTAATATATATTTTTTTCTTTTTCTTTCACTTTGTATAAAGTATACACTTTTGCACGAGTTCTACAATATTATGTATAATTCATCTTTCTTTTTAGCATTGGATATTCTGCTTTTAATTTTAACTTTTTACTTTTAAACCTTTTCTCTGGTTAAATTTTTATTTCTTATTGAAATAAAATTTGCCTAATTCAAACAGACAAACCCCCAATAAAATTTTTAGAACTACTATTCAGTAACAATTAATAGTTTACCTGATTTTGTTACTTCAAACTGGTCTTTTAAATGTAATACTAACAACTTAATTTACCATCACTTTTTAGTTTTATAAAGGTTCATAGTGAACTATCTACTCACATAAATATAAGAAAATAAATAAAATAAAAGAATCATTTTAGTCTAACTTTATTCATACCATTAAAATAAAAGTTGAAAACTAAACCAAATAAATAAGCGTTAATTTATAAACTCCTTTCCAATATATATTTAACATGAAAAACTTAGTACATAACACATTTATAATTATGAAGCAACCAATTTACATGTTTACAGAACAACAACAATTTTTTTTTATATATATGCTTCTTTTGAAAGCATGTATAATCGTGTAAGTGATCCGAATCATTAACTTGCCATAGATTAAAAAATAAAATAAAAATAAAACACTTCTTTATATACAAAATCGAGTGTTTTGTTAATTTTAAGTACGATGTGAACATTAAAAGTTTTGATTAATCGAATTTAATAGCTGGGCAAAGTAAATAAATACCATCATTGAAATAAACATATAGATACAGTGCAGAAGAAAGGTTCAATATTTATATACAGGAATATTTTAAATAAACGACGTAATTTAAAAGTTCAAAAATTCAGTTTCCTGTGCTAAAAGATAAGGAATTATACACAATAACGTAGGACACCTGCAAAAGAATAAGCTTTATACAAAGTGGATGAAATAAAACAAAAGAATCTATACACAACTTGCTGTCGTTCAAAGTACGAAATTGTGAACTTTTTAAGCTAATACTTACTATCAAATTGAAAAGAAACGACGAAAGATAGTAGTCGCTCGATGCGATAAAGTAAACACGAACGATCGTCTTTACAGTTACGGAAAGGAATAGAGCCTGCTTCAGTTGCTTCTCATTGGTTCAAAGCAAAGCGTGCAAATTTCAGCTATTGGTCTCCGATTGCATCTAGGGAAAAGAATAGCCTTCTGCGCATGCTCAGATCGTACAATTTTGGTCTTAAAGAAATACCTTTGTGCTTTAATATATAAGATAACCCTCCTAAATAAATAAATAAATAAATAAAGTAGAGAAATGTAAATATAGGTGTGTGTGTGTGTGTGTGTGTATAAATATACTTCTCGTTTTTAATCGAGTGAAAATTCAAAAATAAAATATTCATTTATAAATAGTTTCAACCTCATTAAGCCATCTCAAGTAGTTTCAGAAGAAATAAATTTAACAATAAAGTTTGCCAGTCCCGTTATTTTCTAATTAATAGGGTTAAAAATCTGAAAATAATTGTAAGATCTTATAGAAAGGATAATGGGTAAAATATAAGAACATTTTATTAGACGCTAAGTCAGTTTTCATATGCTTAATGGCTAAACTCTTTGTGTCTATCAGCTTTTTGTTCCCAACTGGCGAACTTATTTCTATTTCCCAACTGTTGAAGCGGCAAAGCTGTAATTTTGCCTATCAACAGGAATGTTGTATCTGAACGTCTATTGTCTATAATTGCACAAAATTTAATGCATAATAGAGCCACTAAGAAAAATCATGAAGATTCAATTTCGGTGGCTATAAGATGAAAGTTGGTGTCACTACACTGTTAAAAATGATTGCTTAAAAATGAGCTTAATTGTCTCAAAATTGCTCCGAAACCATATATACTTAAATTTGAAAACCCATGTACCCATTTTTGAGTATACAGACAGGCTGAAAAATGGGGTTGACCTATAATCAAAATACCCCCATGTTTGACATGTCAATATACTCAAAAATTAGAACATGGGTCTTCAAATTAAAGTATATATTGATTCGGAGCTATTTTGAGACAATTTTGCTCATTTTTAAGAAACCATTTTTAACGGTATATGCTGCAAACCCCTACGCGTTTACGAGAATGCAATATATCAGCTTCTATTTTGTATCAGTGTACCAAATTTGATATGCAAAATACTTATTAAGAAAAAAATTGTTGATGCAATTTAAGAGTATATTAGGCGATAGATGACAGTGATATTTCGCACATTTTGCAATTTTCCATATAATTATATCTCAACTGTTATTACTTGTACTATTTAATTTACTCTTACGCAACTTTATTTTTTAAACATGAATTGTGAAAAGCTGATTATTTAACTGGTAACCTGAGCTTTTATAGTATAATATAAAAAAAGGTGTTGTGCTTGCCTAACGTACTAGTTGTATGATAAAATAAAAGTCTTTTCAAAGTACTCAGTGTAAATATGCATCTTTTAATTCAAATTTAATTTTCTAGCGAAAATTTTATATATACATATTTATAAGGATGCAGATGATTCTGCAATGAAATTACTGCATTTATATGCATGAGGATACACTTTTTTTTTTAATGCGAAGATGGGACAAGTAAAAAAAAAATCATTATGAAAATATACCTCCATTATATATATATATATATATATATATATATGCATATATATAGTATATCTTAACAATATTTAAAATATTTAGAAAATATGTTCTTGTATACGTCATGTTTTATTTTCAATGTATTTTCTCACATAGTGTACTTTTTTTTAATTTTAAATATAAAGAAATTTCTAACGTTTTGGAAATATTTCTTCGCAGAAACAAAGTCCCAAGCATTACCACAAATCTTTCCAAAGTCTGATCCCCCCATCTTTGCTTTGCTTAAGATGAATTATTTTACTTTCCATGATATCGCTAACTTTTATGCATTATCCGGAATTTAAATTCTACATTTGTTGTGGAGCACTTAATCTTTCAGAGGAGAACTATTGTTGATATCACTGCGTGCTGTGTTTATCCATTTGCTGCAAAAGAACTGTTTTCGCAATAAAGACAAATGGATCAATAAGACGATGTTTTGAATAAAAGCAACAATATATGTTTAGGTTATATATCTTCATGTCGCAAAATTTTGTTTTTAGTCATAGAAAAAAAAAATATATATATATTAAATAATAATCTAAAAGTATTGTACTGCATGAGCATGTATATATATATATATATATATGTGTGTGTGTGTGTGTGTGTGTGTGTGTGTGTGTGTGTGTGTGTGTGTGTGTGTGTGTGTGTGTTAAAAAAAAAAAAAAGAAAGAAAGAAAAAGAAAAAGAAAGGGGATGCCCACCACAGATTATTTTTTACTTTAAAATTTTTCATCAACTATTTGTGTCATATGACTATTTACTGTGCATTTAAAAAATAACTAATAAATTTAAAATAACGAATTTAAATTTTCATCTAAAAACTTAGCTGCATTTTTATTACAAAGTAATAGAATACTTAATCAAAATGTCTTTGTTAGCTAATTTCAACTTTTAATACGTTGGATAAAATACCAATTGCATATGATAATTTCATTTAATTAAAATAATAAACATAGAGTATTAATTAAAATTTTCAATAATTACTTTGAGTAATTAAAAGTGTTAAAGTCTATCTACCGCATCGCCGATTAAGTTCCGATCATATATGCGTTAAAAATATGCAAGTATTTTCTATAAAGTATTTTCACTCAAAATACTTTTACTTTCTTTATTTTCTTTTTTTAACTATTTTTACTGCTACTGACATATACAAATTTTATAATATTACTATTATAGGCTAATTAGAAATGACATTGAAAATAAGTAAATTAACCAATAAGGATTTCTAAATGAGGAAACTATTATAAAGAATCTCAAAATTTTTATCATAAATTATATAATTATTATCTCCATAACGCCTCTTAAAGTATCATAAAATGACAAATGCACTACAAATCAGATATTAACGCAAAGCCATTCTAGCTAGCATATCTTCGCCTGACATGATAATTTGCAGATTTATTATCGGAATGTATCTCCAAAATAAGGATATTTACATTTAATTGCTGTGACATATTTGTAAGTATTGTTAAAGCAAATATTGCTCAAAGTATTTGTAAGAACATATAAATCCGTCTTTATGCAATTTATCAAAATTTTGAATATTTACATGCATTAGTTAAAATACATATTTTTGCCCAGAGATGCAATATTTGATTCGTTATTCATAAATTATTAAATACAATTTCAGTTATTGTGATTGTAAAATAATTAGTGACGATATTTAATATCACAATTTTAATATTACAGGAATGGAACACGGGCGTAGAACTCATACCACTACCGATAAAATGAAATTTTCAACTTCTTTAATCAAAGATACCATAGGTACAGGAATTTCTTCAACAAATAGCAGTATAAGTTCCATCCCTACAATTCTAATAATATAAAATTGTTTTAAAGATTGGGAAGTTTTAGTAATTTCTAACTCAAACACGTCGGAATATTAATGACAAAAATATAAAAAAAAGATTATTTTGAATAAAATTCAAAATGTCACAATGGGATATACATATATATATATATATAATATTTTTTTAAAATTTTGCTTACATTTAAATTAAACATAAATAAAAACCAATGATACATCTAAAAAAGATAATTTAAATCAACTAAAACATTTCCTTTTGCAAATAGATTTACGCAATGTGTTCCAAAAATGAAGGATGTACTCAAAAATAAATTAATAAATAGTATGAGATCTAAATTCTTTATTCCGTGTACTCCATTTTTGAAAACAGTAAAATACAGTTTAATTTTCGATATTATATGTTAGTTATAATTTTTATATTGATACATAAAAACAGCACGTAATATTGCGTATTTTATTTAATCAAATGTTCTATCTATGTGAATTGCGAAATAAAAAGAATCGACAAACTATTATGAATAATTCTACATAAAAATCCAATATCGAGATTTTTAAGCGCAATATCTGTCATCAATGTAAACTATCTGATAGAATCAAATACTATTTTGATCGATATAATTGAAAAAAAAAAAAAAAAAGAAAGATGCAAAAAATATTTCAATAAATTTAGTTTCCTATGAAAATAAAAGATAAAAATACCTAGTTTGATATTTCTTTTCGTATATTCTTCCATAACTTTATTGGATTTATTTTATGATATTTCTGATTGATCCATTTGCGTAATATACGAATTTCATCTAAGAAATGGAGAAAGATTATTATTTACTATTTTGTCATAAGAGAACCAATTTTAACAGAAATGTATCATGTAAATTTAAGTGCAATACCTTTGCTTTTAAATGAAATAACATCCATATGTGATTTACTACACCATGCGATTATAATTTTAATCCTTTGAAAATTCTTAAGTATGATTAATAGCATAAAATAAGTAATTTATTTCATTTATTTTAATTATGTTGTAAGATTAATATGTATTGAAGTTTGATCAATTAAAAAAAAAAAAAAAACTTGTTCCATTTCGTTTTTATTTTTTTAAATCTAAACTCTATGAGCACAATTGGATTAAAAATTAATAATTATGAAAATGAAAGTGAAATGAATGTTAAATGAAGTGAAATGAATGTTAAATTAAGTGAAATAAACTACACTCACATATTAAACATAAATAACTTAAATAAGTTATGATGGAGATTGTCTTGCTCGCAAATATAAGATATGTGGATAATACAAAAATGATACAGAGTATCCTTTAAATTAAATAACATGCATATATACACTTAGTATATATATTTATATGAAAGAAAATATGTTTTAAATGTATATCTCGGAATACATAAGAAAAAAAAAAACTTAATAGATAAAATATAGTTTTTCTAGGAATTTTTCACAACTGTATTTATACTTTTGTTATAGCATTCTCTATAAATACAGTAAAAATTTATTTGCTGAAAATTATCAACCTCCGTTTTTCAATTTATTTAGACATTTTGTGAGGCCTGAATTTTATTTGATTGGTTTTAGAAAATGTTTGTCTCTGAATGTTTTAACAAAATTTTGGAGATGCGTATTTCATGAAACAATAGACGTAATTTCACAAAAAAAAAAAAAAAAAAAAAAAAACTTGGTTTGACTTTTGTATAAATTTCTGCTAATTTGATTTTGGCATTCATCCTAAGATATATCTCGCTAACATGCTACAATTTCCCTTATTTACGGGTAAATTATATCTCAGCATTTCCTCGCGCACAAAATTTAAAAATGGAAGTAGCCTTATTAAAAAATATCCTGAATTAATGAGGTGCCACCAACATGCTGTATAACATAAAAGAAGTATTAATCAGTTTCTTGTGTAATTTTCTGCTATAGTAAAATTGTAAAAAAAAAAAAAAAAAATGCTTTATGTACAATATTTTTATAATACACATGCACAATCTTTTCCAAACGGCCATCATATCTTGCAATTAATTTTAAATTTTTTAGTGTATAAACCTGTTATGAACTTATGTATTACGTGCATAGGAGTAAATGTAGAATATTCATGCTAAAGATAATTTAGTTATTTTCGTGCTTTAAAGAGGTATAGTGCACTTTAAAAGATAGCATATAACGCAAAGTATAGGCAGAAGCTTGATAAACATCCCATAACTATATTTACTATTATAAATTGCGTGCTTCAAATTCGGATACTGACGTACATTTATCGCAGAATAACTGACTGTTATGATCTAAATGAGAACTCACATAAGAATAAGGGGAAACACTTGAGACATTTTCTAAATGTGATATATGTTGCGAATGAAACAATGCAATTTATTTACATTTGGTGTAGACAAATACTTTCAAGTTAAATATGATTAATTTGAGTATTAAAATTTGAATAATCTAAAGAAAAAATATTTTTAAATAAATAAATGTTAAAAAAATTATTGGATATTCATTTAGTTAAACATTAATTAATTAAATTTTTGCATCATTTAATTTTTAAATACATAAGCTTTTATCAAATGAAAAAAAAAAAAAAAAAAATGGTTCGCTAAAAGTGTTAGATTTATGCGAACTAACAAAGAATATTGCAGTGTTCGAGAAGTCCTCGAAGCTGGTAGATGTCATATGTTTTGTTGAAACACAGTTTACACTGGTCTGCTTAATAGTTATTGTTATTAACGTCTCTGTCGATTTACGCTTTTCCGTTTGACATCGGCATAAGCAGTATATCAGTGGAAAGAGCGTATCCGGCTATCAAGCCGGATATATTAATTACAGAGTTTTTTTAAAATTGCAATACACTTCATTATTACATGTAAGTGTTTTGAACGTATAAATTAGTTTTGTTTAGAATAATTTAACAGTATACATATAACATTATATAAATGTGTAATAAATTTTAAGATAATATATATTTTTTCTTTACCAAGATATTTTTGAAAATAATATTAAAAGGTTTTTTGCTAGTAATAATTGCATGCTATATCCCTAACAGCACATCGTCTCCAAATGACAACGTCTGGATGTCTTATGGATGAAAACGACGTTTATAGACATCCTATGGACATCTTCATGTTGTATTGTGGACGTTGTTAAGTATTTAAAGTGATGCTGCACCAATGGGCATCTCTCATACACATAAAGCTGAGGACGCTCCACCGCGCCACATTCATAAAAAGTATGTTTGTAGCTCATTGAAAATATATAGGTTGGTGACAAAAATTCCCATGTCAGCTAAAAAGTTTATTTTTTGTGGAATCAGTAAATTTAAATTTTATTGTTACTTTTTTTGATAAATTTGTAAATGTGACGTTCAGTTTCCTTATGATACTACGAACATTGCCAATCAAATAATTTTTTTTCTGATGTTAGTAAGACAGTAAATGATATTTTATTATTATTTCTGTGTTTACTCTTTTCTCATTTGTTGTTTTCCTTTTTAAAAGTAAATCATTTTTTTTTTCAACGATCCCTGCATTCGGCTTAATGCAATAAAAATTAAATTTTACAATCTTGTTCTTTCATATTAGGATTAATACTTTATTAGTTTGTTCTTTGTTAGGTTTCAGATATATTAAAGCTTTTAGTACTGAATTATTTACAGTTATATTCTCGTTATTTCATTATTATATGGTCATTTAATTGCTAATAATAATGCTTACAATTCTGCCGGAAATATGTTTTTGTTTGTTTAGAGGTATTGCTTTACCTTTCATGAAATACATTGTTAAAGCCAACTGTAAATGCAAAAGAGGTTCTATCTTCAATTGTAATATATATATATATATATATATATACATATATATAGGGGCTGTATTTTGGATTTTGTTAGGAGAATATCAATCTATATCAAAATAGTAGTTACTTGGATGAAACTAATTTGCTTGTTCTTATGTTGAATATTGGTACTTATTAGTATTATTCTTATTAGGACTAATAATTATGATTCATAGGTTATCCGATAGCTTTGTGCAATTGATAAATTTAATGATCTTTGGAAAAATGGTAATTTTATTCTTCCATATCCATTTAGGACAGGGTGTACAGTTCCTGTACTATATTCAAGTTGCTTTCAAACTACAAGCTGTATGTGTTTCGAATTGTTCGTTGTTTTCGTCGAAATTGGTGAGAATATTCAGAAAGTCGCTTTAAGAACACTCCCTCCATAAAAATGATAATAATTTGTTTGATAGTATTGTATTTATCGTAAAAATAAATAAAAGAAAATTCACCTCAAGCAAAGAAAGATACCGTCTGTAATACTGTTAAATGCAACCGGACATTAAAAAATTCCTTAAACAAATTGAATGAAGAAATTTTCGAAATTCCAGTATATTCTTACAGGAAATACTCATATTTTGTGCTTAAAAAGCAAAAATTACAAAATTAAAGTCTACTTACTTTTCACAGGTTTTTCGAATCTGCCTTCCTACCCAGCAAATGGAATTACGCGTCTTACCTTGCTGGTATGCTATGTGAAAATGGTCATAATTTGGGTTGGATTATACTTATATTGTACCATGTCTTCATTATTTTTTAATCGACTTTTAAGGAATTTTTTAATCGCTTTATATTGTAAATAGTCTGAAAACATTTTGATTAGGCAAATTCATTTTACATGTTTTTAACATTTCAGCTGCTATAAAAGAATAACTTCTCATAAATATTCAACGAGTCTGTAACATGTTTAAGAAACGATGAAAAACAATTTAAACAGTTGGCAGAGATAGAACATTGACACGAAACTAATACCAGTATTTGTTAAAAAAAATAAATTCGTTCGTGTAAGAAAAAGAAAACTTTGTTCCATAAGTAGTGGTATGAATTCTACGCCAATGTCTCATCCCTGCATTGTATGTGTGTTTAATTAAGTTTGACAATGTTTAGCGCAATATCCCGCTGACACTTTTCTGTTCTTTTTTTACTTTTAATTGTTATCAGAAAACAAATTTCTATCACTTTTATTTAAATTTTTACAAGTCTGCTAATATTTTTCCAGGCATTTTCTTTTACTAAAATATTAATTTAAAATTAATTATAAACAGCCAATACGATAACCTTTTTTTTTTTCTTTCTTTTCAGTTTAAATAAAAAATTTTAAATACAAAAGCAACGTGTTATTTAAATGTATGGCACGAATTCTAATTATGTGTTTAATGTTATGCATGACTAATTCATTTAATCTTCTAAGTTTAGAAGCATCAAATAAATTTGATTAACGGAATGTAAGCAAATTACTCAAAGTAACGACTGTTTGTTTTTACTAAACTATTTAAAGATACTTCTACTAATGTAATGTTGAAAGTGTTATCCTAAAAGTACTTTTACACAAAGTAGAATTACTGTTTGTACAAAATATTCAAAATTTAAAAACGTTTTTCTATTTTTACGAAATACATATTCCTCTTTTAGATTTTAAATAATATTACCAATGCTTACAAAAAATAATATCAACAAATGCAAACATCAATGAAAAAAAAAAAAAATATATATATATACATATTTATTTATTTACTAATTATGGTAGTTTAGTAGAAAAATGGAAACACTAATAATAAAAAAAAAAAAAAAAAAAAAAGAACTAAAAGCATAAGCAGATTTCATGAACATTTAATGCCTTTTGAATGTTATTTCAAAATAAATATAGAGGAAGTTTTTTTTTTTTTTTTTTTTTTTTCGAAACATAATTATGTTTTATTTAATATAGTGAATAAGAAATACAAATATTATTACTTAAATTCATACGCATATGTGCAAATCATTAGAATAATTGAAAATTTGCAGGTTTTTTTTTTTTTTTTTTTTTTTTTTTTTTTTGTAATTTACACTGATGATTAATTTACAGCCCCATGCCCCATGCCCCATGCCCCATATACAGTCGAACCTAGTTATCGTGAATTACTTTTAGCATGAACGGTTTCCACAATCCCCGCCAAAATGAAAATTAGTTTAGTCATATGAAGATTAGTTTATAATAGCATGAACCACTGATAACATGAACAAATTTTTTATCCTCCTTGAGATTTATGTTAACGAGGTTCGACAGTATACAGTTACAGTGTGAGATTTTGATGGAGATGTATTGCAGTTGTGCTCTGCATTTTCAATATTTTGAATGGTGTTAAAAATATTTATGTCTTATTATTTATAATGTAAAAATGTATTTAAAAGCATTTTATTGATTATTCAAATATTTATGATTATGAATAACTGCAGAGACAGACACACAAGCATAAGCAATAAAAAAATTTAATAATTGATAGAAAATGTTTAAAAAAAAATCTTTAAATTGCAACTGCTGCTTGAATGATGAATTATATAAACAAGTGAAATTATTTTTTTGCAAATTATATAATTCATAAAAAGTAATATAAATAAATAAATAATCACAATTATTCCAATAATTGGCACAATTATTTCAATAATTCTCACATTTTTTATTTAGCAAATGCTGCATTCTAATTTTATAGATATGCATTCCAATTTCTTTTCATATTATCTTTCATGAATTAAGTCATTTATGACTTTTGATTATGTGATAAAAAGGTACACATATCACGACAGATGTGTTATTTTATCCATCAATTGCAACTTTGCGAATATGCCTTTTGCAACACTTAGATATTCAAAACTACGTTATCATTAATTATAATCAGAAAACAACTTTGACAGACTTCACAAAATAAGTGGCAGGTTTAATAAATATTTCTGAAGGAGGAAATGCTAATAAGGAAATGTATTTTACATTGCTATTAAATGGTAAATTTGAATATTACTAACTTAATACAGAACGTTTTTGATTTCGTTATATTTCATTCATATGATAAAGAAATCATTGAATAAA
The DNA here is from genome assembly GCA_963930645.1 of Salticus scenicus. Lineage (NCBI taxonomy): Eukaryota > Metazoa > Arthropoda > Arachnida > Araneae > Salticidae > Salticus > Salticus scenicus. The sequence continues at coordinate 92,080,610 of OZ005652.1, forward strand.
CCGTAATTATTATTATTATTATTATTATTATTATTTTTTTTTTTTTGCTTTTAATGGAATTCGTAAAGAATTATACTTAACATGTATATACATGTATATATACAGGGTGATTATCTACCGGTAAGTCAAACTTACTGGAAATAGGGTGTATAAAAACGATTCTGAATTCAATGCAGGGTCTAAAATGTAATCCTAACGAGATAGGAAATTTTTCAGTCCTTTTATAATTGTTTAAAAATACAAACAAATGGTTCCGTAATCCGATGTGCTAAAATAAGCATATGAATGATACACATTTTCATTCACTTGATACTTTTTTACACATTTTAAATTTTATTATGCGAATTGATGCTTTCTAGTTCTCTAAAATATAAAAATAAACAACAAACAAGGGCGTGATCAAATCCCGTGGAAATTACGTGCACGAGTGTTAGGGTGCTAAGGGAAATCACTTGAAAATTCTCAACAACCAGTTAGAAAGAACACTTTGAATACAGGGTGATCAAGAAGTGACATTCAAAGACTAAAGCGTAAAATAAGTTATGAGATTCCTAATAATTATACCTTTTTCTAACAACCACTTATTTAAAATATTAATAAATCATTACGTCTCGTAGTTAAATTAAATTTTAATTACATTAAAAACTGAGACAGATAATATACACTAAAAATATACATTTTAAAATATTAAAAACACAAAAACATAAATTTGAACATTTCGAGCGTTTTACAGGCTCCTCATGAGTAAAAAACATCAAATGTAAATGATGAGATGAACAACAGACTTTCATTATATGAGTATAACGTATTCATCAGGAACTGCGCTGCCTCATTAAGTGGCAAAAAATGTTGATTTATGTACCAACCCTCCAGGAAAATTCTTGAGTGATAATTTAAACAATTAGATATGATTATTTTAGTACTGTTAAAATCAGGTAAATGGTCAGTTTCTATGGCATGCTGTACTATTTTTGAACGTATATCACCGTTATTGAAATTTGTTTTATGTTCCTTAATTTGAGTATGAAGAGAACAGCCAGTTTGACCAATATAAGCTGAACTACAAGATTTACAAGGTATATTATAAATAATACCTGTACGGGAAAAAGGGGGGGATAACAGTTTTAAAATTAGAAAGGAAATTACGAATTAGAAATTGAGGTTTATAGGAAACATATAAATTAACAGTGCGTAAAACTTTGGCAATAGATTCAGAAATATTTTTATAGTAAAGAATAGTAACGAACGATTTAGGTGAATTAGATGAATTAGTTTCATGATTATCCTTATTAAAATCATATTCTTTTAATTTTCTTTTAGGCCAGCGAGAGGGATAATTATTATTTTTTTTTTTTTCAAGATAGGTATACTGTAATACTATTTGCAATAGGTGATCGACAAATTGGACAAGTTGTGATATGGTTTGAACAGCTTTTACAACAAACGAAATGCTTACAAACTTCAAAAACAATTTGTCTCTCTCTGTTAAAACAAATACTACACAGTAATCGAGAATTTTCTAAATCTTTATTGGTAATTTTAGTCATTGGTGACTCCCGCTTCTGGACTATTTCACTCGGATCGTGGTTGTCAGATAGAGCGCCTTTCATAAATCTAATATAAACATAACAGTCAAACTTTTTCATCAACACTTCAAAAGCCTTATCGAAAATATCTACTTTAAATTGTTCTGTACAATCTACGATAGTATATGTTGTAACAATCAAACATTTCAAGACCCAAGCTTGATAACGCCAATGGAGACGTGGCAACTTTTCCTCGCCCAACAGACTTCTAACATCAGGATAGAACCGAACGTCGTCATAATGTAAGATAAGCCTCAATTTGATACCCAACCTGAAAATCACCTTTTCAACTGTATCCAGTCTACTTTTCAAGTGGATAGGGGGGTTCTGAAAATATACTTTAAGCTTTCTCAAAATACAGCAGGCAAATTTAAATTCCAATATTTCGCTGGTCTCTTGACGAGAGGCGAGACGAACGCAATCTCGGAGTAGGCTACGAAAATCATCTCGGATAGACATGATACCAATGATTTATGTTGAACGTAAACTCGTATTTATATAGTCGGGTTTTTTTTTCAAGTCTTAAATAAGTTAAGCTATGCTCACTTGAAAAAAAAAAAAAACTGCAATTTAAATAAATTGATTGGAAACGACATTTTGAATAAAGACAAAAAATTTAAGAAGTAGGCAAAATTTGTCTACAAAGGATTAATTAATAATTAATTAATTAATTAATTTTCAAAAATAATGAAATTTATAAAATCTAAAAATTATGAAATGTCAATTGTAAATTGTATTTCAAATTTTAAATTGTTTTAAAAAACAACATTAGAATTTCAATACTTATATTTAGAGATCAATTTATTTTAAAAGACGACAATTTATATACAATTAATTAAAAAAATAAAATAACTGATAAGTTTTGAATTTCAACTCTGTGTGATTTGATAAATATAAATCATGATAATTTTTGATCTGATACATTTAAAAAAAGTAAATTGCATTTCAATTTTAACAAAATTATTTCAATAAAATCATTTAAAGTAAAAAAAAAAAAAAAAAAAAAAAAAGATTTTTTAAGGTTTTTTTTAATATTGACTCATTCTTTGGCATTCTGAGAAAGGTTTCATGTACAGTTAATTATTTGACTGACTGTACGCTTTAAGTCCGAAAAAATCCTTTTCAATTCCAACTGGAAAAGTTCATCGGTACTGCAAATTTATCGCGGTGAAGTAACGTATGGAAAACAGCAATAATGTGATTAAAATTTAACCACATATTTCATTAGAATTGCATTTTCGAGCCTGCATTTCTATGGGATTTCGAATCTTATTTGTGCCCTCTACATTTTCTAGAAGTTTATCTCACCCGTAGCGAATACCCTGCGTATAATTTACTATTTAATAAATAAAAAATAATCATGTTTCAATCAAATTTAGCGATGTATCCGATTGCAAAAATTTTTTACAAGTAAATATTTCACACAGTTATTTTCGTTTTCAAATATATAATTTGGCAAGAACCATTCATTTCTCGCTTTTTTTTTTAATGGAAGTAATATAAAAATAGTTAATAGTGTAATGAGTTTTTCGCAGCTTTCCCTTTAATAATATCCTCATACATTTATTTTGATTTAATATCAATCTATATCTTGTTATATAAATAATCCTTTATTTAACTCTTTCTTTTGTCAGTTTTATTTAATTTTATTGAAATTTCATGTAATTTATAGTAACACCCCCTATAAGGCTTTTAATTGGCGATGATAAAGTTGGCGACACGCTTTAGTTATTGATTCAGTTGGTGATATAAGTGGTTGTTTCGTCTTCTTGAAATATCTATTCTTTTCCCCTGCATTTGGTAAGAAGAAGAAGAGTTCAATATTTAGTATCTATCAGAGTTGATTATTCAATGTAACGGTATCTGCCAATGCAGATATAATGGTTATTATGTGAGAAATTTCGAGCTGGTTATCCGCCAGGGTGGCTCGGGAAATAGTATCGCATGTTAAGCGAGGACTCAGGTTCGATTCCCGGCTCTTGCATTTTTCACATAGTTGGTATAAAAAAAACCATCATTTTACTCCAAACTACTTAAAATGAATTTTCACGGTTGATGATTTTTTCAACAAAATTTCTAGGTATTTTAAGACAGTTTAAGAAATTAAATGGTAAAATCGGTTATTGGCAGGCATCTTGGCATATTGGAAGTGGAACACCACAAAATGGTAACAAAGCAAAATCGCTGTCTGAAAGAAATTGTCCTGTCGTACTAAAAAGAGAAAAAAGGTGAGAACTAAAAATCCTCCGGATTAGGTTGCTAGGTACGTAAAGAAAAAGTTGGCAGGTATAATAATTCGAATAAATGCATGAAAATTTGTAATACATATGCTTTCAAAACCTGAGAATTCGGATGAGTTAAAACACACATCCGAATTCTAATATTCCCATACTATTTTTTATTTGAGTAAGTATATGGAATATCTTTTTTTTTTTTATGATTTTGTTTCAAATATTTTATAAAAAATGTTTTGTTAATCTTGGTACATTGGGCAACAGACTTTTAAAATTTTATAAAATTTTATAAAAATTTTTTATATTTATATTTTTATTTTTTCTAGTGCTGATACTAGATTGATTCATAACCAAAAAGAAAAAAATAATGATAATAATCATCTCAAAAGAAAACACGGATGCTAAGCTATATTTTAATCTCCATAATATGTTATTACGCAATTATTATTGCTGCATAAAATGTAAGCAATTTGAGAATATTTTTATCCCTTCCTTGTTTCTTTTAAATAATGTATACCTACATACATATTTACTATCTATATAATTATATATATATATATACTGCAAATGCCTATGTACGAGTATTACTTCTGATGTAAATTTATTATGTATTTATGCAAAAAAAAGATATTTAAGTTTTTCTTTTTCTTTTTTTTTTTTTTTTTTTTCTAAACGATCAAATATTTCCTCTGATAAATATTATTTTAATACTTTCTCGTGTATAGCTTTTCATAAATTCAAAAACGAATAATAATTTTACGCTCAAGTAAGTTTCATTTAATATAAAACAAAATAAGTTTATAAAATGAATGTATTTACTCTAAAGCTGTCGTATCAAGGAAAAGAAAAAATATATTAATTCAAACTCATGTCTCTTAAAAAGTTTATTAAATTTTTTTTATCATTTTTGTTATTATAGAAAAATAGTGACTATTTTTATTTTTATTTTTTATCTTGTTCAATTTTCTACTCAAATGCACATATTTGAAATTACATTTTTTTAAAAATCTCTGCAATAGTTAAGTAAATCTTTAGATACATATTCTTAAAATTGTAATATCTGGTTAAAAAAAAAAAAAAAAAAAAAAAAATGTCATTTAAGTGGCGAAATAAATAAATTTAAAAAATACTCTATGGTATCAGATTATTTTAAAATTAATTCTGTTTCTTTACTCACTTATTATTTTTGCTTATGGCTCTCTCATTAGAAACGCTATAATTATGACGATAAGACTTATTAGTGCGGGAAGTATTTATTAATATTTGGAAAATACATAATGAATTACAAAACCGTGTAAGTTAAAATAATAATAATAATAATAGAGAATTTTTGTGTACTCGGAGTTCGTGAATAGTTTGAGAATGAAAACTTAATCTTGCAGAGGCTGAAAAGTTTATGTACAGAAAAATCTAGAAGATTACAGTTTATAAAACAAGTATCATCTTTATTTACGGCAGAAACCACAGCTGAAATAACGGCTGAAATCTAATGCTAATCATGTTATATTATATGTAAAGCATTCATTTGTGCATAAAAATAATATCTTTCAAATTCCTAAAACTTAGTGGAAATTAAAGTTATTAAAATTTGATTTATAGAAACATCTCTCATAGAACGCAATGCTTTAGAAAACTTTTGAGTGTCCTTGTATATAAAACAGTGATGGTATTTAATCCATTTCATACAGGAAACATCAATAGTGAACTTAAATAGCATATTTCAATTTCATTACGATATGTGTACAGTAAAGGTATGAAAATATGATTTATAGACATACCTCTCATAGTACACAATGCTTTGAAATGCTTTTGGGTGTCCCTGTATACGAACCAGTAAAGCCATATACTCCATTTCCAATAAGGAACATCCGATAGTGAATTTCAATAACATATATCAGTTTTAAGAAATTCCACAAAGATTTACGGGAGTTAGAGCGCGGACAGACAGACAAACCGAAGTCATTAACACTTTTCAACCTTGTAGGGAAGTGTTAAAAATGTTAGAAAGTGTTAAAAACGCTTAATGTAAACGAAAGTAAAACTTTAGCACATATTCATTAATAGCTCTTTATATAACTGGATATTTTTGTGTCACCCTGTATATCTAATGCTAATTATGCTATATTCTATGCAAATCATTTTCTTTTGTGCTTATAAATAACACATTTCAATTTCATAAATCTTCGTGTAAAGTAAAGTTATTAAAATTTAGTTTATAGAAATATCTCTCAGAAAACGCAATGATTTGGAATACTTTTGTGTGTCCCTGTACACAAATCAGTGGTGGTATTTACTCCAATTTATACGGGAAACATCAGATAGTGAACTTGAATAACATATTTCACTTTCATTAAGATTGTTGAACAGTAAGGGTATGAAAATATGGTTTATAGAAATGCCTCTCATAGAACACAATGCTTTGAAATATTTTCGGGGGTCCCTGTACACAAACCAGTAGAGGTATAAACTCCATTTTCAATAGGAAACATCCGATAGTGATCTTGAATAACATATTTCAATTTCATTAAGACTTCTGTACAGTAAGGGTATGAAAATATGGTTTATAGAAATGCCTCTTATAGAACACAGTGCTTTGAAATACTTTTGTGTATCCCTGTACACAAATAAGTGGTGGTATTTACTTCATTTTATACAGGAAACATCCGATAGTGAACTTGATTAACATATTTCAATTTCATTAAGGTATGTGTACAGTAAGGGTATGAAAATATGGTTTATATAAATGCCTCTCATATAACACAATGTTTTGAAATATTTTAGGGGGTCCCTGTACACAAACCTGTAGTGGTATAAACTCCATTTTCAACAGGGAACATTCGATAGTGAACTTGTATAACATTTGTATTGCATATTTCCATTTTATTAAGATTTGTGCACAGTAAGGGTATGAAAATATGGTTTATAGAAACGCCTCTCATAGAACACAATGCTTTGAAATATTTTAGGGGGTCCCTGTACACAAACCAGTTGAGGTATAAACTCAATTTTCAACAGGGAACATTCGATAGTGAACTTGTATAATATATTTTAATTTCAATAAGATTTTTGTACAGTAAGGTTATGAAAATATTGTTTATAGGAATGCTTTCTCACAGAACACAATGCTTTGAAACATTTTCGGGGGTCCCTGTACACAAACCAGTAGAGGTATAAACTCCATTTTCAATAGGGAACATCCGATAGTGATCTTGAACAACATATATCGGTTTCAAGAAATTCCATAAATATTTACGGGAGTTAGAGCGCGGAGAGACAGACAGACAGACAGACAGACGGACAGACAGACAGACAAACCGAAGTCATAAACACTTTTCAACTTTGTTGGAAAGTGTTAATGATGGTCCATACGATAGTTTTGTTTTTGCCCTGAGGTATTCCAATTCCTGTCTTTTTATACGATGATTGGCCACAATGAGCAAAAAGATATGCAAATTAATTCCAGATGTTCAGCATAACTGCTATGAAATGTGATATATCCAGTGTTGCCAGATCTGATGGATTTTTTATTCAGCAACCACTAATAGTTTTGAGAAGTGATATGTGCTATACACATAGCTGCCAAGTTTTTCAATTTATTCAGGAATGTTGTTAGCCCCGCCCTTTTTTCACACCGTAGTATTTGTAGAAAAAATTTCTTCAGTATAGAATTACGATTAACTATGCAGAAAAATACTCTAAAAGGATTACGGTGTGAAAAAAAAAGCGTGGGGCTAACAACATTCCGGAATAAATTAATAAAACTTGGCAGCTATGGCTATACATAATAAACTATCAATCTTCGAAGTGATTAAGCAAACGTTACAATTAAACTTTATTGGTGATTATTGAATAAAACATCCGCCAGATCTGGAAATACTGGATATATCAGTCTCAATGCACTCAACCCTTCAAAGTAACTGTTCTCATAACAGTAAATGTAAACTCCGATAGTGGGCGTTATTGTTGAAAATTATACAACCTTAAAATAGAGTTCCCTATGTTGATATTACAAATGTATATCTGTCTTAACCATAATGTATATAACAGTGGCGGATTTAAGAGGGGGGGCTAGGGGGCTGAAGCCCCCCCCCCCCAAAAAAAAAAAAAAAAAAAAAAAAAAAACACTGACATTCACAATTGAATATTGCAATTGTACATTTTTTATTGGTCTAGAATAACACTTTGAAAAATCTTAGCTCCCCCCAAAAGTCAAGTTCTGGATCCGCCACTGGTATATAATCAATTTGTATCCATAGCAGAAAGACTGAAGAAACCCAAATATTTGTATTATTATTAAAAGTTATAGTACCATAAAGAAATGACGTAGTTGGAGTTACAGATTTTCAAATATCGCAGATTCATTAAAAGTGTTAATATTGTTTAAGAAGGTTGCGCACTCCCACCTTTCTCCAATGAGTCTTCCCTAATAGCACATCTTCTCCCCAGGATATCTTTAAGATATCTTCGGGATGAAAAGGAATCCCAGAAACATCCTGAAGATATACTGTAGATAAGTGTGCTTTTAAGATTATATTTTCCTCTTAACTGTACATTGTTCATTTAAGGAGAATTTTTTTTTTAAATAATACTGGTGGAAGACTGCTTGGAAAAAGGCGGGCCTTGTCCACCCTGGTTTAAGATACAAACTGTAGAGATAAGAAAAGATATATTTTTTAAGAATATTTATAGTAATAAAGGTGAAATTTAAATAGAATTTGATTAGATAGATTCGATTTCATGAGTTTCCGATGAGTGAGAAGTAGTAGAGTTGTTAATTAATATATTCATTGTAATTAATGTTGTTTTTTTTTCTTTAAAAATTAACTTTTTTCTATGAGCGCAGTTGTAAGTACCATATTTATATTTTTGTGCAATTTATGTCACAGTGTATTGCATAAAATGTCTTAATTAGAAAGTGTTGTGACTTTCTGGTCATTTAGAAAAAGTAGGCCAAGTCTATAAAAATGTAAAAACTTAGTCAAAAATTCAAAGTTTTGAATCTTTGGACGGCTTTGGAACAAACAATTACTAGGCTAGTATAAATAAAATTGATAAACTTAAAATACTTATGTTCTAAAATAGTTCTAAATTTCTTAAATGTGATCAATCATGTATTTTCCTCAGATTCAGGGAATAAAAACTTTTTTTATGGGTCCTCAACCTTTTCCTATCAGAATCTTAATTTACTCGCTGGTCAGTAATTACTGAATAACAGTCTGTACGCAGTGTTGCCAGATCTGGCGGATTTTTTATTCAATTATCACCAATAATTTTATAATGTGATATTTGATATACATAATACACTGTTGATCTTCAATGTGATTAGGTAAGTATTGAATTTTATTGTTATTGTTATAAAAACTTATAGAGAAGCTTAATACATAATATCAGTGTCATGCTGTGAGGCTAATTTTCATCACCTTTACACACATTAAAAATTTAATTTCCAAATTAATTATCACAAATCGAAATTCATATTAATGCAATTAAATAGAATGCACCTTAATTAGTTTACACTTCTTTTTTTTATCACTAATATATAAATAGTTTTCATATCAAAAACGAATTTTACTTTCTATTAAAATTTAGGATTTGTTTTTATTTTCATTGTTAATTTTTTTTTTTTTTTTTTTAATTTATTAATGCATTTATTTTTTACAAAAGAACTCATATATTCAAATTAAGTAAAAAAAATTTCTCGAATTAAAATTTTTATTTAAATTTAAATTTTTACATTCTTGGAATTTCCATTATTAAAAGTTTCATATAAAATCATTTAATTAATAGATTCTTTAAGAATATGAATTCTTAATGAATGATATTCCTTCCAATCTTATTATTTCTTTTGGAAAAGAAAAGAAATATTTTTGAAAACTACCGTTTTTTTACAAACATTCCATTCCCTTTATTAAGTGAAGGAGAAACTTTATCTTATTCTAATAGGTAGTTCAGGAATTTCTTTTCAGTTGGTTTATTCCTGCAGACTTTACGCACCATTAACTTAATGTTTGTCCAAGAAGGAATTCTCTTTACTCGAACTTAATGCTTTACAAAATTATTTTTCTCATAATCAAAACATTTCTTCGTAGTATTATTTGTGGGATGAAGTAATTGTAATGTATTTAATCATAAAAATAATAAGTGACTGTCATGATTTTTTTCCCCTTAAACTTTACTTTCACTTTAATTTTTATAAGTTAAAGATTATGGGTGATAATTTTTATGTGAAAAAATACTTGTAAACTTTCATAAAAATGTAACTAATTAAAAACTGAATAAACCTAGATAACCAAAATTATGTATATCAGGTTTTTAAAATATCCAAGAAAATTCAGAAGAAATTGCAACTGTCACAATTACAGAAAGAGTGCTAAAAGTTTCTTGAAAGTGTTCAGAGTAGCAACATAATCTAGATATTTCAGATACCTGAAAGCATAGCTGCCAATATTTTAATTTATTCCGGAGTAATTTAAGCCCCGCCTCTATTTCTTACCACGTATTTTTTTAAAGTAATTTTTTCTTATTTTATCGAAGTTTTGTATTGAAGAAAAGTTTTCAAAAAATAAAGTGGTGCGAAATAAAGTCGGGCCTAAAAGTACTCCGGTATAAATTAAAATATTGGCAGCTATGCCTGAAAGTATGTTGCATACTTGCCATCCTAACCCAGAAGATTTTTAGCCCCGCCCCTTTCCGCCTATTTTTTTCACACCAGTCTTTTTTTAGAGTGCTTGTCTTCTTATTTAATCCTAAATATATTTGAAGAGAATTAATCTAAAAATTAACAGGTATACAAAAAGGGGCGTGAACTAACAATCTTCCGTGTTAGGTTGGCAAGTATGATGTTGTTAATAAAAAAATACTACATATTAATCCATGTTATGCTTTATTAATTGGAATGTCTCTGAAAATAATCCTGCATTTACAGAAATATTTCAAGTAACATGTTAGAGGATGTTCTTCTTTGAAAATAGGTGTGTTAAAACATATTTTTGATTATAATCTGAGTTATTTTTGATACTTTTTCTACTTTTCTTACTTTGCGTTTATAAGAGTATTCCGTAATAACCATAAAGCCTTCAACCATAAAACTTTCCTTGTTTTTTGAACTATCGTTTCATATCTTTTTCTGTAGTAAATCGATCTTTTTTTTTTTTTTTTTTTTTTTTTTTTTTGAAATCAGATAATGATATTCAAGTCTCATCAATTTTAACTATGTATTTCTATTTTTCATCTGTCAAATAAATTTCATACAACTAAGTTCACATAGTCTAAAGGCTCCTTTATAGTGGCCGTTCTGTTCTGCTGTCGGCAAGCTTTGAGCTATAACGTAAGGAGTGATAACTTTCTATTCAATTTAATTCAATACAATTTTTCATTCAATGAAAAATTATCACTCCTTGCATTCTAGCTCAGTGCTTGCAGACTGCGAAACGGAACGGCTACTATAAAGCCCGCTTTAAATTACGAAACATATTTTGGCGTTAGGCGATGAACATTATGTTTTTTTTTTTTTTTTTTTTTTTTTTTTTTTTATTAGCTTTAAATCAGATTTTAAAACGTTGTTCATAGTTCCTACAGAGGTATTAAAAGATTATGTAATAGCTCTTTGGGGAAATTAGATTTTCTTTTTAGCATGAAATGAGACTTAGCTTTAATAAGAGATGTACGTATCTTTTTTGCGTATGCATTTTTTACCTTTTCCACAGTAAAGTGCACAGTGTGGTGTTTATTTACTTTTTTATTAGTTATGTTTTTTACTTTAAGTGTAGAAATATTAAAATTATGCTTTTCACATCTTTGTATATCATACAATTTGCGATAAAATATGTTTTATATACACAGCAATCTAACTTTTAAATTGAAATATAAATTTTAAAGTGAACTTTGTTGGCCATTATTTCATATTTGAATGTTGGCTTTCTGTAGTCACTGTAGTGTCTTGTGCCACCTGACTTTTTTATATGTTATATTTACCACACACTAACCAAAAAAAAAAAAAAAAAGTGGCCACTGTTCTGTCATTGTAATAATAGGTATATGTTTATGCAATGCAAAAAAAGAGAATAAATTGGAAACGTTACCAAGTATGAAATTACAATGTAGTCACTTCAAATCTAAAATACAGAAAGAAAGAAAGAAAGAAAAGAAAAAGACAAAACGCATTTTAAAGTAAGTTATCGAATTTTTTTCCAACAATTTGTTCAAAAAATTTTTAAATGTTAAAATTATACTTATTAAAAAATAAATTAAGAGAAAGGGAGATAAATTTAAAGTATGATAATGAAATAAATAAATAATATATATATATATATATATATATATATATATATATATATATATATATATATATATATAAGTAAAAATTAGCGCACATCAAACAATCCTACTCTCTGAAGTGAGTTGTTAAAAATTAACGTATTTTATTAACACTATTATAGGAAACTGGTGAATGAACCGACCAATATGAAATAGTTTCAACACTAATATTAATTAAATTGTCTCCAACTTTATGTTTAACGGGGTAAAAGTCGTCAGTTTACCCCTGTACGTTACATACCGCGCTCCGATTTTCTACGCCATAATACATTCATGGTCTCGGCTGACGGCCTTTCTACCACTATCAAAGCAGCTGATTGTTATTTTCCCCTTATCTGATGTTTGAAGTATCATGTATCACTCTTCAAAAAACACAATTTTGTTGCCAGAAATTCTCTGTGAAAATTACAGAATTCTGTGAAAGTTACAGAAAAATACGTTTTGTCAATGTAATTTTTCCGTAATTTACGACTTTTTTTCTGAAATTACAGAGAATTTTTGTCAACAAAATTGCATTTTTTAAACAGTATATATGAGTTTGTGCGGTATGAAATCACTTTACATTTCAATATTTTTTGGAGGTTCGGCGTAGCGACTGACTGTGGGATCCACCAAGGTGGCTGAAGATTATTTTCTTATTTTATTTATTTATTTATTTACTTGTATATATCCCCTTACAAAAAGTTTGAAGCTATATGAAATAACTTTAAAATTTATTTTATTTATTAATTATTATTATTATTATTTTATGATTTCAAACCCCTTTAACAACTACCCTGTACAGCTACTGGAGCAGCTGATGGTAGAATGTTTGATGAGGGGACAAGAACAAATAATGATATAATTATCAATCGGAGTGAAATAATTGACCTATTTGGGACGCTACCTCCCGTAGTATAAAGAAATCAGGCAAAAAAAAAAAAAAAAAAAAAAAATTGAAAATTTCACATACACAAAAAGAGTAGAAACGTAAATCTGTTATCCTTGCTAGTCGTCCACTATGTGGTGTTGAAAAATCTGGCATGCTGTCACTCAGACCGCGTCGCTACCGACGGCAATTAATGCAAAAGGCAATTTTATGATGTAGACGGTTTTTTGTCATCATAAATTACGTTTTATAAAGTAATAATTTTTTTCAGTATATTCAATGTGAAACATAAAATTGTTATGCATTAAAACATATTATGTACAGTCGGTAACAAAAGTGTCCGAACACTAGCGAAAATTCCTATGTAAAAAAAAGTACGTTTAATACAGTTTTGTTAAATAAATCCTTGCCGAATCATGTTCTTACACTGACTAAGATCAGGATTCGACAAGGATTTCTTTAACAAAACTGTATGAAGTGTACCTTTTTTACATAGGAATTTTCGCTAGTGTTCGGACACTTTTGTTACCGACTGTATAACAATTTTATTTATATAGATTATAAATTAGTCTAGGTAATTTTATTGTACGGTTACGTTTATATTCAGAAATAGCTTTAAAGAGATATTGCATGATCGTTTTAGGCTCAAGTAATCAAAAAATAAAAGAAATAAATAAATACATATACAATTTTATTAGAAATTTTATATCGAAATTGTACAGAATACATATTTTTATTTACTTTAAAGAAAAAATAAAATAAAATAAAACACATTCTTTTTTTCTTTTTTTTCAGTTGAAAAATCTGATTTTTACTAAGTTGCCATTAATATAATTCTGATAATTCTGATTATAATTCTATCACATATTTTCTTTCTGTGATTACACTGCTAAATACAGCATTGATTGTTGCTAAGTAATATCAAATTTATGATTGTTTAAATTTTACCAATTACTTTACAAATACAAAACTTAAATGTTGCAAAAATTGCGTTTAAATAGCAAATAGATCTATGAGTATAAAAAAAAAAAAAAAAAAAAAAAAAAAAAAACTTAAGAATTAATAAACGATGAAAATAGGGAGAATATATACATATGGGAAAAGTACAATCTGCTTAAAACAGTTAAATTCAATGTGTTGTGCAGAAATTACAAATTTATTGTTCTTCCTTTCTAATTGTCTCTCCACGAACGTCCATGATCCTAGGTTATTAGTTATTATTAACCTTTAAGTTCCTACTATCAGCCAACTCTGACACTTGACGTCTCGATTATTACGGCAGTAACCTCTATATTCTAGAGTACCAAACACTTAATCTAACTGTTGATTGCACAGATACCCCGAACATTTCATCATGCGTATGTTACCTCAGGCTTCGTAACTCCAGATAGACGAATCCGTCCGAATGTTCCATGTTTTTCATCCACAGGGCTACAATCAACCTTCGGCGTTCACCATACGACCATAGTACAGTGCCTAGAATGTACAGCGTGACAAGTGCTTATCATCGAATGTTTAAAATACTGCTAAAAAAAATAAGCTTCTCGGAGGGCGCTGAGATCGAATTTATTTCTCAGATTGAAGAGTTGATTGGCTTTTCCCAGTTTCGTCTGCTCGGTCACGTGATCTAAACACATAATTAACCAATAGGGTGTTTTTCAAGCAATGAACTCGATCGCACTGACCTCTTGTGAGAGACTGAGCTTTTAAGGCACTGATTTGCTGTTCGCTTTCCACATTATGCATTCTAGGCACTGTAACCATACTAGCAGATTATGGAATTACACCGCCAAAAAAGTGGATTTACTTCCCCCCCCCAAAAAAAAAGTAATGTAATGTAATGCATTATAAAAGTTTTTCCATATTAAATAATACCATTTCGTTTTTTCAAAATTTTCTTTTTGATTGAAATCCATCAAGCTCCTGTTACGCTCTTTTAACTTTTAACAATACAATTTTAATAGAAAATCATATTCATGATTAACAGAAAAAAAATGTTTTATTCAGCCTGGAATTTATAATAGTGATTTAAAATTTTAGGAGACTTGGTTAAAAAAAATAATTAAAATAATATTCATTAAAATCTTTTGTTTATTAATAACCAAAGGCAATCTAAATGTAACAAAAAAGAAAATAGTAAAAAAAATAATATTTTGTGCTTTTGCCCAGGATTATTGTCCTTCTTTTTTTCCCTTGATTTCTTTTATACACAATTTCTTAATATATTTATTGGAAACTAACATGAAAATAAAGCAAAAAATAAAAATAATATGTATGTATGTATATATATATATATATATATATATATATATATATATATATATATATATATATATATCACCTGAAAATTGCAGTAAAAAAAATTATGAAATGTATTTTTAAACTCATTATATAATTAAACAAAAAATATATATATGTGTATTAAAATAATGAATCTATTATTTTTATTAGACAATTTCGTTGTTATTTTCTGATACATTTACTCCATATTTTGAATTGAATTCTCCATGGCGTATTTTATGCAAGTTAATTAAAATTTAAATTATTTAAACCTACATTTCTCGTGAACGTGTTTTTTCGATTGTTTGCCCCCTAATAAACATATATTTAAAAAGTACAAAATTGTAGATTGTAAGCTTGTTCTTTTAAATGTGAAATATCATATATTAGTCATGGTGTTTATCTTTAAATGCAAAGTGTAAATCCTATAGTACATTATAAAGAACTCACAGGGAAAACTACATTACATCCCCCCCCCCCTCAGATGCACCCCTCTGACGCTTAAAGTGTTAAAAGCATTTTCTGCAGCATTTGAAACTGATTACATCATCTTTTCATAACTGACTTTTTTCACTGAAAATATATTGCTTCTACAGAAGCTAAATCTGCAGAATGCGCTAAACGCAAAGCCACTCTGAAATATTGACGCATACAGAGACAACTGATTTTGACGGACCATTCTGTTTAGAATCGATCCACAAAGAGTTCAGCCTAGATCACGATATCATTTTCGTCTTGTCGCTTTACTGAATGCTAGAAAACAGACTACCTGATTTGTCATTTATTTCTGCGATAGACATTTTCTACAAAAATAAATGACTTGCTTACCGTGGTTCGTATAAGTAAAATTTCTAATTTCTATCACGCATTTTTACATTGATTTGTTAAATAGTATAATTTTGAAAACTGCTACTAAATTATTATTTTTTTTATTTTTATCACAATCTTGTACTATTATATACTGTACAAGATTTATGAATGTAAATCTTTCAACGAAACCGACATTTAAAGAAAAAAATTATTATTCAGCGCATTTTTACTTCTTCAATAAAATTAAATTCATTTTACTATGTTGTAAAATGGAAATGATAAAGTGTGTTCATAATTCAAATGATATAAAATATTCGCATTCCTTTTATACCGAAATAAAAATAAATATTAAACAAACACAGTTTCATGATGCATATACTGTTGTTTATTAAAATGATAACTGTACTACTAGATATTGCATTTAATAAAAAAATTTCTTTGGTTATATTTTTTGAACTTTATTGTCGCAACGTCTGGGAAGGCTTCCATGTGCAGACAAAAAAGGCTTTTGTCTGTATGTATGTCTTGCGATAACGGCCGGAAAAATCACCCTATTGACTTGTAAATAACTATACGTACTCATGAGTCATACAGAATTAGCTGTATCGTTTTGAGCGTGTGTTCTGTTTGTAGTTTGTGTACAGGGACACACCAAAATTTATTTCATTATTACGGCGTATGGGCAGAATTTGTATGTACCGCAATAGGTGTCTAAAAATTACCCATATTGACTTTCAAATTGGCAGACATTCTTACGCACCAAATGGAAATAGCTGTAAAATTTTTAGTATCAATATTGTTAATTGATCGTGTACAGGGACATAGCTTTTTTTTTTATTTTTTTTTATTTTTATTTTTTTTATCATTGCGGTCTAAGGGCAGAATTTTATTTAAATGCATTTTCTTAATGTTTGCGCTGCATTGAACAAAATTAAATCAACATACATTATTAAGATATTTAAAAACATATTTTCTGAGAAAAATGTGTACTTAGACATAATAAATTATGTACAAGACCTTTCAAAAGTATTTCGAAAATGTCACGTAAGAATTCAAATCTTGCCAAATTTTGAACAATTTTTCATAAGCTACGTAGATTAAGTTGCAAGTTTTTCTTGGTGCATATGATGTTAATGGCTTGTTTACAGGGGAACACAAAAGAATTTCGTGACATTACAGCCTAAAGACAGATATCTGTTTAAGCGCATTTTAGCGAGTTTATGTTGCATTAAACTTTATAGAATTAACATACCTTATTAAGATTTTAAAAGCATATTTTCTCGAGAAAAAAGATATGTATAAACTATATAGTGTATTTACAAGACCGCACAAAAAAATTCGATTGGCATTCTGTAACCAACCAAATGATGTCAGATTTAGTTCAAATATTAATGAGCTACAATAAATTAGTTACATGCCATTTATTAGTCTATATATAATTACTGTAGCTCTTGTATATGGACATACAAAAGAATTTATTAACGTTGTGGTCCACAGACGGTATATCTTTTAAGCACTATTTAATATGCATACGCTCTATTAAGCACAATGGAATAAATGTATGTTATTAAATTATTTAAAAGTGTGGTATCTGGGAAAAATGGTAGTCACAGAATTAGTAATTAATTAACAAGGTCACACAAAATAATTCCAATGCACTATTCAGTCATTTCTTATAAAATTTAGCACTAGTATTTATGTGTTACAAAGAATAAACACTAGACAATGAAGTACAATTAAATGTATCTATATACACATTTGGAGAGATAGACAGAGACAGATACAACTGATTGTTGAGCGGGCGATCAGCCCCCTCAGAAATGAATAAGATTATGTACTGAGTTGATGATATACAGGGTGATCAATTTAAAAGAGTACCCGTTGTTTTTTCTTATTACCATTAAATATGAGGGTTTTGGCAACAATTCTAACACTGAACTATAATTGTTTCAACCTTGAACCTAGTTTAAGTGTGGGAGACAATTTTCAACACTGTTGGGCTTTTACAACTTTATTTGTGTGGTAAAACAGAAATGAAGGCGCAGAATTTTTTTTAATCCTGTAACAATTTTATGTATAAAGAACAAAATTTTATTAATTTTTTATTACATTATCATTCATACATTACGTTTACATTATCATTATCACTTTTACATTATCATTTCATAGGCTTTTCCAGAGAAGTCCTGTAAACGTCGATGAATTAAAACAGATCATAACTGAAGAAATCTCATCAATAACACAAACAATATTGCGAATTGTGTCAAAAACTTGTTTTGACGTGTCTATGTTTGCATTCAAAATGGTGGCGAACTTTTGAACATTTTCTGTGAGGAATTATAATGTAAAAAAATGAATTAAATTATGTTTTCCAAAAATGAAATTATTATAGTATTAAAAGAAAATGTGTGTCTCCATTTCTATTTTACCTCACAAATAAAGTTGTAACAGTCCAACAGTGTTAGAAATTGTCTAACAAACTTAAACAAGATTCAGACAATCATACTTCAAGGTTAGAATAGTAGCTACATCCGTCCGATTTAAGGGTTATAAGAAAAACTCACGGGTATTCTTTTAAACTTATCACCTCGTATATTTTATTTCATATTTATCTATATCTCATATTTATCAATACAAACACACACACAGATATATACATATATATATTGAAACCTTTTCAAACTTTGAATAGGATGAAATGATGAACATCACACTATATACAGGTATAACAAAGAACAAGTTATAAATGAAAAATCTCACATTAACTTTCTATTTTTCCAACACTACAATAAGTTTTGTAATGTTAAAATATTTATATACATTATTCAACATTCAGAATAAAATGGTTTATCTTGAATTTTGAATATATTTTACTCGTTTACGTACTAGCATTTTTTTTTTTTTTTTATTCTGTACTTTTTGCAGAATCTACGGAAAAGAAATAAACATTAGTAAATTTTAACATATAATTTTGGGAAAATATAAATATAAATTTCATTCAAGTTTAAATAGCGTAAATTTTTTCGACGACTTTTCTAAGATAAAATGGAAGGTAAAATCATTTCCACACTTAAAATAATTCGAGTAGTAAACATGATGCTTCATTTATCCAAACGTAATTTTATGCTCTTAATAAAACTGAATATAGCGTTTCAAAATATTTGCTTATATCAGTAGTATTACACTTATATTTTTATAAAGATACCGCTTAAACAGGGTTCCCATTGACTGATATTTTTAATAACTCTTCCACCAGAATAAACTTAGGATAAACTTAGGATAAATTTATGTACATTTAAGAAGAAATTTATTTTTAGATAATACTTGTGGAAGAGTTTTTGAAAAAAAAATTAAACCGTGGGAACCCTGTTAAACATTTCAGATAAAACAAAATGTGCGATTTAAGTATAGGAACGAATTCAATAAATTATAGTATCAATAATTACATAATTATTTAAAAAAGTACGCTATTCATTTTTTCACAAATTAAAACATTTCAGCTTCATCTATTTATAGGCATTTTTAGCTACGTTTTAGCATTAGAGTTAAAACAAAATTCTGCTAAATAAATTTTTAAATATACCTTTCACTAAATACGTTTTTGTACTAGATATTCAAACTTATCAAAGTTTGAAATTTTTCGATTAATCGTAAATAAAATTTAATTATTTAGCAAAACGAAAAGTAGACAAAAAATATAAAACCATGTGTTTCATTTCTTTTTATATTACTGATTAAAATGTACAATCGATCTATGTAGAGATATTCCGAAATTGTACGAAATTTGTACATAATGGAAATTAAAACGAACTAGTTTCAAAACTTCAGCATTTTATTAAATATCGTAATTTACTTCGAATGCAATCTATTGATATTTAAGAGAATAGTCAAGTGTGTCATAGTTTCTAGTAGTTGTGGGTAAACACAGCATTCATTGAAGACTAAAATTAGTAATTAAATATTCATAAGATGATTACAGACTATATTTCGCCTTTAGGTACTTCAAAGTTTATTTGTCTCGAACGTTTGTTCGGAGTTAATAATGCCAAAACCTATGCAGAATATAAACTTAGATACGTCTATTATTTTAATCTTTTATCTTTGTAAAGTCCTTTTTTTTTAATACTAAGTATAAGTTATAATATAGATAAAATAATTTGGTTAAACTTAAATAAAACTCTTTTATTCAGCAAAATATTGAATTCATAAAAATATATATAGCACCATTGTAATTCATTTTTTTCTTTTATTATTGATTCTTGCATACAATTAAAACATGGTGAAATATTCCTAAATAACTCTGTTTAACCAGATTTTCTGCAAGATTGAAACTTTGAATGAGATGGTTTATCAGGGTTTCACCATAAGCAGTGATTCCAAAATCATGGCACAAATTTAGAGGGTTAAAAATTGTGCAGGAAGTCATGTCCCCAAATTTCGTTTTAACCCTTTCAGAACCAGGTGTGCATTGGCGTTTATCTCTAATGTTGCATTTCGTAAAAAAATGTTTTTACGTGCTAATGTATACACAAATAAATAAATTTTGTTTCATCGATGTATTTTATCGATGTGATTACAATAAAACAAACATTGTGTAGAATTTTGGGAAATAATGAAGCATGCAAAATTTTAAAATTTACACAGTAGGGTCGTTAGTAGTACACAATAGTTCAAAACATGCAGTTCTTAAAAGTTTAAAAGGACGTTAAAAGATATGGCTCCCTATAAAATTCTGAATTCTTGTGATGTTCTCTACCTTCTCTAAAAGCTTCTTCCATGACTTCGGAATCAACCTGTATATGGTAATTTCCTTCGAATGCACTTTATTGATGTTTAACTTTGACAGCCAAGTGTGGAATAATTCCTAAACTCAGCATTCAATAAAGACCAAAATTTGTCATAAAATATTTTTCAGTGATAACACAACATATTTTATATAAAATCTTATCTCACATAGAGTTACAGTTATTATAGATGAAACAGTTGAAACAGGTGAAGCAGTTGAAAACAGATGAACCATAGATGAAATAGTCTGAAAAACTGAATTTAGTCGAGCTTCCCTTGGTTACCATGGAGATACTTGTTGTGAGACGGTTGAATCTTTCTGAGAATTAAAACAAGTTGAAATTTTATTATGCTTCTATGGAGCAGCTTATATTCTGTAGTAAAGGGAACTTGTAGACCTTTACAGGAAATAAGGAGAAAATTTTTAAATACTACAACGGTTGAGTCACTTTTATGGAGAATTGTAGAGGGAAAACTTCCAGTAACTGTAGAAGATTTTAGATCATTTTCATTAAGGAGGGGCAGAACTAACGTTTAGATGAAAATCAGGGCAGATTAAAAAAACTTTCGCTGTTAACATTCATTGAGATCGACAAACAATTGAAAGGAAATTATATTAGATATGTGGTTGTATTAAAAAATACCATATTTTAGGAAAGGAGGCAGCATCTTTAGAATTAATTGAATTATATTGAATTATATTTACAGCTTGGGAGACTATTAATTCGGAACTAATAGGTGGTGAGGATATAGTTTCTGCTTGAACCCAAAGAAGTAAAGCTGAGTTTTCCTAAATAAAGTTGACTAAGGCTGAAATCTTTCTTTCTTTGACGCTGCGAATATGTTCTTGAATTCTTTTGTATAAATTTCTTTTGGTTTGCCCGATATAGAAGAAAATATCTTGATTGAGTTTTAGAGGTATTTTATAAACTCTTCTAGTGGGTCTAGTTAAATCACGATCGTTTAAACTTAAGTGTTTAATAGTTAAAAGAGAACTTAAAGGAATAAGTATATTGAATTTACGAAAAATATAGTGTTTAAAATCAATAAATTCGTTACAGAAAGGAAGACTATTACTAAATTTAATTTTAGAGGTTAATGAAGAAGTACTTATTGTAGAAGAATTAAGGTTCTTTTTAATTTAATTGATAATTTTAATTATAGATTTTTTTTTTTTTTTTTTTTTTTTGAGCATGCATCAATGCCGACTTGTGGAATTTTGTTTAATGGTTTATTTTCGCTAAATTGGAAAGAGGTGTATTTAAGAGCCCGAGTAATGTAAGAGTTGAAAAACGAAAATTTATAATTAGTTGGATGGGCAGAAGCAGCAGGAATAGGGAGGGGAATAAATGAATTTTTATAATAATCATGAAACCATATTACTGAATTATCTTTATTGCGATGAATAGAAAGATCTAAAAAAGGTAATGTTAACCGAATTGCTAATGTTAACCTCAAAGGTCATGTTAACCTCAACAGTGGGTCAAAAAATCGTATTTTTTCAACACTTACGCAGATTAAAACTAATAAAAATTTCTGCCTCCTGCTCGCTGACAAATCTAAACAGATTGTTTCTCTTAATACGAATGATTTTAACTCTAAAGCCCAGGAAGCTATTAACGATTTAGCTTGTGTTATCGTAAACTCTAATCAGACTGAAAACTTTACTCGAAAAGTTCAAAAAATTATTAATTCTTTTATCCGTTTAATTTCCCCATTTTTCATAAAAATTCCTTAATATCCCGCTATTCCAAAGTTAAAACTCATAAATCTCATCACCTCTTTCTCCCCATTGTTTCAAAATGCAATAGCCCTTCTTATTTTCTAGAAAAAATTCTTGCTAATTTACTCAATCCTCTAATCCTCAATATCCCTCATATTGTAAAATCAGGTTTAGAAGTGAAAAATAAAATCCTTAATACTACATTCGCCCCCACTAATAAATTTTACAGTTTAGATGTGATTTCACTCTTCCCTAATATTCCTTTAGATACTGTTTTATCCATTTTTTTTTTTTTTAATGCAACAATATTCCTACTCTTTCCCCTTTTCTAAATTTTATCTCCGAAGCTTTTCTACTGATAAACAACAATAATTATTTTCTCTTTGGTGGTAATATATACTCGTATAAACAAACCTTTGGAGCCCCGATGGGCTTCCCCCTTAGCCCTACACTTGTCGACATTCTACTTATCGAACTTAAAGAACACGTTTTTGCCGCCTCACTTCTTAAACCAACTATTTATCTACGATATGTAGATGATATTTTTCTGGCCTGGCCGTATTCAAAAACTTCCCTGTTTGACTTTATTGATTCCTGTAATAAACAATTCCCTTGAATTAACTTTACTTATGAATGTGATATTAATCAACCTTTACCTTTTTTTAGATATTTCTATTCATCGCAATAAAGATAATTCAGTGAAATGGTTTGATGTTTATTATAAAAATTCATTTGTTCCCCTCCATATTCCTGCTGCTTCTGCCCATCCAACTAATTATAAATTTTCATTTTTCAACTCTTATATTACTCGAGCTCTTAACCCTATAAGCGTTAAGCCCGTCTTTTTCCGGATTTGAAATGTGTCTCGTAAATGTGTCAAATACAATTGATTCCCAACCAGATCCTTGGGGTTGTATCTTTAACAATACTCATGTATGTTTTGACATTAATCCTGCAGTTGAAAGATAACTTTTACTTCTTTGCTTTTAAACAAGTTCACAAGATTTCTTTTGAAATGAAATAAATATTTCTCCATGCTGGAAATAAAATTTAAATGTTACATTTATAAGTGTAATTGAATTTTCTATAGGGGCGAAAACTTACATTTAACTAATGCTACTATTATATTAATAATACAATGTAATCTTATGATTTAAAATCACTTATTTAGCTCTGCTTTAATAATTTTCCGGGTAAAATCATTTATAATTATATAACTTTTTTTTTAAATTAAAAAATATAAGTTATATTATAAATAAAATGAAATTGTTTATAGTTAACGCCAGAGTCATTTCTGCCTTAAAATTCTGCAATTTAATAAATTATAATTCGGTGTAATATATATTAAGAATAAGCATACTGCAGGCTAATACAAGAAATGAACGTGCCAAAAAACTCTTTTTTTGAAAATAAATAAATAAATAAAAATAAATATAAGAGGTGGAGAGAAAAAAAAAAAATAGTGTCGTTTAAAAGTAAAGTTTCCAAGGGAAAGAAAATGAAGATGTTACTTAATTCAATGGTTATATTTTAGGTGCCGAATCTAATGAGACAGATAAAGGCA
Organism: Salticus scenicus; assembly: GCA_963930645.1. Classification (NCBI taxonomy): domain Eukaryota; kingdom Metazoa; phylum Arthropoda; class Arachnida; order Araneae; family Salticidae; genus Salticus; species Salticus scenicus. The sequence goes on from OZ005652.1 coordinate 92,104,776, forward strand.
ATTTTATTTGAGGTCTAGGTCATTTATGTTTGAAATAAATTAATAACTATTCAAAGACTGAAAAAAAAACTGAAAATATTATTATTATTATGCATATTTTACTTACTTATTTATATCACTATTATTTTAAAATAATCATTATATCATAAAAACTCTAATTCAGAATTGTAAGGGAAAAAAAAAAAAAAAAAAAAAAAAACTGAAATCCACAAAATTTAAAAAAATTGTACAGTTTTTGGCTCCGAAGTGTGCGGATTTTTTTTTTTTTTTTTTTTTTTTTAAAGTATGCTGTATATATGAAAAATTAGATAGACAGATAAAATATAATGATCTCTTTTTATACAAATGCAGGGTAAGGGAAAGTAGTGTGAATGCCGCACCATATTATTTATTATTCAAATTAATAGATTTGCAAATTTGATACACATAAATTTATTGGTCTGAATAATATTGAAGGGAGGAGTTATATTATGAAGCAATAAGTGAATGATTACATTTTTTCATACTTTTCACGCGATTTTTGAGTAGCTTTGATTCAAAATATTAGAGTTTTAGAACACTTTATAAAATACTTTCTTTGAATAATAATTCAAGAAAAAATTAAATATGAACTTTTATCAAGTAAACTATTTTGATTACTATTATTTACGCAATGGATATTTTTTTTTTCAATTGTTATGATCAGATATTATCCTGTGATATCAATTTATGAATGTTTGTTATTATACTTTTAATTATAATTCATTTATTAAAATAAATGAATATTTCATGATGACGTTTTTTAACACTTTAATTTTTTTAATAATAATAATAATAATAATAAAAAAACTGCTTTATTTTTAGAACATATAGTATATGAAAAAGGTGGAATAAACTTACTACATCTAAATTCTGCAGTTCAGATGGCATATTTTGAATACTTTTATAATTATACAACATCCTGCTTATGATGGTTAAATAGGATTAAACTTATTTTTAGGCGCCTAAAATTTTCTGCAGGACTATATGGTAAAAAAGAAATATTCTGGTGTGGCAATTTTATAACTTTCTCTTACCCGAAATTCATTACCATAATGACAGATTGTACATTAAAGAATAAAATAACAAATACTGTTATATAAATGTTCATTAAAAACAATTTAAAATAGGCGAAAAACATGTTTTTCGGATTCAAGGAACTTCAAAACGTGTAAATATAACAAAAACACAATTTCGAAAGGTTGACCGAAAAGTAAAAGGTTATCTACCATACATATGGATAAGAGAAAGTAAAAAGTTAAAATGTAGATAGTAATTACCGAAAATAAATTTAGAAAAAAATATTTAAAAAAATTAAAATTAAGCGGGCATAAATTAAAGTAGCCATACATAATACTGAAAATTAATGCTTGTCAAAACTGTCCGTAATATTCTTCATACTAGACTATATTAATTTATATATTTCAATTATATTTGGTGAAAACAAATTATTACTTGAATGTTTTTGATATTTATAAACCAAGCTTATATAAATTAAATCCTTTACATATATTATATTTTTAAATATTATCAACTCGGTAAAGTTATACAGAATGACGATCAGATCATAATCATAAATGGATCGTCTTTTGGAATGCACGGTAGTCATTCATACTGTCAAGATATTAGAAAAATATATAGGATCATACGCATCCAAGAAGCATGAAAACAGTGGGATGGGGGCGTGGGAGGGGGAAGAAAAGAAAAAAGAGGAAGGAAAGAAAGAAAACTAATAATACACACAAGCAAATGCTATTTTCTTCCATTCTTTTTTTTTTTTTTTTTTTTTTTTTTAATATAAATACATATAATCTATAAAATACTATAACAGATTACTAAATTATCAGATGAATCCTTTATGATTTGGAGATCATCATAAACGGAAATGCTGTTCATAAAGGAAAATTTGTCCATTTTGATTTTTTTTTTCTTTTTTTTTTGTATCTTTTGGAATGCACGGTAGACAATCATAATAACCTCTAATATTGAATATATATTCCTTGGGAAAATATGTTATTGCATTGCATGAGATGCTTTAGATAAATGTTATTTTATCTCCAGTGTTTTTCCGCAATATTAAAACAAAGATTAATTGCAGGGCTCACTCGAGACTCAGCAGTACTTTTAAAATTTAAATGTATAATATAGAATTATATATAATCAGCTATCTTTAGAACTGAAATACACAAATTACTTTCAATAGAAAAAATAGTCTTTCTTTGTATTTTTTTTCCTCCATTCTTTATTTTTAAAATTATTTTATATTAAAGTTAATCAGGATAACTTCCATCAAAATTTTATTTATTTTCCATTCACATATATAGAGTAATCCAATCATCATGAATTTTAATTCTATTAAATAATTTAAATTTAAATACGAAAGGATTGGGGCGATGCAAATAGAAAGCCACATAATTAATCCATTGTTTGTTAATATTTTAAAATTCTATAAAGAAATAATATTTTTTTCAATAAATAAATAAAAACTGTTATTCAATAAAATAGGAAAATAAATTAAAATACTATGTCTAACATACATACTTCTTACAAACGCGAGGGTGAAAATATTTTATTTCTTGCTTCCGTAGAAAACAAAATCAAGTATATGTCATTAAAATCATGAAAATTTCTTTCTCATTTATTAATTTTATTGACACAGCAGTTTTGTATTAAATGTTGAATAACACTGCTCGGCATGAAAATTTTCTCTGACATCATTTCTGCATATTCTTATGTAAAATGAACTCCTGAATCCGAATAGGACGTCCATTTTGCCCTATCATTTACTGTTTTTTAGGAATGGCCCTCTATTTTTATCATTTTTCTGTGATTTTATGGCTATAAATTTGATTTTTAGGAGGAGGAGGGGGGGGGGGGGTATTTTAATCGTTAAATATCTTCTGAGGGGCTACAGCAAAATTCTAAAACATGGACATGGGCGACAAGGGAAAATTTGGGGCGGGAGGGATTTGCCACTGAAATTATGCATTACATAACTTATATTTTTTAAATCTGTTATTAATGTTTTTTTTTTTTTTTTTTTTTTTTTTTTTTTACTTTATATATATTTTTTTTTCAGGTGTGAAATTAATTATTTTTTTATTCTTTAAATCAAATTCATGGTCATAAAATTATCGGACATGGTAATAAATTGAGGGAGAGGGTGGTGTATCTAGAAAACGGTGGGTGACCGGGCAAAATGAGAATCATATTCGGATTCAGGAGATCACTTTACATAAGAATCGTATCATATCTAGATTTTTTTTTCTTTTGCCGCGCAGTGTAATTTAGCTATAAAATGTCTCAATTACTGATTAAAATGATTTCTTCTGCAGATGATCACATCTAACTTCTTGAGCTGCAAAGCATAATTATTTTCAAATAATTTTCAGCCCATGCATTTTACTAAACATATATTATCGTTTAATCTTTTAACTTACATTAGCTTCGCAGTAACATTAAAGATCCAACATTCTTTTATGCAGCAATTTTAAAAACACTTTTCACAATTGATTTTTAAACATTTGTTCTTTCTGTTTGTTAGAGATCATTTCTACGTTCGATCCCAGATACGCTCGTCGGCTTACCTGTTCAGAGTTTTTAGCGATTTCTTACAAAACTTGCATAAATACGGGCTAAGATCCTTAAAATGGCCCAACGGTAGGCATACATCTGGAAACCTAGCGCATTCAATTATTTTTAATGTCCCAACACAATTTTCGTTAGACAGCAGCGCTACTCCGAAATTCATCAAATGATGTTTCTAAGAAAGCCATATGTAGAAGTCATTTTAAATATCTTAGTAAGCGCGATAGCGCCTTTCTGCTTTGTTAATGAATTCGTGCTTGCCTTTTTCACCTGATGAAGTGATGTACTATTATTTTGACTTGAAATAACTGTTGCAAGTTTTGTAACTAAGAAAGCTTCCTAGCAATGATATTTATTTATCAGGTTAATGATATTTGAATGTAATTATTTTAACATATACATGTTTCGAACAAGTTAATTCTTAAAACCGACCTAACAGAACATAACGAACATTATCGTTCATAATAATAAATAATTTGTTTATTCATGTTGCCATTTTACGATTATGAATCTGTTATTTTCTGCAAATTACCTTAACCCTTTCATTCCCAATTTCTTCTCAACATAAAACAATAAATCTTATATTTAGTCATAGGAGTAATAGTAGAGTAGTACGAATTGATATAGCTAACAAATCAACTGAGAGGTGTTTATTTATGTTTAATATAACCACTGATGCCATTAAAAATCATAAATTTTCTATAAATAAAAATGTCAAAATTTTGGAAGAAATACATATTGTAATTATTAAAATACATATTATAAACATTAAAAAATTAAATAAAAAATATTTCAACGAGTTAATTTACTTAAACCTTTATATCCCAAATTACCCTATTTTTCGGAAAATAGTTTGAAACTTTTTTATTATATTTTTTTGCTCCATGAGAAACATCTCATATTAAATTTACCTTAAACTATAGCTTAACTATAGAAAGTTTGAAGTTCCGATGAAATCCGCAGTAAATTTAAGCTATAGTGAGGATTTTTTTCTTCTTTTGTTTGATGGGACTTTAAAGTCCCGGTGGGATACAAAGGGTTAAAATCAATTTAAATCAAGAATGTTTTATTTAATTTTATAAATGCAGAATATTTTATTAATAAGGAAAATAATCTTTATTCGATTATTTAACAAAGCAAAATGTGCAGTTTTTATCGAATATGTTGAAATTAGTTGAAAAACAACAAAAATAATTTTCATGGACTAGAAAATAATTTCCCGCTCGATTATAAGAAATGTATTTCAAAATTTATTTTTTCTTGCCAGTTCAAATTACTAAACACTGATCTACATAAAATTTAATACAAATCTCTTCAACTCTCACCATGTGATATTTATATAAATTTGAAACGTAAAAATAGAGCTGAAATTTTTTACTCTTTATTGTATAACCATGTATTCGTTTATTTATTCATATTATTCATTTCTCTCGACGTAATTTAATTTCAAATATTTAATTTATTATTAACAAGCAAGCCCGTGCGAATTTTTCGCACTTTATTTTTTTTGTAACATTTAAAATTATTAATATTATTTAATTTTAAAGCCATAAAAACGTCACGCAGTTTACATATGCATGAGCGAATTTATTATTTAACTTTTTTTTTTTTTTTTTTCCACGTGAAAGCATATTCTAATCATCGAGGGTGAAAAAGGGATTCCTTTTCATTTGGGAAAAGTCGGCCATTTTACTTTCTTATGGATAATTTTCCTCGAGTTAATATACACGGGAATACACATAGATAACTTAGCTAATAAAATTTATGAATAATTTATGTACTAAAAGATAATGAAAAACTCTATAGATACCAATTTTTCATCCTTTTCTTTTTCCTTTTTTTTTTATTAACTATACTCTAGTATACTCATATCTACACATAACTGACTTTCTTTCGGCATTCATTATTATACTTCTTTGAGATAAAAATCGTCTGCATTCATCATGGAAAATAATTTTAATAAATTATAATTAATAAATAATTTGTATTGCGTAAATTTGTATAAGATTATATATAGAAGAAAGTCTTGTGGTGTCCACAACATATTATTTAACTTCCGCGGCTGCTAACTACATTTAAAAGAATTTTGAAAATTTCATATTACTTACTAATATAAAATCATCTTAACATTTAAAGAGAGTATTTCATCAAATATAAGGACAGTAAGTGTTTCATAATAATAATAAAAACTGATTATAAAAATGATATTTTTCAAAAATTACTTGAATATATCTATGATTACTTGAATATATTACTTGAAGCTTATCTATGAAAACTTATCCCGTTTCTTTTCATATATTTATTACAACACTTAAAAGTCGTACAATATTTCGGCATTTTAAAATTTTTTTTAACATTCTACTCGATTATTATTTCCGAGTTTTATACTCCCTATTGTCTGATGCCAAAACTCTTTTCGGCATCAAAAATCTTTGCACGATAACATGGGGATGACAGATCTATATCTATATAAAATACTATATCTATGCATTTTATACTGAGGGGAAAAAATAATAATTCGTAATTTTATTTATTTATTTTATTATTATTATTATTATTATTATTATTATTTTGGCAACAATTAAAAATTTATGTCCCTTTTTAAAACTTCTACCAAGTTATTATTTTCATATTTTAATTAATTTTAAAAAATCTAATAAAAATTTCGTTACAAATAAGGTACCAAGTAAAAGGGACATTTTTTGTGAATCCGTCTCTTTAATTAACTTATCGATCGGACAATTAGATTTTTTAAAATTAACTAAAGTATAGAAAGCTGGTGGCAACTTGCGACAATACACAGACAAACAGACTCAAAAATCTCTTAGCCATTAATAGATATAGAGGGATATTTTCCACGACGCATTAAAATTCCACATATTAAGGAGATTTTTCCGTTAAGTTATCTTCCTTCATTATTAATATATATACATATATATTTTCATTTGAAATGCATCATGGAAAAATTTTAATTTCTTTATTCCAATCCATTGTTTAAGCTTTGACACAGCTTTCAGTGGAACTTTTCCTTACGGGAAACTTGAGCTTTTATTATTTTGAATTTTGTATCAAGTATCTTTTTTCCTTTCCAAAGAAAAAAAAAAACTTTTTTTTAACTTCGAGGGCTCTAGACATATTACAGCTACAAGATTGGTTTCAGGAAACTTTACAAGAAAATAATAATAATAACAAATAAATAAACAACTAATCATAGAAAATTACAATATTAATATAAAAAATGTTTTTTAGTGCATATATTATTGAAAACGGCATGACGCTTCATAAAGAGCATATAATTTATAAAATATGCAATCAATTTTTTGCATAATTTTTTTCTCTTTCAACACCCCCCCCCCCTCCACACAAATCAAAATAAATAAAAACACTATCCATATATATATACGAACGACTAATTTTAAATGTTTTTATTTTGTTTCAATCTACTTGTCTTAACTATTATATAAAGTTTATTTATTTATTTGTTTATATAATTATCTTAACTTTTAATGATAGTTCTTAGGGGATGTATTTAAAGAGATTTGATGTGCTGCATCTTTTTCAGGAACACATAAATCTGAGGAAAATAGATGCGTTTTATTAGTATTATACATAAATTACACTTTAAAATTTTCAGTCTTTACTTAGAAATATCTATGCGCTTATTTTTTTTTTTTTTTTTATTTTTTTTTTTTTAAATAAGTGTTTCCTTTTTCACTCAAAAATCATCGTAACTTTGCTAAGAGGTATATCTGGGTAAAGGATTCTCAACTTCTATTGTGATAAGATATTTCCATTGTATTGATACACGCCTCTTTCAACAAGGAGATTAGCCCTCTGTGTGTGTGGGAAAAACATTTCTTCTCAACTCTAGAGCTCCTAAAGTGCAACGCTGAATTCTAAAGACAGGTGTTTATTTTTTAGTATACGGTAAACATTTCAGGTATTTTTATTGCAACCATAGAAAGAAACACGTAACGTCGAAAGGGTTAAATATACCTCTTTCCAATTTAGCGAAAATAAACAATTAAACAAAATTCTACAAATCGGCATTGATGCAGGCTACAAGAAAAAAAAAAAACTACTATAATCAGAATTATTAATAAAATTAAAAAATCCTTAATTCTTCTATAATAAGTACTTCTATATTAACCTCTTCTGTAACGAATTTCTTGACTTTAAACACTATATTTTTCGTAAATTCAATATACTTATTCATTTCAGTTCTCCTTTAACTGCTAAACACTTAAGTTTAAACGATCGTGATTTAACTAGACCCACTGGAGGAGCTTATAAAATACCACTAAAACTTAATCAAGATATTTTCTTTTATACCGGGCAAACCAAAAGAAATTTATACAAAAGAATTCATGAACATATTCGCAACGTCAAGGAAGGAAAGCGTTCAGCCGTAGTAAACTTTATTTATGAAATTTCAGCTTTACCTCTTTGGGATCTAGCAGAAATTATATCCTCACCACCTATTAGTTCCGAATTAATAGTCTCCCAATCTATAAATATAATTAAATATAATTAAATTAATTCTAAAGATGCTGCCTTCCTTCCAAAAATATGGTATTTTTTTAATACAACCATATATCTAATATAATTTCCTTTCAATTGATTGTCGATCTCAATGAATGTTAACAGCGAAAGTTTTTTTAATCTTCCCTGGTTTTCATCAAAACGCTAGTTCTGCCTCTCCTTAATGAAAGTGATCTAAAAACTTCTGCAGTTAATGCAAGTTTTCCTCTACAATTCTCCATAAAAGTGACTAAACCGATGCAGTATTTAAAGGTTTTCTCCATATTTCCTATAAAAGTCTACAAGTTCCCTTTACTACAGAATATAAGCTGCTCCATAGAAGCATAATAAAATTTCAACTTGATTTAATTCTCAGAAAGATTAAACCGTTTCACAACAAGTATTTCCATGGTAACCAAGGGAAGTTCGACTAAATTCAGTTTTTCAGACTGTTTCATGTATCGTTCATCTGTTTTCAACTGCTTCACCTGTTTTAACTGTTTCACCTATAATAACTGTAACTGTACTAGGAATCTTTTTGTGTATATAATTAAAATGTTGCTGTACTCGTAACCAAAAATGGCTTTGTCCTGATGGTGCCCTGATGGTCAGGGCGAAAGGCCTTGACAAGTTGTAATTTTAATTGATAATTTTAATTAAATGTATCATTTTATATGTGTTGTACAGTGAATTTTTTTTAATAAAGTTTGTGGGTTTTTTTTTTACAATATATTTTACTTGTATGTACTTCAAATTTTAATTGTATTAAACTATTATTCAGTATTAAAATTGCTGACGCTCTTTCACTGGAAATGATATTTAGAAAGGTCATATAATATAACTTTTCATCCTTGTTTTTTACGCATTAACTGAGATAATCAAGAGATTTTAACATAAGAAAAGAATTATAACTTAATATTCAGTTAATGATAACTTTATTAAATTTTATTAAAAAAAAAAATTTAAAAAAATAACAATGATCAAAATATTAATAATGAAAATTTGTTAGATTAAAAATAGGCTATGTTAGGAACTAAAGCAGAATATTAAAAGTAACTTGAACTGTGTTTCTTGAATTTTCAAAGTTAAAATTATTCGAATGAAATTTTAACTTAAGTTTCATTAAACTTTTCATTTTTACTTAAAATCACATTTATTTAACTTAGAATAAATAAGTTTTCCGTTTATTTTATAAAAATACTTAACTATTTACAAAACAATATGTCCGCTCTATAATATTTGCGTGTTGTTTTCCCTGTGATCTTTCAATTTTTTGTGGTATGTATTTTTTTAACTTAGTGTACCTCAAATTAAGAAATACCAGAGTTTACAGAGGTGATTAAAAATTAAATTATTTAAGGGGACTGAGACGTTTGCGACAGCTGAGAATTTGAAAATTCAGATGGTTGCTTTAATAGCCATATGTTTTTTTATTTATGCATGTATCAATATACTTTTTTTTTGAGATATTACAAGAATGTAAATTTCTTACTTTTATGTCTTTTTTTTTTTTTTTTTTTTTTTTTTTAATAATGGCACTGTAAACATACATATTTACTCTTAAGGATTTTTTTCACTTTATTCACATTGGTACACTTTTCTATAAACTAAGGAAAATCGTACCTTGAAATAATTTATGTGATAGAAAATACTTTTGTCTATGTACTGAACCTATTTTATGTTTTGTTGTTCTTGTTTTAGAAATATAAAAAAATGGTAATTTTTGCTTATTTGAAATATGTATTTTTTTAACACATATATTCGCAGTTTTAAAAAAATATCGCAAGGTATATACATTAAAAATCCTTTTAATAAAGGTTTTCATTTTAGACTGACAAGTTAAAACAAGCGTTTGCATTGCTATTTTTCTTGTTTCTGTCAATAAATAAATAAATTAATTAATAAATAAAATAAAAATAAATAAAATGGACACAACTATTCATGTCCGTTTCTCGAGTCTAAGATTTTAACAATTGAAGCGTTCAAAATGATTTACAAAAAAATATTAAATACAATTTATATCCCGTACCCGAAAATATTTTTTTTTACTATTTTTACATACGAAATAAAAGTATTCGCCTAATAAATTTGTAATGCGAAGTGATCTATTTATTTAAAAAAATAAATAAAAATTCCTATAATTAATTATATATTTTTTATTAAATACAATATGCATTTTTATGAGCAATTTTTCAGACAAGTGGTAACATTTTCAAGTTGTATGTTCTGGGAAGTTCTGTTTTATTATTATTCGTATTTGCATTTTTTCCTTGTTTTACTTTTCTGTATATGTTCTTGTTGTCTGTATTTACGTGGAATATTTTTCAATAAAGCCATACTTAAATAATAATAATAATTAAAATTCGAATCTTCTAAAAGTTCAGATTTCCTATAAAGTTGACGTATTATCAATGTAATTAAAATTATTTTAAATACACGTCATAAAAATTTTATTAAAACCATACTATATAAATATTTACTAAGCTTTTCGCCATTTGGTCATGGCATCATCAGGTTTTTTTTTTTTTTCAAAAAATGTAGAAGAGACAGTATCTTTATATATCCGAGGATCTTGAACGGTTACAGCATCTTGAACCGATTAGAAAACGTCAACATATTACTTGAATTCGTAGGTTTTTGTTGAGTTCGATCAAGGTAACACCAGGACTACTTTCCGCACACTTTGATTCACATATTTATTAACAGTTTACCTTGCATTAATAAGCTGCCAGCTGCCTGCTACAACCTTAGAATATCTTGTCCCCGTCCTAAGATAAAGTTATCCTACAAGTAAAATCAAGTAGCAAGTTTTTTTTTTTTTTTTTTTTTTTTTTTTTTTTTTTCTGTTCAGTTTAAGATGTCTTTGGTGTAACCGTTCAAGATCCTCGGAGGTATAAAGTTACTGTCTTCTCTTCTTTTTTTGTAAAAAAAAAAAAATGCTTACCTGATGATGTCATGACTTAATGATAAAAGGCTTAGTAAATGTTTGTATCCATTATGAATTTTTCTTCTTCTTTTTCTATGAACATTCACATAATTTTGACTCAAACACTTTTTTATTGTAAACGAGACAATTTGTATCTCACAAAAATGTAACAGTGAATGTCAAGAAAAAATAACAGAACAAAATAAAAATAATATAAGTATTATATCGTACATACAAAAGCCAGGATTTTTTTTTTTTTTTTTTAAGAACACTTAAATTGAAAAAAAAATCATCCATGAAGAGTGGGAGCAGCTTTGCTTCTACATATAAGAAAAATTTTCTGTTTAGCTATTACTATACGAAATACCATTTTAAAACTAAAAAAGTGATTCTGAACTTTTTAAAACGCATAAAATTTTCAGATTCATTATTTACTTATTTACTTATTTATTTATTTATTTATTGTATTTTCCCCAAAACTATTAGTGCTCTTTTTAAAAAAGTAAAAAAGAAAAAAAGTAATAAAGAACCTAAAACATCATTAACAATAACATTAAAAAACACCATAATTTACAAAATACATATAAAAACCGTTTCATACTGAAATTTTCAAGATCGACTATCAATTCATCTTAAATATGCTCTATAAGAAAAAAAAATAAAAGCATACAGAAGGAGCAAAGCAAATTGGACATAACTGACATACATACAGGTTTCAATGAAAAATGCAAAATTTTAAAGATTGACTGCCATCGAATGAGCATGCGACGCTGCAGTGCATCTTAACTGCAACATTGGCAGAATATTAAAAATGAGAAATTTTGATTCCATGTCATAAATCCTTCGAGAATTTTATTCCGTCCACTCAGAAAGACAGTAACTATGCCTCGCATACAGGTGCACAAACAACATGCGCAGATGTCAGCATTTGAGTTTAGTGTGTAGTTGGGCTCAAAGAAGCCGGTTGGTCTAATCTGCGAATTTTTTGACAATTGGATAGGAGCGGTACCACTATTAGATGATACTGGCAGGAATGCTTGAACCATAGCCGAACACAGCGTCAGGGAGGAAGCAAGCGGCCTAAACAGAGATAGAAAGTGAGAACCAGTCAATTGTAAAGCGGTACTCAAAGCTCCAAGTCATCATTATCGTCCATCCTACGTGCAACTGGTACTTCAGTGACTTCAAAGGCCCTTAATTTTTACTGTCGTCTGCTTCTATAATTTTTCCCTTTAATTGAAATATCATCTGCTATATTTTTAGCATAATAATTTAATGGGTTCAATGTATTGTTTTGCTCGTGATTCGGAAAAGACGTTTCCTGCGTATTCTGATAAGAATGCCACGTTCTAAAGAAATTTCTAAAGATAAAATTATGAAGATTTTACAGTTAAAAGCGCAAGGACAAAATCCTGTACATATATTGAGAAGAATAAAGAGATCCTTGAGCAGTATTTATAGAGTTTTGAGATCAGGTGGAACATGGAATACTCGAAAGCGGGTCAGAACACCAAAGTAAACAACGTTACGTGATGATAGAATGCTATTAAAAAAGGCTTCAGTTGATAATTTATCTGTGCGTGCAAATGCATCAACTTCCAGAATTTCAAAAAGTACTGTACACAGAATAATTAAAGCTTCAAAACACATTGTTTACAGGAGAATGAAAGTAAAACCTTTCTTAAAGCAGAGACCAAAAGATGCACGTCTAAATTGGGCTAGAAAGCATATGTTATATGGTTTAAAGTGGCTTTCTCTCATCTTCAGTGACGAACAAAAATGGAATTTGGACGGTCCTGACGTTTATAAATTTTACTGGTATTACATAACAAAAATACCGAAGAACTGTTTCAGCAGGCAACGAGGCAGAGGATCCGTAATGACCTGGAGAGGGTTTTGTTTCAAAGGGCAAACATTTCTAGGATTTACGGACAGAAAAATGAAATCAGAGGATTATCAGGATATTTCACGCACCAATTTACTGCCAATTATGAATTTGCTAGCAGGACTGTAATGTGTTTTCTAACAAGATGGGGCATCCATCCATGCCTCCAGATCAACGAAGACGTGGTATATGCATAACTATATGACGCTATTAGACTGGCCAGCACTTAGTCCGTATTTGAATCCCATGGAGAATATATGGGGGATCTTATCTCGTAAAATATGAGAAAATGGAAAGCAATATACAAAGTAAATGACTTAAAAACTGCAACTGCCAAAGCGTGGTATAAAATATCTCTTTCTGTAATGCAATGCTTAATTAATTCTCTGGAACAACGTGTATTTGATATTATAAAGTATCGTGGAAATACAATTCAACATTAAAAGTACGTTTTTAGTCAATTTTATAAATGTAAAACCAAAAGCACTTAGAGCTGTCTATACTTTTGGGAAGGCACATTTTTATAAAATTTAATGCACATCATATAATTTCAAACCTTTGATAATTTATATGTGTATATCAGCAAAACTGTTACCTATCTCACAAATTTTATTTGTATCTTATTACTTTTTATGTTAATGCAAATTTTATTGATTGTCTAAACTTTTGGGACACGGTGTAGATTAGAATTGCATAATAAGTAGGCACCACGGAAATGACTTTTTAAAGTAATACGTACAAAACTTTCAATAAACACCATAAAATGCAATAAATTCGCAACAATTGTTTCGGGTCGAAAAAACACACGACCCTTCGTCAGTGCTCCTCTTTGATCACAGCACACGTACTTGCATTGTTCGCCTGACAAAGGGTCGTGCATTTTTTCGACCCGAAGCATTTTTTGCGAGTTTATTGCATTTTATGGTGTTTAATTAAAGTTTTGTACTTATTATAATTATACGTTTGATCTTGCTTAATCTTAAATGTAGAATAATTGAACTAAATATTTTGGACAAAATCATTCTACATGGAATTTCTTTATGGAAGAAAAAGTTAAGTTAATAGATTTGTAATTGCGTTTTACAAACTTTTAAGTAACGTCTTGTTTCAGGAAAAGCTTTGAGTCGATATAGTATTTCAGATGACTTTATTGAATTTTCCGCAGGTTAGGGAATATTGCAAAACTTCTGAATTGATTTCTCTAGTATATAAGGAACAACTGAAAGACAAGTGTTAAAAGTTCTGATAAAGGTCTGGTAAACACTGTAAAGAATCTGAGAAGAATAATTAAATCGCCGTTAAATTACTACTCATATTAACTTTACATGTTCGTTCATCGACACAATCATTTTTAGATATGAGAGCTTGTAAGTATAATTTCACTAGCCGGGTAGCAACCATCTTTTTTATCTAAATTAAAATAAAGATCTGAATTTTTAAAGTCTCAATAATCTACATTTAATCTTAGAAATTATCAGAAATCTAATGAAGTGGAATAACAAAGCAGTCGTTACCTCACAAATGCTGTCAATTATACGTTAACGAAATATAATTCTTTAATTTAATTAAACGATTTTTTAATATTCATAACAGTGAAAACAAAAATAATTTAATGCAAAGCACGTATTTACAATGAAAGAGAAATCTATGCTATTTGTTTCAACTTTCTACATATATAATCCTTTCGTAATCCGTGTCGCTATTATGCATTTCTTCATGGAAATTAAAATCTAAAATCTAATTTATATTTTACATTTAAACATTATGGTAAAGATAACGCCTACTGAAAATGTGATTAAACATTTCGCTATTATATGCACTACATTTAAAAAAAATAAAGAACATTTTCTCTTTTATATTTGTATAAGTTTTAAATAAAATGCAATTTTATTTAGATTAAATATGTCTAGAACATTTTTTTTCTTACGTTTATGATTGCATTTGCCGCCTTCAAATAGATAAACATTATATTACACGCATTACAGCTAGGAATAGAACATTTACTTTTTAGTAATTCTAGTTCTTGGTCTCAAAGGAATAACTAAATTTGTTGGAAAAGAAAATAGTTTTTATAAATTGCAAATTTTATTAAAGAACTGAAAAGAATACATTAGTTGGAATTAAATTTTAATTTAAGAAAATTTTTGCAGTAGTTAAAACTCTTATTTGAAAGGAAATTGCATGATACATGTACATATTTCATAATATAAACTTACTGTTTATTTATTTATTTTTTATATGTATTTATTATTTATTTATTTATTTATTCTTTTGGTGAGGATTCAAACAGATATTGATAAATCATATTTTTATTTAAAAAAATTGCATGAAAGTTGCTCGCATAAAGTAATCAGTGGCATACATGTAGACAATTATTTAAGGATTTTTAGAAATTATTTGAAAATATTGTGAGCCATTCTTTTATGGTTTCAAGCTAAAATTATATATATATATATATATATATATATATATATATATATATATATATATATAATACCAGTTAAAAACGATTGAATTCTTCAGTGAAAGGAAAAATTAAAATCTAAACGAAAAACACATTAGAGAATAGAAAATCGCAATTATGATTATGATAATTAACTAATTTGAGAGAAATCCTATGTAATTTAACCCATAGAAAAATACATTTTGACATAACATACGGTATGAGCAGTATCTATCTATCTATCTATCTATCTATCTATCTATCTATATATATATATATATATATATATATATATATATATATATATATATATATATAAAGTCTTGATTTTTACAGCTTGAATTCATACTTTTCAATATATATATATATATATATACGTTTCTCAAATAGTATTTATTTTGATGCGAAGCATAATTATTACAGTCGAACCTCGTTAACGTGAATCTGAAGGGCGATAAAAAAATTTCCATGTAGAGCATCATGTATTTGTTCATGTATCAGTAGTTCATGCTATTATTAACTAATCTTCATATAACTAAAGTAATCTCCATTTTGACGGGGATTGTGGAAACTGTTCATGTTAAATGTAATTCACGTTAACGAGGTTCGACTGTGCTTATTAAAAGTGAACTAAAAGTCCTTAAGTGATAAATAATAAGAAAAATATAAAAATAAATACTGATCTTTATAAATTTCAACATTTATTTCAATTACTATTCGTACATATTTATATTAAATACGTATGTATGTATTACAGGTACATAGTCATTTAAATTAATATGTATAATATTATAGGTAACTCAAAAGAAAATAAAATTACGTCATGTACTTAATATCAAACATATTTTTTTTTCATAAAAATTTATCACAAAAAATATATAGCAAGGTAAACATATATACTGTGAAATGCATTATTCACATATTTAGTAAGTTCTGCAAGAATCTTTATAGAACAACAGCACCGACTAACTAAATGTCGATTTTATTAAAGTTAAAAAATTCACAGTGATATTTGTTGCATAATATATGAAGTAGAGTAAAACTAGAATATATAGTAGTATTTAAAAAATGATTTATAAAAGTATAATTAATTAATTTTTATAAAAATAAAATTTAGTATATGATCTTAAAAGGATATGAGGCGTATTTTACTGCTTTAAAATTATTTTGTATGGGGACTAGATAAAGGTTAAATTTTTTAATTTTTTAATTTTAATCAATCCGGATTTGTAATCGAAGTTATAAAATTGTGCACATTTTTATTACACGCATATTATATATAAAGATTATTTCTAATATAAATGTCTTAAGATAAAATGTATAATGCTTTAAAAATTATAGGTTTCTGCCACGAATCAGTATCTGAAAATATACTGTACATAGGTATTTGTCCTAATGAGACAAGAACATGATAGATAAAATTGCATGCACTATCGTAAACCACCTGGAATCGTAACAGGCTCAAAGCATAATTATTTTATATGCATATCTTAGTTATTCATAAAATGTATTGTGTTCTCTTAAATGTGATTAAATATTGTAAGGGTTCAAATTAATATAAACATTTTAAACTTATAATCTGCAGTAGAAAAGAAAGTTCATACGTTAACTGCTATTTTTATATAATGATTCATCATTTATAGCCTTGTCTTTTAGTGAGAATACATACATTATGATGTCGACTAATTTGAAATAATTTAGTTCTTTCTGATAATGGATCTCTGAGAAAAGAACACTGTACATGTAATTATACGTAGTGGAATATCTGTTTTAAATAAATACACATGAAGTAATATTCCATATTAGAACTTTTCAGTAACTTGAAAACAAAACTTGATCATCGAAAAATCAATTTATGATTCAAAGTTTATGTTGAAAGTTTGAAAAGAACGATAGCTATAAAAAATACTTAAATTGCATTAAACTTAAACACTGAAAGCGATTATTATGAAATATTAGTATTTTAGCCCCCCCCCCCAAAAAAAAAAGAGTAAACCATAATTAAATATGTTCTTTTAATCACATAATGCTTATTGTGCTTTGTTTTGTAATTGTTAATAAAACTATAGAATTACATATTTGTAATGTATATGAAGCAATAGTGTATTAAAAAAAAAAAAAAAATGTGGACAAGACATGACTCCTTCTACATACATTAGAATAAATGAAAACACTGTTTGTGTGAGTTAACTGATTCGTAAACAAGCAGGCATATCCCAGACCTGAAAACAAAAATGCTACACCAACCACAAAAGTCACGAAAACACTAATATATGCACTGCCGAGACAACTATAGTATTTTTTTTTTTTGAGGAATAGTACTTCAAAGCTCATTACACAATCGCTCATTGCCAAATGCACAGCTTAAAGTTCAATGAAAATAATTCAAGTATAGATGACCGACTTTTATTCTTTTTGGTGTAAACTACTGGTGAGAAACGATACATTTTACGAAAACAATTAACTTCATTAAATTTGAGAAAGGGTATACTAATTCTGGCTACACTGAAGCAATATTCGCCCCCATATTTGATCGCTAATCTTGTCAAACCGCTAACTTTGTAGCCAACACAAATTTTGGTCTAGACGTTGATTTTGGCGTTTTGGCGTCTTGGTGACCGAATTTGGAAAAAAAATTGTAATTTAGGATAGCCAAAGTTTAATAGCTCTAACTTCACAAAGAACTGAGTTATGGAATTTTCCGCAAAGAATTGTTGGTTTATAGCACAGAACTAAATTCTTCGAAAGCTGTAAGAAGTACTACCAAGACAATAAAAAAAGAGATTGATTAATGAGCATTATGCACTAAAACTTGTCTATATAATTACATGCTATTTTCTATATATTATTATAATAAAAAAGGAATCAGATGGAAGTTTTCCCATTACCACGAAGAAGGGTGTAAACTTAGAATTAAATTAGGCATTCAATGATAGCAACATTTGTAGTTCAGGATTCCCAAAGTTTGGAAACTCTAACTTCAATAGGGGTCGAGTTCTGGAATATTTTGTGAGGATTCATTAGTTTTCAGAGCAGTACTACCTCGGAAATTTTATAAACCACTGACTATAACCGCAGTGAATTCAAATTCCTTTCATACATTGAAATTTTCGGTTCTCCTTGAATTCTTGAAATTCTGCTCAATCGTGCATTTAATAATGTTAATTTGATTTCTGTATTAAGAATGACTGTTGCTTTAGATTCTTTCGAGAACTTTTTTGTTATTTTGTACTCAAAAATGTCTACAAATTCCATAACAATATAATTACGGACTCTATCAAGCGCTGAATATATTTTAAATAATGTGCATTCGTCAACTATAACCTGTTCATGCCTTTAAGAATTACTTTATACACGCTGAAATGTAGACAAGTATCACAACAATATCATTACGAGCTCTATCATTAGCTTCTTTTGAAATCTTTATATTGGTAGGTCATATATAATGGACGAAACCTTTGAAATTTTAGTCATTATAAATATAATTTTAGTAAATATCTTCAAAACGAAAACTCACAGAAGGACCAAAAACTGAGGTGCACAATTAGATGTTATAAGAAAACTATACAGGGTGTTTCAGTGAACCGTTTCAGAACTTCTAAGAGAGGTAGGGTACATCCTGACAACTCGAAATCATATAGCAATGTGGGGTCGGAAATGCTTTCCTGAAGCTATGTTGTACACAGAAGCACCATAAAGAAAAGAGACCGTAAGTGAGAAATCGTTTTAATAATACATGAAAATAAGCAAAAGGTACATGGATTAAAGTAAGTGTTCGAAGTTTCTTCTACGGGCTACAATGCGCGCCTCACATCTCCGACGCATGGACATCCGTGTAGATTATTATTGGTGAATATCAAACCTGTAGATAGCGCTGTGCGCCGTTATTAATTTTTCTTTTCTTCTTCTTCTCTCAGTGTTCGTCATGTAGTCTTGTAGTGTTCGTGTTAATAAATGTCTGTGACAGTATTAGGATTCCTCATATCTCTGAGTTATGTGTTTTCATCGTCATTTATGATTAATAGTGGATCATGGAGTGGCCGGCAGTCCCCACTACTCTCTGGACCGATGAAGGTAAGCCATTTACCTTATTTCTTGTTAAAGTACTGAAAATGCTTATTTAAATAACGTAGCCACAGTAGCGACAATCCGAACATTCTGGAATACTCCAGGCATATCTCGAATTTCTCCGGCAGCTGTGTACAACACCGCTTCAGGAAAGCATTTCCGAATCCACATTGCTATATGATTTCAAGTTGTCAGGATGTACCCTACCCCTCTTAGAAGTTCTGAAACGGTTCACTGAAACACCCTGTATACAAAAATATATTTTATATACAAACTATATACAAAAATATGCTTATAACTATATACATATAACTATATACAAAAACATAATTTTCAATGTTCTACGTGAAACTTTTTTCGAGTTATGCGAGATAATCACACATACATATGCACATAAACACACGCACATACGTACATACAGACATCACAAATAATTATATAAAGTCGAAAATACCTTTAAAACGGGAGCTCATATTATCACCAAAGTTGCAGACGTACAAGTAGATATTTTGACAGTCACATTCTACGGTCATTCGTTTTTAAGCTATGCGAGACACAATGTCCATTTCTGAAATCGGGATTACAATACTTCCTTATACTTTGTAAAAGGAAGGGGAAATAATAGTAAACCAAAGAAATACTAGGAGTGTTTATAATGTAAGTTACACTCGAAAAATGTAGGTCAAATATATACTTTTTTGAGAAATACATTACAATACATATGCCAGACATATCGCACACTATTTCTCTACACAATATTCCTGTCGTCGCAGACATTTGCAAAATGTTGCACTAATTGCTATATGCTTTTACGATAGATACTCGCAACTTAAATCTAGAGACAGCTTAGAAACGAACTGGTGTCGGACAACCGAATGAAAACTGCCAAAAAATAATTCTAACTGTTGTGCAATGCGTGCAACGCTCACTCTGTGATTTCTGTAGAAAATGCCCATTCGTATCTTTTGAACGATGCTTGATTTGCTTGGCTTTCTTCATCGATTAAATCTGTTCGACCGTCTTCGAAATACTGGGACGTTTGACAATCACTAGACGTCACATTGCTCGTGGCTCTTATACTGTTGATATTTCACAATAAATCTCTGTGCTCGTGTAATTTTTTATCCAATAAAACTTACTATTAGACGTACTACAACGTTGTAGTAAGTTTTTCAGTCGACGTAATATTTATTTCTTGTACTGCACATAAACGGTTACAACTATTCGAATGATAATGTTGCCAATCGGAAATTATGAAATTAAACTAGTGGATCTGCAGATCAGGAGTCTCAACGTCCTATTTGCATCAGACATTATTCAATAAGTCATTTTTATTTATTTCTCATAATATAATAGATAGGCTTGATAGACTTGTTACCATAATCAGATACATTCCCAACCCCCCGCTCTATCTCTCTTTGTATACTTATCTGTATATCATATAAAGTGATACGGAATTGTGAATAAGTGTATTTACTTTTGCATAAATTCTTTCAATGAGGCTTAGTAAGTTGATAAAATGCTAATTTTCTGCATTTCTAGTCATTTTAGTGTTAAAACAGCCTAATTTTCCCTTAAAAACGCATTAAAAAGCTCCAAGAAGGGAAGAAATGTATTTGTCGCCAAATTTGGCGACTTTTTCCCTCCTTGGCGATTTTTTTGGCGACCTTGGCGGGAAAATCCTTATTAGGGATATACCAAATACTAGCAGACCCGGCCACGCGTTGCTGTGACTAAGTTATACGTTGAATTATACGGCTGTAAACTATTTAGTACAGTCAAATTATTATTTACGAACAAAGAGGAAAACGTTGTAGCCGATGTAAAACCCCACAGGGTTGAAATTTGAAACTTAGGTCAAAATTTGGAAGCGATTGATAAAAATTTTCGTAGTGTTGATATTAAGCACAAATTAATTTTATTGTAGGGTCCTATAAATTTAAATGGAGACGTGATATATATAATTTCTAATGCTACTTTGGATAAAATTGCTAAAATGACTAATATATAAATTAAATTCTATTAAAATTCCATTAAAATAAAAGTATAAAAGAAACAGACGATTTTAAAATCAATTTTTATGGAGGAGTGAAATATAATATATGCTATAATGGATAATTTTACTATAAAATGACCTCATCATTTTAAATATTTTAAAGAGGGCAACAGCTGTAGTTATAAAAAGGAAAACAATAAGGCTAAACCAGAAAAATAAGTAAATTTGATAAATATTTTAAAACTTTAAAATTGGAAATCTTATGAAATATTGGACATTTAAAGTAAATACATGTATCATTTTAAATAGAAAAAGATTTTGGAAAAGTTTAGTGTATTTTAACGAAGTGATGAGAAGTTTTTGAGTATGTTAAAATTCTAATAGTAAATTCAAGTTAATAAAGATGGGAAACATTGAGGATTAAGATAAGAATAATTATAAGATTAAAAAAAAAAACTTTTTATATACCATGCTTTTAAATTTTAATATACTAATAATATACTAATTAAAAGGAAAATGATAAATATTCTATCATAGTTTGAAGTCAAATTTGTTTTCAAATGTCTAAATAAAATATCTGATGTAAGATACTAATATTTTGCAGCGGAATAGATTTCCTTGGCGAAAAAAAAAGAATATCGCCAAATTATCTGGCGAAAATATTTAATTCCTTTCAAAAATCATGGTTATTTTAACAACTTATATTAAAAGAGTAATGAATAATATGAAACAATATTTCGTACAATACATATTACATGTCATACATACGTACAATGAATAATACATATTTCATTTCGTACAATGCATACATCTGGCATGTATATTTTCGTGTTACGCTTTTGATCGCCAAATAATAGTAATAATAAAAGCCAAGGGCGACAGAGTTTTGAAATTTAAAATTAAAATTTTGTCAATTTGACAGCAAAATAATTCAATCTAACACCCGCGATAACTAATACATATCTATACCCAAATATAAGGATTAAAATCGGGAAATAAATTTCCTCGATTTTTAATAATTTCTTACAAAAAATCCAGTGGGCAATTAACATAGGAAATATTTTTCTTGGCTGCACAAACGGTCAGTGAGTCACACTTCGCTTGCGTATAGAACTCATAGATATAGTATAGCATATATAGAATAGAGTGATCATTGGGGAGAAAAAAGTTATTCCTTTTCATTTGGGAAAAGACGACGTTTTTACCAAAATATGGCCGTCTTTCCCCGAGTGAATACACACGGGAATACATACTAATATTTTAGCAAATAAAATTTATGAATAATTTATTTGCTAAAGGGAAGACTCCAGATACAGTTTCAAATTCATATTTCTTTCTTTCTTTTCTTTCTTTTTTTTTTTTTTTTCAATACCACTTAATGGCTGTTTCCAAAGCTTTTATTTTTTTTTTTCGTCATCAACAATCTTTGTACGATAACATGGGGATGAGAGATCTATATATATTACTATATCTATGATAGAACCACATTAGCACTTTATCAATGTGTATAAAATCTTTAAATTGATTATGACGTCAATTTTCGTGAGATGCATAATTTAACTTTTTATAATTTTTTAACGTTCACGTTTGGTTAAATGTATTTATTTTTATGTCGAAAGAAAATGAACTCGTATTTTTTTTTTTTTTTTTTTTTTTTTTTTTTGGCAACAATTAAATTAATGGAACTCACAGATATTTTGGAGCAACTTTAATAAAGGTCTATAATTAACAAATAATTGCAATAAAACAATATTGTGACAATAAATTGAGATAAAAACTATCCTATCTCTCAAGTTGGACCAAACTGCACACAGTGTGCAAAATTTCATTAAAATCGGTTCCTTAGTTTAGGAGTTTACCCCGGACAAACATCGTGACACGTAATTTATATATATATACAGATGGACGCTCTAATCTCATTGGCTGATGAGATACGAGAATTTTCCAGAACAGCCTGGGTTCGATAGAAAAGTATAAAAGGAGCATTTTTAAAAGGAGCGGTCAGTCTCAGATCTGTGTCAGTTTCGTCAAATGCTTGCTTTGCTTTGAGCCTTTTTGAATGAGACTTGCTTTATGTGTTATTGTTAAACAGTTTGTGCTGTTAAAGGCTGTTGTTTAAGCTGTGTTTACTGGTTGAATTGAAGCTGATACTTGGTTTATAGACCTGTATTTTTCTGGAACTTTCTTTTAATAAATCACTGATTTATTACAAGTTTCGCCTTTCATTCTCGGACAACTTACGAACCCCCCAAGTACGCAACAATATGTATTCTTAAAAAACGACGGTCTTGTATTATTTCCCTGAAATTCATAAATACCAAATTTCATAACTACCAAATTTCATACAAAAAAAAAAAAAAAATTATAAATAAATAAATAAATAAATACATAGCATATCGGAAATATTTTGCGTAACCTTTAAATTAATTACCAATTCTATACCCACAATTTTCAACAGGAAAAAATGTTTTTAAAATTCTAATAAAATTTCATTATATTTGATAGAGTGTAGTGCAACCATGTTAAAATACACTTAAGAAATACCGACTATAGACTGTAATAGTACGAAATTATTTTATGTATCCCGGAAAAGTAGCCACAGTCATTATAAACGCCAATAATAACAATAAACCTAATTAATTATAACTGATTAATTTTTCAAACTAATTTGACATTATTTGGATAATTACAGTACATACTCGTAATAATTTTGTGTGGTCCCATTAATTATTTAGTCGATACATACCCTTTTTTAAGAGTAAACATGATTTTAAGCATCTTTATAATGTATGTTAATTTTATTAATTTCAATTCAGCATAAACGCATTAAAGTGTGCGCTTAAATAAAAATTTGTCCATAGGCTCCAATGTTACGAATTTTTTTTTGTGTGTGTGTGTCTCTGCAAACGAACAATAAACATTGTATACACCAGTAAAAACTATTCAGCTTATTTTGCATTTAAAATTAATAATTGTTCCAAATTTAACATCGTTTGGATGACACTGTGACATTGTCAGAACACTTTTGTAAGGTCCTGTACATTAATTAGAAAGCTTAAGAGCACATATTTTCTTCAAGCAACATAAGTTTAAGCATCTTACTCACGTGCGCTAGTTTCCTTTTCTTGATTGCAAAATAATGATATTAAAATACGTTTAAACGAAATTCACCCCATACGCCGTAATGTTAAGAATTCTGGCGTGTCCCTGTACACAGTTTATACACAATATAGCAATAAAAATTATACAGCTACTTATATGCAAAGCTGGAAAGTGTGCACCAATTTGCAAGTCAATCGAAGGATTTTTGCGGCCGCTATTACGGTACATACAAATTCTTCCCATAGATCGTAATGATAAGAAACACCTTGGCGTGTCCCTGTACACGAACGACAAATGGAATACACGCCTAACACTATATAGTTATTTCTGTTGAGCTCATGAACATGTGTACCAAATTTGCAGTAAATAGTGTAATTTTTGGGGCCGCTATCGCGGTACATACAAATTCTTCCCATAGGCCGTAGTGATAAGAAAAACTTTGGCGTGTCTCTGTACACGAACTACAAATGGAATGCATACTCAAAACTATACAGCTAATTTCGTGGGGATCATAAACATGTGTATCAAATTTCAAGTCAATAGCGTGATTTTTGCGGCCGCTATCACACGACAGACAGACAGACAGACGGACAGACGGCACCCAAAATCCTTTTGAGTCTCAACAGAGGGCCTCCACTGACGCTTCGGCAAAAATTGGAAGTCAATAGCTTGATTTTTGAAGTGGCTATCGCGGTACATACAAATTCTTCCCATAAGCCGTAATGATAGAAATACTTTGGCGTGTCCCTGTACACGAACTACAAATGGAATACACACCTAAAACTATACAGCTGATTTCGTTGGGCTCGTGAACATGTGTACCAAACTGCATGTCAATAGCGGGATTTTTGTGGCTGCTATCGCGGTACATACAAATTCCTCCCGTAGGTCGTAATGGTAAGAAAAACTTTGGCGTGTCCCTGTACACGAATTACAAATGGAATACACACCCAAAACCATACAGATGATTTCGTGGGGCTCATGAACACGTGTACCAAATTGCAAATCCATAGCGTGGATTTTGTGGCCGCTATCGCGGTACATACAGATTCTTCCCATAAGTCGTAATGATAGAAACACTTTGGCGTGTCCCTGTATACGAACTACAAATGGAATGCACACCTAAAACTATACAGCTGATGCCGTTGGGCTCATGAACATGTGTACTAAATTGCATGTCAATAGCATGATTATTGTGGCCGCTGTCGCGGTACATACAAATTCCTCCCGTAAGCCTTAAATGTAAGAAAAACTTTGGTGTGTCCCTGTACACGAATTACAAAAGTAATACACACCCAAAAACACACAGCTGATTTCGTGGGGCTCATGAACACGTGTACCAAATTGCAAGTCAATAGCGTGATTTTTGTGGCCGCTATCGCGATACATACAAATTCCTCCCATAGGCCGTAATGATAAGAAAAACTTTGGCGTGTCCCTGTATACGAACTAAAAATGGAATACATACCAAAAACTAAACAGCTGATTTCGTGGGGCTCATGAACATGCGTACCAAATTTCAAGTCAATAACGCTAATTTTGCGGCCGCTATCGCGCGACAGACAGGCAGACAGACACACAGACACAGCCCAAAACCGTTTTGAGTCTCAACAGAGGGCCTCCACTGACGTTTCGGCAATTATTGTCTTCCTTTCTTTTTCGGAATGCTGCCATTCGTAGGGAAACAAATGTAATTTAATTTTTGAACGCCTTTCATTTTGTTTTATTCAGTAAAACAAAGCATATTTACTTTAAATTTTATAACATTTTGCAGCATTATATTTATACGTAAAAACCTGTATTAATACCTAATAATTAATTTACATAGTTATTATTTTTTTTTTTTTGACCTCATCAACTTTTGCATATATATTACATATATGAAATTAGTGTTTTAGCAGATTCTAATTTTCAAGATATTTATTTTTTACAATAATGTCGTTAAAATATTCATTTCCATTTGAATGTAATTTTCCAAATTTGTTTATTATTCACTAATTAAGCTAAATTCTCGATAAACATTGCAAAAGTATATATTTTGCTAAAGAAAACAAATTGAAATCAATGCTCATAACTGTGTATTAAACACACATCCATTATATGTTATTATACTACATGAAAGCAATTTAATTAACATTTAACCAAATTTAACTAAGGGGAAATAATTCAAACAAGATAATATTTCATGTAATATTAATTTAACGATAATTTAAATAAGCTTTTATGCAAATTCCAAATTATATATTGTAAATAAATACTTCAGTAAATGGAATAAGAATTCTATAAGTAAATATCAGCTGTGAATAAATAAGTATAAAATGAAATAGTTTTAATTTAATTTTAATTTTCAATAATTAACTTATCACATTTATTTACTTCGGCATAATTCTTTAAATTAGCATTTCAAAGTAATAAAATTCAAATTGATATTAGTAAATTGCAATAAAATAAATTTTTAAATATATTTTGGCTTCACAAAAATATGAATTAAAACATAAAATAAAACTCATCTTTAATATATTTTAGTCGATTGATTACACTAAATACAGCAATTTTATTACTTGTAACAAACTTTTATAAAATGTAACCTTTTGTAATTGTAGAATTTTGAAAAGTATCGAAATTTAACTTAAGCATTATTACGTTATAATACTCAATTTAACTGTTATGAAAATTCATGTTATTTGCACATTGTGTTTCTCAGTATTACATTTAAGATGTAAATAATGTGTTGATTGTTACAAGTTGCTTCGGAAGTACAGTCGGTAACAAAAGTATCACAACACTAGCAAAAATTCCTATATAAAAAAAGTAGAGTTAATGCTGTTTTGTTAAATAAATCCTTGCCGAATGCTGCTTTAATCCAATATTTACACTTTGAGTAATTTTACAGATATACCCGCTGTAAGAGCGAAGTTAGTTTCGCATATACTGACAATGGCATATAAAAACAAAAGATGGATTTATTATAAACATTGGAAATGATTCGGACAGATCAAAGAGCAGAATATCAAGAAATTAATAGATGTAGAAATGCAACTGGGTAACATCAATTTATTGATGCATGAAATTATTACATGTGTTGGACACGACATGACTATTTCTAAATGAATTTTCGCAGCAAGGACAATGCCACACCTGCAGTCACGTCAAAATTAAGTAGACCTCACTGCAGAAAACACTGAAAAAAAATCGTCAAATAACTCGTCAAGATCAGTTTGCCCCAGTACTTGATAGATTGAGATGTTTTCCATCATCAAGAGTTATAATTGTGTTTACCCAAACTATCATCAAAAAAAAAAAAAAACTTGAAATCAGACCGCTTGTACTGAAACCAGCTACTGGGTACCAGTCAACGAACTTCACGCAATGATGCACGACTGGGTTAATGGCGTTGCTATTCGTGGTGGACAAATAAATACCATACATATTGTTCACAGATAAATCCATTTTTTGTGTATAGAAAAACGACTGCGACAGTTTCCAGATCAGTGACTTTTTCAAACTTACATTGTCGGGCGTCACTAGACCATCATATTGGACTAACATAATGTAGTAAACACTAGCCTTGACTGATAATAAATAAAAACTTTGTAAAAAGCCAACAGTTGTAAAGTGTTTATTGATCATGTTCAAAAAGCGGACAACTTTGAGCATGTTGCTGATAACTAAGTGAGCGAAAATATTATATTCTTTATCTAATAACATTTTCTAGTGTTACTTTTATGAACTTTTTTGAGATAAAAGCTAAAAGTTTTTTACCATAAGTGTATTATTGAAATATACAGAAAATACTTAAATCATCTCTTTCTTTTCTTTTCTTTTATCGCGGACATTTAATATATATATATATATTTTTTTTTTTTCTGTGTGTGTGTGTATATCTACATAACTTTGCAATTCACAGAAATTCTAAGGAGATCATGATAGTTAATATATTTTTTAACACCCGTTATGGAATACAAAAAAAATTAAAATTAAAAAAAAATAATAATAATAATAAAATTAAAAAAATAAAAATAAAAAAAAAAATAAAAAAACACTCTTTATTTTTTTTTCCTTCTTAAGATCTTTATATATATATGCATATATGTGTGTGTAGCTTTAGTACTAAAGTTTTCCGTCTCTTATTTCAAATTTAATATTACGATACAATAGCTGTTTAGAAATCGACATAGTAATTTAACAATAGCTTTAGAATCTTTCAAATGTCATTCCAGTGTTGATTAATAATGGTGAATTGTTATTCATTATAGTTATCATCTATAAGCACACATCTGTAACTTACGTAATTCAAACATGCACATAATTAGTATTTGCACATATATTAATCAAAAATACCATGGATACATTTCAAGTCTTTCTTG
Source organism: Salticus scenicus (assembly GCA_963930645.1). Lineage (NCBI taxonomy): Eukaryota > Metazoa > Arthropoda > Arachnida > Araneae > Salticidae > Salticus > Salticus scenicus. The sequence goes on from OZ005652.1 coordinate 92,133,690, forward strand.
TACCGTAACAATATAATATGATAAATTCATTATTCATCAGATAATTCTAAATGTCTTAAATTTCTGTAGAAATAATTTATTAATAACTTTTTTTTTTGGACTTTATATATATATATCTATATTAATTATAACAAAAATTTAAAAATCTTAAGTTTTTTTTTTTTTTTTCATTTAATCATTAATTTTACTATCACACGTCTTTGTGTCCCCCTGTTTTCCAATTTCATTGCATTGTATTTTCGCAACTTTCCATGATGATATGTTTTTATTTCGTTTTATTTTAATATAAGGATAATTTGCAAAAGTAATACGTATATATATATATATATATATATATATATATATATCTTATAAATATCGTCTTCATATTACATCCTAAAAAAAAAAAAACCTCTAAGAACAATTGATACTTAAACATTTTCTAAAATAAAATCTAACTACAGCATTGCTGAAAGTTAAATACGAGAGGATTGCGTAATTTAATTAGTATCTTATTAATTATTCTTCAATTATTATAATTATTGTAAGTTCATAAAATAAATAAAAAATAAAACATTATTTTCTAAAGGAAAATATAGTCTTTTTTTTTTTTTTTTTTTTTTTTACACATTAGCTAAATATGCTTGATAAGATATGTCGCAATGTCTTCTGAATAAAAATTAAATTTCAGAACAATTAATAAAAAATAAATTAATTAATTAATAGAATGTGAATAAAATGTGATCTTTAACTTTCAATCAAAATCAATTTTTATCAAACAATATTGTTATTTATTGTTATTGGTTCTCTCAGTTATATAAAAGTTATATAAAACTGTCGAAAATTTAAGATAAAATATATATTTTAGGTTGTGCCTGTAAAAGTTTATTGGTAATATTGAAAAAAAAAATATTTTTTATTAAAAATTATACGTATAGCTATCACCTTTTTTAATTTGTTCCATAGTTTTTTTTGTAACGCCTTTTTCTGACACAATCTTCTTTGTAGAGTAATTTTCTCTTGTATGAGATTATGTTAAATAAAAAAAAATTACTCTTTAAAAAATATCTCACAAAAAAGTGCCATGAAATGAATCAAAATGATGGCAGTTCAGGTTATACTTAAAAAAAAAAAATGTAGTTCATAATCTTCTTTTACATAGTATTGACTAGATAAAAAATTCATGACTTTTACACAAGGATTTTTTTTTTTTTTTGCTAATTTCTCCCTTAATCTCAAACATGTGGTTTTAAAATAATCTTGCATGTCGAGTACCTTATTTATTAGTTTCCAAGGATTAAAATTGGCTAATGCCTCTTATTATGAAGCACACATACAATTAAATTAATTTGATTTAATTTTATAAACTGCAGTTTATTATTATTATAAATGTTAAATGCGAAGCTTCAATAGTCAAATTTATTTTATTTATTTTATTTTATGCGACAATACTTCGCTTAGTTGTTATTTTATAATTTATGTAACAAACCAGTTCAGTAATGTATAATAGCTAAAAATTTCACAATTTTCAGAAATATTATTAGGTCTATGAAAATGTCTATTACATATAACACTCTGTTATATGGTAATAAGTAAATACTTAGGGCTGTGCCAATCAGATTCTTCAATTACTTTTATGGTCCACGGATAAAACAAAAATTCTCCATACAGCATTTCTTATAGAAAACATACGACTTGATAGGAGAATTAGAAACCTTTGTAACATATTTTTATAAACATTTGTGATATATTTGTATAAGTTTTTATGATCAATTGAGTCAAAATATTATATAAAAATTTACCGGTATCCAAAAAGCGGAATGGTTGGCAGCTATGGATAATATACGTTTACTTTATTCACTTTACAGATTTTATTATTATTATTAGATTCGTTATACGATTAGTTTTGACTCGTTTTTCTTCTCTTGTAATTCCATATAATTTCCAATGTAATAAATCCCATAATACATGTTTATGTTAATCTTTCATTTTCTGCATTATGAAATCGACAAATAAACTTGAAATCTATTTTTTTTTTTTTTTTTTAATTACTTAAGATTATTTTCTAAAGATATAAGCAATAAATATTAATATTATCATTTTTTTTTTGCAGTAATTGATGAGAATTTAGTGAACTAGTACTTTTAATATAGAAATCGAAATTGAAGTGTACAAAGAAGTCGAAAAAAAGATATCAAAACCTTGACCCATTCATACCTGACGTCAAAATTTTGAGATGCTTTCTTTGAAAAAATCCTGGAACAACAAAAATTAATCTAGCTTTTCCAAACTTTGCAAAGGATATTTTTAAAGTCTATTTGTAATATTTTGTCATAAATAGTAGCACATCTCAGGGATAAAATTGGGAAATATATGTTTGAATGCGGCATAAAGATAGATTTTATTGGAATGAAATTGCGTGCTGTATATACTAAGGTATTTTATTTATTTACTTATTAAATATTTTATAGGTATTACAATTTATTAAAAGAAATATTAATTTGGAATACGTATTTTAGCATTTTTTTTTTTCATATTTTGTAATTTAAAGTTGAATTTGAAACTTTATATATCGCCCTAATTTGTGCCATTAGGCACGAAAGATAGGGTGTTTCAGCTTTTGTTAGGAATGCACTAAGGTGTTTTTTTTTTTTTTTTTGTTTTGTTTTTAATACCATTTCTTTTTATTCAAAAAGTTTTACACGTATTATTACGGGGTATTATTTGTATGCTTTACATTTTTTAGTTCCATTCCAATTGTTTTGTCAAATTCAATTATTTATTAACTTGGAAGGAGATGATCATACTAATTTCAGAGTTCTAACTTTTTTTTTTTTTTTGTTAGAAATTGCTTAATAAATAATCCCATGTAATAAAAATTATATATAATAAATAATATAAATTATAAACACTAATAATATAAATAATTCTAATATAATTATTATAAATATTTTATTTACTAAATATTTTATGATATTTAAAAACTTACTTATGATTATGAATTAGAAAATTTTATAAATTATTTAAAAGATTTTCTGGTAAGTTATAAATTATGAGATAAATTCAGGACAATTAGCGCAATAGGAGATATTGTGCACATAGGGTATCAGCGGGAAAGTGTAGAGTGGGCGAGTTGCAATTTCAGGTGGTTGTAAAAGATCAATAGTGAAGTATCGACGTGAATGTGCATGTTGATTACTTCAAGAGTTTAAGATAAAAAGGAATTATTTTGTCTCGTTCTCAAAAATAAATGTCTGAATTTTTACAAAACTCCCTAAGAAAGACAATAGAATTTTAGTAGTACAAAATATTTTTAATTAAAAAAAAAAAATTCATAAGGTACTGACCTAGACTAACAGTACAAGCTTTACGATTTTAAGCGAATAATTATTTTATAAAAAAACTGCGCAATTTCACCTATCAAAATGGGAAAGTTTGCGCTTTTGCTATTTAGATGATATTACGCATTATTTTTTATAAAATTCTATACTAATAGAGATTTTGTAGCTTGTTGGAAGTGACAAGACAATGAGGATGAGTTAATTCAATGTCTGGAACTGCACCAGGAAATAACTTCGACAAATGACTGGAAAAGTTCAACCCACACGAGACGATGCTTGTTACAGGAGACTGTCCTCAGAATCTGAAATTAAACATTGTTCAGGAGTAGCACGGTCGACAAAAGCTACATCTTTGGAGGAATTTACCTCTTGAATTCTAATGTTAGCCTATGAGAAATTTATTGCAAAGTATTTAAATATTATTGTATATCTATTTAGTTTTGAAATACTTTCAGTTATGATGTTCAAGTTTTGTGCAGCTGTCAGCTTCTTAAATAGAAGGGACAAAACTAAATGCAAGCAAAATATATAAGCCTACTCAAACTTGTTTTTAAGGAATGTAATCGTTTAAAATAAAATAATAAACGTAAATGATTGAAAAATTTAACGAGAATTAGGGAAATTTAGGTTTTTCGTTTTGAACATTTTTGAGTGGAAGATGAAAACTTTAATAAATAGTAAACAATGGGTGGATTCTGAGCTTAAAAACGGGCGAACTAGTCATACACGGTGCTAGACTAGTCATACACGAACTAGTCATATATCATTGCATACACGGCGTTAAAACCTTTTTTTTTTTTTTTTTTTCTCGGAAATGCATTGCACCCACGATATGCAATCCGTATCGAACAAGTGCTCACTTGTGGCAGGTGGTAGCACAATAACTTCACCATATACAGCAATAAGTGCAGTGATATTGGGTAGAGAGAGATTCGGTCAGCAAGCAAGAAACCCTGCTAGCTCTAAAGGAAATGTACTAGTTTTAAGTTTAACGTGTTATCTAGTAACTTCCCTACCAACTCGCTTCTCCATAATACATTCTGAAGATGTCCATAGGATGTTTTTCATCCATAGGACATCCTGAGGATGTTATATGGAGACAATGTGTTGTTGGGGTAAATTTTACTTTCTGGTCTTCTACTTTATCTGCTCTTGCTCTTTTTTTTTTTCTTTAATGTTTTTTATTTAAAAAAAAAGTATATGTATGTATATATATATATATAAATTTCATGTCACGATGTTTGTCCTCCTAACCGATGAACCGATTTTAATGAAACTTAGCAGTTTCGTCCGACCTGAGAGATAGGATAGTTTTTATCTCAATTTATAGTCACAATATTTCTTCATTGCAAATTATTTGTTAATTATAACCCTTTGTTAAATAATCTGCGAGTTCCATAAATTTAATTGTTGCCAAAGAAAAAAAAAATAAATAAATAAAAATAAAAAGAATACGAGTTCATTTTCTTTGAACATAAAAATAAATGCATTTCCTCAAACGTGAACGTTAAAAAATTATAAAAAGTTAAATTATTCCTCTCACAAAAAAATGACGTCGTAATCACTTTAAAAATTTTATACACATTGACAAATTACTAATGTTGTTCTACACACAAGCGAAGTGTGACGTCACTGACCGTCTGGGGCGTCAAGAAAAAGATTTCCTATGTTAATCACCCATTGAATTTTTTGTAAAAAGTTATTAAAAACCGAGGTAAATTATTTCCCAATTTTAATCCCCATATTTGGATATAGATATGTATTAGTTAAAATTGAGTTATTTTGCTGTCAAATTCACAAAATTTTATTATTTTTGAAATATGCATTGCATGAAATAATGTTTCTTATTATTCATTACTCTCTTAATATAAGTTGTTAAAATAACCGTGATTTCTGAAAGGAATTAAAAGTGTTCGCCAAATAGTTTGGCGATATTTTTTTTTCCGCCAAGGATGACAGATATAAAATCTATTCCGCTGCAACATATTAGTATCTTATATCAGATTCTTTATTTACACATTTGAAAACAAATTTGACTTCAAATTATGATAGAATATTTATCATTTTCCTTTTAATTAGTATGTTAGTTGAATATTTATTGTGTAAATATCATCTTTTGAAAGGAAATGTTTATGTTTTTAATCGAATATGGAAGTTTGCCGTATTTTTTTTCTACAGTTTTTAAATTTAAAATTCCAATTTTGTCAATTTTACAGCAAAAACAATTTGATCTAACGCATGCACACGATAACTTATATATATCTATACCCAAATATGAGGATTAAAATCTGGCAATAATTTTCCTCGATTTTTAATAATTTTTTACAAAAAATAAAATTGGCTATTGACAAAGGAAATCTTCCTTCGCTTCACAGACGGTCAGTGACGTCATCATTTCAACAGAAGATTTAAAAACATGGTATATACATATATATATATATATATATATATTATCTTATAATTATTCTTATCTTAATCCTCAATGTTTCCCCCTCGTTATTAACTTGAATTTACTATTAAAATTTTAACATACTCAAAATCTTCTCATCACTTCGTTAAAACATATTAATCTCTTCGAAAATCTTTTTATATTTAAAATAATACCTGTATTTAATTTAAATGCCCAATATTCCATAAGATATCCTATTTTAAAGTTTTAAAATATTTATCAAATTTACTTATTTTTCTGACTTAGCCATATTGTTTTACTTTTTATAACTACAGCTGTTGCCATCTTAGCATTAGAAATAACATATTTCACTTCTCCATTAAAATTTATAGGACGCTACAATAAAATTCATTCGTGCTTAATATTAACTCTGCGAAAATTTTTATGAATTGCTTCCAAATTTTGACTTAAGGTTCAGATATCAATCCCGTGGCTTTTTACATCGTCTACAACGTTTTATAACATAGCCACAGCAACGCGTGGCCGGGTAAGCTAGTTTATATATATATATATATATATATATATATATATATATATATATATATATTGAAAACCTTTTCAAACATTGAATAAATGAAAACAAGAAACATTGAAAAAGATAAAACAGAAAAAATTCAAAAAGAGATTGCGACTATCAAACAACCATAAATTGAAACATGCAAATTCATTACGTTTTCAAGGGTGTAGAATGAATGTTGCATGTAAAGTAGGTGTTATTTCTGTCTTGTTGTATGCAAATTGCTAAATATTTACAACAAGCTACACCCTATAACACCACCAAAAAAGAGAAAATTTAAACTGAAAAGATATATGAAAACCATATGAAAATCAAACATATTTATTCATGCAGCATATTCAATATTATTAATGGAAATACTAATAAAAATAGTTAAATGAAATACTAGTAATAATTAATAAAACTAAAGTATAACATACACTACACATGAAAAACTTGTATAAGTAGCTTGCACGTAAAACCCATACACTAGACATACATGTGGCTGTATACAGTTAGATTCACAGTTAATTTTTGAATCGTATTAAATAACTGAACGATTAATTTATTTTTGAATTTGTATTAATCAACTGAATGATAAAGTTGAGTGAACTGTTTGATTTTAATAATTAACCTAAAAGTGATAATTAAATTTTGATTAAAATTAAATTTTGATTAAAATTGAGATTAACTTAATTGACGATAATGCATAAACTTCAAAGTGTCATTTTATTGAAACATAGAAATCAGTCAATTGAGTAAGTAACGCCATCTTGTGTAGTTTAGAAAAAGTAATAACCCTTTTTTTTTTTTTTTTTTTTATCATTATTATTATTTATAATGTGTGTCTGCTGAATAAAATCTAATCAAATGCTATCATGTAAAATTCAATTTAGAGTTATCATGTAAAATTCAATTTAGATTTAATTTAAGAGCACAATGCAATATGTAATGAAAATTGGGGTTAATTTATTAATTAATTTATTTTTTAAATGTAGATTTGTTATATGTTTCTTTGGACAAATAAAATAAGTTGAAAATCAATAATATAATAACAAAGGAAGACAAAGCAATATGTAATTAAAATTGAGGTTAATTTACTAAATAATTATTTAAAATTGAGGTTAATTATTATTATTATTATTATTATTATTATTATTACTTTTATGTACATTTGATAAATGTTTCTTTGGACAAATTAACTTAGTAGAGAGTCAGTAATTTAATATTAAAGTTTTTAGAATTACAGTTTTTTTTAATTATTATTTTAAATCTATAAAGCAAACACACATATAAATACGCGAGAATCACAATCCCTCCCAACCATCCAGCCTAACAACACCAGCCATCCTCCTTAATCAAGCATCTGCTCACCCATCCTCCACATTTTTTATTGTATTTTATTTTTTTATATATATTTTTTTGATAAAAATGCAAAAATGCACTTTTTTTTATGTTAATGTAAACACCATAGACAAGGTAAGTTGATTAAATCAGAAATATATATATATATATATATATGTATTATTATTATTTTCTGATTTTTTAATTATTGAATTGGAATATCCACTCCCAATACAAAAATATTTGTTTCCAAATACCTTACAACAATGTAATTTAAGTGAAATTATTATAATTACTTATGCAATTGTAGTTACAATTAAGCATAATCTATCCTACCCATTTGCGTAATCATTCCTATCCTATAATGAGAAATTGCACAAAATAGTTATCTTGGTTTTATTACAGATGCTGTTTTAAATTATAACAGAGCAATAAGATATTAATGGAAATGCATAGAAGAAGGATCATTTCAAAACCGTTCACCAATAGTTCAGCAAAAAAGTAAAAAAGTTAATAATAATAATAATAATAATATTTGGATTTTTATATCGTTCTGTTAAATTGTGCTCAAACTCTCCTACCTTTATCTTATATTTAGTAATTATACATCATCTAAAAGAAGTCTATATATTTAAAATATTTCATTATAATAGCAATATATGTAAATTGGTCTTAAGACTGTTCTTTAGAAAATGTAAAATGATTAAAACAGAATGAGCTGTTCATGAATTTCATTTTGATGAGTTAAAATATTGTTTAATTATAAGACGTCAAATTACCAATTTCATTATAATTAATTCCGTTTTTCATGGTATTTTTTTATATAGTTAAATAAAAGAGGTATTCTAACTCTGAAAAACTGTAATAGAGATTAATCAACCTAAAATAATAACTCAGTACGTTTGATTCATTCGTATAGATCAAAATCTAAATGCATATCGCTGTTTCATATGATATAATAAATGGTGGTGGAAATTGTTTGTATTTGGATTAGAAGATGTAATGCAAAATACTTGGCACATGTACAGATTATATCCATCTTCTTCAAGACCATTTGAAATCTTAAGCTTCAGACGAGAAATATGTTTAACATATTTCCAACAAAACTTTGAATCAAAAAATAATATGAAGGGCTTTGTAAACCTGTTACTATTACATGTAAATTAATTTTAAGACCAATGCTTTTCTTTTAGATAACGTTTTTCTTTTCAAAATTGTTATGATTTTTTCTATTGCTTCTTTCAAAATAATGATTTCATAAATTGTTATAAAATTATTTTTATGATTGTTTTTTTTTTTAAGTTAGATATACTATATATGTATATGCATTTTTATAACATATACTAAAGGAATGTTTTTAATGTTTACAATAAACTATTTTATTTGCTTATAGTTTATTCCTTTATCTGCCAAATTATGAATTACAAATAAAATCTTTTTCAATAATTTTTTTCTGGTTACTTAAGAACAAACCAAAAGATATAACCAATAAAAATTATGATTATTACATTATTATAGTTATTAATGGCAATTAAATGACATCGTGCATTCAAATACCCTCGATACACAAAGATCGAAAAAAGATCAAGACATATTATTTTTTTATTTATTTATTGGTTTTGGAAATGTAATTTAATCTTATTCCAAGCTTATCTAAGATTGGTGATAGTGATAAAAGTGTTTTTCTTTCATTTCAACACGCAGTCACAATACAAATAATAAATTTAGAATGTGGTTTGCTTTGAATGCCATTTTTGAAAAAAAAAGTTTGCTCTGAACTCTAAAAGTAACAAAAATTGGTCATTGAAATTTTCTGTATTGAAGGCAAACTTCATTCAACAACAAAAAGTGTTTTCTTCTTCTTTTATGAATTCAAAACTTACTTGAGCCATTATATGTAATTTCAAGGGATATTAGTCGTTCTCTATCCATTGATACTGGTCTGGATTGAAGAGTATGATCGTGTCCTTTTATATTCCAATACAGATATTGGCTAAATTATCTCTTTATACGCATGAAAGATACCAGTCAATAAAATAAGCAATAGGGATTTTACAAATATACAAAAATGAATTTTAGCTTGAACATTATTATTAATAAAATATTATTAAACAATAATATATATATATATATATAAGATAAAATTTAAATATAGGAGGGAGTAAAACTTGAATTATTAAATAAATAGGACTAGAACAAAGTTTTTATAAACCAATGTGCAAAAGCAGCAAAAGGAAATATAAAACTATAATAAATAAGCAAAATATTTAAAATCAGATGAAAATTTAATCCCAAAACACATGAGGGCCTTCATCAGGGGACATCCTCTATGTAGGGAAAGGAAAATGAGAAGTTTCTGGTTCTCCTGTATTAGTCATAAAGTTTTAAAAAATATTATGTTCACCCAAATAAACAGAATTAAAATGATTTGCAATAACAATTAAGACCTGAAACTAGCTATGAAAAATCTCAAAAACATACTAACTGTTAACCGCTATCCTGTTATTTTAATCAATAAACATTTCAGTATTCTTGTTGACAATCCCACTTAAGGTTTGTTGTTCCATTTTGGGCGACATTTAAGTGCTGGTAAGAGGCTCTACTAGCTGAAATGGTTCTGTGTTTATAAAGGGGGGTGGTTTTCAGTTTACCATATTCTGACTATTCCAGTCTGCCCATGTATGTATTTATATATTTTTGTATTATTTATATTCTGGTATTTTATATTGATGTATTATATTTTGTGCTTTATTTCTGAATTTAATTGCTTTTTATGCTATGTTTTAATTAAAATTCGTTTGCTGTATGGTCTTGCTTCCATCTGCGAGAAGTTGGGTGCTAGAAACGTGTTTTTTTTTTGGTTAAATTACCAGCGTTTCGTCAGAAACTTCTCATTTTCCTTTCCCTACATGGGGGAGCTCCCCTGATGTAGGCCCACATGTGTTTTGGGATTAATTTTTCATCTGATTTTGATTATTTTGCTTATATATATATATATGTTTGAGATTTATTAACTTTTGATTAATAATTCCACTAATTTTAGAGATAATATATAAATAAATTCAAACACACTTGATGAGCTTATACAATGGCATTTGGAAATAGAGAAAAGACGCTAAATAATGCCACTTTGAAGGAATAGAACTTAATTGAACATCTAATGCCGTCTAGTGAGGATAAAGAACACTATAAAGATTTAATATGTATAAATACAGATAACATTCCAACGTCACTATATATCAAATTTGAATCCAACGGTACTTTAAAGAGCTGCTAGTTGATAAAGGGTTTAAAAAATATATAAAAAGTATTAAATATTCACGTTAAGTTTTATTGTTTATTACAAAATTTACTTATCAAAGCTATTTTCTGTATTAAATGCAGGCAAATTTCAGCTTACAAAAAATATCCCAAAATGTCGGAAAAATATCAGTTTTGTGCCCTGTAGATAACATCTTATAAAACTGAGTTTTCAGAATGTTTACGTATGTAATAATTTTTTTTCTATAAAATATGAAAGAAAATAATATTTGTTTAAATTGTTGTAATTTTTTTTTTTTTTTTTTTTTTTTTTTGTTTGAAATAAAAAAAAGATAAATTTAATAAGAATATTTAATAAAATATTTTAATATTTCACCTTTATTTATTTTATTTTATTTATTTATTTATTTATTTATTTATTTATTTATTTATTTATTTATTTATTTTTTTTGGGGGGGGGGGGGTAACTAAATTTAACACATTTATATCCAATTTATTGTTATTTTAACCTATTGGTTCATTATATAAATTAAATCAAAATAACATTGACAGAAAAATTATGACACCTAAAATAATTCCACACCAAAATAAGTAAATTATATACAGGTTTAAACTGTCTTTAATTCTCAGAATATTTAAAGAAAAAAATCTGCGTACTTTAAAAACAACATATTAAAATTTGCAAACTTTTAGATAAATTTTAACAGAATTAGCCTTGCTACATAAAAGGTTTCTTCAAAATTACAAATTATTTAACAGTATTTTATGAATAAAAAATTTCTTACTTTATAGTTTAGTGAAAATTTTCAGGCAAGTTTAATTCTGTACTGTATAGTAAAAAGTCCTATCTTTGTTAAAGATCTTAGAAAATTAAATTTTACTTTAGTTTTAATAAAGATTACTGTTTAAGAATTTCATACGTTAAATTTTTAATAAAGAAGTAATGGGGATACATTTGCATTTCTCAGTATTTTGCCTTAAAAATAAGTGTTTAGATAGATTTTATATAAATAACTGTGATAAAGATGTGATAACTAACACCGTAATCCCATATTCAAAAAGTCAAAACTTAACAAATATGTTATGTTTATATTATGAGAGAAGTTTGTATTAAATCAGTAATATCTCTGATTCAACTCAAAGTTTTGTCTTAAAGACATCTCACCTTTTAAATTTCGTTTTTGTGATTTATTTTTTAGTAAAAAAAAAAAACTGGCATATTTTATGAACAGCATATATTTTGAAAAGATGGATAGAAATATTTTTATACATAATTAATAGTGTTTTCTTAAATATATACATATATAGATTTTCTGTAAAAATATTATATATTGGTTATTTTTTAAAGAGGGAATTTTATAAGAAAACATAGTAAAAACTAAATTTTATTACTTTTTTTAGTAACCTAAAATTGCATAATATATTAATTTTTAAAACAACTGAGCTAGAGAAAAAAACTAAATATTATTTTTTTTTAAATTATTGAAAAATCTACAATGTATTTGAATTTGTTTAATGTGTAATTTTGTTTATATATATATTTCATTCATTGCATCATTATATTTACTATAACAGTCATATAATAATAATAATATATTACAATTTTTTGCGTATTTAGAAGTAAAAATAGTTAATATTATTTATTCATAATTTAATTATTTCTATTAATTAAGTTTGTTTAATAAGAAAAATGTAAATTTTGTTTTCCAAGTAAAATATAAACTATTAAAATATACATTATATATATATATATATATATATATATATATATATATATATATATATATATATATATATATATACACATATATTAATTCGAAGCTAAGTTACACTCATTCATTTCTTCGGTTTTAATTATTATTACTTTTTTTTTATTTATCAAAAAAAAAAAAAAAAAATATTAACATCATCAAATTATTATAACATGTAGAAAGGAATTACAATAAAAATAATTCACACGGAAAATAAACAATTTATCTTTAACTCTAAAATTATATAAGCAAAAAAACACGGTACTTTTTCTATAATAAAGAATTAAATTTTCTAAACTACTAAATACTTTTTTAATAGTCATACTCCATAGTCCTGCTTGAGTCTTTAATTTTTTTAATTATTTGACAGTTTTTACTCAGCAAAATCGAATTGTTACATTTTAATTGAGTCTGAATTTTCAAGTTGAAACTTAAGATTGTTCGTTATGGTAAAAAAATCTTATCTTACTAAAACATCTATGAAAATTAGATTGTTTCGTTTATTTTAATAAAGTTTGCTGTTTAAGAACTGCATACAATTATTTTCTAATAAAATAACAATGTATAAAAATTTTTATTTCTCGGTATTTTGACTCTAAATTTTGTTTTTAATTAAATTTTAGATAAATCTCTTTGATAAAAATTTGATGATTCATGTGGAAGTAATTTTACATTTGAAAAGAAGAAAAATTAAGAAATAGATTGATTTTGATATCAGAGTTATTTATATCAAATTTATTTATATCAAAGTGTTATTATCTGTGCTCGTATATAAAATTTAGCGTACAAAGACAATATTTAAGCTTATATATATAGTTTTGTGATAGACATAGGATTAGAATGATAAAATAGCTCAATTTATAAATAATATACATTTTAAAAATGTATAAAATAATTGTATGAATGACAATCCAGGAAAATGATATTTAAATACCATTTTACTTTTTAAAGAAACAATTTTAGGAAGGGGTTTATCAAAAAGGTTTAATATATAGAGACAGTTTATGTAAATTATGAATTTAAATATTTGAGAATGCTTTCATTTAATTATATATTCTAATATATTTTAAGAAAGAAATTATTTATAATGAACTTAAATGTTATTTTTATTTAATTTATCTCAAAATGTGAAATTTTATATTTAAGTTTCATTTTGATTTTATTCGGTGCATGTAATAATCATGTAATCAGGATAATCATGTAATTAGTTAACATTACATTCATGATTTAACCATTAATATTATTATAGTGCTTTTAACAGACAATATGTGAAATATAAATTATGAAACAAAATGCTCTAAGTACGTTGTATCAAAGCTTAACGCATTTGTATTATTTTTTTATTTTATTTTATTTTATTTTTTGCTGAATATTTTATTAAAGTAATCAAAATAACATATGTAGTAGAATTATAGAAAAATTAAAAATCATCTTGTAATATATATATATATATATATATATGGTATTCTGATTTAAATTATCTTTATTTCAAAGTAAATGCAAGAACAAAATGTCTTTCACAAATTAAATTTTGTAAGCTGCTAAATAAAATTAATAGCACAATCTTGATACATAAATATTTTTATAAAAATTACAAATTTTTTAACATTATTCGCGCAGTAAAGTCAAGTTGCTCTTTCATTGTTTAATTTAAATTTACATGTTGAAGTTTAATTTTGTTCATCAAGTCTTATTTTCGTTAAGATCTCTGAGGATTACATTATATCTTTTTTTAATGAGGTTTAAAAAAGACGCATATTTTTAATTTTTAATAAAAGGCAGTGTAATAATTCTTGCATTTCATAATATTTTGACTCAATTTTTACTTTTTCTTAGCCCTATATATGATTGAGAAAGCATTGTTTTAGAAGTCAAATTTTCAATATCTGTATTTTGTTATATTTACACGTTTTGAGTACTTCTGAACCCGAAAGACATGTTTTAGCGGTTGGTCTCTGTGATTGTTTATTTTTTATCAGCATATCTCAAAAACAAATAATAACAAGCTCCGTATTCTACATCTGTATCACATAAGAATGTTACACTAAACTTTTCGTTGTGATCAAGAAAATGGTTTATGTAAGGAGACATCCATAAAAAATCAAATGCATGGCAAATATATGGGCAAACTTTCTCATAGGTCCAATTTAAAATCTATAGGCTGCACTAAACAAAATGAAATGGTCGTATATTTTTATACACGCATAAGATCATGTTTTGATTCGAATATGGTATGGAAATCATACATCATTGGTTTACAGGGGTCCCCCAAAAAATTGGGATATATTGAGGCTATACTTGGAAATTGCTGGAAGTGTGTTCTATTTTGTTTTATGTGTTTTTCATAGAGAACAAAATTTAAGTGCACAATGTGGTTTGTATGAAATTTAAAGATAATATATGGAGATATCCTAAATAAAGCAAACAGATTCTATTCTATTGCATATAATTTATTGAAGTACTTCACTAAATTGTAATGTATCGAAGAAAGCTCTTCAGGAATAAACATTTATTTCTCATATCCATACAGTAAACAGAGTATTATTTAAAATTCAATTTTCATTTGTGTGTGTGTGTGTGTTTTTTCTTTTTTAATATAATATCACGTTTTGATCTCCCTTGAATACAAATGTCAAGCTTTCAGTGGTTATTCTATATGTATGTTTGTCATCAGTACGACTTAAAAGCAAACCATTCCAAGAAATTGCTATTTGTTATTTTCAAATTCGTTTGTGATTGTCCCTTAAAAAGATTAATCAAAATTGGTAAATTTCAATTTTTTTTTTTTTTTTGTCTATATATATTTGAATATATATATATATTTTTTAATTTAATATCAGTATTTAAGTATTATGTAAACGGGGAATAAGGTGCAGTAGCTTCCTTCTCTTTACACAAAATTATATTTCGAATAAAACTGTTTCTAAAAATATTTAAATTGTTTTTAAAAAAGGTTCTAAATCAGTACTTCTTATCTTACTTTTTTTTAAATCTTCTTTAATAGTATTAAAATGCAGTGTAAGAGAAAATCGTGTGAGTCAAACACAAGACTAATTTATTTAGATTTCAGATAAACAACTGTGATAAAAATGGAACAATTGATTTTAAGGTATTTTTTTCTTGTGAAATTACAAAGCTTAACAAATAGATTATATTTAAATTATCAAAACAAACTGCGTGAAATTGGTATTATCTTTGTTTGCATTTAAATCTTAATCGATGAGCCTTTTGTAAGATTTTAAATCTTGTTTATGTGATACAGATTTAATTAAAAAATAAAATAATGTATTCTATATGACACATCAAATTTTAAAAATTGGTCAAAATATTTCTACTTATTTTAAATGTTGATTTTTGTTAACAACATATTGTTTAGATACGTTAGATTTTAAAGAAAATATTTTGTGAAAACATTTTAATAAATTATATTAAATTATATATATATATTATATATATATTGTTAGTCTATTTTTTTTAATCTAATTTTAATAAGTTTGATGTGAAATTCGCTTTTAAAATTCCATTTCTTGTTTCATTTTCGGCACTAATACCATTTAATAAAAGCCAATTAATTAGAAATTTTCAGTATTTTTTTTTATTGCTCATACATTTAGAATAGTTTTTAAAAAATTGTACCTTAGAGGTTATATATATATATATATATATATATATATATATATATATACATGTGTGTGTGTGTATTTATGTATATATATAGGTCGTGTAACGAACACTCCCGACACTTGTCGTAATGTAAATTACTCATTGTAATTTGTAAGCAATGATTTTATGGGCCCTTGTCACCACAGTGCTAATCGCCTTCGAGCGTAGGAGAGCGGATTCGATTCCTGCGCTGTCCCTGGGTGTTTTTCCATTTCTTCATATTGTAATTCTGTCATGTGCTATCTGTAATTATCTGACGAAGATTTACATGCGGACTACAGGTCAAGCATACAAATCTGATGTATACGTTATCAATAAACAACCAAACAAACAAACAACCATTTTATCTATAAAGTAATTCCGAATTGTCTATTTCAAATAAAAACAGTGAACAAGTTATACATATCGACATTCAGTCTCATTATAAAAATAAAATGGACGAAAAAGACATTTGTTTGTTTGTTTTATTGGTAATATATACATCAGAATTGTATGCTTGACTTACAGTTCGCTTCTAAATCTTCGTCAGATAACGACAGATAGCACATGACAGAATTACAATACGAAGAATTGGAGAAAACACCCAGGACCAGCGCGGAAATCGAACCCGCTCTCCTACGCTCGAATGGTGATTAGTAGTGTGGTGGCATATCCACTCGGCCACAGAAGGGCCAGAAAAAAAGACATTTCTGATGTAAAAGTTGAATAAATAAATAGGTAAATAAGGAAGCTTAATCTTTCATAATAAAAATATTTTCACAGGATATTGTTTGACAGAGTTTTTTTGTTTGTTCGTTTGTTTGTTTGTTTGTTTGTTTTTTTCTTTAATTTTCTTCACATTTATAGATATTTTAATCTTTTTGAAATCTCAAATACAATGCATTATAATGATTTTTGATTATAGATGATTATGAGATATGATGACATACGACACACTTTTAATATATACAATTTAATACAATGAAATAGTTTAAAAAAAAAAAAAAAAAAAACAATGAATGACAACCCTATTTTGTGGCGAGTAAAACCTTTTTTTCGGCGAGTGTAATTTGAGTTGAAATTTCGGGCCCTGTATATATATATATATATATATATATATATATATATATATATCCAATATCTTACCTAATCACCACTCATAGCTTTTGGATGTTAATTTTCTAATATTTTTTTTTTAGAATTGTTTTTTCAGTAACATAATTATTGATGATAGACCACACGTTTTCTACTGGTTTAAATTCAGTGAGTACCTCAGCCACCCCCCCCCACCCCCTAATAACATCAGTTCTACCCGCTTTGATTAACTCTATGGTTTTCTTTGGAGTATGCGGTGCAGTGTCATCTTGCATGCAGAACTTTTTTGTCTATTCCTGGGAACAGGACTCTATTATACAGACCATCTTAATATACACGTAAAAATGCATTTCTGTAATGCTGAGTTTTGCCTTTGAGAAATATTATGCAATCTCGTCACACCTCTCGCACAAATACCGCTAGTAGCCACGATTCTGGTAAAGATTTTTGAAACATATGCCAGGGGTACTTCATCTCTGTTTTTATATCTGAAGTATTTATTTGATATTGGATTTTTTTGTACTTATTTCAAGCCAATTTTTATCAGTGCAGAAAATGTGGGATCTCTTGTTTTTTATCACTTATCCAGAAGTTACATATCCTTGATTTCTCATTAATGCACCATATTTAATCCTTTTTGTTATATTTATCACTGGTAATAATGTACTGGTAATATATATATATATATACACTCAGGGCGACCATAATTAAATTGAAATTGATTACAGTGTTCTGAAGCGCGGCCTAATTCCAATAATAGCATTAAACTTTATAAGAAAGTTAAACATGACTCGGATAAAGGATTCCGATAAAAAAGCAAGATGTGCCAACAGGGGAATATGTGCCGCTGTTTTCTAACTAAAACGTTTCTTGCAATTTACAATTTAATACTGACGACTGTGCACAATTTTATTTATTTATCTATTTATTTTATTTTATTTTTTGTCTCTCGATTTCTAATCTTGAAGTTGGAGACTCCGCGTTAAATTGTCCGCATTTTCCAATTTTTAAAACTCTCTTTTCGATGTATATTCTTTGAAAAAGGTATATAATGACTTTATATACGTATTTTTACGAATTTGAAATAATTCCCAGATATTTTTATGTAAATCCATTCAAAGAGGCTTATTCATGTGATACGATGTCAATTTTCTGCATTTCTAGTTATTTTTTGCATTAAAATACCTCATTTTCAATTAAAAATTCATCCCTTCTAGAAGATACTTGATTTCCTGAACCATACCTCCAGTTATCACTATTCACAGACAACCCCACTTCTAGCACCAGATATGAAACAAATGAAGGACAGTTTGGGAGGGGGGGCAGTGTTACGAATTATTTACAAATTCATAACAATGTGTATATATATATGTAGAATCTTGGCTGGGTGTCTAGGGGTGGGGTAATGATGAGTTGCGACTTAGAAGACTAAACATTTATTACGAAACACACATACAATACAGGATACACAATGAAAAAATGATAATAGCAGACTTTCTATTATTAACCAACTGCTGGTTTCGAGGCTTAGCACATAACAAGCTTTCTTCATCAGTATAACCGTAACGAAATAACATTTAAGCACCTATTTGTACTTATTCACAAAAACACCTACGCGTGCTATCAAATAGTAAAAATGAAGTAATGAGCCCTCCATGGCTCTACACACTTATTATGAGCATTCTGTGCTCAAATTAGGAGAAAATCAGCCTGTCAGCCTTCGCGCTGACGGTCTCAACCGATCTCCACTGCAGCCAGATCTCCACTGACTCCCGTCCGTCATCTCGTTCAAAGATAAGCATCGGAGACAGCGCCATCTGTTGGTTGTGCAAGGAACTTCCCACATATATATATATATAAATAAAGTTGTTGCATATTCTTTGATAACAACAAATTACATTTTGTAAATTGCTATATACTTTTTATCAGCATAATCTTGCTACACAAATGTTTCTTCAAAATTAGAAATTCCTTAACAATGTTTTTAGTGTAAGATCAGGTTGTTAAATTACAGTTTAATCTATATTTTCATGCTAAAGTTTAATTTTGTTCTATATACGAAATGTTTTATCTTTACAAAAGATCTTTCAAGATTAGATTTTTCGTTGTTTTAATAAAGTTTGCTATTCAAGAACTGCACATTTTTCCTCTTTAATAAAATAGTAAAGCAAAATAATTTGCATTTCTTGGGATTTTTGTCTTGTTTTAAATTAGATATTAGAGATATCACCGTGATAAAATTGTGACAATGTATGGAGAAGTAATTTTATAGTAAAGAAGAGATTAAAAAAATAAATTACATTACAAGTATCAAATTAATTTATAACTGCATTGAAATGATATTATCGATGAACGTAAGTAAAATTTCGTTTAAAATAATCTATTTAGCTTTTAAATTATGTTTTTGTGACAAAAGTATGATAAAAAAAAAAAATAGTAAACTTTATAAGAAAAAAACTTTTTCTCAAATTGGCAAAATTAGTTATTGCATTTTCGTCTAATTGAATGTTACACAATTGCCATTTTATCGTTTTAATGAAAGGGTTTAAAATTCATTTAATATAAGAAACTTTTGTGTAAATTATGAATTTAAGCACTTGGAGAAGTTCTGAATAACTTCCATCAAATTTTGTTTAAAATATTACTTCTTGAAAACTACAATGACTTATATTATATGTAAATATTATGTTTATTTAAATATCGAAAATCGTATAATACTTATATTTGCTTAGTATGAAATTTTGTTCTATTTTCATTTTTCTCGGGCTCAATTTTGTTACCATTTATTATAACAATCGTATAATTACACAATCTTATTATTTTATCCATACATATTTTAATATAAAACGTATTTAACACAATTTTTATGATTTGATCTTTAATGTTATATAACTATTTTATTTTTTAATTCCATTACTACAAGAAAATATAAATTACTAAAAAATAAAATAAACCATTGTACTATTGTCCTTGCAGCATTTCAAAAAGTAATTGACACATTTCATATTACAGTTCTGCAATTTGGCATCTAATTTATTCCGTCTCATTATTATAACCAGTTTCTTTTTCACACTATATATATATATATAAATATATATATATATACATATTACTCTACAAAAAAAAGTGGGGTAAAAAAATGTCTATTAACGATGCCACGGAATAATATGAAAAAGTTGATAACGTTGATAAATTAATGAAATATTACATAAGCTGAAAGCTGAAGTTACACGTCATGGAAAAAGTGACTATTGTTTTAAATAATTAATAATATATATTTATTAATTACGTAACACTTTATATCATTAAATTTGAGGCATTTTCAAAACATGAATTTCATACATTCACGAAATATATTTAAATTTATTATTGTTATTAAAGTAATTTTTTTATGAACGGAAAATCAATGCAAAACGTCAGTACAGAACATCATTAAACTAAGTTTGTAAAGATTTATAGTTTAGTAAATTCAAAATTTGCCAAAACAACAAAATATGTTCTGGTAGGTAAAAGTGGAGCACGATGTTAACGAACCCACCTAGGGACACTTTAAATTTGAACTTCAATTAAAAAAATATTCCGAATTATTTCAGAATATCATACAGGTAGAACAATTTACTCTCCACTGTATTATTGTGCCGCGGTAGCCCATTCGGTACAGCGCCGGCCTTGTGATTGGAAGATTGCGGGTTCGGTACTCGAGCCAGCCAAAGACCGTCCTTTACACTAATGGTGGCTGATGCACGTAAAATATGTCATGGCCGCAATGGCCTCCATGTTCCCATCAAAAATTATACCTCTAGGGGGTCACCGAAGCGGGACGGCCATCCTTTCCGTGGAGGATCAAAATTGTGATGGCATATCTCCGGACCACCTTTAGAGGTGTGTCCCAGACCGTCGCCAATTGCCCATCTGCGCAGCATTAGTACGACGTACAACCCAACCATCCATCCATTCATCCATCTATCCATCCATCCACTGTATTATGTAATTTTCCTATAATACTTTTTCATTCATTATATACATACATATACATACATATATATACATATATATAAATATATTAAAGCTGCGATGTTACATTAATTTATTATTTCATACACATACATATTTATGGAAGAAATTTAATATATTCCTGAAAGCATCTGGGAAGGGAAAAATATGTACATTCTTCATAATTTTAATGTTAAAATACACATAGTACTGCTAAGTCTAACTTTTTAATTGTAGTTCCACCATAATGATTCAAGGCGGGCAGGTTGAAACACACATTTGAGGGACAGTTTGGAACACCGTTTCATAAACAAACATTTTAGTTAGTAAAACCATAGCCTCCTTAACTAGATGCCTGTCGCGTGGCTCATAAACTTGGCAACAGTTGAAGCGCTAGAGTGCGCCACCTGGTACAGATTGCGTGACTTTTTTATTCAACTGTCACCAATAATTTTAAGAAGTGATATATGATACATATAATCGACGTTTCTTCGATTCTATTCCCCTTTTATGTATATCACATCACACTTTTAGAATTTTTTGGAGGCTGTTGAATAAAAAGGTCGCGCAATCTGTACCAGGTAGCGCTGTCTATCACTTCAAATGTTGCCAAGATTTCGAGTCACGCGACAGGCATCTAATTTAGGAGGCTATGGTAAAACTCGTCTATTGTGTTCGCCTTTATTTGCAGAGATTTTTAGATAGCATGGACCACAATAATAAAGGAAAAGCACTATAATTATAATAGGAGTTTCTAGAATTCGCTTTCAAAGAGGACTAGAATTTATAAGGATGGCATGGAACTACATTTACTAGAGCCAAAATTTAGATTCTAGATGTTTGTTATAGAAATTTTTCTCACTACAACCATATTTAAAACTGTGATAAACAATAAATTTTCACGAGACAAACATGTTCCAGAGAAGTTTATTATTAATAAAATGATACTTTTAAAAAAGTAAAGAGCACGCTTTTATAGAAATGTGAACTACAAAGCACAAATTATCTATCTTAGCATTAAAATGCAGGGTGAGAGAAAATCATGTGAGTGACACAACATAATATTTACATACATTTAAATCTTTAATTAAATTAATTTAGAATTAAACAAAAACCATTTTTAACAAATCTCCCCTGACTGGGCTCGAACGTTAGACCTTTAGGTTCGTAGCCCGGAGCTTTACGTCACAGCCACAGCGTTCACGTAGGGAAAGTCTTTTTTTTTTTTTTTTTACAATATAGATTTTCTGTTTGCTCCCAGATCGGTTACAAACATACATATGGGTGAAGCTAATAAAAGCATGTAAAAAAAAAAAAAAAAAAAAAAAAAAACAACTTAATTCTATGTTTTTATTATAATTGTTAGATTTTTTTTTGGGGGAAAACAAAGTTTCCGCCATATTTTGCAATGGGCACAAGAAATTTAACAGTGAACGTGTGAATATGAGGTTAAGCCATACAGATTTGTCATCTCAAAAAAACTGAAACTTAAGTTTTAATTAAAATCGTTAGAGTCATTTTATAGATATCTAAGTTTTAGTCTTATTTTTCAACGGATAGAACAAGGTTTATCAGCGAAATCTGATTTTCCAGTAGATTAAAAATAAATCAAATGTGTTTATCTTCCTCAAAGTAGCCTTATACTTAAGTTTTCATCAAAATTATTTGAACCAACTTGAGAAAACCCAGATTAAAAGTGATTTCTGCCCTATTTTTCAATGACTGGAGTAAAGGTTAACAAAAAACGATAATTTTCCTAAAAATGAGGATAAATCAAATAAGTTTATCTCCCCAAAAACTCTTTAAACCAAAATTATTATTGAATACGTTATATCCATTTCTTAGCAAACCCGAATTCTGCCATATTTTTTAAATGGCGGCTGATGAGTTTGCAGCGAATGCGAATTTTCTTGAAGATAAAGTTAAGTTCCAATGAACTTTTCAGCCCATGAAAGCCTTAACACCCTATCTTTCCTAAAAGTCATTATATCTATTTCGTGAAAACCGAATTTCCACAATATTTTGAAATAGGAAGATAAAGGGTTAACAGCAAATTCAAATTTTTCTAATATATAAAAAGTTAATCGATTTTTCTCTTCAAAACACCCTTAGCATCAAACTTCTATTAAAAAACGTTATATTTATTTCCGATTAAAATCAATTTCTGCTATATATTGCAACCGGTGGATAAAGGAATAACAGTGGATGCAAGATTCTCTGAAAATGAGGATAAGTCTAAATTTCTATTCCAAATATTCCTTAACTTCAAACTTTCATCAAAATCGTTATGCTTATTCCAAATATACTCAATTTATACCTGCCATATATTGTAAGATATTGAGACTTAAAAGATTAATTCCCAAATTTTATGAAAATGAGGATAAGTCTAATCGATCTTTTACTCCAAAAAACACTTAACCCCAAACGTTCATCAAATATGTTACATAAATTTTCAACAAAACCGAATTTCTGCCTTATTTTGCAAATGGCATTTAAAGGGTTAACGCGAATTGTCGTCAAGAAAATGATATATTTAATTGATTTTGTAACCCCCCTCACCAAAAAAAAAAAAATAAAAAATAAAAAGTAATCCAAAACTTTCTTCAAAATCATTACATCCATTTCCAAGTAAACCCAGTTTCTACTGTAATTCGCAACCGTTTGATAAATCGTAAAAAGCAATCTAGAATTATCCTGAAGACGAGAAAAAGTCTAATTGATTTTGCACCTCACAAAACTGTTACTTCCAAGTCATTATATCAATTTCCGAGTAAACCCAACTTCTGCCACATGTTTCAACTAGCTTATACAGTAGGATGGGCCGAAAAATGCATATTTTAGAAAAGGGACTTTTATTAGCATAAGTTGTTCTTTGGCAGCCTACGTTTGGGAAAAAAAATTAATATATACAGTCGGTAACAGAAGTGTCCGAACACTAGCAAAAATTCCTATGTAAAAAAAGTACACTTCATACGGTTTTGTTAAGTAAATCCTTACCGAATCATGTTCTTACACTGACTAAGGACATGATTCGACAAGGATTTATTTAACTAAACCGTATGAAGTGCATTTTTTTGCATAGGAATTTTTACTAGTGTTCGGACACTTTTGTTACCGACTGTACATATATATATCTTTAGATATCTTTAGTTCGCACATGACCTTTAAAGTTAAAAAAAAAAGGTCAAATGAAAAAAATATATATTTAAAAACAAATGTTAATAATTTTTGTTCTAATACCATGCAAATGTTTACTTATAACACATTTCTGTTACTTATAACACATTCACACGTAAAGTTTCGTAAAATTAGTGAAAATTCAACTTTTTTTTACTGTTAAAAAAAAAAAAAAACATTCAGTGTGTTCGAAAACCTAATGAATACAATATTTCGTTACATATTTTGATATTTCTTCTTTTACAGTCAATAAGTGCACGTAATATTAAGAGATAGTACGTAAATTTGGATACCAAATCATTACACTCTGTGATAACGTATATGACGCCACCCACCGAGAGACGTGACTTCTCTTTTCGATTTTATTCTCCTACCATATACTAATATTCCTCTTCCAATATATCAATCTGCTGTCAGCAAGTAGTGTAATGAGATCATTACATTTGAGATTTATTATATTTAAGTAGTATTAGGTTGAAATATAATGTTAAATAGTGAATTTACAGTCATGCTTTAAAAACGATTTGTTGTTGTATTAGTGTAAATTTAATCGTGGCGGCTACCGGACAACACCATGCATGCCATTTTTTTTTTTTTTTTTTTTTTTTTGGTTTACCAAAATAACTGGGTCCAAACACTTTGCCAACATACGAGGATGCACTTTTATACTGTTTCAATTCAAAGTACAGATTGCCATTATATTAATTGAAAATACATGCAATTTTTGCTATTGCCGATTGTGTTACATCAAAAATACAACATTTATACCGTAAAACTTCAATACCGACTGTGTTCCACAGTAGAATAGTACAATTAATAAAAGCCAATCATGGTACATGTTACAATTTATGAAAGTCTGACAGACACATACACACAGACACATCTGAAAACACCTTTCACCTTCTTCCTTTCACCTCACCTTCTGAAAACACCAAGTTGAAAGCTTCATCGCTGATGATAAATCAATGTTGTTTGGATTCAGAGCATATAAATGCAAAATCATGTTTCTTTGATTTCGTGGGGAAAAACAGAATTCCTGTGACTGTTTTGTAAACATGATTGTAAAAGTGAAAAAGTGAAAAAAATTACCGTACAGAATAAAAATTTTGAATGACCAACGAACTACCAGAAATAATTATATTAATAATCTAGATAGGAAAGAAACATAGGGGCTTAGAAAGAAAGAACATAGAAACATAATTGACTAAAATAGAAAAAAAAGTAATTAGTTCTTATAACGATTCATTTACAAATGTACATCTTACAAGTCATTCAAAGAAACAATAAAAAAAGGTGTCATATTTGTTGCTTCGGCATCAAAAACTAAAATGAGAATTAAGTTACACCTGGTACCACTGTAATGAGTAGCAAGTTTAGAATTTCTAACAGGGCAATAGCTTCCATTTTGTTTTGTGATTTAAATGATGTTGGACTCACTAGTGATGAAATGCCTACCTTACTTACCCTCAAAACATATTACTGGCAATGACGTTGGACGGCAGGAACACATAAGGGAGGCGTAAAAAATAATGCACACTACATTCTTATTATTCTCAACTTTCGAAAATTCCTCAACAGAAGAATACTGAAGAAAAGAGATCAACCGCCAGGCCACACTTCTATATATATAAGATAATATTAAATTTTAAAGCTTCGAACTATGAAGAGTTGATTGGCTGGTTAACGGGTTCACTTTCTTCATTCCTAATGATGGAACATGTGAAAAAAGAAAAAAAAAAGGTGTTTGCAATTTTTATAAACTAAACAAATTGAATTCACAAAATTACCATGTCTTACGCAGACTGTTGAAAAGATTATCGTACTGGGAAAAGAATCTGCAGAAAAGTTATTTGGGGAAAACGCAAGAGAAGAAATTAGCACATAAACATTATACTCGCGATGATCAGTGCCAAAACGGAGTAACAAATCTAAGGTTCAAAATATGTAAACATTGTAACTAACTGTCCTTCATAGCTGTGTGTATGGGAAGGGCAGAGTGAAACTCGAAGTGTAGCCACATCTTCGTGGTGAGTTCTATATCGTTTATGTAAAAAATTATACTTGTATAGTAATCGAAGAGCTGTACACTGAATATTTATTCAAAAAGTGTAAAATTAGACATGACAAAAAAAAAATGTAGAAAAAAATGCTAAAAAAGTCGAATTTTGGCTAATTTTACGTAACTTTACGGTTCATGCGCAATCTAAAAACTGTAAAATATTATAATTTTTTTTAAAGATATATGTAAAGAGTGTTAAAAGAAAACATTTGAATGGTATTAGAACAAAATATATTAACATTTGTATTTCGATTAAAAACTTTGATTTTTTAACTTTTTTAACCCATTTTTTAAGTTTGGATGTCATGCGCGAACAAAAGACATAAATATTTATATTTTTTTATTACTTTTCCTTCACTGAAGATATTAAAGTACAATTTTTTTTTTTTTTGCTATCAAAGACGCCTTTCGAAAATATCCGTTTTTTAGCCCACCCTATTATACAAGTTTAACTCCGAACGCGAATTTTCCTGTAGATGAGGATAAACCCAATCGCTCTTTCAACCCAAAAAAACCCTCTAAAATCAAATTTTCAACAACATTCTTTTAGCCATTCCCGAGATCCCCAAAACAAATGTATATGTATATATATATATATATATATATATATATATATACATATATATATATATATATATATATATATATATATATATATGTACTGATAAGTATAAAGTATTTAAGTCCAATAATGTTGATTTTGAGTTAAGTACATAGTCAGACTCAAAAAGAATTTCTCTATCGATTGGTATAAAGGATTTATGTCCGTGTAATTTAGTCTTTGAGAAAATCCAGTGGTAAAAAATGTTCAAGTCAGAAATTTAGCATTTTTTCAAAACTATATAAATCTGTTAAAAATAAACAAACTTCAAAATTAAATGTATGTAGTTTATTCACAAAATTGTATATTTTGACAATATTCTGGTTAAAACTGTATTTAACGGATAAGTTTTTATGCAGAATTTTTTTAACTTTATTTTTTGTCTCCAGAAAAATCAAGAATATGGACTTAAATCCTTTATACTTATCAGTCTATATATACGCACACACGTATATATGTAATAAGTCACGTGATTTACTCGTTTAATATAAGAGAAGTATTATAGTACTTCTGCATACTTTTGCATTCATTACATAATGTACTATGTAACTACCATACAATCCAATATATAATACAATCCCATATATAATGCAATCCAATATATAATATAATAAAACAAATGAATATTCACCCTCTAATAAAATAAATTATTCTTTCAAAACTATTATTTTTTATTTAATAATCATATTCTACGTTTGTTTAACTCTTTGCATAAGATAGTACTTTAATATAATTTAGAATTTTACAGCATCATCATATTTAATTTGCATCCTCGCAGAACTACATTGAAGCAGGCATTCAAACGCAACGCTTAATGCTATTCATTAGTCTAATGAAATGTCATTCGACTATTAGCACATAAATCAACAGTAACAAACATAGTATATTTCAGCCTTACACGAAATGCTAACCGATTCATTCATGCGTATAATTAAGTTTGCGATAGTTAATTTACAAAATAAAAATAAAATAATATATCTAACAGTTTTGTTTAATATAAATAATCATATGTATTTTTGTTACACCCATGATGAAGTGCATTGATGAAACTTTCAAATTAATATTAATTAAAGAGTCTAAATATATGTATTTTTTTTAATCATGCAATTGACATTTTCATTGTATTTTTACATACACACACACACATATATATATATATATACTAGTAGACTTTGCCCGCTTTGTTGGATACAATATTTAAATCAGTTGCCAAAATCCCATATAATTATCAATTAATCTGAGTTAATGTTCCCGCTGTGTTCGGTAGAGATTTTTCTCGCTCGCAATGTGAGGAGGCCGTGTTCCCACTGATTTCGGCAGCAACTTACCCGATTCTTACTTCCCCTTCCCTAGTGGCAAAGTTCGAAGTTTTGCGAAATCTAGACAAAGTACATAATGCGTACACCTAATCAACATCCACTGACCAAAGTTTGCCATTATAAGATAATTTATGGCGAATTTAAACGGGAAAACGTGTTTTTACACGTTTTTATAGCCCTCTCGACCTTAAGGGGGTAAGGAAGGGGGAATTTCCTAAAATCGCGTTACAATAAGTGTCGGATACGTATAAACAATTTACGCACCAAATTTCGTGACCACAGATCCCATAGATTTTCCAAGACAAATTTAAAGCTAAAATAGGGAGGGGGGACGTGAATTTGTTACTTCGTAACCGCTCCTCCCCGCCCCCCCCCCAAAAAAAAAAAAAAAAAAAAAAAAAAAAGGAAATCACAAAAAAAAAAATAAGATGAAAAAAATGTGTTTTTAGAAATATCATAAGGAAGACACATGACTGTTTTTATTACTTTTGTAACATCTTTAGTAGTGCTCTACTAAAAATTCCGGAATTTCTGAAATTTCCCCCCAAAAAACGATTTTTTCCTCTCTTCTTTAAGAATCAAGAATTCCAAAATGGTAAATAATGTTTTATTTATACTCAGGTTCAATCTCATCATGTGCAATTTCTTCACCGTGAAGTAATTTAGGGCCGAGTTATGCTTACAAACATTTTTCTCTTTTGTTTTTCTTTTTTTTTTTGCTTCCTGCCCTCCAGGGGAAAAGCGGGAGTATTCCGATAAATCCCGTTTGTTTAGGTGTCGGTTATATAAAAAAAATCCGAATACCAAACTTCGTGACCGCAGTTCTCATAAATTTGCCAGGGCAAATTTAGCGCTAAAACCGGTGCCTCGAATTTGCCCTTTGTAACACATAACATCCCCACACTACCACAAAAAAAAAAAAAAAAAAAAAAAAAAAAAAAAAAAGGCAGATCACAAAAAATCAAAAACTTGTTTTGAAAATATCCTAAAGAAGTCGAATGGCTGTTTTCAACATCTTTTTTCATTTTTACTCAAAAGTCCAGAATTTGCAAAATGTCCAGAAGAAAATGGAATTTTCCATTCCCTCAACTTAAAATTGGAAATTTCCTAAATGTTTTAATTGTACAGTCACCCAAAAAAAAACGCCACCCCCCCACCTAATTTCGCCGTAAATTATCGTAGAAACATTTGACTGGTACCGATCGATTTGTAATAACGTCTAGTTTATAACGGTATAGCTAAATTTTGCCTAAGGGGTCGTCTAAATATTAAAACTGACATTAACTTCATTTTCTTCAATGGCAACCCCTATTTATGACTTCATATTCAGATTTCTGAGATCAAGGCGGTTCGAAAAACATACCTATTTATATACCTTAAATCAATTTTAAATAGAGTTACACGTGAAAATGTATTAGGGGTCCGTCAATACATTTAGAAAATATAAATCACGATCTACCACCCAGGATACATTATTTATTAAGTTTCACACCGGAAAAAAATTTCAGAAATGTTAATTATAAAATAAAAAAAAATGACTAATTCACAGAACTTTCTGAGTTAGTTTATGAATTAAAAGATTTTTATTGGTTTCTATTGATTAAACATCAGATAGTTCACTTCATACGAAGAAAATTAAATAGCTTGAATAGATATTAAAATATCTATCAAAAGAAAAAAAAAAAAAAAAGAAAAGATGAATGGTTTTAAATTTGTTTGAAAATTCAAAATTATTTTAACTCAAGCTGCCGTATAATAGTTTGAAACGGCGGCACTCAACCTGGTTCCCACGGCCGTTTCACAGTGACAATGGGAGTTTGTTCTGATACTGCAGTACTTTCATTTTCTTTCATTGACTTTTTTAAAATATTAAAACAGATTTTTTTCTTTTTTTTTTTCTTTTTTTTTTTTAATTAATTATTATTATTATTATTTTTTTCATGACATTATTAAAAACTTTTACATAAATCTCCATGATATTCTTTTGCTTTTATATTTTATAATGTGTAACAAATTAATATGTAAAATAATAAATCCTACTACTTAATGGGATGTTCTAAAATTCTACACTTTAACACAGATACCGAAGTGGACGGTGGGTGTAGAAAGGCTGACTACCCTTAATCTAAATCTTCACTTGAAAAGGTCAAAATGTTATATGACTCTTTTTTTTTTTTTTTTTTTTTTTTTAGGGAAAAAAGAAGAAGATAAGGAGGAGAAAGAAAGATCAAAACGAATATAAAGCATATTAAACGTTAATACCCTTTAAACACTGTAAAAAGGCGGGGTTTTGTATTGTGTGTCATTTGGGAGCTGTAGAGTGCCAGAAAATTACTTTATGTAATAAAACTTTTCATTTAAAGGGTATTTAAAGCAGCATTATATTTAATACATAGACTATTCAGAAAAAAAATACCATTCATCTGGTTCATGAAAAATAAAGAACATTTTCTGGCATTGCTCTATGTATATACATTCTTGTCAACCTATCCCGGAAGATTACTGGTCCCGGCCCTTTCCGTACATTTTTTTCACATCAGTCTTTTTAGAGCCATGTCAGCCATCGGTGGCTGACACTGATCTTTCCATTTAGGCTAAGTCAGCCGGCAGTGTAAAATATGATATAAAACTACAGAACTTACATAGTTTTAAGTAATTACTGACAATTTATTAAAAATTAACTTCATGTTTTTTTTTTTTTTTTTTTTTTTTTTTTTTTTTTTAAATAGGATTTTTATAGGATTATATCGTTAGGGCCTAATGGGGTTTATTGAAACTCGATAAACATAACACGCTTCTAAGCAGCACGTGTGGCCTGAATGGGATTTCCATAATAATTCGCGTGGCGCTCAATGAGTTAATCGTAAATGTATTTGAAGTTAATTACTCTAAAAATTAAATTGCGTACACACAGGGGCGGGAACTAACAATGTTACGGGTTAGGTTGGCAAGTATGCATATATATTTTGCTTGATTTATAAAAATTTATAACACATTTTCTTCTTTTTTTTAGTATTATGTGTTTATATCTCTTATTAAAAATAAATACAATATTCATATATAAACATTTCCATACAGTAATGTATATAAACATATTGATTAAAGAAGATTTGTTGATATTATATAATTATTCTTCTATCTGTATAGTATATTAACACAAATATATTTTGTAAATTTCGCAGCATCGAAAAACAGCAACATAGCTTCCATATCAAGGCTTAATGTAAATAGCCACGCCTTTTCACAAATTTTCTAAAACTTTATAATATAAAGCAAAATAATTTTGCATATTTGTAATTAAATCATTTAAGTTTTGTCTTCAATAATCGATGTAGTAAATACCATTGTGATTTATGCATACCAGCGTCACATATAGAGTCAAATAGGAATATGCAAATTTGTCTTTTTTTTTAAATAGTGTTTCAGCGAATCAGAGGCGGGGCTTCTTTTCTTTTGAAATTCTTTCACAATCCCTCGCCTACATTGTGATAACTTTACAAAAATATGCCAATTTGTATAATAAACATCGAAATATTGCTTAGGAAACAATAAAAATAACATAAAGGTAAATTAAAATAGTTTTCCGTCAGATTATATACAAACATTTACTTATAGAGGATACAGATTATAACAAGTTACGGCCCCCTAACAGGAATAAAAAGTGAAATATCACTGTAACTCAAAAAATGATGTTAGGAACAAGCTGTAAATTTGGAAACCTATGTTTTTGATGATGCCCGTTCTATTCGTGCAAAAATTAACATAGGTCATAATTCATAATTTTTTCAAATATGAATTTATTAATAATTTTCATAATTCAAAAAATTTTTTTTTAGCAAAAATTTGCATGGAATATGTTTGGGTTACTTCATTCTAACGAATAAAAAAAACAGAATTTAAATATCATAATTATTTCGGAAGATATGATTTAATGTTTGTCACATTCATTTAACATTAGCACCCCCAAACTTTGACAGCTTATAACTCTATGAAAAATTGAGCGAAATATATAAACTATACCATTTTCCGTGATGATGTGATCCAAGGAATTCAAATAAATTATAAAAAATGGGGGTTACCATTGAAAAAAATGAAGTTGATGTCAGTTTTAATATGTAGACGACCCCCTAAGTAAAATCTAACTATAACATTATAAACTAGACGTTACTACAAACTGATTGGTACCAGTCGCATGTTTCTACGATAATTTACGGCAAAATTAGGTGGGGGGGGTGGCGTTTTTTTTTTGGGTGACTGTACTAATGTTTGGTCTCCCTCTGTGCAATTTCTTCACTGCAAAATAATTTGGATCCGAGTTATGTTTACAAAGGTGTTTTTGCCTTCTGTTTTTCCCCTTGGGAGGGAAGGGGAAATTTTGATAAAAAAATTTGATAAACAAATAGGTAAATGGTAATTTTGATAAACCCCGTTAATTTAGATGTCGGATACATATAAACAATCCAAGCACTAATATCCGTGACCGCAGTTTCCATAGGACAAATTTAGCGCTAAAAGGGGTGTCTCGAGTTTGCCCCCACCGTAGCCCCCCTGAAAAAAAAAAAAAGAAAAGAAAAGAAATATCCTAAGGATGTCGCATAGCCTTTTTTCTATATATTTGTTCCATTTTTGGTAGAATTCTACTGAAAAATTAGATTTTTTTTTTTTTTTTTTTAACCGCCAAAAATTGATTTTCTCCTTCCCTTCCCTTAAAAATCGAAAATTCCGAAATCGCAGAAAATGTATTATTTGCACTCATATCTAAGTCTCCCCATGTGCAATTTCTTTACTGTGAATTAATTAAGAGCCAAGTTATGCTTACAAACGTGTTTTTGTCTTTTGTCCCTCCCAGGGAGGCAAGAGGTTTAATTTCTGAAAAGTTGATAGGTATCATTTTAAGTTGCTTAAAGACCTAAATTCGTCCGAATCGCCATTGAATTCCGTCCAGCCGTTCTATAGCGATAGCCTAACAAACGTGTTTTTGTCTTTTGCCCCCTACCCCCGGAAAAACGTGGGGGGATTTTTGTAAAATTGATAGATATAAGTTTAAGCTGGATGAAGAACTAAATTCTTGCGAAGCGCCGTTGAATTCTGTCCAGTCGTTCTCAAGTAATACCCGGACAAACGTGTTTTTGTCTTTTTCACCCCCAGGAGGGAACGTGGGGTAATTTCTGTTAAGATAGAAGCGTATGTCCTATTCCAGACTATTATCTATCTCTGTACCAAATTTTATCCAGATTCGATTATCCGTTTTGGTGTGATTGAGTAACATCCATCCATCCATCCAAACTTTCGCATTTATAATATTAGTATATACATATATATATATATATATATGGTAATTATTGCTTTTATTTTGGTTTTGTTTTTTTGGATGTCATTTTATGGTTATAATTAGAATATTAAGGCTCATTAGAGTGTGAATAATGGCATAAAGGCACCGGGACTCTCTTATTTGTTAATGTCTGAAACCAGATTTGTTAAATTTTAGGATCATTAAGCTCTATTAATTTTTAAGTTAATTAGGCAATTATAAAAAGCTTCATTTAATTGTTTATGTTATAAAAAATAAATACCCTTTTTACACACCATTTTTGTTGTGATTTTCATAGTACTAGTAAAGCTCTTTTACTATTAATGGTAACATTGCTGCTTGTACTCATTTATTTATTTTTTCTGATTTAATAATAATAATAATAATGTATTAATGCTAAATGGGTACTGAGATTTAGTTTTAAGATATTAATATAAGTACGTAATAGTAGTGGCAGAGGATTACTAATTAAAATAAAAGGTTGGCAGTTAATGTATCTGGAATCGTACTCAAAACTTTATTGAAAGTAATAATCGCTTTAAATATTAGTAAGTAATGAGAGCAGCTATTTAATGCAGAGGAAACGCATTAATAGGTAAAAGAAGGGATATCCGTGATAGAAACATTAACAAATGTGAAGGCTAATAAAATAATACAGATTAAAAGTATTAATAATAAAAATAATATGGTGTGTCACTCACATGACTTTCTCTTACCCTGAAATTTAATTCTATAACTACAGATTGGAGATTAAGGGGTGAAGTAACGAGCACTGTTATGTAAATCTATGTTATAACAATACGTATTAGGCTTCAGAATAGCATTATATAACATTATAATTCAATGTGAGGAGGGCTACTGCCCCCGTTTCTTTATTGTACCTACATTTATATAGAATTCAAATCTGTTATTAAATTCAAAAGTTCATTTAAAATTATTCAGACAACTTTCACGCGCATCATTCCTTGAAACTTATCAATCTTGATCAAAATTTTCGAGTAACAAAATACAACATTTGTATCGCCTGAAATTATTTGTTTTTAAATTTTGCTGAGAGACACAGACAAAGATCAGACGTTAAAAACTTGACTTCCGTTCTTCCGTATTCAAAGGACCTCAAAACGTGTAAATATACAAAAAATAAAGCGATGAATATTTAGCTCAAAAAACTACATTATTTACCATATGGCTATGAGGAATTAATTTCAATTTCTGAGCAGCTTTCCTGGACATAGTAAAATATTATTGTAAAGCACCTCCACTAACAGTAGAAAAGAATGTTATGGATTAAATATTGGCAGCCCTGTATATCTTCTGATGGTTATGTACACACCACATGGTGCAAATAATTATAATCCCAAATTAATAACACATGGCACAACCTGAAATACACTTCCATGCCATCAATATTCAAGAATTGTCGCACTGTAATCTAGTTCTTTTGGTAGCCCTGTAAACGAACAGTGAATGATTTCCGTACCATATTCTGCATGAAACTTTTACGCATATATGTTTGTTTCATTTTGTTTAATGCTGTCTATAGATGTTTAAACTTCACCTATCTGCAATTTCCCCCATAGACATGATGTGTATGAATTCTCTTGGGTACAGGAACCCTTTTCCTTGATCACAAAGGAAGGTTTCGTGTAACATTCCTATGTTACACACAGTTAAAATACCAAGTTTAAACTTTCTGCTTTTACTTGTTCTTGAGATATACTGATAAAAGATACACACACAGACACACAGACCAACCGGTAAAAACATCATGATTTTTGGATTCAGAGGACCTCAAAACTTGTAAATATAACAAAAACTCGATTTCGAGAATTTGACTCAAAAACAATACTTTCTCTACCGTATATCTGGGTAAGAGAAAGCAAAAATAAAATGGAAATTTATCCTCTCTACATACATAAATAGCTTCATCTACATTGGTTATTTCTATCCATAAAAATAAAGAAAAGTTTTTGAAATATATTAACGATATAAGATATTCTCCACGCATGTGTGTGCGTTCGTGAGTGTATGTGTGTTCTCGCGTTCTCTTACATGTAACTAAAATTGAATTTATCTCATTGTGATTTCACTTATAAATGAATATTACTTTACCTGTAAGCAGGAGAAATGTTTCATAATTTATAAGCAAGGCTTTTTTTTTTTTTTTTTTTTTTTAACCTTCACTACTACCATAATACATATACCGGGTGATCCATAACTCTGTAGACATTTTAAAATTTTATAAAAACTGAAGAAATCGATAGAATTGAACGCGGTTTGCGAAAAAGTTATTACCCTGATGGGGGATATTTTTGGTAAAGAAAAAAACAGTTAACATTTTAGTCAACAGAGGGTGTTTAACGGAAGCATAATATAAATATACAAATTTTATTTCTATGAATTTCTCGGTTTTACGATTAACACAGCTTTTTTTTTTTTCTTATTTTGCTTCCTATTTGTGCATACATGAAGTTTAATCCGATGCTTGGTGGATAACGCGTTTTTGGTGAAGATATTTTCTCTGAGGTAAAAATAGCGCCGACTGAAGCTGTAATTAGACGTGTTGTAACTCGTCTGAAAACTGAAATTTGTGGTGATATCGAACATATAGCATATAATGTATACGCCAGTAAAGATTCGCAGAGAAATAAATATAGTTTTTCATGGAAATTTGTGATTTGATCACGTAAACTATAGACAAAAATTTCAACTACTATTTTTTTCTTTACAAAAAAAAAAAAAAAAAAAAAAAAAATCACCTCGAATATTTTATTTTTCGAATGTTTGCGAATAATATTTTCGCAAACCGCATTTAAATCTATAAATATCTTCAATTTTTATGATCTTTAAAATGTCTACAAACTTATGGAATACGAGAAATATAAGTTCAAATATACATATATAAGACATTCTTATTTTTCCCTTTCCACAAGTTGTATGTATAACTATATCCTGTAATAAGAAAAAAAAATTCATCTTACTCTACACTAAGTGGATCAATTAAAAGGTCAGCTTTTTTTTTTTTTTTTTTTTTTTTTTTTTTTACCTGCAATTAAAGCAAAAACATTTGCTGGCTAAGGAAAAGTATAAAACTGCATTTGTTCAATGGTGGCGTATATTAACATAATATTTCTTGTAAAACAAAAATTTATATTAATCAATACCCATCTTCTCATTTTATATTTATCAAGTACTTTTCTGTGAGGACAAAAATAAAATTATGAATTTAATCTTAATTCATTATTTTGTCAGATATTTTGTTATACACCTTTCAAGAGAAAGTCAGCATAATACGAGGTAAAAGGCTTAATGGCGATGATAAATGAAATCATGACAAATAATTTTTCTGACATATCTGATCAGAATAGATTTACACATAATCTTTTTACTGAAAGTCAGTGTCAATCTTTCGTTTAGTTAAAGATATTAAAGGTCGTATTAGATGTTTCTAACATTAAAAAATGTCAAACACCAATGGCAATTTACGCACTATAGTACACAAAAATCAATGTCATTGTAGAATAATATAAATCAGTAAATTAAAAATATTGAACGTTTTTATTAGAAATCTTAATTTTGCAAACGTATCTAAAACTAGTGAATTTCGTTTATCAATGGAATTACATTTTATCTTTAAAGTAGATAATTTATATTCATACTAATAATTTAAATTTCGAATGAAAATTAAAAGAAGCAAAGTGAATTAGAAATATTACTTAACGCCATTTAAATATAAAGTATATAATTATTTCATATATATTTGCTATGCATACATTTTATATTTAACTTAAATCAAATATTTAGGAACTGTTTATGAAAATTAAGTCATATCATTGGATTACTACTATGGGTAAATTATTGCTGCTACATATAGATAATTATTTAATATTTTTATAACCTTTCTTTAGTTTATCGAAATTGGTTACAGTATATACATTTCCAAAAACTTTTTAAAAATGGTAAATTATGGTTATTAAAATTTATATTCTGAGATTAATGTTTATATTTATATAATGATACGTGTAATCTGAATAGTACGAAAACTAAAACTTAACCGTGTCATGGAATGCCGCAGAAGAAAGAAATCAATATAATAAAACTGCAATTGTTATTGCAATGTAATCTCGTTGTATATATATATATGTTCACGAATACTTAAAACGTGGCCTCTATTAACTACATTTTTAAAACCCTATTATTTCTAAATGAAATAATTTTACTACATTTATTTATCATGGTGTGACAAATTTCTTTGCTTTTTAATACTTTTTGTGAGGCGAAGATTATTACTTATATATTTGATTGTCTTTTAGATATTAATACTGTGAAAGTCATGTATTCTAATTTATAATAAGGTTACAATGATAGTTTCCAAATTACAAAAGCAAATTTTTATTTAAATATAATTGATATATGACTTGGTCCTTTTATCCTTTTTATTAGAAAAAAATAATTAGTTCAATTACTTTTCGAGGAAGAATAATGAAACTATGTTATTTAGAAGCTTTTACATTGTTATCGCTCACTCATGCAATTGGTTGATTGCATTATGTTTATGCAAATTATGTACATACACCAGGGCTGGTTTAATCGAACCTATTAAAACTAAAGATTCATATCCCGGTTTCATTATGTAGTTATTTGACAAACTCTTAAATAATAGACAGTCTATAGGAAATGTTGCCTAATAATTGTCTAAATAATAGAGTAAAATACGAATCTGACGTTTGTTCATAAATTGCAAATATTAATTGAAAATTATATTTGCAATTTATGAAATAATATGAAATAATATATATATATATATATATAATAAAAACGTTCAATGTAAAATTTTGCATCCTTTTTATAATCTAAATATTTAACCTTCATACGGTGTTCCAATGTAGCATACACCTAAGGTGTTCGGGTCAAAAAAGACCCATATTATAATTTTCAATTTTTTCGAATTCTAGGCACACGTTATGAATATTGGTAATGTAGATAATTAAGTAGTTATACAAAATTATAGAAAATGGTAGATCAAATGATAATTTAACCCTTTGCAGTTCAAGGAATTTCTTTTTTGAAATGTTAAATTTTCCACAGAATTTTTGAAAATTTTCTATTATAAAAATGGAAATACAATTTTTTTATGTAATTATCATTTTTTTACCCTTTTCTGTATTTTTATATAGCTTAACCCTTTAGGGGACAAATAACTGCTTTTTTGAAAAGTTGAATTTGCATCATAATATTTGAAAAAAAAAAATTCTAAATATGGATATGCAATTATTTATT
The DNA here is from genome assembly GCA_963930645.1 of Salticus scenicus. Taxonomy (NCBI): domain Eukaryota; kingdom Metazoa; phylum Arthropoda; class Arachnida; order Araneae; family Salticidae; genus Salticus; species Salticus scenicus. Next base: position 92,172,788 of record OZ005652.1, read on the forward strand.
TATCTTTTAATCTACACATTTCTCAATTTGTATAACAGGAATATACTATAAAATTATGTGTAGGAAATACTGAAAAAATAGAACAATATAGAAAAGAGATTACCTTTTATACACAATTGTTGCTCACTTGAATGAAATGTTTCTTACAAGTGAAATGTTCACATTTGAAACATTTTACAGAACTTTTGTTATCAGTCCGTGTGCACAGGCATCTTCCCCTTTTATTGGTAGTTGATAAACTTCCTGATAGTTCAGGAGCGAGTTCAGTCCGTTCTGAATTTTGAATACTCATCGCTAATTCTCGGGCAGCTCTTGCTCTGGGCAGATGTTTTCGTTTTTCGATTTGTTGAGTAACCAAAGTCATGCCGAGCTTTTCAATGAAGAGCCTCCTTTTGTGAAATGAATTCATCTTCCATGTTGGATTGACTTTTATGAAGAGTACGAATGCATTATATGCAGAAATATCTAAGATATTGGAAAAAACAATGATGGGTCACCTGTTGGTCTTCCTCCGACAAGAATAGTTAGATAGTAGTTTATCTAACGTATCTACTCCTCCTTTTGTGCTGTTATAATCCAGAATGATTTCAGGTTTCTTTGTATCTGTGTCAGCAAGCTTCTTGTCATGATGAAGAGTGCTTTGGAGGACTACGCACTTGCCTCTCTTCGGGACGTACGATACTAGAGTCATGTCCTTCGTGAACGCAAATTTTGAGGAGTACATTGGAGCCTTTTTTAGAAGCAACTGAGGAGGAATTGTTGTCTTATTTTTTCTGATTGTTCCAATCATTGTCAGTTTTTTTTTTTTCAGAAGAAGCTGTCCAAGGTCATAAGACGTGAAAAAGTTATCACAAATTACATTGTGACCTTTGAAGCCTTGAACAAGATCGTTAACAACCCTGAGACCTTGGTTTTTTTCTGATGCAGAACCAGGATTCTTTCCAAGGTACGGTTGTATATTCCAAACATAACTGGTAGCGTTATCGCAAAGTAACCAAAATTTTATGCCGTACTTGGCTGGTTTGCTGGGCATGTACTGACGAAATGGGCACTTTCCACGGAAAGCAACTAGCTGCTCATCCACAGTAACGTACATCTCGGGATTATACAACATTGGCAATATTTCCACCCACTTGTCCCAAAGCTCTCTTATGGCTGCGAATTTGTCAGTTTCCCTTCTTCTTTGTCGGGTCTGTTTATCATCAAATCGAAGAACCTTCGATATCAATTTGAATTTTTCTAAGGACATAGTAGCCCTGAATATACTCCGTCCCGTTGTGGCATCCCACAGACTCTCTGTGGACTCATTACGAGATTTATATACACCAGACAGCAGCAACAAGCCAATAAAGGCTTCCAAGTCAGAGTTATTTAAATTCTTCCATCGGTCACCAAATAAATTTTTTCCTTCTATGTTACTATTTTTTAGTATAATATTAACTATTGATGGTGGGAAAAACAACATAAATGCAGAGTATTCATCTTGAATTCTAGACGTAGCATACTTCGTAGGACCTGGAGTCATATTCAAAATATTTTCTGCTTTACGCCTACCACCTAAAGCTTGTGGTTCGGATTTCCACTCAATTTTACCATCTTTGCTAACTAAAGTTTCCGTCTGAATTATCGACTGATCAGATTCTTCATCTGTGTCGTTATCGGATGTCTCTTCGCTTTCCGAAACATGATCTTCAATTTCTGAAACAACTTCTTCTTGGTCTGACATCGCAAGCCATAACTCATCTATTTCTTCTTTAGTAAGTCCACGATTGGCCATATCATAGACTTTACTGTGTGTCTAACAAAATGCGCAACAAAATGAACTATGAAAAGAACAACGTACTATACGGAAGCAGGAAAGAAAGTGCGGGAAAAAATGCCGCTCTCTGAAACTTACAGTTACTGATGTAGTATCTATCTAGTAGCGCCATCTATTGTGGCTACGGATAACGAAAAATACGTACTAGATAAGAGCGAGGAGACAAATACATTCTCACAGCAATAATAATTGAATAATTTATTGAAAGGTATAGCGCTATCATTGCTTTACCGTAAACAGTCCATTCGGGTCAAAAAAGACCCGAACAACTTATGTGTTACTATTTTTACTACGAAAAAACTACCACTTGAAAAATAAAAAAAAAGTACGTGCGTATTCACTGCAGCCTTAAAATCAAAGTAAAAAAGTATTTTTTAAAAATTCCCAAAAATGTTGGAAATATCTGCGAAATAAATTCGATTTGGGTCAAAAAAGACCCGAACACCCTATGAAGGTTAAAAGTAACTTAAAAATCTAAAAAAAAAAAAAAAAAAAAAAAAAAAACGGAAGTATTTGGTATATCTTATTGTGAGCGCATAAAATTATTTTTATTATTATTCTTTTTTCTTTTAATCTATTAATAAAATAAAACTTTTGTCTGTAAATTGCTCAGAAAAAAAAGGGATACCTTTATGTTTCACACACCATGAAAGTCAGAAATGACTTCGGAAACTTTTGTGTGTGTATCGTTGTGTCTGTATGTCTGTAACACTATTTTTGTCCGTATATCACGCGAAAAATGATCGACGAAATTACAGGGCATTTTTCAGAAATTTAGGATTTTACCCAACGTAAAATTATATATATTAACTTTTACAAAATTCCATCCTGGGAAAGGGGGGGGGGAGTATCGTACGGCTCCAAATTACTTTACAATAAAGAAATTGCCCATGAAGAGACTAGACTTGAGATCAAAAAATTATTTTCTGCGATTTTGGAAATTTTTGATTTTTAGAATTGGGAAAGAAAAAATCAATTTTTGGAGGAAAATTTCGCAGATTTCAGTTTTTGAGTAGAACTCTACAAAAAATGGTACAAAAATGTTGAAAACAGCTATGCGTTTCGATTTTGAAGGAGGGGGGGCGTTACAAGGGGTAATTTCGAGACAATTCATTTAGCACAAAATATGTCCGAGGAAATCTATAAGAGTTAAGGTCAAGAATTTTCGTGGGTGGATTGTTTATATTCATTCGACACTTATAGTAATATAATTTTATGAAATTCCCCTCTCTTTCCCCCCTGGGGGCAGGAGGCAAAAACATATTTTTACGCATATCTCGGCTCCAAGTTTATTCACATTGAACTTGGAGCCGAGAACTTGCACATGGAGAGAGTAAAATAGACTACAAGAAAGCATTTTCTACGACTTTGGAGCTTTCGAATTTACGAGGGGGAGGGTGAAATCCAAATTCCAGATTCTTGAGTAGAGCTTTACAAAAAAAGGTACAAATATGCTAGAAATATCCATGCTTTTTCATTAGAATATTTCCAGAAACCTTTTTCTGTTTTTTCGTGATTTTCGATTTTGGGGGATGCGTTACAAGGAGGCAAATTTGAGAAACGCCCTTTTTCAGCACTAAATTTGTCCTGGAAAATCTAGATAAGCCACGGTTACGAAATTTGGTGAATAAATTATTTATATGTATCCTAAACCAATTGTAACGTTTTTTTTTTTTTTTTTTTTTTTTTTTTACGAAATTCCTACCTTTATTCCTTTACGGTCGATGGGGGGAGGAGGGACACGTTTTCAAGCTCAATCTTGATTCAAATTATCTCAGTAAGTTTAATTTTCATATGTGTGTTGGTTATGCGTACCCAATATGTACTATAATGGGATTTTGTAAAATTTCCCCCCTCCCCCCTCTTTAAAGGTTGGGAGGAAATGCATTTTCAAGACTAACTTTGCTCCAAATTATCTCAAGAAAGCGACTTTTTGATGTCGTTTGGTTATGCGTACCCAGTACCCAGACCACAAAGAGATTTTTTGAAATTACTTTCTACCCCCTTCCTACGGAGGGAGCAAAAATAGTTTTCAAGCTTAAATCTGCTCCATATTATCTTAGAAAAGCGATTTTTTATGTGTGAGTCAGTTATACGTATTCAACACGTAGTATAAAGCGATTTTCTGGAATTTATCCTTTTTTCACCCTTTAGGATCGGGAAGGTGAGTGCAAAATACGTGTTCAGCGTAACTCTGCTTCAAATTATCTGAGAAAAGCGATTTTTTTTAATGTATTGTTTGGCTATGTGTATGCAAGACGCACTCTAAAGGGATTTTTTTGAATTACCCTTCCCCCCAACCCCCCCTCCCAATTTATTTGGTCGGGTCAAACTGCCCGGTTTCAAGTTTCTATAGAATGGCGAATTTTGGCATGTGAGCGTTGATTAAGAATACGCAATATGCACTCTCATAGGATTTCTCGACACTTCTAACTTTCCCCATGAGGAGGGGGAAGTAAAAGCGGGTAAATTTCTGACGAAGGCATTGGGGGCCCGAACTCCTCATGCTGCGAAGGAGAAAACCTCTACCGAATGTAGCAAAAACTTTAACTTAGGTTTCGACTAATTTTAGTGTTCTTATTTTTAAGATTTTATTAGAAAATATATGAAATTTTGAGAATTCATTTAAATATAGTGTCCAGCGGAGCGGGCAATGTCTGCTTGTTAAATAATAAAATCATTTCTCAGCAAAATTGATTGGCTTCACTTATAATCAATTAATTGTTTTACATAACTGATTGAATTAAATTATAACTTATGTTTTTCATTATTTTTAAAATTTTATTTTCTTTATGAAAGTTGCATCAGTAATTTTAAAAATTAACTTTTACATATAACGTTCAATGAGAATTTGAACAATTACCAATATAACATATAGAATCATGTTCTATTTCTATTAGGTTGCATTCGCTTTCATTCCGTAACAAATAGATAACAACACGGCAATAAGAACTCACGCAAACTATCATAAATTCGTTTAACTATATGCAGAATACTCAAATAAATTACATTATGTTTTCAAATTAATGAATGCTATTAATTATTAATCATACATACAATTAATTTGAAAACATCTGCATTTAATGTAATCCACATATACAAATAATTAGCTGTTTTATGCATATTAATCCAAATTATGTATACGTAAAGCACAGACTTTGCTTTTGGAGTGTTAACAAGATACGTTATTTATTATCCTTTTGTTTTATATGGAAAACAATTTTTCATATCCTGAAAATAATCTGAAAGTTAGTTATTAATAAAGGATTGGGACATATGATGTTATTCTTTTTATTTATTCATATTCATTTTCCAATTTTAATTATATTTATATTTTTAGGCGTATAAATGTACCAAATAAACTGCAAATAATCTGAAAGCTTTTCTGTTACAGAAGATCTGTAGAATAAAAATCTACACACAACACCTTGATTATATTTCGTTTGTTAATATTTAAATATATATTGTGTTAGGCGGTGTCTAATTACATTTTGTTTCGAATAATGTTTCATCAACTTCTTCATGTCCTTTCAATCACTCATGCAGGTAACATTGTCACTAGTTTTGTATTTATTTTTTTCTGATTTTGTAAAGTATGCAGAAGATTTATAGAACATAGAAAAATGTATTCCATTTGGTAGACTCATTTTATTAATATTTCAGACTAGGGATTTTAGAAAATTTTTCCTTAAATTTAAGCGAAGTAATACTATTTTCATTTATTCATTCTCCGTAAAAAGGAATTCCTACAGAAAGGGAAACTAAAGAAGTACAATTACTAAAACAAAGATTAAAACATGTTCAGTGATTTAGTGTTAGAGAGAGAATAAATTAAAACATGGTAATCGGGTAATGTAGAGATTGTTTCAGCCACTTGTAATATTTGTCAAAATGGAGATGTGTGTATCTTCTGTTACTTACATTTATTTACCATGACATAAAAAGAATAATTGAGAATTTTCTAATTTTCTTTTTATTGAAACTATTAGTAGTTCTTTTAAGCTTCAAATATAAAGCTTGTATTTATTTATCATCTCTTACTTATTTCGTTTGTCCCACCTGTCGCTGATGCGTACTGCTTTTGAAGATGGTTTAACAGAAGTCCCTGGTTCGATCTCATGTCAAAGTATTCAATAGATCGTTGGAATATACCATAGTTTCTCTAAAAGTCCTGTAACTAATACTCCAGGAATAGAATCAATAAAATAAAATCTTAACCGAAGGCAATTCGCTTCGGGCCTAGGATCAAATGTCAGCCAATCGTCCTTAGTCAGTCAATTGTCCTTGGACTCAGTCAATTGTCATTAATCCTTGTACCATGAACAATACATCACTCATTAATTCAGTATACTGTCCTCAATATCCTGTTTATCCTGTTTATATATTTACAGTTCGCATTCCGATTTTTTTTTTTTTTTTTATATATATATATATAAATTATTTTTTCTTTATCATAGATGATGAAAAATGTGGAAGTGTTTATGCGGAATCTTATTACATGGACATGTTTCAAATTTAAAAATAACAATATAATATTTTTAGAAGGATTTATTAAAGAAATGTCATCGGAAACTATTTGAAATTCTTTCAATTATATTGAGAGATTTTACGTCGAACAAGAAATTTGTCATCGGAAGATAAATCCATATCCAGTTTTCGTTCAAATGACAAATGCATCCTTCCTTGATAAAGCTGTCATATATCACTGTCATTTTTTTTTTTTCAATTTGCGTTAAAAGTATCCTACCATATATATAATCAAAAATATGAAATTTTATAAGAATAGTATTATTTTAAAAATATGTAATTCATTAAATCTTACTTTTTTTTTTCATAATATTACGAGAGTTATTATCGATGAACTTGTAAGTTTCTCTATCAAATTAAATGTATTTTTTCTATGTTAAACCCAATTTAAATGTCTGTCAAGAGAGGAAAAATTTTCACATTTCTTTACTAAAGTTTTGTGAATTTATTATAAAATTTAGGAGCAATTCTTTTATTTATTTTCGCAAAAAAGGTAAAACACATCATATGCGAACAATAATATAAAGTTATTTAGCTATTTTTTTTCATAAACGTGTAATAATTCTACAATTCCACACAAATACAATTTACTTATATCATTTATGTATACTAAAATGCATATTTATATATTCTGGAAAAATATATGCATACAGACTTCTTTCAGTTATAGTTTCATTCACATTTTGTTTAATGTGAATATACATAGTTTAATTAAAATGTTAAATAATTCCAGTTAAAACAAATGGAAAAATAAACAATGATTTCTCAGATTAAAATCTAAAAATTTCATAATAAAGAAATAAGTATGGAAAATTTGTAACTAATTTAAATCACCAACGCATGTGAAAAATTATTATTCAGACATTAAATGAGAAGCGGAACTCTATGCATATAATGCTTATGCATATAATGCTTTTCACAAATCTTCTTTCATATAAATTAAATTAAATATTCAGATAATGAATATATTTGCACATAATATTAGAATCGTCTTAAGTAAATTCTGATTTTGTGTAATTTAACATAGTTTATTTTTCTGTTAGCGAATCAAATAATTATAATCTTTATTTACAAACGAATACTGTTTCGGAATTTTTAAAGAGAAATTTAGAAATTAAGTAATCCCTATAAAATGTGTATTCTTTCATTAAATTTTGAAAAAGAATATGTAAAAATCTTTATTTTTATTTAATTTTTTTTTTCTTTTTACATTAGCACAACTAAATTACTTTAAGGATTATATAATACGTTTTAATACCGTATTTATATGTATCCGAAGAACAATATAAAAATAGTTATTAGCTTAACTACGAGGGATGTTCCAAAGGTAAGATTCGTCATTTTTTAAAGGGGAAGATGGTACACCAGGTGAAACAACAATCACCATAAGAAACTACAACCATTACTTATTCAATAACGGAAGGCGTTTTAGAGCAGGACGTATGGCGCATGCACAGAGCACCATATGACTAAGAGTACCAGTACACTGGCGTGCCCGATGTTATTCGAATACATATGAGGATGCCAGACAGATGAGCACTTGAATATACCCTAACACCACAAAATGTTCCAGAAATGTAACACTTATATAACATCGAAAAATTAGAAATATTCCAGAAAAATTTCGAGGTGTTCAGTTTGCTTTCTGATTAGTTTCAAAAACGTAGAAATGTTCGCGATCGTAACAAAAATTCAGATACGTAACAGAAACGTTTCAATTACTTAACAGATGGGACATCGAAAAGTGTGAATGTTTCAGAAAGGTATCGGAGAGCATACGTAAATGTGTTACGATAGTGAAAGATTGTAAGCTTTTTTGCTACATAACTGAAGCATTCTGTGCTGTATGGGTATAGTCGCCAATGAAACTGCGTTCTATTCCGTGCTGTTTCATTCCCAAATTGTTCCATTTTTCCGTGAACGTCACCATTCTACAAATTTCCCCACATTCACAAAGAAAGGGTGGAAAGAAGTATAGCAATAATTATCGTCAAATTCTCATATTAATTTCCACTAATATCTCCAAATAGTATCATTCATAACACTGAAGCCAAACGAGATGTAGTATTATAAAAGGTTACATTCAGTTGCACCCATATATGCATCACTACATACATATGAGTTGGTAAAAGGCATTTAATGATCTAATGAGTCATTATAAGCGCTAAACAAATTACATAATATCCTGCTGAATTAGTGGCTATGATGATTTTTTATAACTACTATGCTGATACCTACTATACTACTGTTTATTATATATTTGATTGTTTATACCTACTATAACTACTATGATGACTGTTTTAAATTTTCCTTGAACCACAGCGCCATCACGGGTTAAGTACCATATTAGTTTGAGCATCACACTAGCCTCGCTCGTACATATAGTGCGACCTCTCTCAGTACAGAAAGACTGCCTGAAACGCTGTAGCTGTAAGAAAGCCTATTTATCAATCTAGCTTATTAAATCTGTCAATTCAATTTTACATGCCTATTATTGAGTGCCTCGGACCTTTTAAATAGTACCTACATGAGTATCCATGCGTGTTTTACATACCTTTGCACGTAGCTTACATTACATTTGCACGTTTCATTGACTGCACAGATTGGCACTAAATTTTGTCACATTAACTCCATCTTATAAGGATTCATATATTCTTTTGCGACAACCTGTATTCGTAACAATTTCATCTATATAAAATACTCCCAATGTAATTAGAAATTTTGCACACACACAGATACTATATTATTGTATATATATATATAGATAGATAGATAGATAGATAGATAGATATTCTTGAAAAAAAAAACTGTGAATTTAACTCTTTTATGATCGATTTTTTAAAAAACGCAAATTTTATCAGACATTAAAAAGAAGATTTTTTTTCTGTTGTTTCAGTGTCATAAGCTTCCAGTATTACTGTTTAAATTTTAGATTTTTTCCACTAGAATTTTTCATGCATCAAAAACATTGGTCTTAAAATTGCAAGGAAGGACACTTAAAAAAGAATATAAAAGTTTTTATGCATTCCAGACTATCTGTCATTAAAAATAAATTCATGTAAAATTTTTGCAGAAATGACAAATGCAGGCGCGTTGAAATAAAAATGTCATATATCATTCCGAGGATTCTTTTTTTATATTTCTTGCAGACAAAAACACATAAAAATAAAATAAAATGAAATAAATATCGCAAATAAAAAAAAAAAAGTCTTTTTCTTTAAATTATTATTTATTTGCGAAACTATCTCAATATAGTTTAAATTTAGAAAAACAAAAACAAAAGCAAAATAAAGCATATATTAAAATTTTAGAATGAAGTGTATTAATTGTGCAAAATTACACTGCATGCATGTTTGACGTGTTAAAATATTAAATTTTTCATGTCCTATTTAATATTAAAATTTCTGAACATATAGATTGAAAAAAAAAAAAGATAAGTATCTATATATTTCTCTTAATAAAGGGATTGGTGGAATTCTTTTAATAAAGCGTAACTAACAATACTTTATCTCTTAACAATATCATGAATTTCTTTTTAGAAGAACAAACAGCTATTATGAGCAATAAATGCTAAATTTAAACATCCGAGAACATATGAAATTATGTGTAACACGCCAAAGTCTATTACTGAATTTTCGAAGTATGGCGTCATTTCAGAAGGCGAAACTGTTTAACCGTTTGACTGCTAAGCAGCGTTATCGCGCTGCGAGAGGTAAAATTCAAATATAACCGGAATTTTAATTTAATTTTTTTTTACTCAAAAAAATCAATCAGTTAATAGCAATTCCTATGTAGCTACCAATGTTTTAATTTTTTACTGAGTAGTTTTAGCCCCGCCTTTATTTCGTAAAAGAAATTTTGCCTTATTTTATCGAAGTTATATATTAGAGAGAATTTTTCTATAAAGTTCCAAACTCATCTGCGCTCACTGTAAGAAAAAACTACACGACACAATTGTTTAACCTTATGTTTTCATTATTTTTCTTTTTTCTCTTTAACAAGATGTAAAAAAAAAATATATATATTTGTTTATATATTTTATAAAGTTCTTTTCTTTCATTATTTATTCGTAAAACACAAAAAAGAATTAATAAATTAACCGATAATTGTGAGTGATTGGGTTTTATTTAACAACAGTTTTTTTTTTTTTTTTTTTTTTTTTTTTTAACGTTTAAAAAAATATCAGCATAAGACGACGTCAAATATCTAATCATTGAAATTAATTAAATGTAGTTCTTTCGAAAGAGAAATATCTAACGTGATTTTCGACGCATAAAATATAACGACGCTCGTTTCATTATTTTTAAAATATATATCTTTATATTTTGAAATAAGATGAAAAAAAAGAAAAATGGGCGGAGTCCCGATAAAATCTTATCAGAATACACACCTCTTCACTACGCTGAATTGCATATTTGGAAAACTATGTTAAAATTGGATTTTTTCCATGTGTTAAATTTTCGTAAAACGTTGTGTGTGAACAATTATTAATGGTAAAACGCGTTTTTTCTGCTTTATTCATCCTTTAATGATACTTAAATTGGCCTTTTACACATGCTACAGTAAGGCGTGGTTTTCATTAATTAGGTGTGTCTTTATATTATAGTGTGTGTTCATTAGAAAATTTCGTATGTTATTTCTGTAGAAAGAGCGATCGAGGGTAAATGATTTACGCATCAAAATACATATTTATATATGCTTTTTCGATTGCTGCTTACTTGGATTTTTTTATTTTTTACTGCAAGGCGTGGTTTTTCAGTTGGTATGATTGGGTTTCGAATTTTTTTAAAGGCTAAAATTAAATATTTACACCGGAAAAAATTTTATTGAGGCCTGAAACAACGATAGCAATTTAAGGATGTATTTCACTAAGTGCTTCAGCATTCAAACGGTTAAATGTTATAGGATACTTCAAATACAGCACTATCTGTTGGTGAAATAGACAATGTTTTTTCTTATATTTAATAAAATCATGTGTTTTTTTGCATATTTTCAGGTCTATTGGAAAGTTTTAAAAGTATCCTATAGATTATTCCTAAAGAAAGAAAAATAATTTATATGAGCAAGAAATGCGTATATTAGTAAAAATAATAAAATTTAAAAAATAAAAAATAAAAACTTATTCTATCAATTTTCACGCGTCTCCTTCAATATATAAAGAAATTGTAAAACGTCCTTCAACTGTTTGGAATCGAAATTATTAAACTTGAACTTCAATCATACAAAAAATTTTAAACTTAAATACCTTTTATATATGAATTGAAATATCTTTCAAAGGTCTTATTCTAAAATGATTGTTTAAACAAATTTCTTTTGTAATTTAGAAAATCGTGATGTCCATTGATAATTATTGCGCAAGTTTTTAACTTTTTTCATTTTAAATAATATAATATCATATATATATATACATATATATTATTTTAGGGGGAATTGCGTTCATACTAAACATTTAGGTTGGTAACCTCAAAGACAATATATGTATACTCCATTTATGCGATAATATATTATGACAGCTGTTTCTAAAATGAAATTTCTGCACTGAATTTTGATTTTGAGACTGACATTTTCCTCAAACGTGCTGGCTATAAAAAATCCGTATATGAGTAATATCTCCTTATTATTTGAGGTCTAGAAATCATTATCTTCCATTGTGCAGCTGCTGAATATGTCTTAATTTAACTAAATCAGACAATTAACACTTTTGTTACAAGACCTTTTAAAAGAGGTTAAGACTATCCACTTAGAAAAAGTAATTTATTTTTATGCAAAATGAAATTTTAATCTCATCTAATGTATTGAATGTAGTGTATTATATATGAACTTACCAATATTTGAAAGACGTATTTTTCTGTAATTACAGAGAATTTCTGGCAGCAAAGTTGCATTTTTGTAACAGTGTATTTATCAGGAATTTATAAATAAAAATGGATAAATAATTTTTAAATTTTTAAAAATTTAAAAAAATGCTCATTGAATCATGTTTATTAGGAATGTTTTTAATCACATTACATTACGTAATTCCCTTATCATTAGTATTTTTTTAATGGTTAGCAATGTTTTAAATACAATAATTCTAGGTAAGAAAACAGTGTTTTTAAAATTTATTATTTATAGATAAACTAGAGATAAATTAAGTAAAACTACATTTTATTCGTATAAATTTAAAGGATGTTCTTTTATATTAAAGCTGAAAATACAAAATTAAAATTTTATATTGAAAGCAACCTTTTTTCAAATAAAGATTTAAGTAATTCAAAGAATGTTTCGGTAATTTTAAGAAAATCTACTTACACTTTTATGTTGATAATTTAATATTTTATCTTCAGCTAATCCCTTTATCTTGATTTTGACGGCAAATTTCTCGCAGCGCAATTTAAATTACTATCTGCGTTACTTTTTCACAGATTAAAGTTGTATTTTACTATCGTTCATTATTTCAATTTCTAATATTTTTATTATTTTACATAAGCTTACATAAGAATATTCAAAACCGATATTTTCGATAAATTAAAAACAATTATTTTCTTAATATTATAATATTAAAAAATACTAGATAAATGCAGCACTTAATGCTTAAGCGTTTTACATAAAACAAAGCTTAATATACATAAATTTAAAAAATCATTACATAATTTATTTTTAATTAAGAATACTGCATTTGTTTAATCATATAAAATTCATATTTAAATATATCGATTTATAAGTAAAACTATTTATTCCTTTCTTGTGTAGAACTGTTAAAAACATATAGATTTCAAAACAGATCTGTATACTATTAAAAAATACACTGCAGAAAAATTATGCTAAAAAATAGAAAACTTCTGTTACTTTCATACAGAATATTTTTGTTTTCTAAAACTACAATAATAAAAAATTACATCTCAATCTTCGAAAAATTATTATTATTATTGTTATTATTTTCTGTAACTGGATAAAAATCTGTGTCAATGGTTACCGATTTCATATGATGAGTAAATATTTTCCATTTTGCAAACAGAAAATTTGGCGTCAAAGCAAGTTTTCACGGTGTTAGGAACCTAGGGCTTACAGGGAGATTATCTCGCTAAATCCTTTCTAATTTTACCTTTATGATCAAATCTTTCATAAAACAGGATTTTTATAGTGTATTTTGTACGAACAAGTGAAAAACAAAATTAAACAATCAGCTAATTTATGTATGCAAATGCTGTGACGGGTGTACGGATTATCCAAATGAATAAGAATTCCTCTGAAAATCGCAAAGACGATCGTAGGAATCAAACGGTGCCAGTGGATAGAGCTCGTTGTCCAGTAACATGAATAAATTTGTGTAAGAAGATGGCTGCTTTGGCGGAAACAAGGTCCGTGGTTGAAATAAGAAGTGTGATAAGATTTTTATGTTTAAAGAAAAATTCCCCAACCGAAATTCATAGGCAAACGATAGATGTTTACTGTACAAGTGTTATGCCACGAAAACAGGTGTGGTTTTGGTGCACGGTATTTGACAAAGGCAGAACGGATGTGAGAGATGAAGAAAGAGAAATGTGACCAAGCACGTCCACCGCAAATTATAATGTTTTCCGTGCAGAAACTTTGATTGAAGGTGATAATCGCATTACACAATTGTGCAGTTTTACAATGAATAAAATTGCGCAAGAACTCTATATCTCATTTGGCACTACATACAATATTATGCATGAACAATTAGGCTATCGGAAGACGTGCTCACTGGGTTACAGCGTTTTCGGCGGGTAGTATTGGACAACCCTTCTTACAATCCCAACCTCGCCCCAAGTGATTTCCATCTCTTCGGACGTTTAAAGAAACCCTTGAGAGGTCAAAATTTCTACAAGCCACCTTGATGTGGTCGCATAACCTTGACGCTTATTTCCTCTATGCCTATTTCAATGGTTTGTTGTACCGATAGAACAAATACCTCGTTAAGTATGATCATTATGTAGAGAAGTAATATGTACCAGTGCCTTCCTACATCGCATATATATATATATATATATTTTTTTTTTCTTTACTGCATAAGCGTTTCCTCTGAATGGGCTTTTTAACTTACTTTTTGAAACCCCCTAGTAGTAGTAATCATTGAAGGTAAAAGAATCCGCAAAATAAAAGCACAGATTTTTTTTATTTAAAATGAAATAATGTTTGTACACTTGCTAATAATCTTCCAATGTACAAATGTAGATAACTTTATGACACGAAATATGCAAAATAATAACATTGTGCACCTAACGGACACTTAATGACACAACATAGCATTCTAACAGTTTAATTTTATTTATATATTCATAATTCATATTATATTCATCGTATAATATATTCATAATTCATATTTAATTGCATCTGTAAGTGATAACTTAATCGGCTTCTTAACAATGGATATTTGACATGTGTACTCGTGTTATTATTTGTTTTTAGGTTCTTATGTAGTTATAAGAAATATATATATATATATATATATGTATATTGACTTAGTGAAAATTTTCGAATTCCGGTTTGGAGAGATTTATACATATATTATAATATCCTAAATACGACGTATCTCTTTAAAAAAAATTCCCTCTGTCTGTACAATTTATAATTATTCTAATATTTTTCACGCATGTGTAATTCATATAAAATAGTAGTGTTTTCTGACTTTCAATTCAGACACATCAGAATTTTAAGAATTACTACTTTAAATATTTCAGATTTTTTATATCAGGTAATTATAATAAAGAATAATAAATAAAGTTATTGTCATTTTTTTAAAATATTTTTAAGCATATTTTTGATTGGACTTATTTAAAAATAAAAAGGAAGAAATATTTACAATTTTATTAATCGCTAAAAAAAAACATTAAATTTTCTAATATATGTAATAGTATATTAATCTGCGTATTACGCAAAATAGATATTATAGTTCAATTTTATTGACTTACGGTGCTATGATGTGCAAGATGAGTGTATTAATAATCTAAATCATCTATAATGAAGGTATAAATTTTATATTTAAAAGCACCTCACTAATAACGAAACTATTAGGTTTAAGAAGCAAACTAAAACGAAATAATAATAATAATGTTTTTGATGATGATAAAGAATATATATATATATATATATATATATATATATATATATACTATTCCTCTACAAGCTGTGTTTTAAAAGCTGGAGTATTTCATGATAATACCTTGTATTTCTCAGAAAGACACAGTATACCCCAGTGTTGGGCATAATTGATTAAAAAGTAATTCAATTATAATTCAATTACAATTATTTTACTGTTAATCTATTAACAAGTAATTGATTACTAATAAATTGAATTACTTATTCAATAAATTTAGTTACTTATTCAATTTATTTGTAATCGATTACTTGTTAATCGATTGATAGCAAAATAATTATAATTTCATTGTAATTCAATTACTTTTTAATCAATTATGCCCAACACTGGTATACCCCGATGAATATACTTAAATACGAAAAATGTTTTCTTTATTTTTATTCCTGGTATATAAAGTATAATAACGCTATGCAATATTACCAAGATAAAAAATGAAAATATATGGAGTCAATACTCTGGAGATTCAGAATATTTTACGAAAAATATATTCTTATTCAAGGCCTGATTCAACTTTCAATGGACATTACAAATATTAATGTATAGAAAACATTGTTTATCATTTGTTTTCTACAGTTGCTGTACTTTAATGTTCTTAAGTAAATAAACATGATACGTTACTTTATATATTAAAACTTATATAAGTTTTAAGTAAAGATGTACATCTAAATAAATTATTAATAAAAAAAAAAAAATAAAAAAAAAAAAAAAGTTTTTTTTTTTTTTTTTTTTTTTTTTTTTCCCACTAAAAATTTTTTTATTTATTTTAATCAAATTATTTTTACTTGAATTGTGTCTAATATTTATAAAGCTAAATGACATTTAATTTTTTTTTCTTTATAAGCAAATAGTTTTAAAAATAAGGTACTCGGATTATAAACGACATAAATTACGAAATATATGTATATATAATAAGTGTGAATTTAAAGGAAACAGTAGGTTATCAAACTATTACGATTTTTTTTTTTTTAATCATTTTGACAATTTTTATATTCTAAGAAATACAGGATGAAAGTTATTTGAACTCCAAGCAAGCAAAGAACATTCATAAAATCACATATCTCTCTAACAATTAAAAATTTAGGGAACAAAACACATATTGAAAAAAAATCCAAAAATCCTTTGGATTACCCTGTATCATAAAAACCTACAAATGAATTGCTTTAACATATGATTTCACTTACTATTAACAGTATTTGTTCTAGTTTACTGTAGGAATTAATATATTTAATTATTAACTTTTCTTGCAATTTTTTGTTATAACAAGAATGAATTTTAACAAATATTATGCAGCATACAAACAAGTGACAATATTTTAGAGTTAGGCTGAACAGTACACTGAAACATAAAATTTTGCGATTAACTTTCGATTAAATATGAGTATTTGTACTAAATATTTTTACTGCGCATGTGCGAAAAATTTTAGTATACATTTTTAATTACATAGATTTAAATCTAAAGCTTTTGAAAGAAGATTGATTAGTTCTTTTTCTTCTGAAAAATGCATTTCATTCAAAAATACTGAACTGGTATTTTCTTTATCATTTTAGATATTGAAATTAAAAGTATCCAGTTTTGGAAAACAGAAACAAACAAACAAAAAAAGACAAGAATATAAATGAGGATTTTAATGCAGATATCATTTAATTTACAGTTAGATAAAAATGATACATATTTCGAAATAACTGATAATAAAAAAATCCTAAAGAGTTACTCAAATTAGTGAAGTTGTTTACAAGAAAACATAACTATTCTTCAAAAGCTAGTTCTCTATCGTATTTAGAAATTTGAAGTTGGTACAGAAACAATTAGCTGAAATTCTTAGGGAAATGGAGCTAATCTGTAAAGGTTTGTCGAAGTGATACACTGCCCCTTGTTAAATAGGAATCTATTTTTTTTTAACTATGCAATAATATTTAAAGAACAAAAAATATTGTGTATATGTTCTTCTTCATATTTCGTCAATGTCTTAAAATTTTTTTCATAGTCATTTATGAATAATACTTGTTTGTAAAGCATAAATTATAGAACTCGATAAATCTTCATAACATTTTGTAAACAGATTCTTCATCTATTTCAATTTTAACGTATTTCATTTACGTTAAATACATTACCAATAATCCTTTAAAATGTTGAAATTTTAAATATACAAAAATATAAAATTACTTAGGCAAAAATAAAATTCTCAGACTTTAAAATATCGTTTATTTTAAAAACAAATATTATTACTCTCTTTTGCACATATATATGGTAAAGAAACTACTGTGTTTGCGTTAAATTTCTGAAATTAAGCTCATGTTATTATTACACGATCATCAGATCGTGTTCTGTTCACGTTCTAGTGATCACGTTCTGTTCCCTGAAACAGAAATTCAGGTTTCTTATGTTTGTTCTTCATGTCTATAGGTGTACATCTGTCAGTCTCTGTATGTCTGTGTGTCTATATGTGTGTAACATTAGCATGTCCCAAGAAGGAATAGTAGCAGTGCAAACTCGGTATTCTAAATCTGTATCATATAAGGTATTCTAAATCTGTATGATATACACTAAACTTTTCACTAATTTCAAGCAAATGGTTCGTGCACAAGGGCATCCAATAGGATCAAATATTTTGCGTCTATGGATGAACTTTTTTGTAAGTACAGTCTAGCTTTTATAGGCTGCATTAAAAAAAAGAAAGCAATATTTTTAAAGACATACTTCGTGTAAAGTACAGCTTGAAAATCATTTACAATACATTTACATGACCACCCAAAAGGAACAATTGGTGTGACTATTCTTGAAAAATACTGGAAGTGTATTTTAGGTTGTGCTGTGTGTTACTAATGTAGGACTATATTAAAGTATACTGTGGTTAGTACGTAACTTATAGCAGTCATACCAGGTTAATTAAATTTAAGCAAAAACATTCTTTCCTACTGAATGTAATTGGATTTATTTTAACTATATTTTAGCAAGTACAGGAAAAAACTTTTTAGGAATGATAATTTTTTCACATACGCATGTAGTAAATAAAATATTTCTAAGCCAATATTAAAGCTTTTTTTTTTTTTTTTTTTTTTTTTTTTTTTAAGTATAATTGCGCATTTTGGGGTTTCCTAAATACTTCCAATAAAAGATTTTAACGGCTTATCTTCGCGTATGCCTGTTATCAGCGTAACCTAAAGCTGCCTTCAAACTTTGGGAAATTAGAAAGCTGCAAGTGTGGCTCTATTGATATTTCTTTGATGTGATTTAGGAGGGTCGACGCTCGCTGCAATCGAAGCTCACAAACGTACTATTGCGATAATTGCATGAGAAGGAGATCTCTTTTGTAAAAGAGCAATAAAACGTAATGTCCTTAATAGTAAATGAGTGCAAAATTTCAAGGGTCACTTTCGGACAATGGATAATTTATGACTTTTGAAGTTCTGTATCGTTGCCAGAGTTTGAAGGCAGCTGAAGAAGAAGTAGATGCAGGCAATTCAAATATTTTATATTGTAGTTAATAAGAGGTTTCTACTTGCAAAAATTATGAAGATTTAAACCTTTTAAGGAGTGAAGTAGGTGAAATGTGTCTGAATAATTTGGATTTTTGTTTTTTTTTAAACTGCCTTGAAAGTCATATAAATGTACATACTATATTCAATCAGGGTGTTCAGATGGACGGTAGTTTCAAATCATAGGGAATTATTTGTAGATAAAACTGTTGCTATCTAGTTGGAATTTTTTTATTTGTATTACTTGCTATCCTAAACTTAATCTGAAATCTGACTTTATAGTATTAAAATGCAGGGTTGAGAAATTCGTCAGAGTGCCACATCAGACTAATTTTTAAATAAATGTTCATTTTCTTGCTAATATTTATTCTTTAAAAAATTATATACATTTATATCTTTTTTCTTTGTTTATTAAATATATATGAAAAAATGCTAATGATATTATTATGAAGTTAAAAATTTATTAACATTTCCGTAAAGCATATTTAAAACTGTGACTTTATGTATATAAATAGATTTTGCCACTAACAATAAGCCGCAAAAAACCATTACCATTCCTTGTTTGTTACAGGGATTTATCATTTTTTTCTTTTTTTCACAGGGATGTATTTTTACTTCTTTTTTACCCATATTCGTTAGAGAAAATATTGCTTTGGATCAAATTCTCGAAATTGCGTTTTGTTATATTCACACGTTAAGATGCCCACTGAATCCGAAAAACAGGTTTTTTGCGGTTAGAGTCTCTGCGTTTTTTTTTTTTTTTTTTTTTTTTTTTTTTTTGGGGGGGGGGGGTGTCTGTTATCATCATATCTCAAAAACATGTTCCAGTCTACTATATTCTTAAAGAAAAATTAGCGTTCACTGGTAATCCGCGCTCCATATGAGGCAAAATATCGCAGAAATCTTGTTTGTCTGAAACAGCTCAAATGATATTTGTAAAAATCGTGGATAAAAATGTTTAAGAACTTTGATAGCGACAAGATTTATTATTTTTTTATTCTTCTACATAAGCAAATCATCTTATATACTCTGCAAATTAATTAATATTTAAACATAAAAAGTCATTTATATATGTATGTGCTGTATATATGCAAAGGATGTATTTCAAAATAAATCGTACACTGTTAAAAATTTCAGTTCAAGGTTGAACCAAATGTTGGTACTACAGTAGCTTCAGTTTGCTAGGTTGAACCAAAACTTGGTACAACTGTAGCTGCAACCATGCGATGGTGAAACCTTCTACTATGATTTGGTGCTTCTTGTTGAAAAAAAGCACCAAATTATGATAAAAAATTTCTCCATCTTATGGATGTAAATATTGCTGAACCAAGCCGTGGTTTAATGAAGCACCAAATAATGGTAAAAGATTTCACCATCGTATGGTTGCAGCAAAAATATACCACGTTTTGGACAAAATTTTTAAGAGTGTAGCATTTAAATCGAAACCATACATTTGTGACAATTTAAGACATATTTATCCATTGTTTTTATTAAAAAAAAGAAGAAAAAAGAAAATCTTTTTGATGAAGGCTCAAATTAGTTTTCTTTCGGCATATAGTGTTATACTGCATAGAAATGAAAATCATCTGCATTATGATTTGTGCTGCATGATTTTTATATAGCAATGTGTAGAAGAAAGTTCTGTGGTGTCCACAACCTACTATCTCTTTTTAGACAAAACAGAACTTAAACTCCTTCGCATATGCAATGAGTATAACTGTAGAAATATTATTTTACGCTATTTACATAGGAATAAACATATCTTATCTATCACCCAAACTATTTTGAATTATACTTGGCTTGCTGCATTCCCTTCTAAATTAATGACATTAAATACAGATGTTTGGATTCAGTGATATATTTAGGATAATGAATAACATGCATATTATTATGCCAGCGTATAATTTCAAATCTACAACTGTGATTTGTGATGAGTTTCCTAATATATGATATTTCGCAAAATATTGTTTGGAAATAACATATGTTATTTACTCAGAGAATGATATTTCTCTGAAATTTCGTCACACTATAAATAGTGGAAATTATTAATATGATGTTAAAACTTTTCAGCTTAATGCAGTGTCCTATTTGTGGAAAATTAATACTTAATGCGTTAAGTGAAATATTAAATGAAAAAGTAAAAATAAATAAATAAATAAAAATTTATATTTAAATTTTCTGTTCTTTAACATAGCAGAATTTTGAGAAAAAAAAAAAAAAAAAAAAAAAAAGAAGAAGACTTTTAAATATGCTTTTTGTATAATACTGCAAGTGATTCCAACGTCAAATTTATAATATATATATATATATATATATATAATAAATAAAAAAAGATAGTATATTTACCATTTATTATTATTTTTTAATTGAAAATGCTAAATTGAGCTTCCCCTAATATTTAAATCGAAGAGTGTTTATAAGTGTATCATTGTAAAAGTTACGTGTATAGAGATTTTTAACAAAATATTCTGCGAAACTATTTATAATACTCTATACTTAACTGTTACTTATCTAATGTATATCAAAATTAAAAATGTGGAGGGAGAGTGAGGTTGAATGGGACGCAGGATGAATGGGGCAATAGCTAGATTTTTATGTTTTGCAAGCATCAGAAACTTGAGATTTTTTCTGATATATGGCAGCACTGAGATCATTCATCAAGCGTAGTTTCAGAATTGTGCTATCCATAGAAGGGCAGAAAAAAATTAATGTGTCTTTTTCAGCTGGCAAAGTAAGTTTTTGCTGATTCAATTAGGTAGTAGTTAAGACATTAACTATTTGTTTAAAGTTAATGTAACTCTTATACGGTGAAAATGCATAATATTTTATTGTGTTTATGATATTCAAGAATACTGACAATCGCTCATTAAGCCTATTTCTTGTTTGCATGATCCTGTGATGGTTGGGATGCATGGGACAGTTTAAATGGGAATGAATATGACATTCCCCACTATGTACTAATTTAAAATTTTACACAAGAATTTTATTAAAACGTAAATTAGCCATATGGATTATCCGGATACTTAATTTTGTGGACTTAGAACAAAAATTATTTGTTCTGATTTTTGTTTATAATAATTATGATTAAAAACATTATAAGTTAGAATATCCAATGCAACTTAAATCAATAATTAAAAAAAGTAAATAAATAAACTAATAATAATTTTTAAATCACAATTTCAATCAAGATAATTAAATAAATCCTCGTGATTATTAATGTAATACAGAACAGAATGCTGATTTTCCCGATCACTCGGAAACAAAAATTTATTTGGATAATTTGTACTCTATTATAATGATTTATCTCTTTCTAGTGCCTCATTTATTTATTTATTTTTAGATTAGGTCTTTATAGATTAAATTACCAAAGCCTAGAGCACTAGGAAGTGTGCGAACCAAAGGACTTGCCTTTTGATGTTATTTTGAGTCTCAGTACATCAGTTTATGCTAATTCATAGTGTGTAACAAAATTACATAAATCAATTTAACTTTTAAAATTTATTTACTTTCTATTTTGTTTTCTTTTCTTTGTTAATTCCATTCCTGTCCCATTCATACCCAATCATGTCACATTCATCCCTATAAGTGGCGATGAATGAGACAATGCACATGCATGTAAAAAAAAATATATATTATTAATTAAAAATTATAACTTTTTATTAAAGTTAGTATGTTTATATGTAACTGATTACTGACGTGTACTTATGAGCCATGTTACAAAATTCTGAAGTACATATGGCCAACGTCATCAATAAAAACATGAAAAATGTCCCATTCATCCCCACTCTCCCCTATTTGTCTTACAATCCTCTTCTTAATTTTTGATTATCAGACAAAATTTGACTCGAATTAACACACATGCTCCAAGAGTATAACTGTAGATATACTATTTTAAGTTATACAAATAGGACTGCACATATTTTATTTATATTACCAAAATTATTTTGAATTATACTTGGTTTTCTGCATTCTCCTTTAAACTTATAGTATTAAATGCAAATGTTTTGATTTAGGGATAGATTTAAGATAATGAATTACATTCATATTATTATGCAGCGTATAATTTCAATTCCGCAACTTCGAGTCATTTGTGATTTAGGATATTCTTGATATTGTATGATATTTCCTAAAATCTTGTTTGGAAATAACATATTTGTTCAGAAAATGATAATTAGCTAAGTTTTTATCATTTTAGGAATGGTTATTGGTAATTATCGACATGATGTTGTATGTTTTTCACTTAATGTAATGCATTTGACTTAATTGAACGTTTAGTAACTTAGATTTATGCTTTCTTCATGTTATCACAACAGAATTTTGTTAACTTGAAAAAAAAAAAAAAAAAAAAAAAAAATCTGATGTGGTCACCACATGACTTCCTTATACACCAACTGGAATATATATATATTACTATGAAAACATTCACATATTTGTGAGGTAACTGATTCAAAAATAGACAGGCAGGTTCCAGCCTACGAAAATTCCTGAAAACAAGCAAGAAAAAAAAAAAAAAAAGAAACGCTACTTTAGCCGCGATAATTGGATTATATATACCACGGAGACAAATATAGTAGTTTTTTCAGGATTAGTGTTCCACATGCTTATTACAGAATAGTTCCATGGTTTATTGCCAAATGAAGAGCTTGAGTTCCATAAAAATCATTCGAATATAGATGGCCTACTTTTGATCTCTTTGACGAAAATTAGTGACGAGAAACGATATATTTTACCAAAACCATTAATTCTGTTAAAATTGAGAAAAGAGTTACTAATTCTGGCTATCCTGAAACAATATTTACCGCCAAATTTGGTAGCTAATCTCGCCAAGCCGCCAAGTTTGTAGCTAACGTAGATTTTGGTCTTGGCATTGTATTCGGCGACTTAATGGCCGAATTTCACGAAAATTTGCAGTTTAGGTTTGCCAACGTTTGGAAGCTCTAACATCAATAAAAACAGAGTTCTGGAATTTTCAAGAAACTTTCATTGATTTGCAGCGCAGAGACAAATTCTTTGAAAACTCTGAGTAACAATGGGCATTGACTCAGAGTTGAATTAGACATTCAAATGGGGTGAAAATTGGCAGTTAAGGATAACTAGAACTTGGACATTTTATTTTTAATAGGAGTCGAATTCTGGAACATTCTGTAATGATTCATTAGTTTCTAGCTCAGAAACTAATGAATCATTACCTCGAATGCAGAAAATAAGGAATCATTACATCGAGGTGATGAATCCTTACTTCGAAAATTCTGTAACTGCAACAATACTCCACTGTAACAATACTCTCGATGAGTTCAAATTTCATTCAGATTTTGAAATTTTCGGTTGTTACTAAATTAGCAAAATTCGTTCCCTGTAGTGCAATTAACAGTGCCTGTTTTATTTCTGTAGTAAGAATGATTGTTTCAACAGATTGTTTCAATAATATTTATTGATTGTTGATTTTTATAGCACAAACAAGTGTTTTACTTAACTATTTCCTGAATATTCATTAAAAAAATGCATTCATCGACTAGAACCTGCTTATATCTTTAATATATACTTACTACACGCAAAGATGCCGATATATTTCGTAAGAATATAATTACGGATTCTACCTATGGGCTGAATATTCATTAAATAAAGTCCGTTCATCAACTAGAACTTGCTTATATCTTTAAGAATTAATTTCTACACGCAAAAATATTAATAACTTTCATAGCAATAACATTACGGGCTCTATCTACGCGATGAATATTTATTAAATCCAGTGCATTCGTCGACCAGAATCTGCTTATATTCTTATGAATTACTTTCTACAAGTTCATTACGGGGGATATCTAAGGGCTGAATATTCATTAAATGAATTCCATTGGCTTACAAGAACGTGCGTATGTCTTCAGAATTATTTTTTACATGCAAAAATGTCTAGAACTTTCATAGCAGTATCATTATGGGCTCTATCTACGAGCTAAAAGTGCATTCGTTAACTAGAACCTGCTTATGTCTTGAAAAATAACTTAGTACGCGCAAAAATGTCGACAACTTTCGTAACACTATCATTACAAGCTCTATCTACGGGCTAAATATTCATTAATTAAAATGGATTCGTCGACTAGAACCTGCTTAAATATGTCTTCAAGAATAACTTAACTCCACACAAAAACGTCGACAACTTTCATAACAAATATCATTACAAGCACTATCATTAGCTTGTTTTGAAATATCTATGATGGTATATCATATATAATGGCGAAAACCTTTGTATTTTTTGTCATTTTACATATGATTTCTGTAAATATCTCCAAAACTGAAAGTCGCAGTAATACCAAAAAGGGAGGTGCACAACTAGATGCCATATAAAACCTTTATACCAATTTACAACGTTTTACGTTCAGTCGTTTTTTAGTTATGCGAGATACACACACACGCACATACGTACATACAGACGTCAAGAAAAATCGTGTAAAATCGTAGATATCTCTAATTCGAAAGCTCGTATTAAGACCAAAGTTGCAGGTGTACAAAAAGACATCGTGACAGACACGAATATAAGTATGTAACATTTTACGATTATCTTATATATTAAAACACAAGCGATTTTCTTAAAGACCAAAATCGCACGATCTGGGCGTGCGCGGAGGCTATTCCTGTCTTTAGACTAAACCGGTGACCAATCGCTGAGAGCCTCTTCGGATTTCTAGAGCTAGCGAATTCAGAAACCTGATTGGCTCATGCTTTCTCGAGACTCGAGAGACGAGAACGAGATGATGGTTTATACAGCGCTGATGCTAATTTTTAATATTGGATAAAAATTTTACAATTGTTTATATTTACAAACAGTGAGGTGTGTATGCATTGTTTTTTTTTTTTTTTTTTTTTTTTAGTTATTAAATTATTTCTTTTACTTAAAGTTTATATTTGCCATGAATTCTAGAGTATTCTGATAGATATTTTGTTTAGTGTTTCTGTTAACATTTGTATACACTTATATTAAAATGTTACTGTTAGCATTTTAACTTTTAACTACTTGGTATATATATTTATATGAAATATTACTGTTTGCATTTTTTAATGTTTTGTGTTCGTATTGTATATTCAAAATGTTAGATTATTACAATTTTCGCGAAATTGCATCGAGCTTTATCGATATTTTTGTATTGCACCAAAGATAAGTATTTTTATTATTAGTTACTCCCATTATGAATTTAGTTTATTATTGAAATTCGATTGTAAATTGTATGTTTTAGTTGCAATATACAAACTGATGAGGGTTTTTTTTTTTCTTTGCATATTTTAAAACGCTATGCTGAGCAAATAAATATCATCATTCTATATAGTTTGTTGATTATTTTCGGTGCCATATAGAAATAACGATAATGCACATAAGCATACATAATTTTTTGAATATACTTAATAAGATATACATATGTAGCAGAGATAAAAAATGTAAATGGTAACATTTTAAATAAACGTATAAAAAACAGAAAAAAAATTAAAAGTAGTTTCCAATGCTAAAATATTTAAACAATACTGTAGAACTCATACAAACGCATGAACTTTACACATACAGAAAAAATAAGACAATGCATATGCACTTTATTGTTAACAAAAAAAGAAAAAAGATAAAAAAAAGGTGGGATATTTCAAATTTAAGTGAGAAATTTTTTGATTTTGAGCACTCAAAGAGTGCAATATTTGGCGTAACCTACATTATTTAACATTTAATTATTGCAATTTTTAGCCTTCACACTTTGTAGTTGTTTGTTGATTTTATAAATACTTCATATATCCTCTTAACAAATATTTGTAATTAAAAAGTATTCTGAAATAATTACATAATATTTCCTTTTTTTTTTTTTTTTTTAAATCAAGAATTTTTATAAAAGTTAAGTAAATAAAGGACACTACAGGCTTCGAACTAATCAATATATTACCCAACTGAACTAAAAAATTTATGAAATACTCAGAACAATGTGAAAATATTAAGGGACAATCCCCCTTATGATATATTTTTGAACGAGAAATTATTTTTTAGGTTATCTTCCTATATGGTCAATTATAAATATTGTTCTTCTAAACAATATGTAGAAACTACAATCTAACAAGTTTTGGTTTATCAGTACTAGACATTAAGCAGTGCAAACAACAGTTCCTTATTTAAGTGTGTGCATGTGGCGGCATGATGCTTACATCCATAAGTTATGTAAAGTGTTGAGCCATTGTCGCACTAAGCCTAGCATGCTTGAACGATAAATTTGCCGCTAGCTGTATAGACATCTCTCAATTTTAGTTTTCCTGCCGCCTGCTTATGGGAGCACTGATCTTTTTCTTGGGCGAAAGTTTCGCAAAAATTTTCTAATTAGAGATTATGAATTATTGTTTTTTTCTTTTTTTTCATACTTTTAAGAGAGAAAATTCGTGAAGCTGTGTGCTGAATTTATTTACAAAATGTGATTCTTTAAACACAATTCACATGTGGGGAAAGATGTGTGTGTGTGTGGGGGGGGGGATTTTTGTTTATCATATCTTAAAAAGTAAAAACAATATACCGTTATAATGAAGATAAGTTAGGTGTACAGATGTGTTTACCAAATTTTGGTAAAAAATTGGAAAGTTGTAAATCAAGTCACAATTTATTTTTATTTGTATCTCAAAAACTATTTTAACGATTTTCTATTAATTCACCATATATACATACCATCTTGCAGATGCTTTTTATTGGTTACTTGCATAAAAATAGTTATGTTCTGATTTCGTAGTCCAATTTTAACTCTACATTCAATTTCTAAAAAAAAAAAAAAAAAATGGTTCTACAGGTTTGTTTGCAAAATCACCATTTTATCTACCCTTTAAATATCCTTTCATATGTATTACCGTAATTTCTGGTAGATACCCCGCAGGTTATATAATCCAGTTTTGCACCAGAAATTTAATTGATAAATAAATTTATATTTGCTCTCCTTCGAAATCTCTTCCATATTAGCTCTTCCTTCGAAAAAGTATAGATTTCTCTATTAAATAAAATTTCTGGTGGAGAAATGACACATTTTACCTGCGGGGTATCACCAGAAATTACAGTAGTTGATTTCCAGTGTACAGATCTGTTTGTAAAGTTTTGATAAAATTAGATGGAGTATGGAATACCAACATCGGTATCTAAAAAACGTTCATTTTCATTAATTTTGCTATAAACCTCTGTCTAATTATCTTTTTGTCTGAATTAATTGGTTAGCAAAAAACATTTTTATATGTTTCTGATATGAAAGTTCTGAGTGAAAATATTAAGCGAAAATGACTATCACATTTGCAGGCCTCGCAGCGCTCCTATATTTCCTGTTCTTCCTACATATTTATGAAACCTCCTATTTTTCCTATATTTTTTAATTGTCGCTCAATATTTCTTATATTTTAGTTTTGACTACTTCCGAATGTCTGATTGAATGCGCTGTATCTATACATATTAATATGAAACGTGTTTTGTCTGTATCCACTAAATTGAGAGAACGGCTAGGTGTAAAAATTTGGTTGAGGTGTCTAAAAAAAGGTCTTGGTCTGTAGATGTATCATCAAAAGAGAGAGAAAAAAAGTTGAACGGATTCCCCCCCCCTCTGGGGGGCAGAGGTTAAGAACATGTTTGCGAGCTTAACTCAGCTCCAAATTACTTCACGGTGAAAAAGTTGTATATGAGGGGACTAGGCTCAAATACTAAAAAATCAATTTCTGCGATTTTGGAATTTTCGATTTTAAAGGGGGAAAGTAGATTTGGGGAGGAAAGGGGGAAATTAGTTTGAGAGGGAAGTCCGTTCTAAACCCACACATGTAGCACATCATTTTAAAGGTCTTGAAATTTCATGAAGATTGGGGATATTTGTATACAATATAGTGCACCCCCTGGTGGTGAAAAAAGGAACTAGGTGATTTTGTGGTAGACCCTATCAAGTTACACCTTATTTTAAAGGTCTTAGTATTTCCTGACTGTTGGTGATGTTCGTACAGAACACACTGTGCCCCCTGGCGGTGGAAAGTGCAACTAAAGGATTTTGCAGTTGACACCACCATGGGACACTTTATTTGAAAAGTCTTGGAAATTCAAGGCAATTGGTGATGTTTGTATACAACATACTGCGCTCCCTGGTGGAGAAAAGTGAACTTTGGATAACATGCCTGCTATACGGTGCCACAGCCACAGGCAGCAGAAACACGAGTGAAAGTTTCGTTAATTTCAAGGTTAATTTTTGAGAATTTTTTCATGTTATTAGTGGTCTGCATATACACTGCCACAGGCACAGGGGTCACAAGGCAGAGTTTCGTTCGGTTCAATGTAATTTTTTTTTGTTATTGCTGATTATTTTTTTCATTGTGCTTTTATTTAAAAATAGAAATTAAACAAAATCGAGTTAAAGATATGAAATCGCACAAATTTAAGGTTCATTTCTATTAATAAGGATTTTTCCGAAGTTCTTTTTTAAAGTGAAATGTCATAAATTATATTAGATGTTTTAACTTGAAATATATTTAAATAATGATGCAACGATTTTTGAAACATTACAGTCAATAAAATGACCGTCGAATTCGACGGGTTCCAGCTAGTTTTTCTTTAAGCTATGCGAGATTGAAAATGAGTTTCAGAAATCGGGATTGCTATACTTCCTTATACTTTGTATAAGGAAGTAAAAATAGGTGTGAAATTTAAATAAGCTGATCTTCTGACACTACATGTTGATTTAAAGTAAAATTTATAATAAATTTATATTGTATAACGAAACATAATTTATTATCACCTGTAACAAATTTAATAAAATAAAATAAAATATTATTTATATATTGATTGGAAATTCTAAATTACTTGAATTTATTTAATATTTAACTAATGTCCTTACAGTTCTTAAACTATGAAAATGAATGTTAGTGATTATATTTATTGTTATTTAGTTTTTAATACTGTAAATTATACTCATAGACTTCAATAATTAATCAAGACCAATCGTAGCAAAAAAATAAAAATAAAAATAAAAATAAAAATAAAAATAATTAAATAAGAATAATTAAATAAATAGAAGTAAATAAAAATATTTTTTTAAAGTAGTTACTGATAAATTTTAAAGTATCTTCACATTATCTTTTTTAACAATATTTTATCAACTTTTTTACTACAAAGAACACCTTTGGTTTATTTCAAAATATTTATTAGAAGTAAAGAAGATGACATTGACGTCAGCAAACCTGTAAGGTAGGAGTGGCATCGAGTTAAGGAAGAAAAATTCGCCAAGGGAATTCAGTATTGAAAGTAGTGTAAAGTGAGTCGAGTTGGGATAAAATGTTTGGTTGAGAGTGGGAAGGTTTCTAGCTGGATGCAGCATATTTTGGCGATGTTGTGGGTGTGATAGCTAGTTGAAGATGTCGGCCAGAAGTGAAATTGGGTTAGCAGAAAGTGTCTAGTTATTTGGTAGTTAGTTGAATAATTTGAAAACAGGATCTACGTAAATTGTGAAGTAAATTGTGCTTAGAGAGTAGGGTATTTTAGCAGTGAGTGGCAGGTAGATATCATTTCTTTTAAAGTGAACATAGCTGGTCTAGTATAAAATTACGAGTAGAAAATATAATTTGAGGGAACGGATTAGAGTCCAATAACTCCAAATAGTTTTCTTTTGAAATTATTTCATTTTATTTATAATCATCAGCTTGTAACTCATTGCAACCATTTTTTTTTTTTTTTTTTTTCTTTTATCAGATTTTCATATACTCAGATATTCTCCGTACGCTAACAAGTTAAAATTTTACATTACGTGTGTTATTTGGAATTATAGAATTCAGTCATAACCAAGGCTTTATCAAACAAAAATAATTTTAAAAAATTGGAAGACGTAATCAAACTCAAAAATAAAACAGAAGTGTAAAAATTATTAAATAATATTAGACTTATTTATTTATTTTTTAAATCCTAAATGCAACAGAAATAGACTATCCCAAAGATAACTTTCGCTTTTTTGAAGAAATATATATTGAAAACACCAAGAATTCAAGGAATGGAGATAGATGTCACAAAAGAATAATATACATTTAGAATCGTTAAAAAAAAAAAAAAAAAAAAAAAAAAATTAAAACAGTTTTTTTTTTTTTTTTTTTTTTAGAATATAAATAAAAATTAGATGCTTTTAAAATAAAATTTCATAATAAAAAAAACCTAAAACATTACTCTTGTTTTTATTTACTTATTTTTTGTATATAAGTAAAGTTTTTTTCTTTTTTGTTTGCAATAATATGCGAAGATATATAGCATTTAAATGAAAGCCAACTTAATTATTGTTCCTATTTCACACAATATCAAGTTCTTACATTAAAATTTTGTAAAGTTTAAACTTAAAGACTTCAATTTGTTAAAATTGTTAATGCGAACATAAACATTTCTTCATTATAAGAAAATTTGAATACTTATTTTCCTTAGGTTCATATCTCATTAATAAATCTATGTTTACTCTGTTTAGCATACTTGAACTACGAAATCACTTTGTAGAATGTCGGCTGCTTGTAATTATGATCCAACAATCCATAAAAGTACTACAGTGCAAACTCACACCCACGTCAACTAATTAACATTACGACTTTCCGAAGGAACATGAAATTTTCAGTACTGCTACAAACCTTCAACTTATCACCAGAAAGGCGATATAAGTTTAACGGTTTAATTACAATAATTCTACGGAAAATACAGAGAAAAATAAATAGTTCGGGTTATACTACTTTTAATTAAAATAAAAATTGAAAATTTGGCAATTGGTCAGTGTGTTTGTATGTATGTGGAAAATTTCCTGACTGTCATATCTCCAAAACTAATAAAGATAGAACTATGAAACTTCAGGACTGTGACATGTCTGGTGTACAGATGGATTTTCCAAATTTTGATGAAAATTGAAAAATCAGAAGTGGGACATCGGAAACCGGAAGTTGATTGTAAGTCCGTATCTCAAATACGGCTATAACGATTTTTTCAAAGTAACTATATAAAAACTCTGTTAGATGTCCTGTCGGATGATGTATTTCGTTAGTTCAGGAAAATTGATAAGCGTCCTGTATAAATAGCTCAATACCAAGTCTTGCAAGCACATTCGTTTAAAAACAGCTGTACGAATTTTTTACAAACTCGCAATATTAACTTTCTTTTAAAGATCCTTTTGTATATAAATATTGTTTTCGGTCAATAGTTGAGTCTTCCAAGTTTTGGTAAAAAATGGTACCTCAAAAACGGCTCTAACGATTTTCTTGAAAATTTTTGCATAAATCCATTTTAGATATGCTTTCTCGTGTATTACGAGGTTATTATAGGATCTCATCCCTGGGATGGTCCAGAGCCATAGTAGCACAATTTTGATCCTCCACACAAAGACTTTTCTTTCTTATTAAATATTATTTAAAGTGTGCTAAATAAACATATCATCTATGCAGAATCATAAATAAGAAATATGTTTATTCTAAAATATTTAAAAATTCATATAAGACATACAATTTTAAATAAAATAAACTTTAAATCTAAACCTTTTTATAAATTAATATAAATCTTGTTTAAAAGTGTTGCCGTATTTAAATTGGAATAAAGTTTAAAATTGTTAACACAGCGTGAAAATAAACAACTCTCCATTGCATGTTAAATTTGACTGCATCATTACCTTAGTGTCATTTCACTTTAACAATTCAGTATTTTCTCAGTTAAACGTATTTGAAATTACATCTACGCTATATGAAATGTTTGTTGCCTGTAATTATATTCTAGTAACCCATAAAGATACTGCAGTACAAGCCAACACCCCCGACAACTAATTAGCATTATGACTCTGCAAAGGAAGATGATCTTTTCAGTTGCGTTACGAAGCATTAATTTGAGTTTAGAAAGAGAATGCGTTGAAAATATTTTAAAGTCGTACATTGTTTTAATTTTACTAATCGAAAAATAAAATTATTTTGCGTTTGCGGTATTTTCGTAAATTGAGAATTTAATTAAAACTTTAAAGTTTAAACGTAGGAATTCAAATATTATATACAAAATTAAAAATATAAACAATAATAAATAATAGATGAAATCTGCATTTAAAATTTTTATTAACCGTCTTTTTAAAATAAATGAATAAACCTGCAGTTTAAGTAACATTAAAATAAATTACTTCTTCAACAAAAAATTATTTTTATAAACTCCTGGAACTGTTTAAAATTTAATAACATAAGTTGAATTTATTTCGAGAATTTAATGAATTTGAGTTAATATAGAAAATATTTTACACACAAAACAAAATACTATTTTTTTTTCCCAGTAAAACAACATAAAAAAACTGAATATATATATATATATATATATATATATATATATATATATATATATCTGTATATATATACTAGCAGGGTTTGTCCGCTTCGCTGATCATTATATTGAAATGAATCCCCAAAACATCATATCATTTATAATAATAAAATATCTTTAAAAAAAAAAAAAAAATCATTAAAATCTGTCAAAATCTAATTTTAAGTTGCCCAATGCCTTCGGCAGTCCCTTACCTGTTTTTTACTCCCCCTCCCTCGCGGTTACAGTTGAATGTTTTACAAAATCTCATCAAAGTGCATATTTCGCACACTTAATTAACACCCACACACCAAAATTCGCCATTCTTAGGTAATTTGGACGGATTTAAGCTTCAAAATGTGGTTTTTGCCCCGCCCGCCCCAAGAGGAAGGGGGGGGGGAAGTAAATTTCCAAAATTACTTTATATTGCATGTTGCATACACATACCTAACCGACACATCAAAAAATTGAGATCATGAAATTATTTAAAGCTGAGCTGTGCTTTAAAACGTTTTTTTTTAAATCTCTCCCCTCGTTCTTAAAGTAGGGAATTTCGCAAAATCTCTCCATACTATGAGTTAGATACATATAATCGTCCCTTACATAAAAAATGTCCAACCTTAGATAATTTAGTGCAGCGTTACGCATGAATACATGTTTTTGGCCCCATTCTCCAAAGGGCGGTAGGGTGGAATTTCATAAAATCCCTTTGTAGTGTGTGTTCAGTTCGATTTCCTCGTGTGTTGAGTACCCTTCTTCCAAAACCTTTTCCCTTCCCTCCCCCCCCCCCCGCTTAAAAATCCAAAATTCCAAAATCGCAGAAATTTTTTTTGTACTCAAGTCTGGTCTTTCCATCTGCAATTTCTTCACCGTTAAGTAATTTGGAGCCGAGTTAAGCCATCTGCCCTCCAAGGGGGACAGCGGGGGGGGGGGGGGGTATTTTGCAAAATTTCGTCTTAGTTGGGGGGTCAGGCTCCGAAAACCAACCTGGTCACTAAAATTTGTGACCCTCTTTCCCACAGAATCGTCATGGCAGTGTTGAGTCAGTGAATCATTGAGTTTACTCTTTTATATGTACAGATTTGTTTATATATTTTATGGACTACTTGGCTTAAAACTTTAACACTACTTGGCTTAACACTTTGGCTTAAAAACTAAAAAAAATTATTTTAAAGTTTTATTATAGAAGAAATATTTATATTATATAGAAGATTAATTAAAAATTTAAATTTTTTCCGGTATAAATAGTAGCCTATGTCTTATTCCAGACTATTATCTATCTCAGTACAAAATTTCATCCAGATCCGTTTAGCCGTTGTGGCGTGATTGAGTAACAAACATCCATCAAATCTTTCGCATTTATAATATTAGTATAGATTAGTTATCATGTGCATGCGTTAGATTGAGTTATTTTGCTGTCAAATTGACAAAATTTTAATTTTAAATTTCAAAACTATGTCGTTCTTGGCGCTTATTGTATTTGGTGATCAAAAACGTAATACGAAAATATGCATGCCAGATGTATATTTTCGTAATATGCATTGTACGAAATATTGTTTCATATTATTCATTACTCTCTTAATATAAGTTGTTAAAATAACCATGATTTTTGAAAGGAATTAAATTATGTTCGCCAAATAATTTGTCGATATTTTTTTTTCTGCTAAGGATGACCGATATCAAATCTATTCCGCTGCAACATATTAGTATCTTATATCAGCTACTTTATTTAGACATTTGAAAACAAATTTGACTTCAAATTATGATAGAATATTTATCATTTTCCTTTTAATTAGTATATTAGTTGGATATTTATTGTGTAAATATCATCTTTTGAAATGAAATGTTTGTGTTTTCAATCGAATATGGAAATTTGCCACTTTTTTTCCTAGAGTTTTGAAATTAAAAATTCAAATTTTATCAATTTTACAACAAAAATAACTTAATCTAACGCATGGACATGTTAATTAATACATACCTATACCTAATTATGGCGATTAAAATCGGGAAATAATTTTCCTCGATTTTTAATAATTTTTTACAAAAAATCCAATGGACGTTTAACATAGGAAATATTTTTCTTTCATCCACGAACGGCCAGTGACATCATCACTTCGCTTGCGTATTAGTACTTTATCAATGTGTAAAAGAAATTTTTAATTAAAAATGACGTCGATTTTTGTGAGATGCATAATTTTTTTTTATAATTTTTTATCGTTCACGTTTAAATAAATGTATTTATTTTCCTGTTGAAAAAAAATAAATAAATTCGTTTTTTTTTTTTTTTGGCAACAATTAAATTATGGATAAATTTAAATGGCTAATTTTTTGCTATTATTAGCTTACAAAATTGCTATTTTATGCATAAAAATCGCAAAAACAAATTTTTTTTCGGAATAAAAGGTAGCCAACTTTTTAAGTTAGGGTATAAGCTATCTCCATAACAAATTTTATCGAAATCCATCGAGCAGTTTCAGCGTGAAACTGACTCAAATAAACGGACATTTACATTTATAATATATATAAGATATATATATACATAATAATTAAAAGTTTAATAAAAAATTTCTTGTTACGTCTACTGATCTATGACTTCCACTAGTGCAAATAAATTTATTGTTAATGATGAAACACATTTAAAGTTTTAATTTCGTAATGCAAAAACACTCGTAAATAAATTTTGAATATTTCTATATATCCTAAAAGAAAATCTAAATGTAAGCGTTGAAAGTTTATTACAACATTCAGCTGGGAAATTTGTAATATTAGTTATTGACATTTTGCTTTATGAATTACATAACAACTGATTTTGATCAAGGTTAACTTTGTACCGAGTAATTACGCATTTTTGTAAATTATCAGGTGTGATATAATTATAATATGTGCGGTATCATTTGAATATACAGGATAAGAAGGAGTATATTCCATTTCATAAATTATAGAAATATATAAACGTCACTTTTTCAGTTCAGAAATATTTCAAGAATTCCTAAAGAGAAAAATTACTTAAAACACTTAATGTTTATTATATGTTATCAGTAAGCAACATTTTTTATGGATAACACAATAAGCAATTTTTGCTTTATTTAATTTATTGAGATTACACACACACATTCATTTATACATATATAATCCTAATAAATCAATTAATAGCTAAATAGAGGCGTCTAAAATATGATATTCTGTGCAACATTTTGCATTTATGAAAAGATAAATAAAATGGAAAACAATTATCTGCTGCTTAAAAACTAAATCAGCGTAATAATTGGGAATGAAAAATACTTTGAAAATTGCTTGAAACATTGAACTGAGTGAAATGAACAACAGGTCATAAAGAAAAAAATAACTATGGGGAAAAAGATAATCAGCACCCAAATAATTAAAGCAAACAACATCCGATATGTCTTGAGGAATATTGATTAAATAATATATGCTTTTGTGTGTGTGTGTGTTTTAACTCTCTAAGCATTTAGCCAAAATTTATCAACTCCCAAATCATCTAAACAGGATTAAACCAATAAAATATGAATTCAAGATATTAAATACATAAAATTCAGAGGAATGTAAAGAAAAATTAAAGGATAAATAACTTGCAAACATGAAAAAGAAAATATCATTTACCTGCAAAAATAATAAATGAGTTAAGATCTGTTGTCATTGCAATTTTGGAATATTACTTCAGTGAAAGTACAAATTAATATAATTCTAGTCGTACATTCTTTAATTAATACAGACTTAAACATAATACTAAATAAATACTAAAATTAATCAATTTTACAATTACTCAGTTTAACAATATATAAAATGTTAAAATAGAGGTGTTAATATCTAATTTACTTTTTTATAATTTATTAATTATAGACAATAAAGAAACTTGCAAATATGTACGTATTCATTTGAAAGGAGATATTGGGATTTAGTATCTAGGAGAAAAATATAAATAGTCAAAGATATATATGGGTTGTTCATTGTGAAAGTGAATTATCTCCTTGGAAATGGATTGTGAAATTACGAGCTTTTTTCAAATTTATGCTTAGGAAAATAAGTCAAGATTCAGTAACTGTTATCGATTTTGTGTTTAATACAAATCATAGTTACAAAAATTTAGAAATTATATTAAAAATAATTTAAAGTAACTTAGAAAATTCATTTTTATAATGAATATTTAGAAGTTTTAGTTTATTGGTAAAAACATGTAATGCCATTTATTGGATTGTAATGCAATTATTGGAGTTTTTTCTTTATATAATGAAAGAAGTAACAAAATGTGACACAATTAAACAAATATATATATATATATATATATTTAAAAAATACGGAGTTACACCATTTTTACAATGAGCCATCCATACATCATATCCTTATCATAGAAAAAAATTTTACTTGATTTTAAATAGATTAATTTCTTTACGAAAATGTTTTAATTCAAAAACAAAATACACGTTTCATGTGAACATATAAGGTATACAGTGTCAGAATCTACCTCCTTTTAATTAAGAACACTAATGAGACAAGGATTGATGTTCTCATCCTCTGCTTTACTAATTAACTTCTGCAACTCAGTACACGTAATGTGACTGACCCATCAATAATGGAAGTTGTGATGGAAACTTGTATATATTATAAAGCAGATTATTTAAAATATGCCAATTACTTTCATTTTTGGAACTACATCATTAAAACTATTTACAAATATAGGGAATAAATATAAATTGTTTAAATGCAGTTAAAAGAATAGACTATTTTTCTAAATAATATATATATATATAGAATATAGAATATGTATAGATTATAGAAAAAAATTCTAAATAGAGGGTGGTCCTAAACTATATGTTAAAAATGTAAGTATAAGGGACCTAAATAATCAGATTTTGTATAGGAATGTGTGTGCGGTAATGCCACCCTGAGCCGTTAAAGAGCTCTGATGACTGCGGCATATAAAACCACTTTGCTAGCTGGAAATCTGCTTATTAAATTTTCCCCTGTACCACTCTTTACATTTTTGACGTGTAGTTTAGGACCATCCTGTATAATTACAGTTAATTTTTCAATTCTGTAGAAAAAAAAGTCTGTAATTTTAATGATAAATTATCTTAGATTAAGTTTGAATTTATTAATTTACCTAAATGTAGGAACAGAAACCGAACTTTTGAAATAGCGCGCCAACCAGCAGAGCAAGTGCTCTCCGGCTACTGAGCGCACCTAGCGGCAAATTTAGACAACAAACTGCTATTTGCCTGGTGTCGCTCGGGCAATTAGCAAGCGGCTGAAGTAAGCACATGTACATCCTGCTCTTCGGATTAGTGACAAAGTAACAATGAAGGAGCTTGAAGAACACAACGTGTGTGTGTGAAATTCTGCTACAAACTTGGCAAAACTTTCACAGAGGCATTTCAAATACTTAGCCAAGCATATGGGGAGGACTGTATGAGTAGCACACAGTGCTATGAGTGGTTTAAACGTCTTCAACAGGGCAGAATGGCGATCTGTTATGATTACAAACCTAGACGTTCATCTACATCAACAGATGATGGACATGTGGATAGAGTTCGTGTTGTGATTCACAGAAATCGCCATTTACAGTGCGTTGCCAAATTAATGTGGACACTTGGCTTTTTTTACATTTTAATGTTTTTATGCCACTTATAATTCCTAGAAGTAGTTCTTACGCTACTGAATCGCTTTTTTATCACATTTTACTGTGTTACGCATTATTTTCAGTGATTTAAACGAAGCATGCTGAGCTTAGTGACTTTTTATGACCGTCACTTCATTTTATGTTGCAGAATGCTCTCAACGTGTAACACTGAACGTTCATTTTGGATCCTTCGAACTGAGATTTAATGTGCATTCTGACGCATCTTTAGTAACATAAGTAAAGTTTGACTACTGAATTACAAATAATTTCATTTTTACTACATTTTTATAACTCAATTAATTTTGTTTTTTAATTTCAGTATTGTC
Organism: Salticus scenicus; assembly: GCA_963930645.1. NCBI lineage: Eukaryota > Metazoa > Arthropoda > Arachnida > Araneae > Salticidae > Salticus > Salticus scenicus. Next base: position 92,211,985 of record OZ005652.1, read on the forward strand.
AGAAGAAGTGACAAGTCTCCGAGAAAAAATCTGAAATAATATCTCTCCTCAAGCACGTACAGCATTCCTAGGGAAAGTCGCAGATGTTGTTGGGGTTTCTAAATAAGATGTTAATAAAATAAAAGTGAATTTTTACAAAAATCTGTCCTTTTCACCGAAAAGAACAGGGAAGTGTGGTAGAAAACGTATAACTATGCCCAGAACAGACAGAAATATTAAGGACATTTGCTTACAAAACAGGAAAAACAGTGCTGCTATGCTGACTCAGATTGTTCAGGGGTCAGGTATTGCTGTTTCGAAAAGAATTGTGTAGAAAAGATTGGCAGAAGAGGACCTAGCAGGCCATCGTCCAGTTCACAAGGCTAAACTTACAGAGGCTATGAAAAAGAAACGACTCGCCTGGACTTGCGACCATCGTTACATGACTGTGGAAGATTGGAATAAACAAATACATGATATTTATTAATAGTTCCAATGATTTCTAAGTCTTGTTTTGCAATTAAACCATAAATTATTTCAATTTCAGGTGTGTTTCTGAGATGAGTTAACTTTTGAAATTTTAGCTTGTAAAATCAATTTCGTCCGGTGGCGCCCTGGAGAGCAGTTCCACCCTGACTGCATAATAGAAACATCTACTAAAGGTCATAGTTTGTTCTACTATAAACACCAAGGGTGTAGGGCGTTTATACATTGTTCAAGGAACTATGAAACAGGACCAAAATAAGAAAGTTTTACAAAATTACATTCTTCCACAGCTGGAAGAATGGTTCCCGAAAGGTGAGCATGGCGTTTTTATGCACAATTATGCGCCTTGCTATAAAGCCAAAAGTGATACTGAATTTACGGTTCAAGAATGTCGAAGTATTACCGTGGCTTGAAAATTAAACCGATACGAATCTCATGGAAAACTTATCACAAATTGTAAAAAAGGAAATTGCAAAGAAAATGATGACAACCAAGAGAAAACTGACAGAAAATCTTATAAATATCTGGCATCACAATCCTTTAATTAAGGATTGTGATGCCAGAAAAAAGTGCAAAATCCGGCATAGAAAGCATGTCACAATGCACTGAAGCATAAATATCACTCGAAGGAAATGTCACCAAATATTAAGTCCTTACAAAATGTTACTTTTTTTTCGTTTCCATTTTACATTTTTTATTATATAGCTATTAAATATATATATTAACATTAATTAAAGTAATAAATACCAATTGTACCATATAATGTACTTTTATTTAGAAGAAAAACCCAGATAACTTGATTTTCACGAGGGTCCACATTAATTTGGCAACCCACTGTAACTGTTTGGGAAGTTGCTGATGAGGTGGGCATCAGTGTAGGATCATGCCATCAAAAGTGTAAAACTTGAGACGCGCCACTCCTTGTCTGCAGCCATCGAGCAAAACACCGCATTCCCATTGTGTCCCATCCACCGAATTCTCCGGACCAAGCCCTAGCAGATTTTTTCCTGTTTCCGAAACTGAAAAACACGTTGAAAGGGCGTCGTTTCCAAACCATAGAGGAGATACAGGACAATGCGACGAGAAACCTGCGCGCCGTCCCACAAAATGCTTTCCAAATGCGTTCCGGGTGCGTTTCAAAAATGGAAGAAACGATGGGAACGGACTATTTTGTAGGGAGCAGTGCTTAAACTGTTGTACAATAAACAGTAAAGCTGATACAGCAAAAGTTCGGTTTCTTATTGAATACACCTCGTATGTTAATATAAAGATGTAAATAAAAAATATAAAATGTAGAATGGAAAAATGCTTCTCATAAGCCGCAATGGATTCAAGTAGTTTTGTGAAGCAAAGTACATGAGCCAATCGTTCTGCGTAATTATTTTTTAATGAAAATATATATTATATTACTGGAACTCAAACAATATACTAACTAAAATTAGACTGGGATTCCAGAAAATGCTTTTATTTGTGGAATGAGATTTCTGTCGTTTAACAAACAGACGGACAGATTGAGAGATAAAGCTAAGTTATAAACGGAAATCGACAGAAAGGTGAAGTTAAAGTATAAATTATAGCATTTATATATAGGATGTTACAAAATAGATACTATTTTTTTTTTTTTGGAATGAATGTATAATTTTAATCGAGAATGTATATTATGTTACAGTTTTAGCTTGTCAAGTATACATTATCATATAAAAATTGTATTTACGCATTAATAGAAACCGTTAATTTTGTTTATTAATTTTACATTGCTTTTTTAATTCATAAGATTTTTTATCATACAAATTTTTCGTTACCTCCTTACATAAATGCAATTAATATTCCTAAAATTTATGTAAATGTTTTATAAAAATACACTTTACCAACGATATACATCAGAATATTTTTTCACGTTAAACTATAAAAGAAAATAAAGAGACTTTGATAATTGTGTTTTAGCAAAAACTCGAATAAACATTCCATTTTTATCTGGACATCCGTAAAAAAAAAAAAAAAAAAAAAAAAAAAAAACATATAATGAACATTAATTTAAGAACCAAAACATATTTTAGAGACTTTTATCATATTTTGGAACTCCATTGTACAATATTTTATTTTTTTCTACTGCATTACTATTTGGTATTCAATAATATTAATAATAATTATAATTATAATAATAAAAATAATAATACGATTTCGCTTTTAAATGAAAGAATTGTATAAATAAAAAATAAGTAGCGTCATAGCCGTTTCTAATATACGCAGACGATTGAAATTAAAGAATAAATTTTAGAAAAATGAAACATAGAAGCCAATATTGAAAAAAAAAATAATAACCTTTGAAATTCGAATTTTTTTCATGGTAGTGCACACCTGCATGGTCCCAGCTACCACTCTGACAACTTTTGTAGCTCTGCAATCAGTGGTCTGAACACCAGAGTGCAGCAGACACACATATACACAGATCCTTCTCTATACTTAATTTTATCTACTGCACTACCATTTCATTTTCAATAAATATAATAATAATAATAATAAGAAGAAGAAAAAGATATCGCTTTTAAATGAATGAATTAAATAACTAAAAAATAAATAGCGCAATGTCTGTTGCTATGTTACGCAGACGATTGAAATGAAAGAATGGATTTTAAAAAATGAAATATAGCATTCAATATTTAAAACCGGAAAAAAGATAGTTAAAGAAAATGTACCTTATCTATATTCTCAGTTTTAATTAGAACAATAAAGTTTAACTGTTATTTCATTTTTATAAAGAACATTTGTAATAAAATGCAGATACGCCTTGTAGTAGTATTGTACGTAGTAGTAGTAGTAGTAGTAGTACGTATTGTAGACGCCTTGACAAAGATGTATTTCTTCCTATCCGAATGAAACAAAAGAAAATAATAATATTTAATTTTTCATTAGAAAATTTAGAAGCAGACTTTATCCTTGGTGTTTATTTTTTGCGTAATTAATGTAACCACTAATCTATTTCTGTTTCACATTTTCATGATATTTTCTTTGCATATTTCAGGTATAACGCTGAATATAATAACATCAGTGAAAGTTATTTTTACAAATTAAAAAAAAAAAAAAAAATCATTTTATTTGTATGATCTACCTTCAACTTAATAAATAATCTTAAATTGTATTGTAGCAATAAAACTCTGAAATGGCAGGAAAAAGCAAAATATATAAATGGAAACCTTCGAAAATATAAAAGAAAAACAGACGTTTAAGCCAGTGTTCCTCAACTAAAGAAATTCATCTGCATAGCAGTAGCGACAGTTTCAATGAGGATAATGATTATGATTTTTGTGCTATATGTAAAGGATTCTGTCAATATTTGCGTATCTCAGTTTACTAAATAAATAAATAATAATAATAATAACATAGAACGTGTTTTTTTACTGTTCGTAGTACAATACTTAAAATACAATCTATAACAAAATTGATATTTAAATAAATATGAATTTGATAAAAAATCTGATTTAAAAAATTGTATTGCATACTTCACATGTATATATTTCAGAGCAAAATTAATTTTAAATTCAATATCCAACCATAGATAATTTCAACACAATTTTTATTTTACAGTCAATTAAGTTTATTTATATGAAAATTCTAATCATCTCGTTAATCATAATTACCTAGCACGTTAAGGTAATTACGCAGAATATGAAATTTAAATTAATGCGATTTTCTGAAGCATCATACGATGATTCTTAGAATGTCTAGTGGAATAAAGCATTAATTACTATTTATCTTTTAAGATATTTTAAGTAATTAATATATACAGGAGAGTAACTAATGAATAATTAGTTTTATCTAAATTAGAATCAATATCCAAACTGACAGTGCTAAGGAAAAATGTTGAAGTTATAACGAAAATGCGCTGTATTGAGAAATTTAAGTGATGATTTAAAAGTTACACGTAAATACAATAAATGTTTTTATAGTAAAAAGAATGAGAAACAAAATGTACTAATGAGGAAAACGTACTAATGAGGGAAAAAAAATCTAATTTACATCTGCATTAACAAGTCTTGACAACATGAAATATTTTTATTGAAATTTATTTATTATACTGTACTAAAATGTCGATTATATTTACTTTCTCTTATCCAGAAAGTATTGCTTTAGGGTCAAATTTTCGAACGTGAGTTTTTGTTATAATTACATGTTCTGAGGTCCCCTGAATACGAAAATAAAGTTTTTGGCGAATGGTCTGTGTGTGTGTGTGTCTGTGTATCTGTCTGTCTGTGTGTCTGTTATCAGCATATCTCAAGAACAAATAGTAGCAGAAATGGCAAATTCGGTTTTCTAAATGTGTATCATATAGGGATGCTTTTCGATAAGATGAAGGAAATGGTTCGTGTGCAGGGACACTCAAAAGTATTCAAATACATTACGTCTATGGGGGAAATTGCAGGTATATAGAGTTTAACATCTATAGACAGCACTAAACCAAATGAAACGAATATATATTTTGTGTATGTAAGCGCCTCGCCTCCCCCCCCCCACTGGGATCTGCGATAATTTAAAATAAATTTATCTACTTTTTTTTTCATTTTCCATTTTTTTTTTTTTTTTTTTTTTTTTCATTTTTTTTTTTTAATGTAATATTGAGAATAAATTCAATTTTATTTCGGATATTTAGTGTAATACTACTTCTCTAATATGGAAACCATGTGCATTATTATGGAAGATAAATTTTAAATAACAGTTTTAATAAATTATTTTTACTGAGTGCATTTGTATAGGAAAATATAGAAGAAAGTCGTGTGGTGGCCACAAAACACTAGTTATTTGTTGTTAGTGGATGTGCTTTACTAATAATAATTTACCATTTCCAGGAAAGCTGTTCGGGAATACAAATAAATTCCTCATAGAGATATGGTAAATAATGTATGTTTTAAGCTAAATAGTCATCGCTTGTTTTTTTTTACATTAATGAAACAGGGGGTTGCGGTGAGCGGTAGCCCCCCTCACACAGAACTAATTATTATATAAAACTCTTCCTAAGCATAATTTGAATTGTTTAACATAACAGTACCTGTTATCTTACCTTTTAATCTCCAACATGTATTAATAGTATTAAATTTCAGGGTAAGAGAAAGTAAATGAGTGACACACCAGATTATTTATGGAATATTTTTTAATGAAATTGCTAATTTATAATCGCTACAAAAAATAAGTAAAGATTTCATAAGCAGTCAGCATAAGGTCTTTTTAAAATTGTAGAAATATCCTGATTAAAAATAAATGTAAGCTAAATATAAGTTTAAATAACCATAAAGAAATTACTAAATTTAGATAGAATATATTCTGATTGGCCTAGAATACGCACATAGTAATCCGAAATTTTCTGGATAACTTAAATTTATTGAAATAGTATAACAATAAAAACGTCTCAGAGTATTTTTATCTATACATATATATATACAGTCGGTAACAAAAGTGTCCGAACACTAGCAAAATTTCCTATGTAAAAATAGTACACTTCATACGGTTTTGTTAAATAAATCCTTATCCAATCATGTTCTTTCATTGAATAAAAACAGGATTCGACAAGGATTTATTTAACAAAAGCGTATGAAGTGTACTTTATTTACATAGGAATTTGTGCTAGTGTTCGGACATTTTTGTTACCGACTGTATATATATATATATATATTTCCTTCTTAATTCAGTATATATATATTTCCTGTATATATATATTTCCTTCTTATTTCAGGCGTTGTTATCAAGTAAATAAAGAAAAAGTTTTAAAATTAAATGACAGAAACTCAGCTTTATAAACTAATTTTGTTTATTCTACAGTCGGTAACAAAAGTCTCCGAACACTAGCAAAAATCCCTATATAAAAAAAGCATGCTTAATACAGTTTTGTTAAATAAATCCTTGTCGAATCCTGTTTTTAGACTGACTAAGAACAGGATACGACAAGGATTTATTTAACAAAACTGTATTAAGTGTACTTTTTTTATATAGGAATTTTTGCTAGTGTTCGGAGACTTTTGTTACCGACTGTACAAGGTAACGGACTTTAGATATAATTTTTCTTTTATCACAAGAAATATTGGTTTTCTTACAAATAGAAAGTGGGTTATAAAAAATAAAATAAAATAAATAAATTAAATTAAATAATTAAATAATTAAATAAATAAAAGACAAAAAGGTTCTTATAGGTGAATTCGCTTTAACTAATATTCTCGGAAAAATCTAATAAAAATCTTACTTGTAAACAATTGTTGCAAAAACCACCTTCTTTACGGCAGATATAGATCAGGAATATTGCTTATTTAAGCTTGTTCTGCAAGAGTAATAAATATTTTGTTGCTTAGTCTGCTATTGGTATACACTCATATTTGTCGATTATCATCTATTGAAATATCTGTATGGCTAACCCATTTCTCGGACTATAATTCACAAAGGTCATGTATATAATAATACGCAAACATGAAAATATTTATACGCTTTTAACATATTATAATATTAAGGAATTAAAGTTGGTATCGTTCGAAAGATATCGTTAATGTTAGTTTGAGAAAGGAAAAAAGGTCTCTTATGATGTCAAGAAGATATTTAAAAATGCATTTTTTTTTAATGTTTGTGTAGTAATATGTGGATAATATAATATATATATATACATATATATATGTATATATATTAAATTCAAAACTGGTGTACAATCAATAAAAAGATTTTAAAACTTCTTAACACACCATGAATTTTAAGCCAGCACAACCGGTTTCGAAAGGACGTAGCCTTCCTTCATCAGGTGCAAAATACTACGTGCTACTGCCTTGGAGGCAGCCTCCAAGGGCGTAGCACGTGTTTTTTTTTTTAACCTGAAAATTTTAAAAGCACTTAAACAAATTTCATAACATTTATTTTTCTCAGAGAGTAAGAAAAGTGCCGTTAGAAGAATCTGTACACTATGTCACATAACAGCTTCTACATTAATCTCACTCGTTTTCAATATTTATTATAATGATTAAAACTGCTATATTGTGACCATCACAAAACTATCTTTTTTATTTTTCTTTGGAAAATCATGCACTACCGAGTCCATTTTCGAGTTAGATTTTTTGAAAAAAATAGCCAAATATCTCAATCGCGAAAAAGTTGTTAATAAAAAATCTCATTCCACTTTTTAGTCTACAGCTTGATTGGTTACGTTTAACGTCGCACTTGTACTCCACTGTGTCTAATTGGAGACGATCTGGAGATTGTCTAGAGACATGTCATCACAAATTTGATCCTACACAGAAGGAATAGCTCCCCTGCTTCGGTGACTTCCAAAGGTACAATTTGGATGGGAACATGTCTACAGTTTGGATAACTTGAAAAGTTTCATTAAAATAATCTTCTCTATTTCTGTAACAAATAAATAATTAAATGAAATAAAAGCATCTTCCTCCTTTTTCATGTGTGTGTGTTTTCTTTTGTTACCTGTTTTTTGGTCGTTTCCACTTCTTATTGGTTGTTGCATGCTGTCGTACTAATGGCTGGTTCTGTTGCTCCACCCACATATCGTTTTTCCTGCTTTCAGTTTTGATTTTACTCCCAAGATAGTATGACGTGTCTTTTGCAGCTGAAGAAGAAAGGCCACGTCCTTTCAAAACCGGTAGTGCTTGGATTTATTTTATGGTAAGTGAAGATTTTTTTCATTTTAAAAATTTATTGTACGATACTTTTTTAATTAACGTTATTGCTATTTAAATTTATATCATACATAATCTTAAAAAACTTATACAAGTGTATATATATATTGCATTTTTTGAAAAATATATTGTCATCTAGATCATAATATATCTATAATCAATAATTTAGCGAGTAAATTTAAAATTTGTTACAATAATAAAGGAAATTAGACGTTTCAATTCGATTTACGAATAAAGGTATTTCACGAAGCATATGTTTAAGTGAAGAGGAAAAGGTGCGCTGCAGGAACTTTCTAGGATAATATGGAGTATACCTAGGGTATATCCAGAAATAATTAACGATAGACGATCTGATGCTCCATCTTGTTTTCTTTTAGAGAACATATGCTTTATAAACGTAAAAACTTTTACTATTAAAAAACCGAAAAAAGAATAATTATGCATTATTAACAAAATACATTTATGTACATAATAGTGCTAAATTGCAGATATTAATGTTGATTTTCTTTTTCAGAGAGCCGTAGATTCAAGTAGCCTGTATACGTCATATTCTATAACGATGGACATCTGAAGCTCATGAATATCCCAGAAAAACGCATAGAATTGTGACTATGTAGCAAATTTAAAAAATAAATTTTGATCTTGATTACTTTTTGTAACAATTAAAGTTATATGCATTATTAGTGCATGTTATAGTAATCAAATATGTGCGTTTTACGCAATGATTAAAAACTGACTTTTACGTTAACTTTTGAATAAATTCTTAAAAGATACAAACAAACAAAAAAAAAAAAAGGGGGGGGGGGGTATATAAAATATGCATGAAAAGATTGTACAGTAAAATACACCAATGAAATATATTTTATCTTCAAAATTTATTTAAGTTATCGAAAAAGATTAAAGAAAATCACTTGATAAAATACCCTTCACGGAAAAACAAACTTTATCCAATTGTGTTACAACTAAAGGCTATAAATAATATTTATTTTAGAAATATTACCAGAATCATCTTTAAGTCTTTCTGCTTAAAACAGCCATTTATTATGTATGACAGCCTAGATTTAACATCGAGATTTTTAAACCTGGTTTTAAAATATTTTCTTTGTGCATATGGATATTTTATGCAAAATACAGAAATTCATTTTGCTAAAAAATATTCAAATTGAGATTATGGGTATTATAGATCATTGGATTAAGGCTATCAAGTATAATCTTTTGTATGGGTGAGGAGGAAAATTCTCTAAATGTGAGTCATATTTAATTTTTCATATTTGTCGTGGTCGATAAATATCGATATGTATTTTATTGCATGTTATATTTAAAAGAAGCGAAATACTTTTATACATTTTTTTACACTGTAGTTAGAGTTGAAATTCAGAAAAATATTAGTCAACTATTTTGTAAATTTGCAGTTTTTTTTTTTTTTTTTTTTTTGTCGATTATAGTTACAGTAAAAAAAAAAAAAAAAAAAAAAGGAAAGGAAAGGAAAAGAAGATGGAAAAAAAAAATAGACATTGTGTTGTAATAGGTAAATACTTACAGATTAATTTTTCATTCTTGTATGATTTTTACTTTCTCTTACCTATGTGAATTGTGGAGAAAGTATTGTTTTTGGGTCAAATTTTCGAAATAGAGTTTTTGTTATATTTACATGCTTTGAGGCCCTCTGTATCCAAAAATCATTTCTAGCAGTCTGTCTGTGTATCTCTGTGTGTGTGTTATTAGCATATTTCAAGATCAAATAATATTAGAAATTCCAAACTAAATTTTTATCGTATTCTAAAAGTTTATCATATAAAGATGCTACACAAAGCTTTTCGTTGAGATCAAGCAAATAGTTCGTGTAGAGAGACACCAAAGAGGATTCAGATTTATTATGTCTAAGGTTAAAATTGCTGGTCAGTAGATTTTTACATCTATAGACTGCACTAAACAAAATGAAACGAATATATATTTTTAATTCGTAAAAGCATCTTTCATGTAGAATATGGTATGGAAATCATTCACTGTTTCTTTACAAGGCTACACAAAAGATTTCGATTATAGTGCGGCAATACTTGAAAATTGATGGAAGTGTATTTCAGGTTGTGCCATGTGTTATTAACATAGGAATATACTTATGTGCACTATGTGATGTGTGCGTAATCTTCAGAAGATATACAGGGATGCGAATAATTAAACCATAACGTTCTTTTTTATTGATAGTGGAAGTGATTTACTACAATGCCCAATTTCTGCCCAGGAAAGCTGCTTAGAAATTCAAATTAATTCATCATGGCCATACAATTAATAATGTATTTTTTAAAGCTAAAATATTCATTGCTTGGCTTTTGAATATTTACACGTTTTGAGGCTCCCTGAATACCGAAGTCAAGCTTTTAACACTTGATCCTTGTCTGTGTCAATTAGAATAAATTAAAAACCACTAATTTTAGGCGATCCAAATGTTGTATTTTGAAAATAATGCGTTTACTAGAAAACTTTGATCAATATTGAAAAGTTTAAAGTAATGTTACATGTGAAAGCTGCCTGTATAATTTTAAATTTTGCATTTAATAGCACAATAAAATTCTATAAAAATGTAGGTACAGCAATGAAACGGAGGGTTTAGGGGGGCGACAGAATTATTTGTCAAATAAAGCTTTCCCTAAGCCTAATTTGAATTGTTTTAAGCTAGGTTTATATAACAGCACTATTTATCTTACTTCTTAATATCCAATCTGTATTTATAGTATTAAATATCAGGGTAAGAAAAAGTCGTGAGAGTGACACACCAGATTATTTTTCTTGTTTAAACATTTTTGTGTGCTTGTCTTTTTCACGTTTTCAAATAGAGTTAAGAAATGTTTATTGCACCGTGTGTGAGGGTTCACACATATGTCCTTTAAAAGTTTATTTATTTATTCAAATTTAATATTATAACAAAAAGGATGGATTAATATAAATAATAAAAAAAATCTTTTTAAATTTATGTAATTCAATTAATTAATTATATAGAATTTCCCGTTTTATTTACAAATCAAAATCTTTCATTTAATAGTGTTCTTTGTCCTTTATGTTTACAAACACATTGCTCTAGGAATAACATAAAGCAATTTTTATATCGGGGCTTTTGTAAAAGAATTCCGTTTTTACTTTTTCCCTGAAAGGATTAAATCAATTTAGCTATAACTATTTATTTTTGGCAGGGTAATTTAAAATTCGTTATCAGCATATTCCTAGCATAAATAGCTATTAATAAAATAAAAAACAATCATTTCAGTTTATATTTATTACCCTCATATTTATATTAAAAGCTATTATTATTTCAAGCAGGTCATTATAGTTCTAAAAATAGATTTATAATGGATTTTCACCGACCAACTGGCGTCTGGCAAAGGGGTTGTTTTTCGTACGTTAAAGATGACTCATACCTGACGATGCTTTTTATGCCAAATCGATGTAACGACATTTTTATATTCAAAATGTAGTATTAATATATTGTAAAGACAAAGAAATAGCTTGGCATTCTTTTGGCTGTTTTTTTCTAAAATTTGGCTCTTTTTCTTCAGACATCTCTGATCTGTTCTAGTGTAAGGAACTCAGATCTGCTCCAAACCATCGTTTTGTAAAGACTGAATTACTTTCGCTCTCTCCCCCATCTCATGCGACAATCTCAACATTTAACCCTGGAATTTTGTATTTCATTATAAAACGTTAACGCTCTGTACCAACTTGTTTGGAATATTAATAATTGAATTTTTGGAAGATTTATTCAATAAAAGCATCTTGATGACAGCAAATGGACTTCTTCTTAAAATATTACTAATTTACCTTTCCTTACAGATATCTGAACTAAACAACGATCACTACTGCGTGAAGAAACTTTATAACACACCGGTTCTTTTATCATCTGTTTGTCCGCATATACACAAGTCTAAGGGGTTGTCTATATGCACCTGTGACTCTCCGCCCACCTTTCTACCTTCTATCCATACTGTAACAATCATATACATACATATTTTTTATTCTTTAAATGCAATATCTGTTATTTAAGTTCATATTGAGTTATGATATTCTGATTTTTAAGTATATGATTCATGCATAATCATATTTAGGTTTACATTATAATGCTTGTAAATTTTAATCTAAAGTTGAAATAACCATTAATTTAAAAAATGTACATTTAAAGCATTATTACTTTTTTTCCTTTTTCTTATGGTAATCAGAATGTTGAAAACACCCACACATTCTGAAACCTATATATTATTTAATAATTTATATATATATTTATTTCAATGATAATTGAAAATTATAGAAAATTTTAAAAATAACTTTTGTCCTGTTCAATATGAAAATGTCTTAGACTACGTTGCTTGCTTTATTTTAAAAGCTTACAAATTCTTATGACTTATTCCATTTTACATTTTTACTCATTTTACCTTTTAACAAAAGAAATAACTTTATAACAATTATAATAATAAAACATTTTGAATGACTCATACTTAATTATCATAAAATAATAGCTCAAAAAATATCTTTTTAAAAAGCTAAAATTATTTATAACTACTTTCCATAACGCATCACAAATTAATTCGTATAAATAAAGGAAATATGCTCACGGATTAGTTGTCTGTCAATATATTATATGGTTTTATTTATATATATAATTTTGCCCTTTATTAGAAATTTTTACTGAGTTGAAGGTGGAACTTTAACTCAGTATTCGTAGTTATATATATATATATATATATATATATATTGATAAAATAGATATAGACACAGACATACACAGTATAGCTATTGTATAACTTTGACAGCTTGGAAGCATCTTGCGGAACGAATAAAACCAAACATAATCTATAGTCTGGGGAAGACACGGAAAGGTTTTTTTTTTTTTTTTTTCACAAAGAAAGAAATTAATACAGAAATTTGCATGCAGGAAAAAATTTGGCATTATTCTTACGTATGTTTTTCTACAATCAAGGTAGATTATGCATCATTCCTAGTGCATATAGAATTATGAAATATGTGTCGAATACGAAACAAGTCAGTACACTGTTAAAAATTTCAACAGAAAACTCTGTGTAATGTATTATCTTAGGTCTTACGTAAAATCACAGAGAAAAATAAACGGATATGTTAAAAAACTTATTTTATACATTCATTTTAATAACTAATATTAATTTAATTAATTGTTGAGATTATATTTCTGATTTAGAATGCTTTTTCTAAAATATTAAGTCGTTATAAATTCGTGCGATTTTTTATTGCTTCATTTCATAAAAATACATCAAATCAAATGACAATTTTTAATCAAAATACACTCCATTACTTTCTACAACCTTTGCCTATTTTTCAGGTAACAATGTATACCACGGCGATAGAAGCTCTCGTCTTTGGAGGCAATAAAATGATCCGCGTCCGCACGAGCTTCTGCAACGACCTAATAGAAGCAGTCATTTTTAATTTTAATTAAATAATAAAATTAGGTAAAAATACAGAATAAAGATTGAGAATCTCGATTATTCACTTTTAATTAAGAATTACTGTAAATTTAAGGAGACTCTGGATGAATACTTGCAATAAATTTACAGAAATTTTTAACAGTGTATTGTAACGACATTCACAGTCAATGGATTATGCAAAATTTTATTAATGTTCGATTGCAAATGCACATGCAGAAATGAATGGCATGCCGTATTGATCGCATTTATTTAAAATATTGATTACTTTCGTTTTAAACAAAATCTTATAAGAACGAGGAAATGTCCATAAACTACCACGATTGTATAAAATCAATAGTACTATATTGCATACGTAAGATCAGCATTGAAATCTCCCTCATTGCTGCCTTTTTGGTAATTCTTTTTCGTAAATCACTTTACATGTCTCCCAGAGTCTGAAAGATAAATTTCTTGTACGTTTGTTAATGAATTTTTAAGTAATATGTAAGATGATATGAATTCAACAGGTCTGTGTACATATAGTATGTATTTTTTACTTTTTCATACATGCTAGAGTTTTGGTATGAAAGACTTTTTTTTTTTTTTTCAATCAAATTAAAATGTGATATACATATCCCGTAAATCTTTACTTGTTACTGATTTCAATAAATATTGATATATATATATATATATATATATATATTCAATATTTACCTAACTGAGAAAAGTTTGTAAATTCTTGACTTTAAAAATATCATTTCGAATAATTATGTAGTACAAAAAATAATCATGTTAAAAAAACAAATAGCCTTTTTATTTCATCTAAATTGACTAGAATTATTAACAAATAATAAATACATAATAGAATTATAAAATGCGGGAAATATTTTTATACATTTTTTTTTTTTTTTTTGCTTTTTTTTTTCAGACATTAGGTTTTTTTTCAGAATCCGCAAAATAACAACAAAATATTTAGAAGCATTTATTGAAATATACATAATTCTCCTTCATCTATCTCTTAGCACAAGAAATACCGGAATTGTAGACCAATTTAGATTTACTAAGATAGAAGAAATACGCTTCCTAAATGGGAAAAAATCAGGAACAGCTACGTTTTCGTCGCTGAACGAAATTTTACCGGCCACAGACATTTTAGATTCTGAAAAAACGTATGTATAGGTAGAATTTAGTTTAGCAAGTAATTGTGTCCAGTGCAATGTCGTTGCATCCTGTACAGATGGTTCTTTCAGGTTCCATGCAAGGTGTCTAGGTTACCTATTTCTTGTTGTGATCGTGCATCAAGGCACATGCGTCTGTTTAAACGCTTCAAAATGCTCTTGGCACGGCAACATTTTTTCTAATTACGACGAGATGCTGACGACCGTCAAAGACTGCCTCACGAGGCAGATTTTTTTCGATACAGTTATACAATTATTAATCTCGTGGTACTATAAATATTAAATTTCATTGGTTCTAACAATATGATATTGCTCATACAGCACTATATACCTTACATTAACTGTTTCCAAATAATTATGAGCTGCAAATTATTTATGCAAACAAGTCCTAAAATATTTATCTCTGAATTAGCTAAATATATGTTCTTTTTTTTTTCTTTTTTTTTTTAAATAAAAATATGGAGAGGCACATTTTCAAAAATATTGACTTTTTTGTAAATATTTTTAGGCAATTTTGATATAAAACTTATTCTTAAAAAATCAAATTTTGAGATAAAATAATTACCTTTAAATGGAAATTCGTTGTTTTTTATTTTAGAATAAATCGATAAGCTTTAAATTAAAGTTAAATCTAAAATCTAATTAATTTGTTAAAAGCATTAGTATGTTTCCCGATTTTAATATGTATATCGCAAATATTCGATTAATTGTTATGTAATACCCTCTTAAAAACATACTCTTCAGTTTCTACTTCATAAAATGTATAAGGATTTTAATAAATGGAAATTTAATCTCTTTGACATAAGCAATATTTTAAACAAATTAGTTTAATATAGATGGTTGAATTTGTTTTGATACATCTTTCTCAGCTTCAATGCATATTTAATAAATGGAACAGTGGAAATAGGTAGTGAATATCTCGATTTTAATCGATATTATTAAAATCAGACTCTTCTATGTATATTTTTCAGAATAGAAAAAATATTGAAATATCTTCACGTTTCACACATCGAAAAAGTAAAAAATGACTTCATATTTTTTTTGGGGGGGGGAGGGGGGAGGCGTTGTGTCTGTATGCCTGGAATGCTATTTTTGTTCGTGAATCACGTGAAAACGTTTGGACGGAATTCCACGGTACTTGGCAGGGATTTAGGTCTTTTCCCAGCTTATAATTTTATTTATCAACTTTTGCGAAATAACCCCAGCTATCCCCCAATGGAGCAATAGACAAAATCACGTTTGCAAGCACAATTCAACTCCAAATTTAGTTCACGGTGAAGAAATTACACATGGAGAGACTAGACATTAGTACTTAGTACAAAGAACATTTTCTGCAATTATTCAATTTTCGATTTTTAAGGGAAGGAGAGGGGAAAAATCGATATTCGGGGAGAAATTTAGCAAATTCCTGAATTTTGAGTAGAACTCTACCAAAAATACTATAAAGATGGTGAAAACGGCAATGAGTCTTCTTTAGTATATTTCCAAAAACCCATTTCTTTTTTCATTATCTTCGATTTTGATGTGGCGTTACGAGGGGGCAGTTTCGAGTCTCCCTTTTAGCGCTAATATTGTCCAGGAAAATCCATGGCAGCTGCGATCATGAACGTGGGTGCGTAAATTGTTTATATGTATCTGACACCTATAGTAACAGTATTTTACGAAAATCCCCCAGCCTCACATGAGGATCAGGAAGCAAAAACACGCTTGTAAGCATAACTCGGTTCCAAATTTCTTCATTATAAATGTATTGCACATGGGGAGACTAGACTGGAATAAAAAATAAATAAATAAATAAATAAACCCCTACAATTTTGGATTTTTTTTTTTTTTTTTTTTAAGGAGTGAAGAGTGAAATTTTCAGAGGGAAATTTCGAAAATTCTTGATTTTTGACTAGAACGCTACTAAGAAAGGTACATATATGTTGAAAATAGACGTGTGTCTCCAATAGGATATTTCACAAAACCCATTTTTGCCTTTTGTGATTTTTGATTTCGAGGGGAAGGGGGGGGGGGAGGACGTTACGATGTTGAGAATTCGAGACCCCAATTTTCGTGCTAAATTTATCTTGGGAATTTGTGGGAGGTATGGTCACGAAGTTTGGTGCGCAAATTGTTTATATGTATTCGACACTTATTGTAACGGGATTTTATGAATTCCCGCTTTTTCACCCTTGGAGTCAGGATGCCAACAAACATGTTTCCAAACATAATCTTGCTCCAAATTATCTGAGTAAGATTAATTTTTATGTGTGGGTGCGTTATGCGTGCCAAACACGCTCTATAAAAGGAATTTGTGAATTTTCCCCTTTCCTCCTTTTTAACTGTCTTTAAAATGCGATATTTTTAATGTATGGGTCGGTTATAAGTATCTAACACGTAATAAAAGAGATTTTGAGAAATTTCATCAAATAAAGTGGGTAGTAAACAGCGGGTAAGTTGCTGCCGAAGTCAGTGGGGAATACGGACTTCTCATGTTGTAAGCAGGAAATCCACTTCCGAATGAAGCGGGAACATTAACTTAAATTTCAAATAATTTCATAGATATATATATATATATATATATATTTGTTAATTATATTTTTTGAGATTTTATTAATAATAGTTCGCCATTGACCGATTATGCGTGTTGCTATTTTACTGGCCATTTTTTTTTTTTTTTTTTTTTTTTTTTTTTCCATAAACTAGAACAAATTACCTTTTAAAAAATATTATATCTGTATGTGCCATGTAAAATAAAAGAAATAGTAAAAAAATATTTTTGCTTTATGGTTAAACTTGCTCAAAGAGAGGCAAATGTAACCTTAGCGAACTATTTCCACAAATTGTGTGTTTAGTGATACGAATTTTTTTCATGAAATTGACCTTTTATAATTTTAAAGATATTTGAAATTGTTACAGAATTTTGAATTTACCCATATCATTCCACGATACTTTTATATGTAAAACATTTCTTCAATATAACATATTTTTTTAATCATTATTCGTATTATGCATCATTGGAAATTAGAGACACGACTAAAATGGCGAAGTAATATATTTATTAGGGCTGCGTCGATTAATTCGATTACAAATTTTCAAAATTCGATTAAAATTTTCAAAGTACAAATTATAGTAAAAGTGCTGTTCTTCCTACAAAATATTTTTTCACACATTTTGCTAATTAATATTTTAAGAAACTTCCATCAAATAATGAGAAAGCAAAAAATAAGTAAATAAATGAAACCTCTCATAAAAGTTGTTGCACTTTTGTTGAGAGAGAAAAGGAGAAGGACAGTTATTAAACAAAATGCTGTTTTATATCCACGCTGGGTCAACACCACCTGTTGTCTTCTACAGAGAGTAGTTGCTAGGGCAATAGTTTCCCAGAAATAAGAAGCTTCCAAAAAACTGAAATGCTCAAGATAAAGAAAGAAAAAAAGAAAAAAAAAACAGAAAGAAAGGATTGTGATTTCCACTATCACTTTGATTGGGGAGTTTCGCAATATCTTCAAGCGTTTACTATCTGTTCAAAATTGCTGATAATAACTATTGGAGTAGAAACAGAAAATAACATTCTGTTTCCTAGTCCGAAGTGACGAAGAACTGAAATATAAAAATAATGACGAACTTGATATTTTTATAATAATCATATGCAATTTTGAGAATTCATTTAAAAATACTGACAAGCGAGGTGGACAAGTCCTGCTAATATAAAACTAAAATATGTGTAAATTTATTTAATCTTTCTTTCAAAATGAATTGAGAATTAATTTATTAAAATAAAAATTAAATAAGAGAAAATATTTATATAAAATTTAAACACTTAAAGTCACCAAGTATTACTCTGAAAATTGATTTAAATTTCAGTAATGAAAGGGATATAAGACAAAAATAAATAAATAAATAAACGTCAAATTTATGAATAAAATATTATAAGAGAATTTAGATTTTAGAATGTAAAAGTAATAATAAATGTAAGTTATTTCGCTTCGAACAAAAATTTTATTTAAGAGTATATTAGGAATATGTTTTTTCATTATTCATTTGCATGTTTATTATTCTTATAATTTATTGTTTAAGAAACGAGACAGATTAACATCTGAATCATTTTTATATTTTGCTGTGTACTATCTATCTATCTACCTATATATATATATATATATATATATATATATATATATATATATATATATATATATATATATATATATATATATATATATATATATATAACAATTTTATTCATCATTCAAGTAAAGTAAATGAAAACTGATTAAAAATCCGATTAATCGATTAATATACTACCATTAACCCAGTTAAAAGTTTTAATCGATTCCCACCCCTAATATTTATAAATCTATATTTATCTGTGTGTGTGTGTGTTTTTTGTATAAGTTATGATGTTAAAAAGGCTGGGGAGAAGTGCAACTTCCATCCTTAACTTACTTATCCAACAGAATACTTGGCATGAGCATGACATGGGTATAAAATCAAAAAATACATAAAATGATAAGAAGAAAATATATATATATATACGAATTTTCATTCACAATTTACATTTAAAATTGTAGAGTGTACTTTACAAATACAGAAGCTCAAATTTCGACATAGCACTCCTTCAGAGAGTGGAGATGTAAAACTCCTAATACTATCACAGTTTCATACTTTACTTGGCCTCTACGGCTGCTTGAAAGAAAAGTTTTATGAAGACTCTGAAAGAAAAGTTTTATGATGACTAAATTCAGCTTATTAGTTCAATGATGAGGCAGGGTTATTCTTACCCTACACTTACTCGTACACCACTTCACTCTATATCGAAATGTTATATCAATGTTTACGAACAGATTTTCCGCAATTGGCTCTTTGAATAGTTATAAGTATTGCCTTTAAAATAACGTCTCGAGATATTTTTCGCTTCTAAAATAAGCATGATGATACAACAAATTTGTAAAAAAATATACACTTAAAAAAAAATAGTTAATTTTCTATTTTCATGATTAGCATTTTTTTTAAATTCATTTCAGTTTTATACTATTACTATCTTCTTATTTATGTACATATTTATTATCTCAATTGCGTTTTATCACTTTTCTTTAAATGCACAATATTGTTTTACTAAACATGATTCCTTCGATTCTAATTTAATGGATGTGCCTTCCACATTTTTCTCTTGCTCTGCATTTAATTTCTATAAAGATCAATCACATATTACGAAGCAAAATTGGAAACCTTGTACATCAATATACATTAAAAACAGCCCAATATTAATTTATAAACAGTTTTATTTGGCATACATCATTGTGTAGGGTAAACTTCGCCCATAAACCCCATTTGAATAAAGTACCTTCACTAAAAGAAAAAAAAAAGTTGTTATTAAATTTAAATGTTTATTCAAAAATATTCAGACACACACACACACAACCTTCAGACACCGCACTTCTTGAAAATTACCAATCTATGCCAAATATTTCAAATGGTACCCTCATTATATCTCCAAAATGCCAAATTTATTTTTCCTACAATTATGTAATTCTAACTTATACTGATACTTGGTCTAAACATATTTCAACTTCTAAAATACTGATTTTCATATTTAGAGGATAACAAAACATGTAAATTTAGCAAATACCCATCTCTGACATTTGGATTTCAAGCATGTTTACTACAATAATAATATGTAAAAGTAATTATCATTTCTACGCAGCTTTCTAGGAATTGTAAAACTTAGTAAATCTTTTCCCTAAATTACATTCAGTAGTAAAGCTTAGTTTGGGTCGGCGTGTATAATGTCTGTAAATTCAATCTACAGCACATAACGCACTTACGTTTAGAATTATATGAAAAATAAATAATACAACTCGAAAAGTATTTCCTTAAATTGCAATATATAGTATAATTACATTCGAAGTCTTTTACGTGGCCCTGTAGACGAATGATAAATTATTTTCATAAAAAAAAATTTAAAAAGGAAACATGAACACGAAAAAATGTTTAAGTTCATTTATGAATATAAAATAAACGAAAATAGGTGAGAGTGGGGATGAATGGGACATTTTTAATGTTTATATTGATAACATCAGCCATATGTAATTCAGAATTTTGCAACATGGCTTATAAGTACACTACAGTAATCAGTTACATATAAACATACTAACTTTAATAAAAAGTTATTATTTTTAATTAATAATGTATATATATATTACATGTATGTATATTACATGTATGTCCCATTCATCCCCACCTATGGGGATGAATGGGACATGATTGGGAATGAATGGGACACGACTGGAGTTAACAAAGAAAAGAAAACAAAATGGAAGGTAAGTAAATTTTTAAAGTTAAATTGGTTTATGTGATTTTATAACACACTACGAATTCACAGAAATTAACTGAAATTAATTTAAACTGATGTATTGACTCAAATTAACATCAAACGTAAAAAGTCCTTTGGTTCGTGCAGTTCCTAGGGCTGTAGGCTTTAGTAATTTGACCTTATATGACCTAATCTAAAAATAAATAAATAAATAAGTCACTAGAAAGAGATAATCATTATAATACAGTACAAATTATCCAAATAAATTTTTGTTTCCGACTAATCGGGAAAATCAACATTCTATTCTGTATTACATTAATAATCACCAGAATTTATTGAATTAGCTTGATTTAAATTGGGATTTTAATTAAATTATTAATAGTTTATTTATTTAATTTATTTAATTTATTGATTTAATTTGCATTGAATATTATAACTTATATATATATATATATATATATATATATATATTATCATAATTATTATAAACAAAAATCAGAACAATTATTTATTTATTTATTTTTTTGTCTAAGTCCACAAAATAAAGAATCCTGATAATCAATATGGCTAATTTCGTTTTAATATAATTCTTGTGTAAACTTTTAAAATAGTACATAGTGGGGAATGTCCCATTCAACCGAACCATCACATCATCATACAAGACAGGAAATAGACTTAAAGAACAATTGTCAATATTCTTCTTGAATATCTTAAACGCAATAAAAATTTACGCTTTTTCACCGTATAAGTGTTATATTAGCTTTAAGCAAATAGTTAATTTCTTAACTATTAACTAACTGAATCAGTAAAAATTTACTTTGGTAGCTAAAAGAAACATTTTTTTTTTTTTCCCCCTTCAATGAATAGCACAATTCTGAAACTGAACTTGATGAATGACCTCAGTGCTGCCATTTATCAGAAAATTTTTCAAGTTTCCGATGCTTGCAAAACATAAAAATTTTGTTATTGTCCCATTCTTACTGCGTCCCATTCAACCCCACTCTCCCCTATGTTTATTTATAAATATATAAGGACAATATATGTTTATTGTTTGTTAAACTGTACCTATCAGAAATTTTTCTCATAGACTTAATGTATGTGTATCCTCTTCGGTTACCCTACAAACGAACTATTTGTAGAATTATAGCAAAAACTTTCAAGCCACATTTCCAGATCATTCAAATTTAGAACATCGAGTTTGGACTTCCTGATTACCTTTGTTTTCAATTATAATGATAACAGGAGCAGATATAGACACATAATCTATCCTATAACAAGCATGATTATCTGATTCAGTGGTCCTCAAAAAGTGTAAATCAATAAAAGAAAAGAAAAAAAGAAAAAAAAATTGAAAATTCAACATCTACAACGTTTATTGAAAGCAAAAATAGTTTTATATATAAAAATAAATTCTTAAAACAGATATGCTAATTTATATGGAACAAAAGATAAACACAAATGAAATAACTTCTAGAAGCATAATATTATTCCCACTTAAATTAGATAAATCTTTATAAAAATCTACGGGTTTTTTTCTGTTGGTTAAATCATACTTGCCAACATACTAATTAATATTCCATAGTATTGTTAAACCCGGCTTATTTTTCACACCAGTATCTTTTTAGAGTATTTTTCTTCGTATTTAACCATGATTGTATTTGGAGAGTATTATTCTAAAAATTTACTGGTGTGTAAAAAAACACTACGGAATATTAATTAGGATGTTGGCAAGTATGGGTTAAATAAAAGATATTTCAAACAATGCCGTAACCAGATATATTATCTGCAGGGAACTAAGGTGTGTTTGAAAGGGCTGAGACCTCCTAGTTTGTTCAATGGTACAAAATGCAATTTATTTAATGTAAATGTACCTGGGGGGGGGGTGACTTTATAGTTTTCTTTTGCAAAGCTCTTAATTTAATTTTATTTAAGCGTTTATTTTTTTTTGTTTTTTTTTAAGTAAGCGAATAAATATTGGAAATGAAATGTCTGATTCTATGTATAGCTTTAGACGTGACATTATATATCTACATTATATCAATAATCTTCATAAGTATACTAAAAATACAATTAGTCACAGTAATAAAAAGCTGAGCGTTTTACCTGTATGTATATATATATTTTAATGACAATTTTAGAGAATTGTTTTACCTATTTTTTTGGTTTCGGATTAATGTAAAAGATATTTTAATGTAAAAATTTAGCATTATTATATAATATTTAAGAAATAATTGAAACAAATATATATAAATTAAAAAATAATCATTTACGTTTTTTCTTGTAAATTTTCGACAAGTTAATAATAAAATTCCTATTAAACGTCTTCGAAAAATTACTGAATATTAATGTTGATTTAACTGCACAATCCTTACAATACTTTAAAAAAGCAAGCTAAGAATCTATAACTAAGTACTTTTGAATTCTGATAGTAATAAAAAAGAAAAATGAAAGAAAGAAAAAGAAAAAAAAAATTGCTTAGTAAGCAGAAAAATCCGTATCAACCGGTTAAAGGATTAAAAACTATATATTTATTGCACTGTCATCAAATGCGATCACCTTACACGATATATAATGTTACACAATAATATTTGTAAAGTTGGTTTTATTTTTGTTAAACACGTTATAAACCTTTTATTATTCCTCAACTAAAAAAATGAATATTATAAAATAAAACTCGTATATAAAACATTTTCTTTACTTTGCTCCCTCTTCTAAAACTACAGTCTTTTACTTTTTTTCCATATTACATAGCAAATCTAACTTTTCAGTTGTGAACATTCCATTTGATCCAGAATTTCACGTCATTTACTTTTGTGAAGATAGTTCTATTTTCTCTTGGGAAATCATAACTGCTTCAGATGAGTTCGTTTTCCCAGAGGGGATAATGGGAAAAATGTCAGCACCTAAAGTTTTATGATTGAAAGCCTTTTCTCTGTTGAAATAAATGGGACAGCTATAACATTTTCATGTGTATTAATTCTTCCGATGAATATAATATACTTTACAAAAAGATCTTTTGCAAAGATTTGAATTCTTTATTTAAATTTAACTTTGATTTAAATTATACTATTTTATAGATTTTTATTTAAGTATGAGGGAAGATATCACTAACTGATCACTTTGGAAATATTACACAATACTTATTAATTCATTGAATATTAAATGCAATGCGAAAAATTATATTTATCATTTATGAATTATGTGATATCCTATTATATTAGACTATTTTAGTAACTAACCATCTCTTTTCTATAAAAGTTAAATACCTGAACATATTATTGTTTCGCTTTTATTATACATACTTTCCTTATATATAGGTATAAGTTTACATATACGATAAGTAATTATATAAGATGCACTTTAATTTGCATAGGTCATTAAAATTAAAACTTACCGATTTTTTTTTTTTTTTTTTTTTTTTTACATAGAAAGGTATTCATTATTTAAATTAGAATCTCTGAAACAATTTTAATGTCGTTTAAAAATATTAAATAGTTTTGCTGGTACAGTTCATTTTACATTTGACTCAAAACGTGATTAATTTAATACTTAGATAATCCCTCAATGATTCATGGTACTGCTTTTAAATAATAAGAAAAATACTTTTATTTTATTTTATTTTATTTTTTATTTATTTTTTTTTTTTTTTTGTAATTTCCAAGTACAGTAAATATATATACTGATATATATTTACATATAAGTTTCATATTTTAAAAATGACATGAAAGTTATTTTTTCAATTATATTTAATTTGTTTAAAGAATTCATTATCTTGAAAAATTAATTTTGCACTGGGAATCTAAAATATAGCTAATTATTTTTTTTAATAATTTTAAGTTATTTTTAAAATTCATTTCACAATGTGCAATATTATCTTTAAAATTTGTGTAATTAAATACATATATATATATATATATATATATATATATATATATATATATATATATATAATTATATATATTTATTTATTTATTTTTATTTATTTATTTATTTTTATTTTTATTTATTTTTTTTTTTTTTTGCGATGCACTTACTCCATTTCTCGGTAAATTGGTAAAATTAGAAGCTTTCAAGGTCTTTATCAAAATCTAATTGATGCTATTTCGAAAAAAATATTCAGGGTGTTTTATTAAAGATGGCTAATTTATAACACACTATATAACGAAATGATTATTTTGCATAATTTTGTTTCTTATTGTCATAATATTTGAACAACACGTTTTTTTTTTTCCAATGTTTTAAAGAACTTTGAAAATAATGGCAGAAGTCAATAAAGATGAAAAAGACATGTGCTTAAAGCATTTTGAATATAATGGTAGAAGGAAAAAGACATGTGCTTAAACTATTTTTATTTCAGATTATGGAATATCTTCTAGGAACATTGTAAAAGAGAGTTCAAAATATTATGCATTGTAAATTTAATAGGAATTAAATTATAAAAACGACGAGAAAAATTAAAAGTACTAACAAAATCCATTTTTAAGAGAGCTAGAAAATCTCTGTTTTTTACAAACAGAATACTCAAAACTACAAACTTAATCTATTAAAAGTTTGTACAAATATATATGTATGTATATATACACACAGAATAATTAAAAATACTAAACTTATATATCACTTCTTGTCACTATTAGCTTTATAAAAAGTCAAGGTCAGAGTAGAAATATTTCATAATTTTCTAATTACTGACGATAAGAATAATCATAAGAAATGATTATTGCTCTGATTCTGATTCTTACATTTCATAACAATGAGGTTTACAGTGTAAACATTAATTGAACATCATACTCGCTAGATCTCAATCGGTGTGATTTTTGCCAATGAAATTTTGTCAAGGTGAAATTGTATGTGTATAAACCAAGTGCTGTGGCTTTCCGTATACAGATTATCAAATCAGAAATACTGTTGTTATCCATACGCGTACTTGAAACTGTGACTGCTTATAGAAATTTTCTCTCTTTCACGTGACCAATAATTAGGGACTGCACATCGAACACATGATATTGTTAATTTTATGTGATAATTTATACAATGCTTTTTGAATACCTCAATAGCCATTACAACTTGAGAAAAATACCTTTTTTTTAACACTTTATTTGTCGAGGAAAATTTACAATATTCGCTTCCCAGTACCACGATTCTCTCTCAACTGTGAAATGAGTAAATCCGTCGAAAACACTTCCAAAATCACATTCAAAGTTATTTTGTTGCATTGGCAAGCCATGTCAGTAGTTTTGCTGGTAGCAGTAAAATACAAAGGATCGGTATTTTACGTATATATACGTCCGGGGCAGTTAAGGGGTTACAATATATACATATTACGCCTTGTTAATATACGTATAAATTTGAGGATAAATACTAATTTTCCTTACATGAAAAATTTTTTTAGCAGTTAAATTTACCAAACAGTAAAAAATTCGAATTTCGACAGCATAGACAATGTGTTTTTTTATCAAAATGATATAAAATTATTCAGTTATAAAGAAACATGGATAAACATAAGACAACATATAATCTCCTTCATAAACAAAATTACTTTCATTCTGCCATTTCGAATTGTAGAACAAGCACAATATATTTATATTAAATAAAAAAGAATAAATATCACTCTAAGCTATTTTTCTTGACTCAAATGTTCAACTCATTTGAGATTTATTCTATAGAAGTTCTTTGTGAACATATATTGATTAAAGAAACAGCAAAATCCGTTTTATAATGTAATGAGCTTGAATGAGAAATAAAGAAGTGTCCAATCATATTATTTATTTTTTACCAAAAATTTCTAATGGTTGTTTAGCATAAGAAAATATTGGATGGAATTTTTGCATTTTATGAATGCAATCTTATATTATATTATTATTATTTTTGTTATTGACATTTAACTAAAATTCTTTTAAATATTTCAAATAAAAAAATCCAAGAAATAAACAAATAAGAGGTTTTTTTTTCTTTTTATAAAATATATATGAAATGTATAACAAACATGCATTGAGTTATGGTTAGGGTTAAGCCCAAGTGGACTAAGGCCTGCGTGGAATGCTCTGCACAGATTTTTTTCTAATGGGTCCTAGTACGCATTTACTCGAGTTTAAATGGGGAATAAAATACGAAAAATCCCTTAAAAAAAAAAAAAAAAAAAAAAAAAAAAAAAAACACAGAGCAGAAAACACCGCACTGAGAGGGAGACAAACGTGCCTGGATTCGAACCCGGTACTTACCGTTTTCCAGATGAGATTTCGAACAATGGCAGGATCAGGATTATGCAGGCATGGAAATTCTTGTTCGATGCAACATACTTTAAATTCAAAATGATATTTAAAAATGAGAGTTTCGTTTTCTTTTTTTTACCGTAAATAAATGCAAATATAATATGATAATATAATCCTTCATTTCTTAGTGTTAAATATTACATGAGTGTTTTAATACGTTTATGTGTCACTAATAAATCCATTATAAAGTATTATTATTGATCATTTAAGTTAGTGATTTTTACAGTAAATCAATAAGAGTATGTTAAGGTATAAGATCCTGACCTATATTTTATACATTAGCTAATATATCTATGTGTATGTTCTTAAATATCATTATCAAAATATAAAATATTTTTAGTGTTACATACTAATATAGCTTTTATTATTATAATTATTATCCACATATATGAGTTGAAAACAGCGATATTCAATCTTTATTAAATTTTGCATTGATTTTCAGAAAACTAAGATTTGTAATTCATTCAAATCATCACCCGGTTTACCTTTGATCTACATATTATAAAAATACAAGTATAACAAGTTTCTCTCAGTATCTGGAATTTTTTCTTATCCAGTATTTCTACTAATACACTTCTAGAAAGATAGCTTTATTTCCTGTTGAAAAATTATGAACATCTCAAGATGAACATTCTTCTTCTCGGAGGATAATGGAAAATGTGTCAGCGCCCTGTGTTGTATGATCGATTGTTTCACTGGCACTCAAGGAATTGGAAATACAATTTTTTGAGAAAAACCAATGTTTCACTGAGTGTTTCAATTGTCTGTGTACGAAAGTATATATCAATAACAAGAAGGAAGAGAAGTTAATATAGAAATAATTTTCTTATGGAGTTTTTCTGAAGTGAGGGAAATCGATTTCTTATGTTACATACAGACTTTAAAATATTTGATTTCGCCTAATAAATAGAAACATTAATTTGATATATATTAGCATTATCCGTTAATTAAATATCACATATTTTTGATTTATTAGATCAATTGCGTTTCATAGAAGCAAAAAATGACAACTCTTGTATTCAAATCTTCGGGCATTACTTTATTTGCTACCATTCCGTCAATTAAAATAATAAGGTCGATAACTAAATAGATTGAATTGTATACGTCAGCTATCGACCAGATAGGATGTGTTTGTAGCGTACTAGCAAATTATTGCAAATATCCGACCTTTGAATCTTGGCAGACTAAATATTTGATCTTGTAAGAATTAATTCGATTCGTCCATTAAAAATCTATAGCCTTAACTTCATATGCAGGATAGCCATAATAGCTACTAATATATGTATAAGGATACATTCAATTGAAAAAATTCAAATCAAACTCCTATACACAAATATAAATAAATCATTTAATTATGTAGAGACTCAGTTTAGATAAAAATAAATTTGTACTAAAGTTATGACCTCAATATTATTAAATAAAAGTTGAATTTAACCAAACAAACCTGATATTTGGAATGACGATATACAATTTAACAATTTGTTTTATATTTTTATAGTTTTTTTTTTTTTTTTAATCCTATTAGTGTTCTTTTGCATTGTTCCATATACAGAGTGTGTAAAATCTTTAAAATTATAATAGGTTATCATGAATGTTTAAGAAAGTTAAGGCACTTCGCTAAAATTTGAATTATAATGCTATTATGAAATAAATAATTTATGCTGACAAATTTCTTTCAATATCTATGGTATTTGCTTACGTTATTTTAAACAAACATAAAGAATTAAAAATAAATTAGAAACAAGAATTATTAATCAGACAGATGAAACTGTTGTTCATGAGATGCTTAAATGTTGTTCATTCTTATTGTAGTTGTGGATAATTCTCATTTAAAAGAAAAAAAAAAAAAGAAAAAGAAAAAAGAAAAATTAAGCAATTCTAGTTTTGAATTTCACTTCTTTTTTAACACGCTTTTATTAGTATGTATGTTTGTATGTATAATGTATGTTTGTAACAATGTATGTTTGTAACCGCTCTGGGAACAAACAAAAAATCTATATTGTAAAAAAAGACTTTACCTACGTGAACGCTGTGGCTGTGAGGTAAAGCTCCGAGCTGCGAACCTAAAGGTCTAGTGTTAGAGCCCAGTCAGGGGAGGTATTTATTTATTTATTTTTTAATTCTAAATTATTTTAATTAAAGCCTTAAATGTATGTAAATATTATGGTGTGTCACTCACACGATTTTCTCTTTCCCTGCATTTTAATACTAAGATAGATATTTTGTGCTTTTTAGTTCACATTTCTATAAAAGCGTGTTCTTTAATTTTTAAAAACTATAATATTATTTATAAATCACTCTCTCTTTCACAAATGCATTTTTTTTTTCATGTAAACATAAATAGCAAATGCAATAAAATAATACAAGTTAAAATGAGTTTTTATAAGATAAAATGCAAAAATGGCATTATTTCACATTAAAAGTAGAATTAGCAATATTTAAGAAAGCATTCCTTGTATAACACTCACTCAACTTTCTCTTACCTCATGGTAAATAAATTACCTTACCTTATATACCCTAAATTATCTAAAACGACGTATTATTATAGTTTAAAATGCGAGATATAAAGTACTGTATATGAACTTTTCTAGTGCACATTAAACAACTCTACAAAATAAATTTAAGAGCTGTTTCATTTGACATAATGTCCTGTGTAGGGTATTATCTTCATATGCAAAACTTTATTTTCATAAATTTGTGTCCATTTATAAAACTTTTAAGGTTGTTAATATTAAAAATTTATTTCAAATTATTTAGAGAAAAGCTGGCCTTACTACTCTTTGAAATGTTTTCGACAAATTTTTAATAGTTCTGCACCTTAACAATAATTTATGTATGCAGCATACAATATATTGAAAATAATATAGCAAAGCAATTCAAGTAACTAATTAAAATCAACGTATCTGAATTTAAATTTACTTAATACGGTTTAAAGGTATTAAATTAGACTACTAGACATCTCCCTCGGAGACTTAATGTATTTGAATAATTTTTTATATCCTTGTACATACATTATTTGTCTGGTCTCAGTAAAATGTTCCAAGTAACATTTCCTTATAATACAGATTTGAATGTTTCATTTGAATTCATTATGGATAGTTTTTGTTGATTTTGCTGTAAACGATTATATACACACGCATCCTTAACAGCACAAAATCTTCCAGAAACGTAACAATCATGTAACATTGAAACATTATAAACAATTCAGGAACGTTTAAAAACGTTCAGATTGCTTTCCGATTAGTTTAAAAAAAGTAGAAATGTCCGCGATCGTAACAAAAAATCAGATACGTAACAGAAACGTTACAATCACTTAACAGATAAAAAAGGAAAAAGAGTGAATGTTTCAGAAAGGTATCAGAGAGCATACTTAAATGCGTTACGTTTTTGAAAGATTGTAAGCTTTTTGTAACATAACTGAAACATTCTGTGCTGTGTGGGATAGTGTAATCACAAATACTTTCGGTTGGGTTGGGTTATGGAAAGTAAGGTTGATTGACTGCACTATGTCCTAGGCCTAAGGAAAGTGCCCTCCATGATTGTCTTTCTAAGGGGTCCTGGACCGTATTTTATGCAAAAGTTTCGGAGAAAACCATGGAAAAATCCAAAATGCAAGGCCGACGAGCACAACCTGGAATCGAACCCAGCACCTCACGTCTATCGGCTTTGAGCGCAAAACCGCTCGAACGCTAGTGGGCCCCTAAATCCTTTCGGATTCAGGAGATATTAGAATGCTTAATTATAAGATTGCTTTGATTTCAAATATTTGTTTAAAAAACATACAGTATTTACCTTGTGTAAGTGTAAATAAAATACACCTCTAATAGAGGAACAATTCTGTTTGATCAATTCCATTTAAATATGGATCTTGATATATTTACCTTTAAATAAGGAACACTGAAAAAATTAAATAAATAGGATAGAGTTTAGGAAATAAATATAAATTGAAATACTCTTTGTTAGTACTTTTTGGAGATTTGAAAGACAAGTTTGTGCTTAATGACCGATACGTTTTGTGAAAAGGGATGAAATAAATGATAAATTTATTCTCTCTTTAAAAAAAATAGATTTTTGGCATTAGGGAGAAGGGGAACAATATATTGGAGAATGCAGACAATGCTAATATGAAAGGGGTTTGATAGTCGTAGAATACGAAATCCTGTTTATTTTATTACAGTTCTATACAGAGGAATTAAACAGTATCAAGTTGTAATCAAAATTAAGTCAGAGGGCAATGGGTAACACAAAAGGTGCTGAGGTTAATGAATCACCTGCCAAAGCATACGGATCGTACAAAGTGTGTAGAGTGAAAAGTACTATCATTTTAATTTCTTGATGAGATTAGGGAGCAAAAGAAGTTTTGAGATATTACTTGTGTTTTATGCGTTATTTAGCATGACATCAAAAAAGAGAATCCTAATATTAAAACAAAAACAAAAAATTATGCAGTTTTTTTTTTTTTTTTTTTTTTTTTTTTAACATTAGTATGAAAGACTTAAGGTACAAATTTTGAATAAGTAAATGCCAAGTAATTTATTTCTTTAAGAAGAGTAAATAATTAAAACAATAGTGTAGCTCAATTTTAAATGTATATTCCCGTATTGTAAAATATCGAACATCTGAATCATGGATTTGTTCAAATGGTTTTGTTCAAAAAAGAAAAATATCAATTATATTGCAAGAAAAATTAAATTTTGAAAAATCTAGACTACGTAACTTAAAACATCAAATAAATGTTTAAAAATTTTAGCAAAGCCGTATTGTTTTGGTGTCTCACTGGAAGTCCGAATTTCGAATATTATACAATATTCCTGAAAAAAAGTGTTTTAACGATTAACACTGATATTAAAGTATGTTTTACTAATGTAATATACAATACAAAACAATACTATACAATACAATAATCATCAGCAGATATAAATACTTTAAGTGTTCTTTCGTTGTTAATATAGTTACTTGTGTGTAACATCGTGTTACTTGTAACATATGTTACTTGTGTGTAATATATTCCTTTTTTCACTCTAGGTAGCTTATTGCCTTCATCCAGTAATGCCATTTGATTCTCAAAGTTCTCCTGTTGGATTTTTACTTGATTCATGAATGCATAAATATTAATATGCGATATTCTAACTGCATTGTTTAAGATATGAATGCCAACCTTTAATATGATCCGTAGTATGAGCACCGAAGCTACCAAGGTGGTTCCATACTTATGGCATAAAAGAGCCGGATAATTAAAATATTTGTAATCCTTATTTTATGTAGGTATGTAAATAAATTATGAAAATTTAGAATTACCGCAATTTATACTTATTATTATGTATATTTAGATTGATTGTTAATTTTTATAAAATTAAAATTTTAATTTGAAAATGTTTGAAACTGCTTGCCTTCCAGCTATGTGCTAACGACGAAATCAAGAAAATCTACACATTTTTGATATGCGGATGTTCAGATAGAGGTGCATCTGCGGCAACTATTAACCATGCATCATGAATATCTTCTGGTCTAACTAAAGCCATTGCGAAACAAGTCCGATACAACTTCCTTACTTCAGAATTATTTTTTTAAGCACAGATAATCTTAGTTTACTAAAATTACGCTAAAATGCTTAATTGTAATGGAAAAACAGCCTTTTACGGTAACATGTGGAAAAACTTGTCGTGAAGCATTCCTTACAGCTATTTTGTAATCCATCAATATAGTTGTTGGGTTAAAACCATACCCAAATCTTATTGCAGATCTGTCAACTGCAGCTGAAAATTCAGGATTCGGAATTACGGGGATTCAGGTTTCTGGTAGGTAACCAACATTTTATTCAAGACTGTGTGTGTGAAGAAAAATCTAAAAATGTACAGCAAGTAAAATATTGGATGGATGGTTGGATGGATGGTTGGATAGATGGTTGAGACGTCAGACTAGTGCTGCGCAGATGGGCAATTGGCAACGGTCTGGGACACCCCCCTAGAGGTGGTCCGGAGACATGCCATCACAATTTTGATCCCCTCGGAAAGGATGGCTCTCCCGCTTCGGTGACCCCCAGAGGTATAATTTTTGATGGGAACATGGAGAACATTGCAGCCACGACAGATTTTACGTGCGCCAGCCACCATTAGTGTACACGACGGTCTTTGGCCGGCTCGAATTCCGAACCCGCAATCTTCCAATTACGAGGCCGGCGAGTAAAATATTGGATTTAAAGCTAAATAAAATTTGTGAAGAATAGAAAGCTAAAACTATTTACAAAGCAGATAAAGCAGGGTTATTTTTTTGAATTTTTCTAATAAAACATTATATTTTTAAGGGGAAAAAATCATATTTAAAGCTCTAAAAGACATCTGAGTTGTTGATATATTGTTGTAAAAAATGGAAAGAGGAGGTTTAACAACAACCCGTAGGATAAAAAGATAACCAAGGTTTTTAAAGTACATCAATCCAAAATAGTCATTGGTTCTTTGGTATCACAAAAAATGCCGAGAACAACGAAAAATGTAATGTCTAGATTATCCATTGCTTTTAATGAAATAATGTTCAGAAAATATAAGAATATTCTACTGTTTCTTATTAATAATGCTTATCTATGAAATATAAAATTTAAATTATTGTAAACAGTGCTTTCGCATATAATGCAACTTTATTAATATCAAATCTTTTAGTCCAAGGTATAATTAAGAGCCACATGGATCATTGAAGAAAACTATTTTTACAGCATATCATTTATCAAGCTGTTTGCAGAAACAGCGATTATCTGGCAATTTGTGGAAATGTATATATGGAGTGTCATTCAACAGAAAAAAAAAAAAAAAAAAAAAACTATTTAATTTGACAAAATCGTGTTAACCCCAGTTTTTTCTTTTCTTTTTTTTTTTTTTTTTTTTTTTTTTTGTTAAGGCTTTAATATCACAGTTTACATTGCACTCTTTTAAAAATACGGATGAAACATCTTAAGGAAATATTTTATGTTGATCTTTTTTAAACATAACGATATCTGTAAATGTGTTTAAATGCTATAATAATTAAAATATATTTTTTTTTTACTGAATACACAAATGTCGGTATAAAATGTTATATCTAAATTTATTTGATGTTGAGTTCTTTAGAAAATTAACTTGAAAAGCAATGAAGCAAATGCAGAAAAGCCAGACGAAAAGTACTATCTAAAAAACAATACAGATACCTTAAAATAGCCTTCTAATTGAAAAACAATTATTATGACAGTTGGTTTGATGAAATTGCGTGCAATCATCAGTGTCTTTTGCCATTCAAGTGAAAAAAGATTGGAATTGGCAGACATACAGTCGGCAGCAAAATTATTCGAGTTCTAGTAATAATTCATAGATAAAAAAAAAATTACGCTTAATACTATTTTGTTAAATAAATCCTTGTCGAATCTTATTCTTAGACAGACTAAGGACATGAATCAACAAGGATTTATTTAACAAAGCAGAATTAAATTTACATTTTTTATATAGGATTTATTGCTAACACTCGAATAATGTTGCTGCCGACTATAAAGAAACCGTATATAACATTTTTAAAATAAATTTTTATAATTACAAAGAACCTTTGTTCATTTCACACGATTTTGTAATAATTAAACTTTTTAAATAAGGAATTTTTATGTTTTATTTCAACTCAAATTCAGATAAATACATGTAACATACTTTTATATCATTTATTTAAAGCTCTGTACAACTGGAGATTTTAACTGAAAAACACGTTTTAGTACGTACCATGTAAATAAGGGATACCTCTATTAAAAAATATGACTGGGCCTGTAGATGTCTTGTATTAAAAGATACTACCGTACAGGTTCTGACAGGTAAAATATGCTCATTTTATTGAAAAAAAAAAATGAATTTACCTAGGCAAAAATCTTTTACGATCACATATAAAATATAATTTAGAGTTTTTCAAAAACTGGTTATACAAAATGTATTTAAATACTGCTTTATCCTTACTTTGAATACATTTTCTGTTAAAAATTGACGAATTTTTATACATAAATAAATCTGTATCATATTTTTTTTCTTTGTGGTATTTAAATGTTTGACAAGTTAAAACTTCTAGGTTATTCTGCCATTATTTACTAACACATTTTTGATTAATTTCAACATTATTTTCAAGCACTTTGAAATTGCAAAAACAGTTTTTTCATGTAGTTCAAGTTTCAACTATGCGTTCGATTTTGTTTCTTTTAAAAACACGCCTTCATTTATAGATACATTTCTTTACCTGTAAAAATGAATAGTGAACGCAATGAGGTAAGAAACAAATAAATGAAAATCTGTTTTCAGAAGTCAAATAACTAAATTGACGTTACATGTCATTAAATGTAGAATTAGAATGAATTTAACGTTTACGTAATAAGAAATTTTTTTAAATAACATAATTATATACGAAAAAAAAGTATGTGTCGCATTTATTTCAAAAAAGATATAGTTGAATTGAGAAAAATAATATTTTGCAAGTTTAGATAAAAAATACTGTATTTGACTGGCAGATAATAGATATCGAATGTGCATTGCTAAGAAAGTATTATTTGTAAAAATTTGTGTAGGAAATAAAACCATTTATTTTTATTGGTAAAATAATGTAATGTTGACGTATACATATTTACTATAATTTTTGAAAATAACTATATATATTATTTTCATTTAAATAAACGGAGTAAAAAAAAAAAATGGTAAATATAATTAAAATGAAAAATTTTAAAATTCTTAAAAAAAAATAAAAATAAAATAAAACTATATTTTATAACTGCGAATAAAATAAAATATAAACTAATACAGACATAATGGCCATCATTGACGCTTATACTCCCCAAATACGGGTTCCAATATTACATTATTAAGAAATGAAAATAAAATACAATAATCGTCACCTTAAGTTATTGGTGCAGGTAAGGTTTCAAACCAAAACATAATCCACTCTGAAGAAGTTTGTTCGACTTTGAACTCCAATTTTTATTAGCAATAATTAAGTATAAAATTTTTGTTCTCTTCTTTCAGTGATTTTTGTAAAATTTTCTGCAAACGTATATTAGTTGTAAGTTTCTTTAAAAACGATAGTAATAAAAATATAGCAGAATCATTAAAATAAAGTTATCGTTAGCCTCTGCCATCATTTTTTATCCTTTAAATTTAAAAACTGTACTTATTCAATATATATATATATATACCTAGTCAATGTTCATAAATGTTTTGAACTTGGACAATAAACCATATTACAGTTTTCTTTTCCATAAACTTTAATGCATCCAATGAGCTACAAAAAGCATTTTGTTCAAGAAATCATCATGCATTTTAGCTCATGTACAAAAAAAGAATGAATAAATGATTTCAAGTAAGTAATTGTTAGAATATGAATTCGATATATCCTATGAGACTTTCATGCATTTTAATTTGATTTTTTTAGAAACCAACCTATAGTCAGCAGCAAACGTATCCGAGCACTAGTAAAAAATCTCTATATAAAAAAGTACACTAAATACAGTTTTGTTAAATAAATCCTTTTGAATCCTGTTCTTAGTCAGTCTAAGAACATGGTTCTACAAGGATTTATTTAACAAAACGGTATTAATTGTACTTATTTATATAGGAATTTTTGCTAGTACTCGGATACGTTTGCTGCCGACTGTATTCCAAATATTTATTTTAACTATTTACCTATTTTTATATATACCTAATGCAAGATTTGTCATCACGAAGAATTTAGATATACTAAACAGATTCAAAACTACCAATTCGATGTTGGATAGTGACCTTATCTTACAAATCTTTGATGAGTTTGTTAACCATTTTCTTTCAAGTGGCGAACAGCGTATTTAAGAACCAGTTTCCATGTTATTTAATGTGTTCATAGCCCATAACTAGGTCTCAACTATGATACTGCAAGTGAATCTGCCAAATTCTTTCAAAATGACGGCCACTTCTTAACAAAAAGAAAATCATCACTTTCTTATGACTGAGCCGAATGATTTTGCTTTCAATTGCTCTGAAAGAGTAACCGTTTTCGATTTTGGTTAATCCGAAGGGAGAATTTGTATTGCGATCAAAGTGTTTTTATTTTTCCCATGTTCCTTTAAGTAGATCTGCATCTATTTACGCTAGTGGATATCAAACTTTCTGATATATTTCCTATTCTATATCGTTGCATAATATAGCAAAAGAAATTTAGATACGATAAAGTGTTCTCTCTGTAAACGTTTAAACTATTTGAGACTCAGTTATTAAGAAAAATTACATAGGTATGACTGGTAGTATATATTATTAAAATTGAACTTTATTCATTTGTTTATGAATACCGTGGCCACTTGGTAAAATATCAGACTGCGTAAATAAAGATTGTGGATTCGATTCTGTACGGGGCACATTGTTAAAAATTGGATTTTTTAAATTCCACGATGCGCTTCTTTCTCATTTATTAAAATTTTTATTAGGTTAACTATTCGATTAATGGTATTCAAGTCCTAGAACTTTCGAATTTTGTTCGATAAAATTCATTAATTGCATATAAATTGATGCAGAATTTAGTTTAGTTTAAAAATAAGTACTTAAACAAAGTTTAACGTTCTTTCTGTTCCATTCGCCTTTATATTTTAACAACAAATAGATATTTAAGTCTGCACGCATATAACCTACGTGATACAATTAGTGCTATCGTTACTTAAATAATGGCTAACACTCAAAGATTAAACATAACAAATTTCTTAAAGTCCAATCAAATGCTCTAAATAACAAATAAAATGAATAATAATTTCTATATAGAAACAATTAAGCCATAGTCCCCATATTTTAGTCTTAGTATCATTAACATTCCTAATGCTGAAATTTTTGTTTATCACGCTATAAATAAATAAAACTTGAAAATGTTTAGATTTAGTACCTAAAATTATAATTGTTTCAGTTAAATTTACTCTTACAACTTAAAATTAAAATTTGAATACGAAAATTTATAAAAACAACCTATTTAAATATTTATTACAAATAGTAAGAAAATAATGACTGTTCATTTCACTTTGAAAATAAATTCAACATTTTTAAATAAGATATATGGTTTTTAAATGTATTATTGTTTTAATTATATTAATGGTAATATAAAGTGCGTTGATTCATGATAAAAGTGCAAGTAAAACGATTACAATTTTGCATCTGTTTAACAATACATAAACTTAAACAAATTATATGGATGATATATTTCTAAATTTTAATTATGTTTTCTTGGGTATATTTAATAAAATAATTCTCAAACACATGCCTAATAAATTAAAAATAATAAAACATGCTTATATTTGCAGTTAAAGGTATTTTCTAAAGATACAGGCGTTGTGAAGATGAATTTCTTCACGTAGTCGTGATCGTTGACTAATGTAGATTTCTGTAAAGAAAGTCAGGTTAGCAATACTTCAATAACAAGTCCAATTCCTGTCATCAAGATGCTTTTATTGAATAATTCTTGCAAAAATATATAAAGTATTAATATATCCAATAATTAGATACAGAGCGTTGTGAAACATTTAATAATGAAGTACATAAACCCAGGGTTAAATGTTGAGATTGTCGCATAAGATGGGGGAGAGAGCGAAGTAATTACATGTTTACAATCCTATGATCTGGAGCAGTTCTGAGATCCCTACACCAGAACAGATCTGAGATGTCTGAAGAAAAAGAGCCAAATTTTAGAAAAACAGCCAAATTATAGTGCCAAATACTTTCATTGTTTATCGGATAAAACAATGTTAATTTTTGAATTTGTAATGACGGTTTATAATTGTAGTAACCCTTTAATCGCCAACATTTTGCCAAACTACCGTTAGACAAGAGAAAGAGACGGTTAAGAAATGCAGTCATCAATATTGCGCAATCTAAAATAAATTACATCCTGTGTTGAAATAATATAAATTCTGACAATGAGTTTCCTTGTTTTATGACTATTTGAGAACACTTTTTATTTTATAATTACGTTTAATGTCAGAATTTCC
Source organism: Salticus scenicus (assembly GCA_963930645.1). Taxonomy (NCBI): domain Eukaryota; kingdom Metazoa; phylum Arthropoda; class Arachnida; order Araneae; family Salticidae; genus Salticus; species Salticus scenicus. The sequence goes on from OZ005652.1 coordinate 92,251,259, forward strand.
GTTAGATATTATTATTATTTTATTTTCTTTTTATCCCATAAAATAAATTACTTTTCTATTTAAAAGATAAGCATTTTATTTATAATTTAGATATAAAACATATACAAATTAGATTTCTGAATGATGTGTGTTAATGTTTTATGTTAATAAATAGTGTAGGTCGTATGTATAATTAAAATTGTGCAATTTTTAATGACACTTAAAAAAAAACAATTTTTTCCTCAAATGTCTGAAAACAAATTATGTGAATAAAATATCACACATGAAATTTAATTATTTTATATTGCGATAATGCATTACTTTATCATTAGATTTTATTTTAATTAAAAACTCAATTAAAATTTAACCAAACATATGTGAACACCTTCACATATTTCTCCCCTTCGCCTAAAAAGAAAAAAATCGAAAGGTTATCAAAAAAAATCGCTCTCTCTCACATCAAGACAAATACATACTACAAATTTCAAAATAACTTTCTATATAAAATCAATATTACTTTAAAAATACTTTTCATATTACAAAGTAACTAATAATGTAAAATTAAACATCAAATATATATAATACCAATAATTAATTAGAACTTGTTTGTACTGGACATAGTTATCTTTCATAAGAAGCAACAATGTATATTGAAATCATGACATTATAATTATAAAATAAGATATGCAATGTAGTATTTATAATAATTCACAGCTGTATGACAATGCATTCTCAACAAATTTTTCTTGAAAATGTATGACAAATTGAAGGTAAGGAAAAAGGAAATCAATAATTACAAAATTAAAATATTTTAAGTATTCACAAGTTTATGCAATCTATTAATTTGCCTGAAATTATTTATTATTTACTAATTTCAATAAAACAATATTTTGATGAGATATTTTGGTATGAAAAATTTTTTTTTAGAATATAAAGAAAGTACCAGAACGCCAATATGTGAAGACCTAAAATTTATACAAATTGAGCCAGTGTGTGTGAATCAGTATACAAATTATAATTGACATTATGGGTTGTGAGGCCACAGCCAAAAATAACTTACTGAGTTAGGGTGTGAGGCAGAAGAGGCATATATTGTGTGTAAATAAAATTACAGCAAGCATTCTGCAACACGACATAATTAAATGCCTTTTGTTTGTGTAAAGTGAATTGCGAAAATGAAAAAAAAAAAAAAAAAAAAAAATAGCCCAATCAATAAAGTAATAGGACACAAGTATGAAGTCTGGAAAATTTTTAATAGAAAATGTAATTAGTTTTTTTTGTTCAATTATAATTAATTATTTCTAAAAAAAAACATGAAGTAAGTTCATTTTTCAAACATTACGTGGTTTAAAATAATGAAGAATGATACCAATATGCTATCAATTCCCTTTTCCCTAAGAAATACAATAATTTATAAAACCTGAATCACAACTGAAAAGTTTAAATTGTCAACATGGACAAATTCTAATAATATTTAAATAATATTTATATTTTATTCTATTAATAATATGTATTATTCGTGATGTTTGTATTGAATAATGATTAAATAATTGAGAAATACAAAATGTTAAACTTGTTAAGTATGCATGATACGATACTTTTTTTTGTGTGTGTGTGTGTGTGTGTGTGTTTAGATCACTTACGTCTTGGACGAAGATGTGTAAATATTAGAACCTATATATTTAATATTTTTTATTTATTTTTATACAATACTGCAAGGTAAGCCATGTGAAATAATGTGTAAGATGGATAAAATTATGTGCATTTAACAAAAGTAACCCTATTGCAAGACTAGAATGACTAGATTTACATGCAGGTTACCTTAAAAGTGTATGTATATAGTGTATAAAAATTGAATAGTTCTTTTTTTTTTTTTTTAACTAAGGAATTTACCTTCAAAATGGACAATAATATTAAATAAAAATTGAAGTATTTGTGAAAATTTTTGTAATTGTGTATGTGGTATTATATATGTATAAAATAAATAAAATATAAGTGTATATGTGTACAGTTAGAAAACATCTGTATCTCGAAAAACTACACATTCATGTGAATCACTAAAAATTGACTCACAGTGTTTGCAAATTGGAAAAATACCACAGAAAGAAATAAAAATGTTCAAGTGCAAAAATAATTTTTCCATACCCATAACATGAAACAGTAAGAAATTTATAATTAACATTCTGCATAATTAAAGAGAAAAATTGTGTGAAAGACTCTTTAACGCTATTTATTTATTTATTTATCCTTTTTTTTTTTTTTTTTTTTTATGTGTGTGTAAAGAAATTTAAAAAAATATATTCAATACAAGCGAAAATTTTTAAACTTAAGGCTAAAAAAAATCAATTGAAAAAGTCTTTTGAAAGAAACTGCAATGTTTCACAAAAATGTCTCATCACTCACCGTCCAAAAATAAAAAATATCGGTCCAGCCGAATAATATTGTGTGGACAATGAATAACAAAACAGTAAAAAACTCATGCAACACTATGATGTGCATGGAGGTGCATGCCACTCATAGGAGCTCAGTACATAAGTTCTTCTGCAAAACACAACAACCCCACACACAAAAAAAAAAAAAGTCTTAAATTTTTGACTAACGAAAAAGAAATAGCTGCATTAAAAATTTATAATTTTAGAGAAAAATATTCAATAACCAGAATTGCGAGAAGTGTTCATTCTACCTTCTGTTGAATGTTATGTGTAAGATGGATAAAATTTTATCATTATTATTATTATAATTATAAATAATTTATCTTTTGTAAATTTCTAACTATATTTTACAAAAAAAAGAATAACAATTTTAAAATTAAAATATTGCTGATCACCTGACATGTGAACACATGACATGCCAAATATTTAAGTCAGAGAAAAGTGTATAAACTCAGAAGAGAACATGGCTGAATAATTGGGTTGTGAGGCCAATTAAAACATGCCATAATGTGTGAAATGTGTCAAAACGTGTCAAAACGTGTAAAATAACTATTGAAAACATTGCCATTTAACCGTACCCCAAATTAATCAAATGACAATGAAGTTTTGACCCAAAAGACAGCACGCATAAGAACTCATGTACATAATGCAGCAAAAATGTATACAGAAAGAAACATATAAATTTGTTACTTGTTTGTGACGATTTTTTTTTTTTTTTTTTTTTTTTTTAATATTTTATCGGTAAAATTACCTTGTAAGCAAGTAGAAAAACATAAAAATGAAAAAAACATTACATTCTCTCTCTATATATTACTAATAACTTTAAAACAAAGTGTATGTTTAATTGTATTCGTATATTAATCATAAATTACTTCAAAATGGAGAGAATAAAATGTAAACAATAGTATAATTAGTGTATTATTGTGTTTTGAAATACTGTCATTTAAAATTGAGCAGAATTATAAATATTATATATAATGTATATCCCTTTATATGCTCATGATTATAAAAATATTTGATTTTTTTTTTTTTTTTTTTTTTTTTTTTTTTTTTTAGTATGAAGATTGCATGTGTGTGTGTGTTGAAAAGGTGAAAATATACATACTTTACATTTAAGTATATACAGTGAAATAACCAATACAATATATGATTATTTATTTATTTATTGTATATATTTATTAAAAATAATTAGTGAATGTTTGAAAAATAGCGTTCGCATAATAATATTAATGTGAAATGTGGTTTCCCCAACACAATTTTTGGTGTTGAAAATTTAAACTTATAGTCAAATATCAGCACATTATATAAAAACAATCTGCATAAAAGATAGACCAAAGCAACACAATTGTGTTAACAGGGAGTGTGTTTATGTATATTTATTTTATCTATTTTTTTTTTTTAACAAGAAGCTGTGATAACATAGTTAAATTAATTTGATTTTTTTTTTTTAAATACAAATGCGAGATTAAAATTCTCGATAACTTTCAATCATGTCCGTAAACATTCTAGAAAGGTATTACTGATGAAAAAAAAATAGCCACAATATTATTAATTATGATCTCTGATGACAGCTCTTTAATTAATAATGAAATAAAAAAAGGTCATGACAATATAAACTTCTAATGAGTTCAACGAGGCCTCTTAAAATGAGCTTAAAATCAATATAAAGACTAGCTACAAGGGCTATCATAAATGCTCATATCAAATTCCATAAAAACTCGAGTAAAGGAAGCATAAATAACTTCTCAATAAAAGATGAATTCAAATTGTTCATCAAGTCGACTAAAAAAAAACATAATCATAATCAGCTGACATCTATAAAAAAGCAAAAAATATTTGCTCAAAAGTTGCGCAATGCTGTTTTCTAAAAATGATGCATCGAATACACAAGGCCTGATATTTGATGTTATAAAATTTGCTAGCAATTAGATGTAAATACTAATATTAATGTATACATATTAATAAAAATAAAAATATACACATACGAATAAGAATATAAACCAACAAATAAATATTTATGATAAAATGTGAGTAAATAAGTATATATGATGCTTTAACACAGTTAAATTATATTTACACTAAAAAAAAACATAAAAATATTATCATTCTTCTGATTACTATTTCCTTTAATATTATTATATGCATGGTGAGTGACAGATATGCATCTCAGTCTTTCAGAAAGAATACACAAAAAAAAAATAAAAATAAACATGCTTCAACAAAATATTTTCACCATTGTATGAATAAAAAGAGTGTATTTATTTCATTTCTCTTTATTTATTTATCCATTTGTTAGCCTCTCAGTTTCTTTGTTTATAAATTTTGTTTAATCAGTATAATCAAGTTCTTGTAATATATGAAAGAAAAATAAACAAACTTGATGTGTGTAAAAAGTGTAAACAAAAATATAAAAAAATCTGTTATTGCACAGTGTTAAAAAAAATATATATATAGGCATAGCAAATTACTACGAAAGTGAATTTTTGAATGTACGTGTAAGATGAAATGTGTAAATTTATAGCAATGTGTGAAAATAAGAACATCATGCATGTAAAATATTATGGGCGGGAAAGTCTTTTATGAACAACAGCTGTTTTACTGTAATGACGTAATCCCGTCACATCTACATGCAGTGAACAAATGTAAAAAAAATGTGAGTAAATAAGTATATATGATGCTTTAACACAGTTAAATTATATTTACACTAAAAAAAACCATAAAAATATTATCATTCTTCTGATTACTATTTCCTTTAATATTATTATATGCATGGTGAGTGACAGATATGCATCTCAGTCTTTCAGAAAGAATACACAAAAAAAAAAATAAAAATAAACATGCTTCAACAAAATATTTTCACCATTGTATGAATAAAAAGAGTGTATTTATTTCATTTCTCTTTATTTATTTATCCATTTGTTAGCCTCTCAGTTTCTTTGTTTATAAATTTTGTTTAATCAGTATAATCAAGTTCTTGTAATATATGAAAGAAAAATAAACAAACTTGATGTGTGTAAAAAGTGTAAACAAAAATATAAAAAAATCTGTTATTGCACAGTGTTAAAAAAAATATATATATAGACATAGCAAATTACTACGAAAGTGAATTTTTGAATGTACGTGTAAGATGAAATGTGTAAATTTATAGCAATGTGTGAAAATAAGAACATCATGCATGTAAAATATTATGGGCGGGAAAGTCTTTTATGAACAACAGCTGTTTTACTGTAATGACGTAATCCCGTCACATCTACATGCAGTGAACAAATGTAAAAAAAATGAGAAAAATATTTAATAAATAAAGAATCAATGTTTATCAATTTAATTACCTTATTGCCTTCATTTAATTATTATTTTTTTTATTTACATATGTATATGAAAAACAAATGCAGAATTGTAAATTTAGCAAAGTAAATATTTTGTATAAATGAAAATAAAATTCTAGCAAAAGTAAAATTGTGCAATGCAAGGTAATCAAGGCAGATCTCTCCCCATAAAGAAATCTGGCCAGGATTTCCAAAGAAAGAAATATACCCCGAGTACCAAACAAACACTACTACATTCAAGACGTCATTAAATGCAACAGTGGGGCACAGAATTACAAAAAAAAAACAAAATAAATCTTAAAATAGGAAATGTGTCAAAATTTTGAAATGTAGAAAGGATAATTATAATGTGTACAAATTAAATTATCATTAAAAACTTTACAACTAAATGTCATTTATGAAAAACTAGACTTAGTGTATGTATAAGAACATGTGTGTGAATATGTGTTAATGTAAGAAAAAGATCCTCCATACAAACGCTCGAAAGTAAATATTTTTTTTACAGTTTCAAGCCAAATTAATCAATTTATTAATGATTAATTAAAAATTTTCCCCACAAGAACTGAAAGATCAATTTTATAAAAAAATGTGAAATGTGTAAATATAAATATTTGTAAAAATGTGTTTGTAAATGTGTGAAAGGTGGGAAATGTTCACCTGCCAAATATTCAATCTCGAACGATTATAGAAAAATATATTCTCATTTAAATTATTTTTAATTTTTTTGGTAGGAGCATGTATTTGGAATTTGAAAATATAACAAAACTTAATAAATCTTCATTTAAAATTAAGTTTGAAGTATACTTAATAGGAAAAATTAAATTAATTTGTTTATTTCAATATATGGTATAGAAAGAACTGAGAAATCTAACAAATATATGATTAAACATGCGAATATTTCGAAATGTATAAAACACAAATCACAATCATATAATTAAAAAAAATCAATATTTTCATGTAAGAAAAAGTTCATATGAAAAACTAATTATGTTCTCAGAATTCTTTATCTTAATCACTGTCATTGTATTTACTGAAGAAAAAAAAACAATGAATGTGAACACTTTCTCCAAAAATAATAATAGAAGTAAAAATATGTAAATTTATTTTGCTTTATTGCAAATATTTTGTATTTATAATGCAAAATTAAACTACCTTAAACAAGTATAATTATTTGTACAGAAGCACTTTGCACATATTGTGTAAATAAAATTCAATAACATATAAACTGTTTTTTTTTTTTTTTTTTTTAATTAAAATATGAATATGTAAACATACTCGACAAACTGTGTATATTTATAAATATCTGAGAAACATATATATAATAAGTCAAATTATTACCAACATAATTATTTAAATTATAATTATTTAAAACTTTACTCAAAAATTAATTAAGCATTATAAACTATACAAATAAATACAAAAGAAATAAACTCTTTACTTTGAAAAGTAATTTTCTGTATTTATTTTCTTCAAGACAAAAGAAAAAGTACTTACTTAATATCTAGAAAAATCAAATTTTCGGTCAGTACAAACAAAAAAAGGTTCACTGATGAGTTTTGTTCAATATTCAATCACAATTTCAGTGTCAACTACTCAGTAAAAATCACTCAAAAATAACAGAGTATAATCTGCTAGTTTGATTCACAATCTTTAAAAATATTCTGTTCGCAGAAAGTTATGAATCTCACTCTTGTTTTTTTTTAATGATGTATCAGTTATAAAACTAAAGCAATATCAGTTACAAAACTGTAAGTAATTTTTCACAAACAAATATCCAGAGACACTTTCTTCTTTTTCTTTTTGAGCACCTATACACGTAAAAAAATTCGGGTTGCCGTATGAATGCACGTATGGCTTTTCTGCTTTGAGTGCAAAAGCGCATGATTATGGTTTAACACATAAATAAAAACATACTTGGCACATCACTTTACCGCACAGGGAAAACACAGGTCCATCGACGCAGTTATAAGAACAGAACAGAAGCCGACAAACTCAATGTGGAAGGACATAGGAGTTTGAACTAAACATGCAAGAGGCAACCGTTGGCAGGTAAATCGGACTGGGACTGCTCGCTTGAATCAGAGGTCAGAACTCCATGAAATTATTTTGTCCAAAATGGATTCTGAAACTAAGGTGCACAGATAAATGCTTAATAACTGTCCGTGAGATGATGAAAAAATCGCCTGTTAGATATAAAGGAGCTGGAGCTAAACATGATAAATGACGAAATGCCGACCACCATAAAACGTCACGATCTCGGGAATTTTGTTTCTCTATTACCGTAGAATTTTTGCTGACACGAATCCAGATTAAGGAGGTGGAAAAAATGCGACGTTAATCGTTTATTTTAGTTTTGAAGGCAAAACCACAGAAGCCAAAAAGATGTACAAATTCACCAAAAAGATGTACAAATATTGTTCGGCGTGAATTCTGAACCTAATGCTTTAAATAAAAAAATCTGTAGATGATGAAGATCCTATTGTATCCGAAACAGCTGCTCAAAAAAGCAAATTAACAGTAAAATTTTCAAAGCCCTGTAGATACATATATAACCAGGAAGTAGACCTGACTCAGGCAACCAATGCTGAGTGACTAAGGTTAGGACTGTTTTGCTCGAGAGGTGGACTGGACAGTACTCCACTCAAAGTCTTTTAGCAAGAAAAATTAATCCATTGTTTCTGTAAGTCAACAGGTAAAAATACTGTTACCAAAGCAACTAGTGTATCTATTTTCCCTTTAAAATATAATAATTCTTGGAATTTTTCTTTAGCAATATTCATTATACAATAAATTTCTTCTTTAGTCCTTTTGAAATTTTCAAAACAAAAAGTGTAAATATTTACTTCAGTTTCACCTAAATCTAAGCACCATTCTAGAGTCTTTGAAAAATTTTCAAAACCAAAAAAAACGTGACTTTGAAGCTTTTCCATGGCAAAGTTTAAGCAACAACTTGTGAAAAAATATTTAATAAAATACATATAAGAATAAATACAGCCCCTCTCCCATATGTCGACCAATCTCAACTCCTGGTGCTTTAGCACCAATTTGTGTGAAGATGAATTTCTTCACGTAGTCGTGATCGTTGACTAATGTAGATTTCTGTAAAGAAAGTCAGGTTAGCAATACTTCAATAATAAGTCCAATTCCTGTCATCAAGATGCTTTTATTAAATAATTCTTGCAAAAATATATAAAGTATTAATATATCCAATAATTAGATACAGAGCGTTGTGAAACATTTAATAATGAAGTACATAAACCCAGGGTTAAATGTTGAGATTGTCGCATAAGATGGGGGAGAGAGCGAAGTAATTACATGTTTACAATCCTATGATCTGGAGCAGTTCTGAGATCCCTAGACCAGAACAGATCTGAGATGTCTGAAGAAAAAGAGCCAAATTTTAGAAAAACAGCCAAATTATAGTGCCAAATACTTTCATTGTTTATCGGATAAAACAATGTTAATTTTTGAATTTGTAATGACGGTTTATAATTGTAGTAACCCTTTAATCGCCAACATTTTGCCAAACTACCGTTAGAGAAGAGAAAGAGACGGTTAAGAAATGCAGTCATCAATATTGCGCAATCTAAAATAAATTACATCCTGTGTTGAAATAATATAAATTCTGACAATGAGTTTCCTTCTTTTATGACTATTTGAGAACACTTTTTATTTTATAGTTACGTTTAATGTCAGAATTTCCGTTAGATATTATTATTATTTTATTTTCTTTTTATCCCATAAAAAAAATTACTTTTCTATTTAAAAGATAAACATTTTATTTATAATTTAGATATAAAACATATACAAATTAGATTTCTGAATGATGTGTGTTAATGTTTTATGTTAATAAATAGTGTAGGTCGTATGTATAATTAAAATTGTGCAATTTTTAATGACACTTAAAAAAAAAACAATTCTTTCCTCAAATGTCTGAAAACAAATTATGTGAATAAAATATCACACATGAAATTTAATTATTTTATATTGCGATAATGCATTACTTTATCATTAGATTTTATTTTAATTAAAAACTCAATTAAAATTTAACCAAACATATGTGAACACCTTCACAGGCGTCTCATCAGATATATATATATATATATTGATTGTAGTATGTGTTATCTGTTATAGTATATAAAGTTTCATAAAAATAACAAAGCATTTATTTACAAAACCTTCATTCTATAAACAGAATTACGTACCAAAATCTAGATATTAAAAAAGTCTAAATTTGGAAGTAACGCATTAACTTGTTATAATTCTATATACGCAATATTTTAACTATTTTAACTTGGTATTAATAATTGTTTATAATTTTTACCTAATTTTTTAATGATCAATTTGATTATCATACCGTATAAACTTTGAAAATGCATTTACTGAACAAGTCTTTAAAATAGGTATCTTCTTAATATGGATTTTTAATTTTAACGAATATTGTATTACATTTGTGTATGTTTTTATATATATATATATATATATATATTTTATTCAATCTAACTTTTGATATAATATTTAACTAAAATCTATTTACGAAAAATGTAATATGCAGTCCAAATATTTAAATTAATCTTAGTGATTGCGATATTATGGTTTATTGGTTTTAAAAATGTAACGTTTTAAATAACGTTAACATAGATGGTTTTAAAAATAAGTAATATTCTATTTTTCTATTTTTCTATTATTTAATAACTAATGGAAAATCCAGTGGTATATTTTAATAAAATGAAAAAAATTTCATTCTAAGGAAATCATCAAACTACTTATGCATGTGTTTCGCTTTTCTGAATAGAACTGTGAAATTAATTATTTAAAACTTTATATCTACTGAACATATGTAGCTCTACTACATGATTATTTTAGAATATAGTAATAAGAAATTATTCCTATTTAAAACAAAACTAAAAAATAATTTTGGTAATAGTAATACAATAACGTTTGTGAATATTTTGTCACTAAAACATATTACATTAAAAGTACTAATAACAGAAAGATCATTTAGGATATGGTACATGTCCTACTAATGAAATTTTAAAGAGGACTCTTAGATAATTTAAATTTGAGTACCTAGCACTTCATGGTATATTTGACTTTGATTGATATGTTGTAAAGTTAACAGTGCAGAAAATTCATGACAGAATTGCAGTCTTTAATTAGTAAATAATGAGAGTATGTATTCACATCGTTCTGAACAATTCATGAAAGATGGAATCTCACAAACAAAAATGCTGAAAATTATATTGTCCGATTAATTCTTTTTTTAATTAAAATGGTAAAAAAATAACATTTAAAAATAATAAAATTATTTAATTTTTAATTTTTTAAATATTGTTTTTAATTATTTTCGTTATTTTATTTATTTATTTATTTATCTTAAAGTTTTGACTTTCAAAATTAAAAGGAAAGCTATAAAAAAAAGGAAAAAACAATCAATACATATTGATTTCTAACACTTTCCAAATGTACATAATTGTTGTATCGTATAATTTTCAGTGTTCTTTGCACACGTAATCACACAACGGATAGACAGTAGTTCTAAAAGGCATACAGATAGGCTAAAAGGATTCCTGATCATTCTTAAACACAGTTCGAAAGCGTTAAAAATGCTTTACACAAAAGAAAACGTAGCCCTTATATTCTAATTGCAGTCCTTAATGTATCTGAATATTTTAGTGTAGTCTTGTAAATCTGAAGGTTAGCAAAATCATATTCTATACAAAATATTATTTTAGCATATTAGCAGCAAATGTCAATTTCTTTATGATTTTTACAATAGAAAGTTGTTTAAATATAATTTATAGAAATGTCTGCTGTAAAATGCAATGCATTGACATTATTTTGGGTGTCTCTGTACACAAACCAGTTACACAGGACCTATTGATTATATTTAAAATAAAAAACATTCCATAGTGAATTTGAATAATATATATATATATATATATATATATATATATACATATTAATTCTGAAAATATTTGCAGGCGCTGGGTGCAAGCAGACGAACAAATAGACAGATGGCGAGTCGGACAGATAGATGCAAACTTTTAAATCATCACACTTAAAATATATTTAAAAGTGCTAAATCGCTTAATGTAAACGAAAATGCAATTCCAGCAAATTTCCAATAAAAGCTCTCAGTGTGACAGATTATTTTGGTGTGGCTCGGTAGATCCCATGCTAATTATACTACATTCTATTGAAAGCATTCTTTTGTGCATTTGAATACCATATTTAAATTCTATTAAGGTTTATTCAAAGCAAAATTATGAAAATTTGGTTTATAGAAACAACTCTCATAGAACGAATGCTTCGGAAGGTTTTGGATGAAAATAAAAGAAGAGAATGTTTTTTAAGAAAAAAAATAGTTAAAACCTCTGCCGATAGACGGCACTACACAGTCGTGCAACGAGAAATACAATGTACATTGCAGTCCTATAAATTACACGTTTTTACAAGTATGAAAGCTCATTTTTTATTTTCCCTCTTACACGTGCATGTATAAAGTTTTAATGAGATACTGACTTCATGGATAAAAGGTTACTGGTGAACGTGTTTTAGTTTCGTTAAAAATCGCGGACTTAAGCTAAAGTTAGTGGCACTGTTTGCATGCAAACTGTAATTTGTGGTAATGGCGCAGACGCGAACATATAATAGAAATTGTATACTTGCAGCCACTTACATGCAAGTAAATGTATTTTTTTTTTTTATGGAAATGTGTGATTTTCTCAAGTACAGCGCACTCTGTCGACAAAATTTTAACTATTATTTTTTCTTTAAAAAAAAAAAAAAAAAAAAAAAAAAAAAACACTTTTACGTAAATAACTTTTTTGCAAACTGCGTTGACTTCTTCCAATTCCTTTATTTTTTATGATTTTTTTTTTTTTAAATCTAGACTTTTGGGTACATATTACCAGGTATCGTAATGTAATGTTGATAAAATAAAAGTAGTCATTTCCATTTCTAGTTATAAAAAATAATCTTACGTCGTTAGTATTTATTATAACTGTTTTAATTGCCACGTATAGAACTGTACTGACCATAGTTTTTCTGTACATCGCAAACATACAGCAAAACACTTTATTTTATTAGTATCTCTTTCGGATGTATATCTTTTAGGAGAAAATTACTTACAAATTCAATATTCAAAAATAAATTATTTTAACGAAATTTTTGTTTACAGTTTTTTTTTATTGAGTTTACTTACAGGAAAACTCTAATCATCTCATTATTCATAATTAATTAGTGCATTAAGATAATTATACGGAATATGAAATTTAAATTAATGCAATTTTCTGAAGCTTATGTTATAATTCTTATTATGTATAGCAAAATAAATAATTAATTATCGTTTATCTTTTAAATTAAGTAATTAATATATACAGAACAGTTCAACTAATGAATAATTAAGCTTATCTGATTTAGAATCAATATTCGAAGGGCGAATGTAAAAGCTATAAATTGAAATGTAACAAATAGCCATTGTATTGAATATTTTTAATGAAGATTTAAAAGTTGTACATAAATCAAATTAAATTGCTCTTTAAGAGAAATAATTGAACTAATGAAAAAAAAAAAGCCATAAAGTATATTTCAGTTACTTCTACAAGTGTTGGCGCCTATTTTTATTGCTTTCGACTAATATTAACCAAAATTAAGTGATCATATATATATATATATATATATATATATATATATATATAACATTCTTACATAACAATGTATTCTTACATAACAATACATGTATTCTTACAGACCAATTTTAGTGATCCCATACACTACAGGACCTATGTTAGAGCGTTTCCAAAAGTTAGAAAATTCCAGCATGTAAGCGTCACCTATCAGTCGATATGCAGACAAATTGATAGACATTAATTTCGAGGCGTACATAAATATAAATATTAATAAAATTTGGAACATTAATTCTTTAATTAGAAATGCCCTATAGGAACTCAGACATATACAAGAAGACATGTTCTAAAAACAGTTAAATAACGTAGGTGTTCCAGTGATTGGCATGCTCCAGTAATTGACCACTGTCCCAAAATAATTAATAAATAAGAAAAATCAAGAAATCATATATTTTACATATAAGAATTTTAACATTTTATGTCACACACTGGAGTATAGGGTGTTAATAACTGGTAAAATGAATAACTAGCGGTGTCAAATACTGAAGCATAGGGTGCCAATTACTAATAAAAATAAAAACTGGCAGTGTCAATTACCAGAACATTGATTTGTTGTTAAATAAAAATTCATAAAATAATAATAATAATAATAATTGTTATCAAATCTATATATTTTAATATATATGTGGTTCTGAATGTCTTTCATGCCACATGTATTAACTTAAGATTTCTAAAAATATTTTCTAATGACTGGAACATTAAAACGTCAGAGATTGCTCTAAAAGGGTCAATCACTGTGCACTTACCGTAAAACTATACCATAACATCAAAATCAGAATATCTTAAAACATATAACTCTAACAAAAAGTTTTACGAATCCAAAGCTTCTTTTTTTTTTTTTTTTTTTTTTTTCCCTATGAAATTAAAATAAACCAATAAATTCGATTTTTATTTCCTATTAATACGTAAACTATAAAATCTGGTAATACATGATTATCTTATTTATACAATGCGGATAAGCAAACACTCATATAAGAGATTTTATTTTTTCTGGCATAAATATTGATTCTTCACAAATGCTTACATAAAAGTAAACATTCCATATTATACTGTTGTTTTTGCTCGATAAACAAACAAAATTTATTTCTTGTGTGCTATAAAATCGTGTAATCTTCATCGTATCAATAACCAGAGTAAGACTCCATTTTATTAAAAGGAAATAAATGAATGAAAAAGATTTAAACGTTAATGAACATCAAAATTTAAAATAAATACATAAATAAATAAAAATTTCTCAAAGACAGAATGTAGTTTAGTACGGGGTACTATTAATTTCTATCAGTAAAATTTTAATTTTTAATTTATTTTTTATCTCATTTTTTGTCTGTAAAACTGGGCCACGTACTTTTTAAAATGACTGAAATGAATTAAAATGAAGTGTTTCCACCTAAATTTCATACTTTAGTTAATTTTTAAAAATCTGATCGTCGTGTAGAAAAACTGTTTGCACTCCTGGATTCAGAAAAATCGCCCCTTCCATTTGGTATCGAATTGTTAACTATAGGACCGATATTCTAATTGTTACACAAAACTGGTTTACAAAAACTCCAGATTGAAACTAATAGTCCTTCGCCATAAAATTATATATATTCATTTTTTTTAGAGGTAAAAAAATGAACAATTCAAATTTAATTATAAATTCGTAAATTATTTTAAACATTTATATGGATTTCCTGCTTTTTTCATTAATTAAAGAATAAAACTAGTGACACGAAGAAAAGCACCTTTATCAAGTTTAACAACAACAACATTAGATTAATTTCGTACATTTTCAAGATTATCGTTTTAACAATAAAAACCTAAGTTTCTCGAAACGAACGCCGAAAACGAAGTCATAGATAAAGCAATTACAAGTTTAGAGAAAGTCTCTTTTTATCTGTGGTTTCCATGTGTGCTTTCCAACTAAATAAAGTCATGAAAGAGGATAATTTAAAGAAAAAGCTTACATCTTAATCACAACAATGTATTGAGATAAAGAAAATAAACATTTATTACAGCTTTTTAGGCTTTTCGAAGATTCATTTACTGATTCTTTATAAATGATTTAATTAATTAAAAGAACTATTTCTATTTTTAGAATGAATTCATTCCGTTGCTATTCGGAATTTTAATATGCCAGGGAAAGTAATAATAAATAGTTTTGTTAAAAAAAAGAACACTTTAAAATACATAGATATAAAGCATTTTTTTTTTTTCTTAAGAATCGTTTTTCTGATGATGGTTTAATAGTGAAAGCGAAAAGCTTCGAAACCAATGTACAGGGTGATTACAATTAAAGTTACGATTTCAAAACTCTATAATTTTTAAACTCTCCATCAGAGCGATTTGATATTTTACCAGAGCAATCGTGAAGCAATGAAATTTTGTTTGGCAAAAGTAAAAATAATAGCTCCAAAAAATGTCGTTAATTATCCGAAAAGTATTTGTTTCATGGAGCTCCTTTTTTTCTCTTTTCACTATGACTGTTTCCGCTGTAAACACGTATCCTTGTATTTTTGCTAAAACAAATTGTAGTAAACCCTTGAAGTCTATTAATTCCTGCTATTCCATTGTGTTGCTAACAACATTCCTATGTTTAATGAATCCATTTAGGCGTTTCCCCTGACAGCGCCATTAATAGGAACATGTTGGAACTACTATTTTCCTCCCTCAAACAAAATTTCATTGCCTCACGATTTCTCTTGTGACTAGTTTTAGAATTATAGCGTTTTAAAATCGTAACTTTGATTATAATCCCCCTGTATTTTAATTGTAAATAACCTTTTAATTAAATAAAATGTTTATTATCTACGTAATGTAAAGTTTTTTCAAACAGATTTTAAAATTTTACACCTGTTTTAACTAGTCTCTTTCTCTGACAGATAATATCTTATAATAACAATAATAATAATAATATCAGAGGATACAGGATTAGTTGGCACTCAAGTTCAAATTCCTGCCGCAGTGGAGAACGAGCTCTGTGATTTTACAAGTTAGGTGTGTATATGTAGGTTCAAGAAGAAGGAAAAATCTCTGAATCATGTTTTTTTCGACTAGTGAGTAAATTTTTCATCATATTTTTCTTTTATTTATTTATTTTTTATTTTTTTATCTGGTTTGGTAAATCTGTAGGTTAAACTGAGGTGATGCTTATAGCGATTTTCGAAAGAGTGGGTAACTATTTATATAGACATGTATCATTATATGTTTTTTCTTTTGTTTGAGATTTTGTAGTTGATCTTATGTTGGAGATCTTCGTGTGGGTACGAGGCTGCTTGGCATAGATAACATAGCTACGGCATAGCTTGACTTTCTTATGAAACTTCAAAAGATGAAGAACCTCACCAAGATGAAGAATTTTCACCTTCAGCCCCCTGCCAAGACAAGCGTTGGGTTTTTTCTTCAAAAGTACCCACAAATCCCGCAGATGCCGATAAATCACATGAAACAAGACCAACAAAAAAGTCTCCATAAAACCAAGGCCTACTGACCATCCTAATACAATATATATATATATATATATATACAGTGAACTCTCGTTAAAACGGACAATCAAGGGCCGGCAATTTTTGTCCATATTAACGCGAGTCCATTATAACAGGAGTTCATAAACTGAAGTTCTATATGAACTCTAAAATTACTATTCTGTACGCATACACAGTATAATACGAATGAAAATTTGTTTCCTCAAATCCATTTATTCACTAAAAATATAAACGCAGTAAAAACGATACTTACTTACAAAACTTCTTTTCTTCATATAGTACAACTTGATATAGTATATAAAGAAAAAAGGGTGATGTTACATAATGGTTAGTTAGCTTATATTAAAAAAGTTATCTTGGTTTGTTTTTTTAGGGTAAACTATCTTCTTTCAATGTAATTTTCAATTTTGGCCAATTGTTCAAAAATAATTATCTTGAACCTTTTTAGTCGATTGATAAAATGTCTTAATTGCCACCAGGATATAGCGGACTTCTAGTACATTTGGTGGAGAGATTTTCTCTTCATTTTCAAAATGTCCATCTTAATAAATGAATTGTACGAATAAAGCGATGTTTCTTACATGCAATTCCTATAGGCCTTAGCCGGGGATTCTGTTTTTGTACGTAATAACGAGAAATCCGTCTTAACGAGAGTTCACTGTATATATATACTAGCACGCTACGCCCGCTTCGCTGATCACTATTTTTAAATGAATCACTATAGTTAATGAAATCTCAAACTTGCATCAATTTTTATCATGCGAAAAAAAAGAGGGAAAAAAATGTGTTTGGAAAAAATGTCGCAACGGGTCCCCACTGCCCTTGGCAGCGCAGGCAATTGAGCGCTGCGCGCGCGCATTTATTTTCAACACTCTTAATGAATCATTATATTATCGTAAGGGAAAAACATTTTAAAAAAAATTCTCCCATCAGTGGAATAATCGGTTCGGGCCACCACTGGCTGCGGCAGCGTATACAGGCGCGCAAGGCTCGCATACTAATTCACCTACCGTTCCCGGCCCTCCTAATTATTTTAAACTTTAAAAGATACTCGCAGTTGTTCTCTCGGGCTTTTAAACCTAATAATACTAATCTCCAACAATTTTATCTGAATTTCTTTATTTTTACCCCTGCGCCCGACCCCTTCCCGCCCTTCGTAATAATTCTATACTTTCACCTCCCCTTCCCGTCTATCCTAATAATTTTAGAAATTCGAAAATATACGCAATCGATTTGTAGGTATCAAAAACCTCCATGTACCAATTTAATAACTTTACAAATTCGAAAATATCCGCAATCGATTTGTAAGTATCAAAAACCTCTATGTACCAATTTTGAACAACCTAAGTCTATTTTTATTTTTTGCCCCTCCATCCCCTCCTCCCGCCCCTCCTAATAACTTTATACATTCGAAAATATCCGCAATCGATTTGTAGGTATCAAAAAACTTTATGTACCAATTTTGAACGGTCTAACTCTATTTTTATTTTTTTTTTGTCCCTCCCATCCCCCCCCCACACACACAAACACACCTTTCTGACCCTTCTAATAACTTTACACTTTCTAAAATATCCTCATTTCACTTGCAGGTCTCTGAAACCTATCTGTACCAATTTTGAACGGTCTAACTATATTTCTATTTTTTTACCCCATAGCCCCCCTTTCTCGCCCCAACTGGGACGAATTTCTAAAACTAAAGAAATTAGTTTTTGTGCATTTATGGGAGCTATATTTTAGAGCAAAAATATCTTACACATATATTTTTTTCTGTTCGCAATATAAAGGATTATTTCAAATCCCGTTTTGCCCCCTCTCCATCCCTCTTGGGGGCTGAATTTCGAAAATTCCAGAAATTAGTTTTTAGGTATTTGTATTAGCTATATATTAGAGCAAAAATTTCACATATATCTGTTTTTCTGTTTGAGATATATAGGAGTATGGGAAACCACGTTTTGCGCATGTGAAATCACGTTTTGCCCCCCTTTCCCCCCTTGGGGACCGAACTTCTAAAATTCCAGAAATTGGTTTTTATATAATTGAATTAGCTATATTTTAAAGTAAAAATTTTACGGATATCTGTTTTTTTCTTTTAGATATGAAGGTTTTTGTGAAATCACATTTTGCCCCCTACACCCTCTTGGGGGGCGAATTTCGCAAAATCGCTTCTTAGGGGGTGCTTACACTATATGTTCTATAATCTGACTCAGTTTCGAGTCAGTGGCTCCAGTAGATTTTGCTGTACGTTGATGAGTCAGTGAGTGAGTGAGTGGAAGTACTCTTTTATATGTATAATATATATATATATATATATATATATATATATATATGTATAAATGTCTTTATTTTAGTCACCAGTCTCGTGAATACCTTGGAAAAATGTACAAAACTGAAGGCAATGAAATTCCCATGTCCGCCATAGTCAAAAAAGAGAAAAAAAAGAGATGACCAGACTAAAATAATTTAATTTTGTACGAACAAAGTGAAATTGCGCAAACGTTGAACCAATTTTTCCAAATAAACAAGCAAAGAATGCTTATATTCGGAGTTCATTTCAAACATTGATCGAATTCTATTTGAACTGCGAGTAATGTATCGTAATTCATGCCAGAAGTATTAATTGCCGTCTGGACCATCTAAATTAATTTTTTTCTCGTCCAAAAATAATATATTTCTTCATTTAAAGTTCTAGGACAGGACTTAAGGGACTTAACTTCACTCACCGTCGCCGGAAGCTGAAGCCAATGTTATTCTATGGGAAATTTTCTTTACAAATAACTTATTAACTAATACATATTTTTAAATTCTGTTTTCACATTCTGAAAATTCCCAACTGTTAAATTGACGGACCCTTTAAAAAAAAAAAAAAAAACGTTATTTTTTTTATTTTTTCATATTTTATTTTGAAGCTGCAAAATACGAATTTTCAATATGTGAAATTTTTCATTTTGTAATTTCAAAATAAAATATTAAAAATTAAAAAAAATACATTATTTAAAAAAAATGTCTGTCAATTTAACAGTTGGAAATTTTCTGAATTTGAAAAAAGAATTTAAAAATAGGTATTAGTTAACAAGTTATTTGTAAAGAAAATTTCACATAGAATAACATTGGCTCGGACTTCCGTGGACGGTAATAGAAGAGGGCTGTTATGGCAAAATCCTTGCATGTTCTTCAGTAAGCAGTTGGGAGACAGTTCCTTTATAGTGGGGAGCGTTATCTCATGTTTAGGAAAATGCGATTTACAATGATTCTGAGCGGATAGTGAACTCAGACAAATACCAACGAATGCTGTTTCGAGCGCTGATACATTTTGAGCCACTTTTAGCAGGTGCAAAATGGAAGTTTCAACAAAATAATGCTTCCAGTCATACATTGAAATAAACAAAAGAGTGGTTTAAAAGAGAAAAGTTTGACACTATACTTCAGATACTACAGGTCAAATCAAAATCCTGCCATGAACGAAATAGAAAACCTGTGGTGTTATTTGTCTCACCATGTATATGAAAATAACAAACAGTATCATTCAACACATGAATTAGAAGTAGCCATTATGGACGAATGGTACAATATTCATGGGTATTTCTTAAAAAAATTAATAAACTTCATGCAAAATTGTGTGTTTCAAGTTATTCACAGAACTTATTGTGCAACATCTTACTAAATTTGCAAAAACTGTATTTTTTTACATATGTTTATAATTTTTAATAGCTATTTTTCACATTTTTTGGTTATTGCTGATTTCTTACTTTCTTAATTAGTTCTATTTATATTAATTGCTTCATTTTAATAAAATTTAAAGTATTGTCATACAATGCTTTTGGTTTTATTGAAATATTTCTTTTATTACATAAATAGCAAAATATATTGTGGTTTTATACTTTTGTGTCAAACCAATGATAATAAGGTTTTTAATTAATTATAATTATACTATTATTATATTCAATTTATTTAATTATTTAAACATTGATTAAATGTATTATCAATCAAATATACGAGTAAAAATAAGACACTTATTTTCACTTTGGATGTATTCTTAAAAGACAACAACCACATTTTAAAATCTATACATTTATATACTCACTGACACACACACGCATTCATATATATGTATATATATATGTATATATAATCTTATAATGTATTATTAAACTCCGAAGTTTATTTAAGTAATTATAAAAGATTAAAAAATATCACTTGATAAAATATTCATGCAGAAACAATCTTTATCCAATTGTGTGGCAACTGAAGGCTAAGGTTTTTTTTTTTTTTTTTTTGTATAATTGTAACCAGAATCGTCTTTAAGTCTTTCTGCCTAAGACAGTCATTCATTATGTATGACAGCCGAGATTTAACATTGAGATTTTTAAATCTATTTTTAAAATATATTATTTGGGCACATGGATATATTATGCAAAATACAGATATTAATTTTGCAAAAAAAAATATTCAAATTGAGATTATTGGTATTATAGATCATTGGATTAAAGCTATCAAGTATAATCTTTTGTATGGGTGAAGGGGAATTTTTTCTAAATGTAAATCTTATTTAATATTTCATATATTTTTATGATCGATAAACATCGATGTTTTATTGGATGATAATTTATATATATATATATATATATATATATAAATTTCAATGCGATTATAGTGGAAACATAGAAACAATCGATAACTATTTAAGTATCCTAATTTCGTTTTATGGATTATAAGTCAGAAAAAAAAAATAATCAAAAAGAAAAAGACAAAAATATAAATGAATAAATAAATAAAGTTATTTTATAATGTTCATTTTATATTTCTGAACTTTTTTTTTTTTTTTTTTTTTTTAGCAAAGCAGAAAGGTATTTATAACGTCGGATTGTTTTCTGTCTGCGATTTAACTTCGGCAAATATTAAAAAAACTAGCGAGCTTCGCCCGCTAGCGGGTCAGTATTTTCAAATGAATTACTAAAATTAATGAATCACTAACAGTAACTTTTAGTCTTAAGAAAAGAAATTAAAAAAAAAAATCATTTCTGATCGGGTAAAATGTCGTCCCGGGTCCCCACTGCACTTCGGCAGCGCAGTCCCGTGCGCGCTGCGCGTGCACAAGTTAAGGGATACACGCGCTGCGCGCGCGTATTCCTTCCCTGACCCTTCGTGCCCCCCCCCCAAATAAAAATCATTTCTGATCGGGTAAAAACTCACACCGGGTCCTCACTGCCTTCGGTAGCTCAGACCTATGCGCGCTGCGCGCAAATATTTCTTCTCAAATAAAATTTTTATTCTTAAGAAAAGAAAAGAAAAAAATAATTTCTCATGGGGTACAAAGTCGGCCCGAGTCCCCACTGCCGTCGGCAGCGCTGCGCGCGCACAAGTTATAGAATACATGCGCTGCACGCCCGCATTCCTTCCCTTACACTTCGTGCCCCCTAAAAAAAATCATTTCTGATCGGGTAAAAAATCACACCGGGTCCCCACTGCCATCGGCAGCGCAGACCCATGCGCGCTGCGCGCGCACGTGTGAAAGTATACACACGCTGCGCGCACGTATTCCTTCTCGAATAAAATTTTAATTCTCAAGAAAAGAAAATAAAAAAAAAAATATTTCTCATCGGTTAAAAAGTCGGACCGGGTCCCCACTGCCTTCGGGAGCGCAGTCCCGTGCGCACTGCGCACGCACAAGTTAGGGGATACGCGCGCGGTGCACGCCTATTTCATCCCCACCCTTTCAGCCCCTTCTAATAAACCTACGTATACCAATTTTGAACGGTCTTACTCAATTAGCTGAGATGCAAAAGAACACCTAATCAGGACGCCTCAAAACGTGTAAATCTGCTGAAAACTTTCGATAATATAAAATAACTTTAAAATATCTTTCGAATGATGTATTAAAAATAATTTAATCATGATTAGAAATTGAAATAGTGAAATTTTAAAATATTACAGCGCCATCTGGCGGTAGAAATTTCTGTAATCTACTGTTCGATTTCAAACCAACAAATCTATCTTATGATGTATTACTTATGGAATTATTTTAATTAGTAGCTCAGATACAAAAGAAAACTGATTCAGGAGACCTCAAAACATGTAAATGAAGCGAAATCTTGAATCCCGCTTTCGATAATATAAAAGTACTTTAAAATATCTTTCGAATGATGTAATAGAAAATAATTTAATCATGGTTAGAATTTGAAATACGCGCATTATAATAACATTTAATTTGCAATTAAATTGTACATTTTTTATTTATTCTCGAAACCCGATGATATTTGAACTGGAACTTCGTCTTGTGATGTTAAAAGTTTGTAGCAAGTTTGAATTAATTTTGAAGAAAATTGAAGCATTTTGAAATTTGTAATTTTTATTTCCAGTACAAAATCAGTAAAGCTGGAAGTAAAATCTATTTATTCTTTCGCCCGGCGCCATGGTAACCGAAATACGTCTATTGCGAAATTAATAGAACTGTTGTGATTTGTTGCCACCTTTTTTTCATACTTTAGTTAATTTTAAAAAATCTAATTGCCCTATAGATAAGCTATTTAAACCGTCGGATTCAGAAAAATCGGACCTTTCATTTAATATCTTATTTGTAACGATACGACTGATATTTCTAATTTATTTTCTACTTTTTCCGTAAAAATGTCGCTTTTTAAGCATTTAATCATGAATTCTGGGTCATTTTTCGGTAGATATGGGTCGACGTTTTAATTAATATCTCCGCTAATTAGGGTCGCATCGCTTAGCGAATTATCGCGATGTCGAGATGAAGAAATTCTGCGTCTGTCGACACCGGTTTCGAAGCCCTGCGACCATTAGCGCCGGAGCTTTAGCTATGACAAGGCATTTCTCACAGACAGACAGACAGACAGACAGACAGACAGATGCGCACATATTTTAATAATATAAGGAGATTTCTTGAAGATGATACATGTTATTCGAAATTATTATTGCGTGTTCCCTACAAAGAACTTTCTAAATAACTCCAGTAGTTTGGATACTGGAGCACGCAAATATTTACAAAATCTTTTTTTTTTCTTTTTTTACAGAGAACGGTGAGATAGATATTTATATTAAGAAAAGAAAAAAAATAGAGTAACAAATAACTAAGTAGCTAGCTTTGAAAATACCTAGAATCGAATTTTCCGTTGTGTTAAAAATTTTTAACATTATCCAACAATGTTTAGGTGTGGTTACTTTCCGACTATCATTTATGCAGTAATATTTACGTTATACCTTCAATATAGATGTTATGTCATGTGTTCAATCTGATTAATAATAATAATAATAATAATAATAATAATAAAAAGTTGTTTTTTAAATGTATGCTTCATGACAGACTGTATAAGCAAAAATTACATTAAAGTAAAAACAAAAAACTGACGAAAAATTACATGTATGTGTGAAAGATAGGGTAAAGATAGGAGAGGTTGCGCACATAGAGGTTCGAAGGGAAGAAGTAGAGAGTAAGCGATGGTACTCCAGTTACGGCATAACACCAATGGTAGAGATCTGACTTTAAAGAGCATGGTGATTGTTTCGATGGTTTGAGATAAAACCTGATTATTGTGTCTTGTTTTCAAATATAAAGTGCTTGAATTTTCATATCATTCCATAGGAATTTCTATGGAATGGCAGTAGTAATTTTTTTTTTAAGATTTCTTATAAGCTACTAACATAGACTAATGGTACAAATACCAAAGGTTTTCTGTAAAAGCGAATAATTACTGATTAAACGGCTTCGCATTTTCTTCTACCGAAATGGGAGAGTTTGCATAGTTGATACTTAGCAGAGATTTCGCCTTCATTCCATTCAGTTCAGTAGTAGGGATAATACGCAGCTTATTGGCAATGACAAGACAATGAGGATAAGTTTGTTGATCGTCTGAAATGTACATGCCGACGACTCCAACAAGTGACTGGACGAGTTTAAACCATTTGAGACGGCACATCGTTTTGGAAACCATCCTCAGAATCTGAAATTGGAATTTATTTAGGAGTAGCAACAATCGAAAAAAGTCACATCTCTGATAGTATTTACCTCTTGAGTGCCAATGTTAGCTTAAGGGAAATTTATCAATATTAACTATAATTTACTAATAGCTTGATGTTCAGCTGTCTTGCTCACATTTACCCTCGAACTTATTTGACGTTCAGAAAATCCAATTTTGTAACAGCAATAGAAAGTTTTATATCAATTACTACAATAATTACACAACAGCACTGTCTATCATAAAATCCAATAAACAACCGGCGATAAACGTGCCGAGCACCTTTATTTATAGCAGTAGAATGCGTCTAATGCAATCAGCACGTGAGATGATGCAATAATCAGTGCACATTATGCAATGCATTAAAATACGGAAAATCGGCTACTGGTCTTAAACTTTTGCAAATGACTGTATGCATATTTTTTTTTTCTATTGCAATATCTCGTATATTAATTGAGATATAATGTAAGACTTCTTATTATACGAGTCTCAGTAATTCAGTTTATATGATATGATTGCAGTATGTTGCGCCGAATATAGTGTGCTAAATTTCATAAATATGTCAGATTATTGGGTTGAATACAATGCATGTTATAAGCGCTCCTATATGACCATGTAGTGCATTCAAAAAATAATTTTTTGGAATCAATTCTACTTATACATGAGTCATACATAGTTGGAATATCATCCTAATCAGGGTATCTAGAATTTTTAAAAAATTACCTTTTCTTTTAAAGGATTTAATAATAATAATAATTATTATTATTATTATGTGTGTGTATATATATATATATATATATATATATATATATTACTAAAGTTAAATCATCTTTAAATTTAAAATTTTTGTATTACTGTATATATATATATATATATATATATATATATATAATTTTTCATGAGTATAATTAAAAGAATGAGAATGAAAACTAAACATATGAATAATTCACCACAAAAACCCACAAAGGCAAATTAAGTAACCAGTTAACTTGAATAGGTTTAATAATCCTAATGTATTTAAATAGTCATATCCATTTAAATTTATTAGAAAATTAATAAATTTACTTACCAAATTTTAAAACCTATTAAATTACAAAACTTGTTGAAAACGTATAGAAAAAAGGACCTTTTGATGTAATGTTGTAGAAAAGATGGTACTAATAATGGATATTATTAAAAAAGGTTAAAAATCGAGGTTACAATTCGCGATTGTAATGAAATGCTCGCCCTCTGGTGAGCTAAGGTGAAATTACAATTAACAGGAATAGTTTTCGGCTTTCGTCGAGACGCCATTGCTTTCTGTATATTCGATGTTTAATTTCACATATATTTATTGAATAAAAATGAATAAATCCGGTGAAAAAGATAACACATACCGTTGTGTGCCACAACGCAACTCCAAAGGATCAAGAAATCCAGAATTAAACTTCCATTTATTTCCAAATGACAAATTTAAAATTCCAGTTGCTGCGGATAATGGAAGTAAAGAATTAATTAGATGATTTGAAACTAATATTTGTTCAGCTTCAGTTAAACATGTAATTCTGATAGAACTTTAAATAAACTGAAATATATTTTTCCAAAAGCAATCGATTTTCCATGATGTAATGGCGAAGAAATTATAGCACGAATATTAAGTAATAACACAAATAGAACAATAATAAACACACGTGGCTATTATATTTACTAACAACAAAAGTTGGAAAAGCACCATCTATCGATCATTACAAACACGGATACGGAATCAAACCATAAAATTTGAGATTAGCGAAATAGTTTTCGACCATATCACTAAAAATTGGGTATATTATTAAATAAAATTTGATATATATATATATATATATATATATATATATATATATAAACTATTGATCTGAACATTTAAATTTTTGTTATTTGCAAATATGAAATGCTTCAGTTGCAGGATCAATGCCTAAATATGTTAAAATATGCAATTAAATACATTCAGAAAAAGTAAAAAAAGTTTAAGCATGTACTTTTAAAAAGTTGTGGATTTTATTATTATTATTATTGTTGCGTACTTGGGGGTTCGTGAGTTGTCCGAGAATGAAAGGCAAAACTTATAAAAATTCAGTAATTTATTCACAGAAAGTTCCAGAGAAATACAGGTCTATAACCCAAGTATCAGCTTCAATTCAACCAATAAACACAGATTAAACAACATCTGTCAATAGCAAATCCACAGTACAAACTGTATAGCAATAACACTTAAAGCAAGACTCTTTCAAAGAGGCTCAAACAATGCAAGCATTAGCGAAGCTGACTGAGAACTGAACTGACTCTGACTTTGATCACAGACTGAACTGAACTGACTCTGACTCTGATCACAGACTGAACTGCACTGACTCTGACTGGCCTTGGCGGGAAAGCGCTCTCCTATACCCCTGTAGAAAAGCGTGGAACGTTCCAGAAATCTCCATATCTCATCAGCCAATGGGATTAGAGCTTCCATATTTGGTATATCCCATATAAGGATTTTCTCGCCAAGGTCGCGAAAAAAATAGCCAAGGTGGGGAAAAGTCGCCAAAATTGGCGCCAAATCCATTATTGCTTTATTGGGCTTTTTAATGCGTTTTTAAGGGGAAATAAGGCTATTTCAACGCTAAAATGACTAGAAATGGACAAAATTAGCACTTTATCAACTTACTAAGTCTCTTTGAAAGATTTTATACAAAAATAAACACAATTATTTACAATTTTGTAACATTATAATTATTATTACTCGAAAGATTATTTACAGACTTCCAAGACTTCAGTAATCTTATATTGTGCTTTATATATACTTGAAATGTATTTTTAAGTAGAAAGTATGATTTACGATTTTTTTTTTCATTGTATAATGAACATTTTTTAAAAGATATTTCTTCAAAAACTATCAATGTAATTGAAATTTAACAAATGCAACCATACACATCATAAAAACTCACCTTTATTGAAATTACTGTAATTTTTTAAATACTTGTAAAACAGGCTTTACAATTTTTATTATTATCAATTCAAAAGTTGAATAGTAGAGCATAAAACTAAAATATCATGTACTTTCTTTACTTTTCGGCCTTTTCTAAAACTACACTTTTACTTTTTTTTTTTTTTGTTCAGATTACATAAAAAAAAATCTAACATTTCAATTGTGAACATTCCATTTGATCCAGAATTTCACGTCATTTGCTTTTGTGAAGATAGTTTTTTTTTTTTTTTTTTTTTTTTTTTTTTTTTCTCTCTCTCTCTTTAGAAATCATAAGAGCTCAAGATGAGTTCGTTTTCCCAGAGGGGATAATGGGAAAAATGTCAGCACCTAAAGTTTTATGATAGAAAGCTATTTCTCAGTAGATTTAAATGCTTCAGATATAATATTTTCATAACAGGCAATTTTTCCTATGAATATAATGCCCTTTAGAAAAAATAACTTTTTCAAAAGTTTGATATTGTTTATTTACGTTTTAAATTATTTTACAGATAGTTATTTAAGTATGAGTAAAGATATCACTACTTGGCAATTTTGGAAATATTAAAAGAATATTTACCAGATCTTTTTTTAATTTAGGCTATGCGGTACAGTAACAAAATATATTTTATCAATAGGACTTCAAGGCTCGAATATAATGACGTTTCAGTTTCTATTGTATACTAGCGAGCTTCGCCCGCTAGCGGGTCAGTATTTTCAAATGAATCACTAAAATTAATGAATCACTAACAGTAACTTTTAGTGGTAAGAAAAAAAATTAAAAAAAAAAAAAAAATCATTTCTCATTAAGTAAAAAGTCGGCCCGGGTCCCCACTGACTTCGGCAGCGCAGTCCCGTGCGCGCTGCGTGCGCGTATTCCTTCCCTCACCCTTCGTGGCTCCTAAAAAAAAAATCGGATCGGGTAAAAACTCCCATCGGGTCCCCACTGCCTCCGACAGCGCAGACCCATGCGCGCTGCGCGCACGTGTGGAGGTATACGTGCGCTGCGCGCACATATTCCTACTCAAGTCAAAATTTTATTCTTAAGAAAATTTAAGAAATCATTTCTCATCGGGTAAAAATTCGGACCGGGTCCCCACTGCCTTCCGCAGCGCACAACTTAAGGGATACACGCGCTGCGCGCGCGTATTCCTTACCTGACCCTTCGTGCCTGAAAAAAAAAATTCTGATCGGGTAAAAACTCCCACCGGGTCCCCACTGCCTCCGGCAGCGCAGACCCATGCGCGCAGCGCGCGCACGTGTAAAGGTATACGTGCGCTGTGCGCACATATTCCTTCTCAAGTCAAAATTTTATTCTTAAGAAAGTTTAAAAAATCATTTTTCATCGGGTACAAATTCGGACCGGGTTCCCACTGCCTTCGGCAGCGCAGTCCCGTGTGTTCTGCGCGCGCACAAGTTAGGAGATAAGCGCGCGGTGCAAGCCTATTTCTTCCCCCACCCTTTCATTCCCTCTTAATTAACCTACGTATACCAATTTTGAACGATCTAACTCAATTGACTGAGATGCAAAAGAAAACGTAATCAGGACACCTCAAAACGTGTAAATCTGGTGAAAACTTTCGATAATATAAAAGTACTTTAAAATATCTTTCGGATGATGTATTAAAAATAATTTAATCATAATTAGAAATTGAAATTTTGAAATTTTAAAATATTACAGCGCCATCTGGGGGTAGAAATTTCTGTAACAGATTTAAATTCTATATAAAAGTAAGTGCAGTAATTAAACGCGGGGGGGGGGGTTGAGGCGGACGGCAGCCCCCTCACACATAACTAATTATAATATAAAACTTTTCCGAAGCCTAATTTGAATTGTTTTATTATAGGTTTACATAACAGTACTCGTTATGTTACCACTTAATCTGCAACCTGTATTTATAGTATTAAATTTCAGGGTAAGTGAAAGTCATGTGAGTGACACAACACATTATTTAACATCTTTTAGTTCTATCTAAGTTTAGACGCGATTACATTTTCTGTTACAATCCGGCATTGCAGTGATTTTTTTTTTTCAATATATGCATTTGGTTACTGCGTTCTCTAGTGGGATAAACTATTAAATATGTACAAGGTCTTTTTATGAAATATTATCATTTTTCAAAAATTCTAACTAAAGATTATGAACTGCAAAGGAGGGAAAATCATTGCTAATTACCTTTTCTTTTTCAATAAATTTATTAGATTCTCTAATTAAATAATTTTTTTTTTTTTTTTATTGGTTTGGTACATTAATTTCGTAACTTTAAATAAAATTTCCATTGGATTTTCAGTAGATATTTTTGCGAGTGCAGATTTTTTAAAGTTATTTTTTTATATGTGGGATATGTCTATTAATTTTTTTTTCTTTTAAAGGCTGGGTGGTCATACCTATATAATATTGTAGTTGGTTAAATTCATTAATAAAGATATTTTTATTTGTACTTAAAGAATATTATTTTGAAAGAAAAAGACACTGAAACTATTACATTTTTAACATTTTAAGCATGTTCTCATTTAAACTTTTAGGAATTATGACATTTTAAACTAAGTATGGATCTTAAATCAAAGATCTTGACTACTCACTTTTATAGAATGTTTTTGCAATTGTATATATTTTTTAAACATACAATTCAGATATTAAGAAACAAATAAACTCCGATGAAGACTTCAAAATAAAGAGAGTCAAAAGCCTAGTTTAAAATGTGACTTTAGGAAATATTTTAACATATGTGTGTGTGGAAAATTTAATAGGTATTTATGCTTGATAAAAGTTATATATTGCAATATTGTTGAAGTGTTTAATGTGGTTACATAAAAATTATATATTGTTAAGTAAATTAATAATAATTAAATATGCAATGTACTTGAACTATAAATTTAAAAAATTAAATTTGTCCAAATCAAAAAATTGTGAAGTACTGCACACCACAATTAGCTGATGTATATCTTAGCAAAATCTAAGAATTTCCATGAATAGTTCTTGAGTGTATAAAAATTTTATAACTGAAATATTTTGGCCTACTTCAAAATTAAATATTTCCTAAAATAATGCTTTGATAAATAAACGTTTGTTTCATTATTTTTAACACGTATTTCTGTACAAAACTTCCAAGTTTCATGTTTTTATGTGAAACAGTGTTTACGGTATAATGTAAGAAAGCGGCAAAAACACAATAAAGAGGAAAACGGCATAGGTAGTTGCTTTGTTTTTAAGAAATATATTTATATATATGATATACAAACCGTGTTTTCTTCAAAAATAAAACAAAAATGAGTTAATGATTTTTCTGTGAACTTAACATTAAATAGCACAAAATTATACTATTATTTCAAACCAAAAAAATTTTTTATCACATTTAAACGCTCTTAGAAAGTTGGGGTTTCAATCAAACAGTGTTTCCTCCAGAGCTTGTTTTCATTCAAACCGTGATTTCTCCATCCGACCAGTCAGAACAGTTCTTTCTGGTCGCGTGACTCGTACATGTACTAACTTTTTATGTTTGTTTATTTAGTTAGTTCTACCTTGTTTTCTTTCTTTTAGAGGAGTGTATTTTTTTTTTTTTTTTTTTTTTTTTTTTCAAATGGAAGAATTATTAGGTGAGTACTTCTAATTACGGAACTAGAAAAAGTCAGAGAATTGATGGGAAAAGAAAAGAAACGAAAAAGAAACGATATTCCCCATTTCAGTTAACGTTTATTCTCCATGCAAACATTCTAGTAATACTTTTTCACGCACTGATGATAGTCCTAATGACGTTAAGAAGTTTTGGGATAGACTTTACGAAATTGCGCACAAACAGTGATAAGATTCTATTATAGCCTCATTTGTTGTTGCAAAATATGTAACTCGACGTAGACCTAATAACCCAGTCCAAAATGAATCGCAATCATCTGGCTCAAAGCATGCATTTTCTGCTTCTTTTTTTATTACTAGTAGCAGTGGTAGGAGAATTCCCGTGTGTAAAAACAATTTCATGGCTATAACTAAAATAGGTCGTACAAGGCTAGCCAGTATTGTTACTAAAGTACATGCTGGTGAATCAATTGAGTAAAGAAGAGGAGGCGATAGAAAATGTCACAAGGTAAGAAATAAGGTAAGAAAACAAGGTAAGAATATTCATCTCGAACAAAAAGGCATCAGAAAGTCATTATGGAGACAAAAATCAAAGCGATTGTACTTGCACTGTACATTAAGTATAAGGAAGTTGCATGAAGTTTACAACAAGAACTGCAACGAGGACCTGGACAAAGTTAATTTCGCTATGTTCAGGAGAATATTCATAAATGAATTTAATATAGGATTTAAGTCTCCTTCTAGTGATGTTTGCAGCACGTGTTCTTTACTTCACCAAAAATAAAGTCCTGTCCTGCAGGTTCTACAGAAAAAGTTGATCATATGACTGACAAAAGAATTCATATACTAAGAGCCAATGCATTTTATTCCATTATGAAAGAAAGTACAGATAAATCAGTCGTTAGTTTATTTTTTTATTTACAACAAATTCAACAGCTGCCAAAAACAAATATTTAAGATGCCTATTACGTAAGGCAATTCAACTGTTACAGCTTATGCATAATGAGTTTAGATGGTCTAAATACAACTTTTTATACTTTGTCTGAGGAGTTAGCAGTCAAAGGCAGCACTGAAATATCGTCCGCTTTATATTGTCACATGGACCTTGAAGGTAAAAAAAATCTATGCGGCTCTTTAGTGATGGGTCTATTGCCCAAAATAAGAATAACATATTTCTTGAAATGCTATTGCACTTTTTGTACACTACAAAGTCAAGCATTGAAAATATAGTATTGTACTTTCCTGTCAGAGGGCATAGTTTCCTTCCAGCACATCGTATATTCGGTCGTGTTGAGAAGATCATCAGAAAAAATGTAACAATAACATCAAAGGAACAATACTATGAACTGTATCAGAAAGTTGGTGATGTAAAAATATTGGAGATTGGTTGGAAACTTTATAATACGAAATGACTTAATGCTTATTTCAAAAATTTACCATACATATCAGAACTGAAAAGAATAGTTTTAGAAAAAAATAGAGAAAGTGTGATGGTCAAAGGATTCAAAAACTATAAATTCGAAGATATAAAAAAATAATCTGGAGCAAAACGTTTTAGGAATGGGATTAATACTGCTATTATACGAAATGTTGTCTTACAGTGTCTTCCTCTGAGTCATGGAATATCACTTGAAAAGAAAAATGACGTAGACAAACCTTTAAAATTGATGTATGGTGAAGAGTGGAAAAATCAGCCTGATTTTAAATGGTATAAAGATATCATTACTAATAGCTTTAATGTAAAATATGAAGAAACAGAGGAAGCATTCAATTGCTTATGTGATGATATTGGTTTAAAAATTTAAATTTCAAATTGGCTTAAAAATTTTAGTTCTTCCCTACAATTTGCAGGACGATTTTTCACGTGTAAATATTTAATTTTATTTTATAATTAC
Source organism: Salticus scenicus (assembly GCA_963930645.1). Classification (NCBI taxonomy): domain Eukaryota; kingdom Metazoa; phylum Arthropoda; class Arachnida; order Araneae; family Salticidae; genus Salticus; species Salticus scenicus. The sequence goes on from OZ005652.1 coordinate 92,284,558, forward strand.
ATAACAAAGTCTGTTCTGTTGATTAGTTTTATTTCATTAAAAATGTTATTTCATCAATATGCGAGTTACATACTTTTTCATTGAAAAATGTTTTGTCCACATTGGAAACATTCAAAACATGTGTTCTCCTCTGTGTTTCGGTCAAAACATGCTTTCTCCAAATTTCAAATGCATTTTTATAATTAACTCTAAGTTTATTAAAGTATGCCTACAGATCTTCGTAGTAACCAGTAATACAACTTAACAAACGATAATTAGGGTCTAAGAAGGGTTATTTTTTAATTTATCAGTTTTTTGTGTTTTCTGAAAAAATGTATTCGAAGGAGAAAACACGGTTTGAATGTTTGCTCCTCATATACATACATATATACATATATATATATATATATATATATATATATATATATATATATATATATATGTATGTATCATATTTATACCTAAAATATAATGTTGTGGCAATCATAAAACTCTCTTTAATCTTATTCCAAACATTTGGCCCAATTTATTAATATTACACAATCAACATATCGGAAAGAAAATCATATTTATTGAAAATTTATTTTTCCAACAATGTAAAAATAATGTCGTACCGGAAGTCGAACCCCGGAACTTTGACTTACAAGGTCAACGTTCTAACAATTGAGCTATGCAGGCCGACAACCGGTGGGGACACTCAGACAAACGTTAGCCAGAACAACTGGTCTATCATGTAGATAGCTCGACAGTATAAGCCGCAGGTAATGGAAAACACCATTAAAAAATGGGAGGAATAAATACATTTATTAATATCACACAATGAACAGATTGGAAAGAAAATCATATTTATCAATATGATTTTCTGAATAAATATGATTTTTTCCCACACTGTTGATTGTGTGATATTAATAAATGTATTTATTCCTCCCATTTTTAATGGTGTTTTCCATTACCTGCGGCTTATTCTGTCGAGCTATCTACATGATAGACCAGTTGTTCTGACTATAGATTGTCTGAGTGGGTAATGCCCACCGGTTATCGGCCTGGATAGCTCAGCTGGTAGAGCGTTGACATTGTAAGTCAAAGTTCCGGGGTTCGACTCCCGGTCCGGGCATTATTTTCCCTTAGTTGGAAAAACAAATTTTCAATAAATTTGGCCCCATGCCTAAAAATTTAATTAACATAATTTCTTAGAACAAAACTCTTACATGTGTTGTTTGTTAGAACTTTAACCAGTTGTTGCAACGACATCGCATGGCTGACAAATTACAGCGATACCGTTCAGCATTATGTATGAAAATAAAAGTATCAAAATTCATATAAATTTCTTCTGAAGCGTCTAGATTCTTGAGATAACACGCACCAGATACTGTGTATCAAAAACGGTTTACGAACGTTTTTTTTTTTTTTTTAAACTTATTTTTTCTTTTTTAGATAAAAAAATAAACTATTGTTATTTTACGACTACAAAACCTGATATTTCTGATGGATTTCTTAATTAGAAAAGGCCATGATGGGGATGGGGAAAAACAGGAAATTTTAGGTTTTATGTAAGAATTTACTTTCATTATGTCGGCTAGTTATAGTTCACCTAATAATATATTCTTACAGAGGTTGTTGACACAATGTTTTCGTTTCTTTCTTACAAAATTCATGTAGCACCTATACATTCGAATAAATTATAGCGAAATTCATATAGATGGATGTAAATTATACGGCTAGCCCTTGTTTTAGAAAAAAAAAAAAACTCAGACGTTAAAGTTTACAGTGTAGGGTAAGATGGTCCAAAATAAAAATATCACATTTTCTATAATGTGAATCTTTTATATATTATTGTTTATTAAATATCATCCATCGGATGTTGATAAAGAACGACGTTAGTTTAAAAATATTTATAAATAATTCATAGCACTAACAAGAAACATGCCAAATTAAAAAGGGCACAAACTTTTTTAAAAATGAGCAAAATTGTATCAAAATTGCTCCGAAACAATACATACTTAAATTTGAAAATTCATGCGTTCATTTTTGAGTATATTGACAAGTCAAACATGGAGATATTGTGATTCTTATTCGTCAACTCTATTTTTGAGCATGTAAATATACTCAAACATGAGTACATGGGTTTTCAAATTTAAGTATATATTGTTTCGGAGCTATTTTGAGACAATTTAGCTCCTTTTGAAAAAAACTATTTTTTACAGTGCAATAAAAACCCCGTTTTGCATAATGTGCATCTTATGTATCACGTTTCGTGCAATAACTACCACAAATTGTCTAAACGTGAAAAACTGTTCTTAAAATTATGAAAAATGCTCTATTGAATTAGACACTAATCTTATTAAGCATATTATGAAAAGTGTGGCTGCAAAAGCCCCCTCCCGAATGATATGCATTCAAATTTACTCATTGTTTTCACGCATCAACTTTCATTCATTTATAAACTATAGAAACGTAAAAACATTCTTATCGAATTACAATTAGTTTTCTTTATATCCATCTCACATATAAAGTGTAATGCACGTGTAATATAATAGTTAAAATATAGGATAGTAAAGAACCATGAAAATAACAGCATAGTAGCGCCCAGCTGCCGACCATAAATATGCATACAAATTAAATAAGTATAGATTCTATGATTGTCCCATCACTTAATACATTTGACATATTATAAGATACAAAAGATGAAATATTCCGTAAAAGAAAATAAAATATAATTATAAAATAAAAAAGCTTTTTATACCCCCTGCTTTTAAATTTTATGTTGAGTCATAGCTATAGAAACTACATTAGCACTTTATCAATGTGTATAGAATTTTTAAAGTGATAATGACATATATATTTTTGTGAGACACATAATTTAACTTTTTAGAAATTTTTCATGTTTAATTAAATGTATTTTTTTTATTTATTTATTTTTTTTTTTTTTTTTGCAAAAATTAAATTATAGCTAATATTTTAATGGTTATTTTTAAAGCTATCAGGGGGGGGGGGGTAGTATTTTCATATTTTAATTAATTAAAAGAAAAGTAATCAAAAATTCGAAAATCGGGCTTCGAAGTATTGTTTTGTCATCGGGTTCTGAGCTATTCTGAAAGTTTCAAATGTCTAGCTAGTAGGGAAGATAGTTAAAAGTTGATTGCAAGATTTGTTCCGGACAAACAAGAATAGAAGTCAATAATAACATGGTAAATAGGGTTTGAAAAAACTGCGTCAAAGAGGAAATATACTTTTTTTCAATAATATTCACTCACATATAAAGATTACCGTCCGTGTACAATATTGAATCTTAATAAGGACTTTTTGTAAATTAGACAATTGTATGATATACCGTTTATTCTAAAATATAATCAGAGCCAATTTGTTTTAAACTCCAATTAAATATAAAATTTCATGAAATTATCTGCACTGTTTTGTAAAACACAGTTTCTATGAAAGTTGAGCAACAGAAATACAAAAGGGTGGACAGCCATTTTCTAAAAAAAGTTGGAATAACATGCGAGGCACCTTAAAAGGCATAAGTAGAACAGACGGGAAAGTCAAAAACTTTTATAAACTTAGAACTGTCTATGTATATAAAAGTAAATAAAAAATACTTTTTTTATTTTTTAAACAGTTATAAAAAGACAAACATTTCTGTAAGTCGCAATGTTTAGGCTGTAATCAGAGTTTTAATTAACAAATAATATTAAGATTAATAGTAATCTGGTGTATCACTCACACGACTTTATCTTACCCTGCATTTCAGTACTATACAGACATATTGTTGATTAAGTCAAAAAATCAATAATTTAAGATAATAAACTTCAATCTACTTTTAAAAAAGGATCTAAAATAGATTCTATTTAACATAGGTTCTATTTAACAGTTCTATTTAACATATTATTCTCTTTAACTCCTCCCTCAATTATAGTGCCTAAACTTTTTTTTTTTTTTTTTTTTTTTTTAAGGCTGTTATTAATTTGCCTTGAAAGAGTCTTGTTTAAGGATTTTGTAGTGGCAACCTAATACAAAATTCAAAATACCAAATTTGATTATCCTGCAGTTACTTGTTTTTAAGTATAGAGATATATATACATACAGATTATTCGCTAAAAATTCGACTTTCGTAATTAGGGTTTCTTGAAACGTGGTATTATACAAGAAACCATAGTTGAAAGTGGAACTTCAAAAAAATATTTTGCTTATAGTACGGGTATGAAAAATTAATTTGATCAGTGTTCGACGACATAGTAAAATGTAGCAAAGCCCTTCCACCAATTGCATTCATTAAAAAAGAATGTTTAGCTTAATTTTGTATAGCTCTGTATACTGTCAATAAATTATATGCATATCACATTTTGTACACAAAGTTAATTTTACATGAAAAACTTCTAACACGAAATGAAATACACTTCCAGCAATATCCAAATATAGCCCAAATATATCTAAATACTTTGGGTGCCCCTACAAACAAATAATGATTTTCATAACAAAATCTACATAAAACACGTTTTAAATGCATATGAAAAATAGGTTAATTCCATTTCGTTTCGGTCAGCCTACAGATGTTGTACAGTATTTACCAGAAATTTCTCCCATAGACGCAATGTACGCTAAAAACAAGATTTTTGTTCAAGCAGGGACATTAAAACGTGGAAACATAACAAAAACTCAATTTCAAAAATTTCTATCGAAAGTAATACTTTCTCGACCATATGTATGGTTAAGAGAAAAAAAAAAAAAAAAAAAAAAAAAAAGTACGTTACAAAATTGAATTTTTCTCGAACGAAAGAAAAATAATTTTACAAATATTCTAAAACTTCAGTATTAAACTTTACATATACATATATATATATCTTAAATTTATTATACAGACAAGAACAGAGCTGGATTACTTTTCGCAATTCTGCTAAAAGACATAAGTTCTATATAAACTATTTTCAATCTCAAATATGATATAGGTATTTCCAAAATTTATTTCCCTTTTGTTAATGTCAGCAGTTTTAAATCTGCGATTAAAAATATTACATACTACTTGTTATATATGTAATATAATATTTCTTTTTCAGCCTTTTTGGCTTACGTTTATCGATCTTCCTTATAAACTTCATATAAAATATATACTTTATATTTCTTTTTGCATCTATCTTTTTACTGTCCGAAAATAAAGCTTTCATTTCTCTGTGTTTTGCAGTTGTTTGTGCAAAAGTTCAAAGGCAGTCTAGGAATGTGTCACACTTTTGAACTTACAGAAGAAAATAATAATCATAAAGATATGTGAATATTTTTAACTTTGAATTTTACCATTCATTGCAGTCAAGGTATACAACGTAAGCACTAACTGGGTAGTGTAAAAGTGAGTTATCTCCCTGTAAGTAGATTTTAAAATAACGAGCTCTTTGCATAGTCAAGATTCTGAAAGCATTATCGAGTTTTAGTGTTTAAAACAAATCGGAGTTATGAGAACTTACAAATTATTTAAGAAGAATAACTTAAAACAACTTAGAAATTTTATTTTTATGGTAAATATTTAAATGTTTTAGTTTTTTGGTAAAAAAAAAAAAAAAAAAAAAAAAAAAAAGCATAGACCTTTATGAGATTTTTATGAAATTATTAAAGTTTTTTTTTTTTTTTTTTTCAAATGAAATGTGTTGACTAAATGTGACACAATTAAGCAAAAATATACATATTTAAAAAATAATGGAGCCACTTTTAGAGCCGTGCAATCAATCTTATAATTCTCTAGATATCGATACTGTTTTTTTTTTTTTTTTTTTTTTTTTTTTTTGTATTAAAATTATTCACTTTCACAAAATTTAATATACTGGTAGCATATTGATGTTTTCTTTAAAAATGAATAAAGCTGAGACTTCACATGAAATACATGATATTACAATTTCTACATGATGCATTTTGAAATCTCACATTATCCATAACAATTTAAGAAAATTAAATGTTTTATTTTCTACAGACATTTTTATACTTTGTATACATACATATAATTAATACATATACATATAATTTTAAGTTTAAAGAAAAATATTACTTTATTTTAAATTAAAATTACTTTTAGCAGTTATATATACTAAGCATAAAAAGTTCCAATGTCGATAAAATAGACAATGCGCTTTTATTAAAATAGTATAAAATTATTCAGCTATAAAGAAACATGGGTAGCGCAAAACAACATAAAATCTCATTTATAAGCAAAATTGCTTTCGCTTTGCCATTTCGATTTCTAGAACAAGCACAATATCTTTATATTAAATAAAAAAAGAATAAATAACAATCTAAGCTATTTTTTCCTGACGCAAATGTTCGACTCATTTGACATTTATTCAATGGAAGTTCTTTGTGAACATTTATTGAGTAAAAAAGAAAGGAACAAATTCCGCTCCCAAATGTAATGAGCTTGATAGAAATAAAGAAGTGTCACATTATATTAAATTTTCCAACAAAACCTATACTGGTTTATTCGTACAATGAAATATTAAGTGTATATTAAGATATTTATGAAAATTATCTAGTATATTTATGTATTTTTTATTAAATTCGAGTTGTTTTAAATGCTAAAAAAAAATAATAATAAAAATAAATGAATAAACAAGTGATTATATATCTATATCTATATATACATACATATTATTGTACTAAAATTTATTTCTAAATGCATAATATGCATGCATCGTTTTGGGTGCAAAGTTCAAAGCCGAATGTCTAGATAAAAATGACTAAATCCTTCATGGGAGGCCCTTCGTAGAGACTTTTCTAATTAATCTAAATTTTCTAATTTTGGGAAAATTATGGAAAACCACAAACAGACAGGCACAAGAGAGTGAGATGGATTCGAACTCGAAATTTCCCTTCTATCAGCTTCCAGATCATACTCGGTCAATGATTGGCTTATGCATGTATGTGAATTAAATAATTGTTTTTTTTTTTTTTTTTTTTTTTTTTTTTTGTCCGAGCAAAGATATTTAAAATGTATAATAATATTTAAAAAGGATTTTTATTTATTTATTATTTTTTTTTAAACATAAATAAGTGGGGAAATAATATAATCCCGCCATTATTCATAACATGGCACTAAATTCCATATGTACGATGTAAAATCATTTACATATTCACAAAAATGGGTTAAATTTTTCAGTTTTAATTTTATTGTAAACCAATGAGAAAATGTTTAGTTATGAGATCCCGTCCTTGTTTTTAAATTCCTACTATTAGTTTACATTCTCCCTATGTATAGCTTGTAGAAATCTTGCAATCGATTTTCAACTAACTTCCCGACTAGCTAGAAATTTGAAACTTTCAGTATTGCTCAGAAAAGGTTGACAGCACAAAACTTTGAAGTCCGATTTTCGAATTTTTTGTTAGTTTTCTTATAATTAATTAAAATATGAAAATAAAAACATCCTGATAGCGTTAATATAGCCACTAAAATATTAGCTATAATTTAATTGTTGAAAAAAAAAAATACGAGTTCATTTTCTTTCCACATAAAAATAAATACATTTAATTAAACGTGAATGTTATAAAACTATAAAAAGTTAAATTATGCATTTTAAAAAAATTTACATCATTGTCACTTTAAAAATTTTATGCACATTGATAAGAGCTCTGTGATTAATCAGAATGTTTAATACATGGTACATAAAAAAGTTTTTTTTTTTTTTTTTAATCTTACAATTGCTTTTCTTTCATTTTGCACGCGCGCTTTTTATTTCCTAATTCAAAATCATTAAAAAAAGCTTTTTCGATAGTGTTTGTAAGTAGGAATTGACTTTAAAAATTTTCTTTTACATTACTTGTTTAATATTAGTTAACATGTTTATATGCTTCTTTCTAAACAGCATTATTAAACTCAATATAAAATATTTTGAATACAACATATTGATTTAATTTTCTTTTTTATTAATATTATTCCCATATATGAATAGAATAGATCAATTCTCTATTTATAATAAATATCTGAATCCTTTTCAACAAACTACGATTTATAATTTATTTTATCTATCAACTGTTTTACATTTAATCTGCACTGAAAAATACAAACATAACTCATTTTTATTGGTATCTAAAACTTTTTCTTATCTAGAATTTCTACAAACATATTTCTTAAAAGATAGTTTTGTTTTCTGTTAACAATATTTCAAACATCTCAAGATGAACATTCTTCTCCTGAGAGGAAATGGGAAATGTGTCAGTGCCCTATATTTAGTTATGAGATCCTGTTCTTGTTTTTTAATATTAGTTGATGTATTTATATGTATGCTTTTAAGCAGCATTATTAAACTCAATATAAAATATTTTGAATACAACATATTGATTTAGTTTTCTTTTTTAATTATATTATTCTCATATATGATTAGAATAGATCAATTCTCTAATTATAATAAATTTCTTAATCCTTTTCAATAAACTACAACTTGTGATTTATTTAATCTATTATCTGTTTTACATTTAATCTGCACCTAATTAAAAGTACAAATATAATTCATTTTTATCAGTATCTAAAACTTATTCTTATCTAGAATTCCTACAAACATACTTCTTGAAAGATAGTTTTGTTTTCTGTTAACAAAATTATAAACGTCTCAAGATGAACATTCTTCTTCTTGGTAGATAATGGAAAATGTGTCATCGTGCTGTGTTGTATGACCGATTGTTACACTCGAATTCAAGGAATTGGAAATACAATTTTTTGAGAAAAATCAATGCTTCACTGAGTGTTTCAATTGTCTGTGTACGAAAGTATATATCAATAACAAGAAGGAAAAGAAGTTAATATAGAAATAATTTTTTTATAGAGCTTTTCTAAAATGAGAATTTTTTTTTTTTTTCCTGTTGAATATAGACTTTAAGGTATTTGATTTTGTATAATTTATTCAAACAGTAATTGTATATAGGCTAGTATTATCTATTATAGAAAACATATTTTGATGGATTTATTAAATTACGTTTCACAGTTTCAAAGACTGCTTAATCTTGGAATGGAACCAGTGGACATTGCATCAACGGAGATAATGAGATCGATTACTATTGTACTTTAAACAACTGTACAAAACAGCTTTGGAAACAGTTTTGATTATCAGAATGCCTTGTGCAAAGGGACTAGTCCTTCCTTTAACCCTTAGTTTGATTAAAATGCTTGCTATTTCTGGGGAAGTAAAAGTAATACATCTGAAAAATTTAACTGACTGGGTAAATGAACTAAATGAAATTTTTAAAAGTATACCGCTTAAAACATCTGCACTTTAGATGACACGGGACTATTTTATCGAATTTCGCCTAATAAACTCGATTATTCAAGTGAAATATTACTCAGCTGGTAAAACATTATGGAACATCTCACGGTGATACATTGCTGTATTATAAAATAAGAGTAAATAAAAACTTATGAATGAAAATGCTGGGAAACCAAGATACTTAAAATACATCAATTCAAATGATTATAGGTCCACTGTCGTAGATGTCACAAAACACGATGTCAGAAGGTTTGAATGCTTTTAATGAAGCATTGTCTAGAAAAAAAGAAAAAAAGATTTAGTAATTTCCTAACAATTTGCCATACGACCTATGGAATAGAAAACAAAAATCAGTAAAAGATTTTTCTCTTTAAATGGGAAATATCAGTATTGCAGCTCTTATTTCAAGATTAGAAATTCGATCCTTGAAGAAAACTCTTTTTACGACACGATCTTTTTCAAACAGTTTGTGTAAACAGCGACCACATTGCCAATTGTGCCAATGTGTGTACTAAATGTCTTGCAGTAGAAAGTAGAGACTGATAAATATGTAGCAGAGGGATGTGTTCAGCTCTTCTCGAAGAAATCATACTATGAGATTACGGTTTCATTTGTCCTCAGTGAAAAAAACAGATAAAACGTCTGATATACATAAAATTTTTGAACTTGTCTAAGAGAATGGCAGTGTTCAAATCCAAACATATTTAGAAATCGATGGAAATTTGTGTACTGAAGACACCAATGAACGACATAAAATTTATAAATCTACGACATAAGAAACGAGATGGAACGTCTTAAAATTTATGTCATAAAGATATAATTATTTTAAGTGTAGTTTAATAAAACCAGATTGAAAAACAATAACGTAGGAGGAAAGGCTTCAGAGGTACAATATGATACCAAAAACTATACACATGCGTAATGTTTAAAGTACAACTCTCAGTTAGAGAAAAAAAAATTACTGTTCGTGATTGTAAAGGAGTTAATATCACCAACAACTTTAATATTCAGGAAAAAAAAAAGCTTGCCATACACAGACTTTAATACAAATCTGTGTAGCAGATTATTTTCTTTAAATATCTGTAAGTGCAAAATTATATTTTAAATTTTATACATATATGTAAAAAAAAAAATACTTCTTTATAAGGAAAGGGCATGTTTACAAACAAACGCACTGTCAATCAAACTTTGCCACTGTGGTACAGCGTCTGGAATAAACAGTGTGGAAAGCGGCGAATAAAATTGTACTAAAAAAATTAAGCCTGTCACCAGATGTCATTGTAATCGAAGCTAGTGTCACGACAACAAAACCGAGACTCCCTATTCGTTAATTATATGCTTAGATCACGTGATTAAACTGACGAAACTGGGAAAAGCCAATCAGGTCTTTGATTTGAGCAATAGCTTCGATCACAGCGGCATCTGGGTAAGCTTAAATTTTGTAGCATTATTTTAACATCATGGTTATACGCGATTGCCACACTGTTTATTCTAGACGCTGTATCTGTGGCAAAAGGTTGACCTGTATTGGAGGAAATGCTAACATTTTGTTACTCTACCCATGACTGCAAGTGAAATCACGTGCCCTTTTCTTATTGAGAATTTTTGTTTTTCGGTTAACTTTAAATTCATAGAATGCCTATATTAATGTTATTTATTTACATACCATAGATTTAAAGCTCGACACAATTTGAACATATAATTAAAGTACATATTTAGTACATGTTCTCTGAAAAAGATAGTCTAATGAAAAGAAAAAATATTCTGTTGGGTGTCCCTATTTGTACGCAAATACTACCGCTCGCGGTCTGAAGAAAATAAAAAAAATTATATCTATAATTAGTAGGAAAATTAAATGTACATTATGGGGAAGATTGCTTGAAAAATGTTGACTTTAACCACAAACACACACACACAAAAAATAAAAAGACTATATATATATGTATATATTAAGTTTCAGTAGCATATTTTCAAAAAACTTTGTAATCTTATTATATGTATTATAAAGTAATGATATATGCTTTTTAAATGTTCCACTTTCCTTTCTTTAAAAACTTTTTTTTTTTTTTTTTTTTTTTTTTTTTGTTAAATGTTTGTCAAATTTACATATATTAAAAAAACCTATGACACATTTCGTTCTTTCTGAAAATCAAGGAAACTAGGAACCTTAAGGTTATTCTATTTTCCTTTACTTACATATTCATGATGAAATCTCAACGTTATTTCCAAGCACTTTGGAATAACACCAGAAATTTATTCATGTTGTTCAAGTTTCAACTATGCATTCTATTTTTTTTTCTAAAAATACGCCTACCCTTAAAATGGTGAAACAGTGACCTTTTTCTATAAGTAAAATAACTAAACTGTCATCGTGTGTCATGAAAGTAGAATTCGTGGGATTTCTTAACGTTTAGGTAATAAAATAATTCAGTAATAAAAAAGGCTTCTGGATAAAATGACGTAAGCTCAGTGTATACCACTGAGAAACTACTCAGTGTAAACCACTGGTTTTATTTCTGTAATTTTTTACAGAACCAGAATTCTATATTTTTAACGCCATTTTTATTTCTGCTACTTAAACGATACATATTTTGTATAATCTAATCTAAATATCTAAATAGCAAATTTAACAATAATTTCCAAGTACACACACTTATGCCTTAGCCTAAATATCCAAGCCTCGGTATCATCATTAACTTTAATAGCAACATTTCCGCTTACCAAGTTATAGATTAACATTATATATATATATAGAGAGAGAGAGAGAAAGAGAGAAAGAGATTAAGTGCATCCGTAATTTATAACTATTTCAACAAAATATACTGACACAACTAATAATGTAAATTTGAATGTGAAAAAAAGTAAGAATAACTCCTTTAAATATTTACTACAGATAACGGTTAAAAAAAAAAATATTGTTACAAAATTGTAAATAATTGTGTTTATTTTTGTATAATTCTCTCAAAGAGGCTTAGTAAGTTGATAAAGTGCTAATTTTGTGCATTTCTAGTCGTTTTAGCGTTAAAATAGCCTTATTTTCCCTTAAAAACGCATTAAAAAGCCCCAATAAGGCAGATAATGGATTTGGCGCCAAATTTGGTGACTTTTCCCCACCTTGGCGATTTTTTGGCGACCTTAGCGATAAAATCCTTATAAGGGATATACCAAATATGGAAGCTCTAATCTCATTGGCTGATGATATACGGAAATTTCCGGAACTTTCCACACTTTTCTACAGAGGTATATAAGGCTGTTTTCTTCGCCAAGGCTAGTCAGGTCAGTTCAGTTCTCATTCAGCTTCCGCTAATGCTTGCATTGTTTTGAGCCTCTTTGAAAGAGACTTGCTTTAAGTGTTATTGCTATACAGTTTGTACTGTGGATTTCGTATTGACAGCTGTTGTTTAAGCAGTGTTTACTGGTTGAATTGAAGCTGATACTTGGTTTATAGACCTGTATTTTTCTTGAACTTTCTGTGAATAAATTACTGAATTTTTGCAAGTTTTGCCTTTCATTCTCGGGCAACTCACGAACCCCCAAGTACGCAACAATATTGTTAATTTTCAATAGCTTCAACGTATGTAAATCTTAAAAAAGGTTTTAATGATACTTTTATCTTAATAAATTAATTTCAATAGTATCTCCGTTGAGTTTAAGTAAAATCGCTTACATTTGTGCTTCTGTGGAAGAGTATTTTAAATTAAACTAAGTCTATCTGCGATATTTTTCTGAATTTTGATTTATTTCCATGGGCTACTTTTCAGAGTATACGTTTTGTATACGTTTTGTTTAATAAAATAAATAAAGTGTTTGTACGTGTGCGGCTAAAATTTATTTCAGAAATTGCTCGTGTGTTATCAGATATTTAATTAAAAAAAGATACTGCAGTATGTTTTGTCAAATATAGTATGACAATTTTTTTTTTTTTTTTTTTTTTTTTAACTACATTATACTGATTTATAAATATTTCATTTTCAAAACTAAAAACGTACCAAAAACATTTATGTTTTGTCAAAAAAACAATTACGTAGTCGTGAAAAAACTACACCGTTAGTTTAAACAAACAAACACATTAATTTAGAACCAAACAACACGGAACAGCACAAAACTCAGAACTTGTCCTGACCTGGTGGGCTTCATCTTTTATATACATACAGAAAGGTTGCAAGATATCCAATTTGCATATTAAATAAATATTTGGAGTCCTCCGAAACTTAGACAAACAGTAAATAACATTTTAAACATACATTTAAAGTTTTTGGATAAACCTTCCTGGGCTAGGATTTCGCATCGTGAGCAGAGAAATCATCAATCCAATGTTTTGTCAAACGAGCCATTACGATTGTTAGCTATTTTATTCTTTTTTTTTTTTTTTTTTTTTTTTTTGGGGGGGGGGGGGGGGGCACTGTATCACTGAATATACATGTTACTGACATTTAAAATTAATAAAGACTAGCAAACCATACGAAATTTTCGCATTTTATTTCTTTTCTTATTTAGATTTAAAATTTGAAACTCATAAATATTATATGAATTTCACCACTTAATTTTAATTTTAATTTACCAATCGCAAAATTATTATTAGAACCCAATTAATACTGTGCAATAGTGAAACTAAAATTATACAAAGAAAGGTTTCGAAATAAAATTCATAACTGACGATCCAGTTTTTATACTTCTGCAAGGCAGTTCTGCTTTAGTATAGGACCTCCATGAAATATTTTTAAAAAAATTTCGCCATATTGGCGACGACTTTTTATTTATTTATTTTCGCATAATAATAAAAATAAAACCTATTTTGATTATACTTTTTCTGATCCGTTTTTTAGTCAATTCACGATAATAAATCACATTCTGTATATATCTTTAAAGAATTTCTAGGTTTAAAATGACGCTTGTAAAAGTTCTTAAGATTCAACTTTTAAAAATACATTTTTCCACAAAATACTCTTATTAGACAAATGTCACCATTTTTTCTTATTAGAGCATTGTGCTGAGTCCGCGTGCGTAAATATTGTCAATTTATAAATGTTATTACTTATCCTCACGCATTTTATTAATTACATCACTATCATATCGTTTCGACAAAATTTAATCGTAACTGGACCACGTTAAAAAAATATTATATAGATAACAAACAAACAAAAAAAACTAATAATCACATGCTTTAACAACAAAGGATTTCAGGCTTTATTTTTACATGGTACTTAAAAAAATATTTTCTTTCTTTCATTTATTACCAATACATTTTTACTTTCGGGACAAACATTTCTTGGAAATATATGTAATTATTTGCACTTTAAAATAATCCATGAAATATTTCTCTAGATATTAAAAGAAACGTCTAAATTTGAAAGTATCGCATTATTTTATCACACTTATACTTATATATATGCAATATATTTAAAATTAAGATTTAAAATTAATATTAGTAAGTGTCTATTTTTTTTTTTTCTGTGATAGCCAATTTTATTAAAATAGTGTATATATTTTGAGAATGCATTAATTAAACAAATCGTAATGGACACCTCTTTGACAACTATTTTTATGCAATGTTATATTACATTTTTCTAAAAGTTGTTCATATTTATCGTAAAGTTTCATATATAATTTAGCTAAAATCAATTCATATATATATATATAAAGCCAAAATTGGAAATATTATAAGTAAGATTATTTCAATTCTCTTTAACGTCTTATTTTTACACTGTTAAAAAAATACAACTTTGCTGCCAGAACTTCTCTGTAATTTGAGACAAAAGTCATAAATTACGGAAAAATTACGTTGACAAAACATATTTTTCTGTAATTACAGAGAATTTGTGGCAGAAAAGTTGTATTTTTTTAACAGTGATGTAGAGTTATATTAAATTTTTCTACAAGTTATTTATATTTAATGTAGAGTTTCTCATATAATTTTGCTAAATCAATTTATAAAACAAAATAAATAAAGTACAGTTAGTATATGCATAAAAAAAATAAATAAATAAAAAATAGAAAGATTAAAAATAAATAAGATTATTTCCATACTTGTTCAATTGCTTAAACTAATATTATTGACTTCAATATTGGAACAAAAATAAGTAAACCAAATCTTTGAAAGTTTTAAATTTTTATTTGTTTAGAAAAGTAAAAGTTATAATTAAAATTTATTTATTTATTTCATTTTATTTATTTTTTTTTTATTTAATCTGAGACTACTATACAAATTATATTATATATGATTTAATTATATATTCAATGTACATTTGAGTATACCAGACCAAAATTGATAGCTTTAAACAATTGTTTAATACAACGTTTCTATCAATTATTAACTAATAATAAATCCATTTCTATTATTCTATTAGATAAAAATTGTTTTATAAAAATACCATGCAACTTCCGTATGCATGTCTTTCGTGTTTCTAGTACACACTGTAATATTTATGATACAAATCTCATTTATCAAACCTATGTAGATGTGCATCAAACTTAATTTAGGCTACATTAGTTAGAAATTATGCATGTTTTAATCGCATTAATCAAGTTAATTTCATTAGTTTTAATTAAGTAGTGTTTCTATATCTTTCACCACCGAACACATTACATTAAATGTTTTAATAACATAAAGATAGTATTGGATATGGTATATGTAATTTTAGTGAAGATTTAAATATGCTCTTAGATAATTTGAAATTGAGTACGTGACAGTGTATCGTTCATTTGACATTGATTGATGCGATGCAAAATTAACAATGCAGAAAATTCATGACAGACTTGCAGTCTGTAACTACTAAATAATGAGAGTAAATATTTATTACGTACTAAACGATTCTTTAGTGATGGTTTTTAGCAAAGGAAAAAGTTGAAATTTATGCCGATCCATTAATTTATTTTTAAGTATATGTTCCAAATATTTATAAGCATTTTAGAAAATTTTAAATTTTAAATACATTTTAAAGCCCTTTATTTATTTATTTATTTATTTATATTTATATTTATTTTTCATTGTTTGGTTTCGGTATTTTTTAGTATTTTAATTTTTTTTTTAGAATTACAAGAAAATAAAAATACTACGTTTAAACGTGTGTTTTTTCTTTTTAATTACTGGAAATTCATCAATGTTACTACAATTTAAATATATTTTCTGATCTTTAAAAGGTTCGTTTCTGATGTTTGTATAGCGATAAACAACTTGTGACTTTTTTTTTTTTTTTTTTTTTGATTGCAACATAAAATCGTAGTCGTTTATTTTTTCATTGAATAGAATCGTCTCAGATGAATGAAGCCAGTTAGAAATAATACAGTGAAGCATCGGTATTTCAACATAGACGAAAAATAAATGTTGCCGGATTACCAGCTATCCCAGATTATAAATGTCTAGAAAATGTATCAAAATCGTTGCAGCATTTAAAGAAATATATATATATATATATATTTTTTTTTTTTTTAAATGTATACTAGCCTAAAGTACACCTAATGCATCGAAAAAGTAAATAAATAAATGGACGTTTGAAATAAGTTAAAATTTTACTTACGAACGATCTCTCTCCCTCTCTCTTTCTTTCGTTTTTTTTTTTTTTTTTTTTTTTTTTTTTTGTCTTTTTCGAAATTTTGCAGTCATCTTGATTCATCCGTAAAAAAATCACATCAATCCATAAATCAGTAAAATTAAATGAAAACGCCAAGCTTTACTGGCGATCTATAAAGTATGTATTCCAAGGTCTGGGAAGTATTTATTCCGAGTAAACCATTGAGCATTACGATTTACGGGCGGGGGAAAAAAAAAAAAAAAAAGGTCATCAGTGGTGTGGGTTACAGAGGATGCCGGATTACTTCAAGTTGAAGAAAAGTAGAAATATTGTAACTTCATCAGTTTAATCATTCTCATTCTGCAAGAAAATCTTGTCAGACAAACAAGAGACATACATAGAATTACATAGCAAAATTTGTGTGTATGTCGTATGTTAGAGTAATTGTTTGTACTTTTGACGAGTTCATAATTTTTCAATACAAATATCTTGAAAACTTTCAAAATTTTAAACTTTTAATATGATAATATTTTACGAAAAAAACATTTGATATATACTTCTTTTTATGTATATATATATTTTTTCTTTTTAGATTTATGAAATATAAAGAAATAGTTTCATGCAGTTGAAATTCTATATCAGTAATTTCTTCTGGAAATTATCTTTTGTTCTTTTTAACACTTTCCAACAAGGTTGAAAAGTGTTAATGACTTCGGTTTGTCTGTCTGCCTGTTCGTCTGACTGTCCGCGCTTTAATTTCTTGAGACTGATATATGTAATTCACTATCAGAAGTTACCTATTGAATATGGAGTGAATACCTCTTCTGGTTTGTGTACAGGGACACCCGAAAGTATTCCAATGCATTATGTTCTATAAGAGGTGTTTCTATAAACCATATTTCATTAACTTTACACAGATCTGAATGAAATTGAAATATGCCATTCAAGTTCACTACAAATGTATTCTATGGAAAATGAAGTAAATGCCATCACTGGTTTGTATACAGGGACACATAAAAGCATTGATTTCTAATAGAGATATTTCTATAAACCTAATTTTAATAACTTTACAATATAAAATTCTTAATGAAGTTGAAATGTGTTATTTATATGCGCAGTGAATGCTGTAGCAAGATTAGCATTAGTTTTACCGGTCCACACAAAAAAAATCAGTTACATCAAAAGCTCTTATTGGAAATTTCCTAGAATTACATTTTAGTTTATATTATGCGTTTTGAACACTTTCTAACAAATTTTAAATGTGAATATGATTTCAATTAAAAAAGCCAATGCATTGCATTTTAGTACAGACATTTTTATCAATCCCATTTAAATAATTTTCTGCTATAAAAATAATAAAGAAATTGGCATTTACTGTTAATATGTTAAAATAATATTTTGTATACAATATGATATGATTAACCTTCAGATTTACAGATTTACACTAAAATATTCAGATAATTTTAGGGCTGCATTTTCTTTTGCGTTAAACATATTTAACATGTTTTAACAATGTTTAAAAATGGTTATGAATTCAATTAGTGTATCTGTATGCTTTTCCGACCTTTTTTCTGTCCGATATGTGATAACGTAGGCAAAGAACATTGCAAGTTTTGCGGTACAAGAAGTGTATACAGTTGGAAAGTTTTAATAATCAATGCGCACCGCATGAATTTTTGTTCTTTTTTCATATTATTGCAGTTCATTTATCTTCATTTAAAAGTGGCTGACCCAATTGTATATGTGTAAAGAAATTGTCCATAGTTATATTCATTTCTACATGATATATTTCCAGATGAGTTGCTCAGACTGATAACTTTGAAGGGAGAACTATTTTAGAGTATGCCTCATAGAATTAAATTTCATTTCCTATATTCTTCGGAAATTTCTGAAAAAAATTCAATTCGTTTAGTTGAATCGTACAAAAGTATTTTAAATTTAAACATAGATATTTTCTTTCTTTTAAATAAAAAGTAAAAAATATATTTTTTAATTAAAAATAAATCTGTATGAAAGTAAAACTGCATTAGAAGAACGCAAAATGTTCGAATCTTTTTCTGATAGAAAGGATTTTCAGATGTCATTTTAATGAAACATTTTAAAAATAAATTTCGTAATAAACAGTTTATATCTTTCAAAATCATGTTATTCTTGTTTAATATAGCTAAGACGTGATAAGCTCTAAAAATCTTATAATATTAAATGTCAATGCTTGTCTATCTCATAAGATTTATCCATTTTATCATTTTTGTTGTTATTAAAAAATAAACTTTAACAAGTGAACTAATTTTGTTACTGAACATTTGAAATATATAAACTTCTGATTTAATATTAACGGGACTTGGCGCATTTGAACCTGGAACCACTAAAAAGTTTATATAAAAGCTTAAATTTTCATGTAATATTTATATATAGATTTATATTACGTTTATTCAATAAAAAAATATATTTAAGCAACAGTTCTTGTGTTTTTTTATTTTATTTTAATTTTTTTCAGATTTCAAATGTTTAAATTGTATTCTCTCAGTTTTCATGTTTTCATAAATTCATGACCTTCAAAATGCTAAAGTTTCTTTACAGATGTTTAAAAAAAGATATAAAACTTTTTGGATGTTTAATAGATCCCACATCAAAGTATTAGAGATGTATCTTTAAATTTTTTAATCAGTTTTTCAAAAACAAAATAATAGTAATAATAATAATAATAATAACAACAATAAAGTGCATGTCTATATAAAAATTCGAAAAAAAAAATGAAGGTATATATATATATATATATATATATATACATATATATATATACATATATACCTTTTTTATATGCCTTTAAATATATTGTAAAATCATCCCCCAATTCTTTTAAATCGGTTCTTTTAAACATCAAAAAAAGAATAATAAATCTTTTCTTAAATATCTATTTATGAAAAAATACAAACAGAGAAAACGCATTTTTCATATTTCAAATATTTTAAAAAAAAAGGATAAAAATCTATAAGAATCAGGGAAACCAATTGGTTTAAACCATCGTTTAAACTACGGTTTAAACCAACTGGTTTTTTCCCATAAAAACCAATAGATTTTTTTTTTTTTTTTTTTTTTTTTTTGTTATTATTTCCAAAAAATTCAGAATTCTTATTCTGTTGCCTCTTTTTTAATTGAAATTTATAAATTATTTTTATGTAAATGGCTTTTACTATTAATTCAGTTGATTTCAATTGTAATTTTGCTTCACAGAAGGTTTTAGTTATGTGTTTTATGTGTGATTGGCTGACTTTATATAATTATATACGAGGGAGGGGGGGGGAGGGAAATCTAGAAATTGTAGAGGAAAAATGTCTATATTAATTTTCTTAAAAAAATTCTTTAAAAAATTATAAATGTCTAACGGATATAAAGGTCTAAGGCTAAATGCAGTAAAGAAAAATAAAATTAATAATAATAAAACGCACATTTATTTTGTACAAGATATAAAGTGAAAAGTGTATAATTAAAAAAAATTGCTCCCATCTCTGTTTTATTCAAAATTGAACAAAATGGTCTTAAAAAAATTTATGTATATGGTATTTGTTGTAATATGGTAATTAATAGCAGCCCATTTTCTTATTTATGTACTAAATCCAAAAGCAAGATATACTGATTTTGAATTATCAAATAAAAAAGAAGCTGCATTAGAATTTGTACAGGCAGTTCAAAAAATAAAATAAAATAAATAAATAAGTAAATAAATAAAATAAAATAAAATTTCATGCAAAATGGCCTCCATTCAAGGACATTTTGAGAATTATTTTATTAAAATGTAACATTACTAGAATTAAGAAAATGACATTAAAAATTTTAATATCCAAGTATTGAAAAACGTTGAAATAATTCTAATCGCAAAAAATTCTACATCCGATGAAGAGTGTTTTCTCAAAATAGAAAATTTTGTTTTAATAAAGGCTATAAAACTTCTAATTTTATTTAAAATATTAAATGCAAATTCTATTCAATATGTAACTTTCAAATGGACTGCATACATAATTAAAAAAAAAAAAATTGTCAAGTCACAGTAAACCTGTTATTTCCATTTTACATCATTTTAAAGAACTAGGGGCTCTGCCCCCTGCTCGCTTCGCTCACCAACCCCCGAGGAAAGCTTCGCCTCCCCCCGACTCGCTTCGCTCATTAATCCCTGAGGGATTCTATACGACTATTCGCAACGTTTCCTTTCATTGAATTGGAATATTAATAATACATGACACAAGAGAAAAGTTGAACAATATTATAGAAATCCACCACATTTGGTATCGCACTGAAATACACAATATTTAATTTTATATTGTTTATAATATGTAAAAAATCTGTTATAACGTTCGACAATTTAATAACAATTTGCCATTATTTTGACAGAAAACATATGCTAGACAGCTAGACACACAAAATAAACAACCATAGCACTAATTTTTTTGAACAGAGAGAAATTCTTAACATCTAAACCATTTAGCATTACAGCTTTAGTATATGATCGACTTGTTAAATTTTTGTCACTTAACGATGAATTTTTTGGGTGCTTGATTAAAGATATGAAATTATTTTTTCTAATTTTTTTTTTTTTTTACTGAATTATTTTAGTTAATTTAGGACAATATGTAATACTCTGCTTTTATTTCCAATGTACAGCAAAGTTTAAAATGGTGCTTCCAACAGTAAAGATGCAACTTTTTAAAGTGCATTTTTTTTTTTCTTGAATATGATTTAGTCAGGTTGAAAATAAATATCTTATGTGATTATTGCAATTATTTTAAACATTTCTTTAGTAGTAGTAGTACGACAGGACAGTTTCTTACAGATAGCGATTTTGCATTGTCGCCACTTATTGAATTTACACTATGAATTTGCCAAGATGCCTGTCAATATCTGATTTTACTATTTAATGTCTTAAAATATATTAAATACTAAGCTTAAATCAGAAAAAAAATCACATTTTTCTAAACCTACTGATAAGTGAAAAATTCATTCTTAATTGTATTGTAAAAATGAATTGCCAGTTTGAAGCATTCGAGATAGACCATCACCATTCATAAATTGGATGGTTTTTGAATATTTGTTGACAATATTTTCTGAATAAGTATTGGTGATAGCTCCTGAATACTTGTTGGCGATATCTTCTGAATAATTATTATTGTTGGCGATATCTACTGGATATATATTGATCATGACATCTTAATAGTTGTTGGCGATATCTCTTGAACTTGTATTGATGATGGTTCTGAATATTTGTTGGCTGCATCTTCTGTTTACACCTTGATTTTTTTTACATATATATTATGTAATGTTAAATTTAGAAAATAAAAAATGAGCGTGGAGAATGAAATATAATGATTACTGGATAACTTAATTTAATTTATAGAAACATCAATGGTACACGAAAAAACTACTTCAGCCATTTTCTTTCTAATATTGAACAAAATGAAAAACGGATAATATTTTACCTGGAGATATTTTGTACATTTAAACCAAATAAAAAATGTTCTTTTGTTCCCCTCTTGAATTAAGTAAAAAATATTTAAAATAAAATTGAAAAAAATCTGCTAAAGCAATGGTACAGTTTAACCTCTTGGTGAAACTTTAAATTTGGCACCGAAGTAGCTTAGACGTTTCTCGCGAAAATCTTGACATGCATTATTGCGATAGATAATTTAAGTCATCGTCGAAATAAATGAAAAATTTAAAATCAGCCAGTGAGGTCCTGTATTAGCTGTAACTAAAATATTTTAGCAATGCAGTTACCACATGACTTTATATGGGGGGGGGGGGGTGTCCTGTTGTATTAAATTCTGTTTTTTGCAATGTTTTATATCAATGCTTAAAAGACAAAAATAGGTTCCGGTTTTTATTATTATTATCATTATTATTGCACCATTTTATAATTTATCTTTACATTTAAGGCATGGCTACAGTTAAAATGGCTATTGTGGTTGCGTAAATGAATTCCTTGGCGAAAAACGTACGAGCTTCTTCATTTCTAAATTTTAAAAATCGCTAAATTGGTCATAGTAAAGATCTATCCTTTTAAATATGGCAACAACTATAGTATTTCCCCTCAGCTAGATTTGGCGATTTTTCGTTGGCGATTATGGCTAAATCATAAATCTAAAAAATCATATAGCATATAGCATAAATGATAAAATCGTAAGCTAAATTATAAATCATAAATCATAAAATCATAAATCCAAAATAAATAGCATGCAGGCTGCCATATTATATCGCAAACAATCCAGAACGACATCGTTATCGTTTAAATCGGCGCCAAAGAAATATCGCAAAATCTAGCTGAGGGGAAATACTATAGTTGTACCTAACTCTATACCAATAGTTGTTTAACATAATCATGTGTTCATTACTAAATCTTTTTCGCCTAACGTTAAAATAAAAACTAATAATATAAACTAAACTAATTGTATGAACTTAACTAATAATATAAAATAATAATATAAACTAATAATATAAACTAAATTTAAAAAAAAAAAAAAAAAAAAAAATTAGTTTTATCTTTATTAAATTTTTACTTAATATTTTCAAAATATCGGTTATTTTTTTAATGTTTTGCTATTCTAAATATTTTTTTTCTTCGCTCGAGCATCTCAAAGATGCCAATTATTCAATTTTTCTTATTTACATCATTGATCACATTTTAATTTTCCTGAGGAAAGTGACGTCAGAGACACAGAAAAAAACGTCATAAGAGAAACTTTTTCTCCGGTGGCAAATAGAGTACCTGTATGAACCCGACGTTTTTAGCGAATAACTTCGTTAATAAAAATGTTAGAAATTTCTAAGCAGATGAAATGCCTTCCTTGAAGCAGTCGGAATACATTGATATATCTCATGACGCGGAGAACCCTGCCCTCCGCGAGAAGTTGCTGTCGCAGACAAAAAAATTTGACGCCAGGGACAGTTACTTTTTTTTAATATATAGAAAAACTCAATACTACAATTATGGAACATTTTTAGAAGTTCTGAATATAAAAGATTTTACCTATAATAAAATTTAATGCACTTTTATATAAGAGTTCTTTAATTCAAGGATGCGTTCGACAAAAGTGTTAAAAAAATCTTTATGAGAAAGATAAGCATTAAAGCAAATTATAAGATATCAGGTGGCAAAAGCTTGTGTTACAGAAATAAATGATTTAATTGCTTTATTTTTAAACATAAAAATAAATAAGTGTTATATTAACATGGCTATGTGAAAACTTTTTTAATTAGATGAGATAGAAGAGAATTTCATGTCTGAAAGTTCAAACTTTTTTTCTTGTACACATTGTTGCAAGAAAATCATAACCTACATAAAAGATGAAAAATCTCATTGCTGTTAATTATTATTATTAATTAAATTTTTTTTGATAAACTAATAATTAATATTGGAATATTAGTTACTTTTTAAAGTGGCAATTTTACTTACAAATATGTATAATGTGACTGGAAAACATATACTAATTAAAACCTGGTTAAAAAAAAAAAAAAAAAAAAAAAAAAAAAAAAAAAAAGGTTTTTTATTTTTTTTATTTATTTATTTATTTTTAAACCTGGTTTTTGCTTGAATATATATTTTACTAAATAATACTGATACAATTCAACTCATAAGTATTAAATAGAAATATAAGGTTTTATATGAAATCTTCAGTTATGTCAAGTCAAAAGGTGCCAAGTCCAAGTAAGAGTACAAAAAAAATATTAATAATAATAACAGTTTACAAAAAGTGAATCAATGTTTAGTTTAAGAATTTTTTTATTGAAGAAAAAAAAGGAATTTTCCATTAATTTTGTTAAATTTAAATATAAAAATAACTGTATTGTTAAATCTGTCTATGGAAAACAATACGGACCGAATCCACAATATAATGTAGGCGCAAAAAGGATCCATGCATTTTAACTTCAGTAGATTACTGAAAGTTTCGATCCAATGGTTGAAACTGTAACTACATCTATAAGGCTACATGATGCGAATGAATGTATCGCAATGTTTCTAGACTTAGTATATAAGAAACCAGTCTTGAGACCAAACTCGAAAACCTTACTCAAAAATGCTATTAAATGTTTAAATATTAAAAACTAACAACACCATACCATAATATAAGTTTAAATCTTGATGTAAAATTATCTCAAAATTTGATTGGATGAATTTATAAAAGTTGCTATCATTTTTTTATCCTACGAAGTAGATAAAATTTTCTTTACACGAAGTGATTTACAGTCAAGGGGGATTTTCGTCTACCCAGATGTATGAGTTGTAGTACTGACTGTTATAAAAGAGCTTACATAGTTCATCGTAATGTACTAGGTTCTTAGTCTCCTACCTACGCAACTTGGATCCAAAAGAAATATAAAGTTCTCTTAGTTCTTGCACTAAAGGCTCGCAAAAGAATGTCCCTCCTGGGGTAAAGGCATCTCTGTACTTATGTTACCAGGTAAAAATAACCTGTAGAAACATATTATTATTATTATATCATTTCTCTACACCTTGATCTGAAGGCGTTTTGTCTTACGTTAAGTATGTATTTATAATAAGTATTTATAATAAGTATTTTTAATAAATGTTTACATAAGTCAAGTCGAATAATTCGCCATATGTATTTCATGCTTTGAAACCTTCAGGGCCTGGCTATGTATGAGCTGGCATGAGGCCATGACCGCGTATAGTACTATGTAGTAAAATAACAGCGCATACATGTTTCCTGCACTTAGATAGTCCATCAATAATAAAAAATACAGTAATTTAAAATTTATTTTACAGCTCCACATGTATTACACTGGCCAGAATCCATCGCTTCTAAGACCAAACTTTAAATATGACGTCCGAAACATGTTCACCCGGCCTTTCTATGTTCACTGTGCCGTCCTATGCCCGTTAGTTAGTTTTTGCACTGATTTAACTTCCCTCCTAAAAAGATCAGACTATCGGGATTGAATTGTGATGAATCACTGGGATCTATTCAAGAGGTATGGCTTAGAGTTAGGGACTTACTAAATCATTCTTGTAACAACTCACAACTCTAGCTCGTGGTCAGGTTTTTTTTTTTTTTTTTTTTTTTTTTTTTTCAACTCAAGAGTCGAATCAGGTTAATTGGAAAGTACTATTTATTCTCGTCAAAAGAAAATATATTAAATAATAACAATAATAATAATTAATAATTATACTTAAAAAAAAATAATAACAAAAATTCCTATATAACATCTATACATGTTGTAAATGTGTTCCATTTTCAGTTTAAACGTCTAAAATAAGCAGATACGTTTTATGTATTTTATTTATTGTTTTAATAACTGCAGTCACAACCTTAGAATATTTCTGTTAATAAATTCGCTTTCTTTAGATTTAAAAAGATACACTATTTCCTAAAGAAACAAACGCAAAAAAATAAATAAATAAATAAATAAAATTAAACTATTAATATTATATAGCACATTTAATACGTATATCAAAAATCTAACATCTACATTTCACTTTTAATAAATCTATAGACTAACATCTATATAATAGCATATATATTCACGCATATTCCTTTGTATACCTCCTATTTCTTACATTTATTGTGCATCTAAAAATGCAAATAATTGAATTATTTATACATTTACATGTTTACAGCTATACCTTTAGTTGTACATACAAAATGCCTAATTGCGTATACGTAACGTGCGCTACTGGACAAAGATAAATTTTCAACAATGGAATATAACTAACAAGGAGAGATCACGACATGGAAAATACAGATCAAGACGAAATTACGCAGAATTGTAGTAATACTATGAAGGTAACAACATATTAATGCAGTAGCACCCACTAGCCTTAGAATTTCGAGGAAAACCCGTTTAAAGTTTTTGTAATCTTTAAATACAACTCATTTCGCGAATCATACAACGTTGAAGTGGCTTGGTCAGTAAAGTAAGTGGTTGCTACGCGTAGGGCCCGGGTTCAAATCTACCGACGGGAGTGTTTTTCCCCTTTTATTTATTTAATCAAAACATTTTATTTTACTGCTATTTTATCTTATAATTCAATTCAAAATTTGAAAATTTTAATAAATTATTTAAATTTCTTGAACATAAAAAAATAGAAAGAAATATGTATGAGTTAAAATATTCTATTTTTTATATTTATAAATTTCTATTAAAAAAATAAATAAATAAAACAAATAAATAAATGATTTTTTCAATTGTATTATTTTAATTATAAAATAAAGTAAAAATAAAGCAGACATTTTTTTTTTCTAAACATTTTATATTTCATTTTAGGTGTATTTAAAACAATGCTAAACTTTTTTTTTTTTTTAATTCCAGAAAAAAAAAAAAAAAAAAAAAAAAAAAAAAAATATATATATATATATATATATATATATATATATATATATATATATAAATATATATATATGTATATATATATATATATATATATATATATATATATATATATATATATATATATATATATATATATATATATATATATATATATACATATATATATTACAGAGAAGTAACGATTTTAGTTGTACATATAATTACAACCCAAACAAATAAACTAATTATTTCTCCAATCACTACAACTTCTTGAAAAAATATAATACGGGATTCCGTTTATATTCCAGGCAAACAAATACCCGAAATATGCATCATCTTTAAATGTAGGTTTTAAATATTAATCAACGTACATTTTTCTTCGATAATCTGCTTTTTATTCTGCTATGCAGGAAATAAAATTTCAGCTGCTCTCTAATATTAACAACCTGAAAACGGTTAAGTAATTCATACATATTAAAACCATATCAGGAAGTTTAAACCAAGATTTAAACACACCTGCTGTTTTACACTTCTGTTTATTTTTCAATATATATATATATATATATATATATATATATATATTTGTCTATTTTTTATTTATTTTTATATTTGCTATTCAGAGTTTTGTTTGTATACTTATCTTATTTATTTTTATTTGAATATTTCATCCATTTACTTTTTTTGCAATTAAAGCTGCATTTGAGCGATCGTAAAAACGAATGATTGTAAAATTTAATCTTTTGAATAATAAACCAGAAATTTGAAAAATTTAATGAAAAATAATTATTGAAATTTTTTGATTTAAAAATATGCAGTTTATATTGTTAGAATTTTACGTATGGAATGTTTATTATTTTCTATATCTTAAAAAAGAAAAAAAAATAGTTTGTTTTAATTATAAAATAAAATAAAAATAAAATAAAATGCTTAGATAAATATATATTAAATAAAAGTTTCCCATTATTTTTACTTTATTTATAATTAAAACAAAGTTAAAATTTATTTTATAAGTTGAAATTTTAAAACCGTCATCAATATATATATATTTTTTTTAATTCAAGAAAGAAAACGTAATTATTATTTATTAAAAGTTTCAAATCTTGAATTGAATTATAAGAGAAAGTAACAGTAAACTAAAATGCTTAGTTTAAATAAAATAAAAAATAAATTAAAAAACAATAAAAAAAAAATAAAAACATTCCCGTCGGTAGCCTTAAAATTAGGCCATCCATGTGGGAACCATTTACGCTACTGATCACGCCACCGGAACTTTATCTGAACTTCGAAATAACTTGTATTTAAAGACTACTGTAACTTTACACGCTTTATTTCGAAATTCTGTGGTTCGTAGGTGCTACTGCATTAATATGTTATTACCTTCATAATATACTACAATCCTGCACAATTTTGTCCTGATCTGAATTTTCCATGTCGTGACCTCTCCTTGTAAATAATAACAGTCATTCTTTCTTCTATAGAAAAATAATTCGTTATAACCCGAATGACATTATTTTTCTTAGTAAAAGTAATAATAATAATAGTAACAGTAATAATAATAATAATAATAAAAATATAAAAAAAAAAAATAACGAAGCAAATTGTGTATTTTTAATGTAAAAAGAAAATGTCTTATATATATATAAATATATATATAATTTCTGTGTTCAGATGTCATCAGCAAACATTTATCTCCGTATTTCCACCTTCAATAAGAATCGCATAAAAAAAAATAATAATAATAATAATAATAATAATAATAATCAAGTCGCTATATAACTACCCACAATTAATGACAAAAGCGAACACTTGCTAATCGATAACGATTTTGATTGGTGCTACATATGTGTTACTTATCGATAACTGACGTAATTCCATTTAACTTATACGTTGATTAATCTTTAATTTCATCAGTAATGATACCAAAAATAAATTATTTGGATGGGATGAGTTTATTTTCTTCAATTTACATAAGGATAAATCAATGCCTTATTTACATTTGGTTGTGCTCATTTTCATTCGATAATTAAAAAAACAATTTAAAGACATTCACATTTCAATATCCTAAAAACCTCTTCATGATTCAAACGCATAAGATAATAGATTACTTTTTCCCCTTACATATGCAAACACTGTATCAGCTTAATTCTAATATAATGTAATAAAGAAAATATATGTCTATGCATTTGCAATAAATAACACACGTAATTTATTATCCAGAATAATTCATTTACAGATAAATCAGTCTCTTATTTACTAATATTCATGCTCATTATCATTCATCAATTAAAATAAATGTCATTCATACTTCCATAACCTAGAAAAAAAGTTTCGTGATTAAACGCATAAAAATACATTTTAACTTTTATTTAATTATTTATTTATTTATTTATTATTATTATTATTATTATTATTATTAACCAATGTAAACAATGTATGTGTTTGCTTCTAATATCATGAAATAATAATAATATACATTTATACAAAAAATAACTGGTATAATTCATTATACATAATAATTCATTTACAAATAAAGCAGTCTCTTATTTCCTAGTGGTTATGCTCATAACTATTGAATAATTAAAATAAATTACATTTAAATATCCATATTCTAAAAGAAAATAAGCTTTCCTGATTAAACACACACAATATATATATATACATTACAT
Organism: Salticus scenicus; assembly: GCA_963930645.1. Lineage (NCBI taxonomy): Eukaryota > Metazoa > Arthropoda > Arachnida > Araneae > Salticidae > Salticus > Salticus scenicus. Next base: position 92,314,264 of record OZ005652.1, read on the forward strand.
TTACGTATTCAGAGTATTTACATACTTCTAATATAATGAAATAAAGGATATATAAGTTATACATTAAAATTCAAACTTTTATAAATACTTTTATAACTTCTCAAAATATGTCTATATATATATATATATATATATTTTACGGAGAACGAGATACCTATGAAAATAATTTATCCTGGAAATAAGAAAATTCAAATCGAATTATCCCCTCTAACTGTAAATTTTTAGCACATGCACATTCCTAATAGTTCTTTATCCATAATGCTTGACTTACAAAGAAATCAGTCTCTTATTTACTAATGATTATAACCATTATTAGTCAATAATTAAAATAATACAATTAAAGGTAGTCAAAGGTCCTAGTAGTAAAAAACCTTTTCATGATTAAATGCGTAAAAATAAATTACGTCATTTTTTAAATATATATATATACGTATGCAAACAGTGTATGTTGTGACTTTAATATGATGAAAAAAAGAAAATATATATGCATAAAATAAATAATGGATGTAATTTATCATGCATGATAATACATTTACTTCCAAGTACAAAAGTTCCATTAGAACATTAGGGAATTTTTAATGGAATGCATACAAAGTTTAATAATCTGGTGTGTCACTCACACGACATTCTCTTATCCTGAAATTTAGTACTATAAATACAGGTAGGAGATTAAGAGTTAAAATAACGAGTACTGTTATGTAAACCTATGTTAATCAATTCAAATTAGGCTTTGGAAGAGTTTTATGTGATAATTATCTCTGTGTGAGGGAGATTGGAGGGGAGCTACCGTCCTCTCAACCCCCCCATTTCATTAATGCACCTACATTTATATAGAATTTAATTCTGTTATTAAAATTAAATTTTACTTAAAATTATACAGACAATTTTCACACGCAACATTCATTGAACATATCAATCTTGATCAAACTTTTCCAGCAACAAACTTCAAAATACAACATTTGGATCTCCTAAAATTATTCGTTTTTAAGTAAGACTAACAGGCACAGCCAAAGATTAAACGTTAAAATACTTGACTGAATACCAGCCTCAAAACGTATGAATATACAAAAAACAAATGAGGAATATTTATCTTAAAACATACATTATTTACCACATCTCTATGAGAAACTTATTTATATTCCCGAACAACTTTCCTAGAAATGGTAAAATATTATTAGTAAAGCACATCCACTAACAACGAATAACTATTGTGTTGTGGCCACCACACGACTTTCTTCTGTATTTTCCTGTACAATTTAACTCAGTAAAAATAATTTATTAAAATTATTATTTAAAAATTTATCTTCTATGATAATACAGACGATTTCTATATTTGAGAAGTAGTATAACACGAAACATCCAAACAATGTGGAATTTTTGAACTCGTTAAACTACTACGTCAGAAACGCCAAAGAAAAAACATTGGAAATGCATACAGCTGTTTCGGTAGCCTAAAGAGTACCGTCTTCAGTGCAAAAAGGATTCTGAAACCGGAGAAGTGCTCGTATATATAAGAGAGGGACCGGATTTAGTTCAACCAATAGGATTACGGGAAAGGTCGGGAGAGTGGCCAATAGGAATTTAGGAAAGTTCGCTGTGTAAACAGTAGAACAATTAAGAAAATGTGGACTGAATATAAAATTTCCAACAGTCAGACAAACAGGGAATAGCGAAATCACAATTTACAAGGTTTTAAAAATTTTTATAAATATGAAAATCTTCAAAGAAATCGAGTTCATGAATGGATTTAGGTCTGCAAATTATTTTAGCTGAATTAAATTTAAAGTTATGATTTTCCTCCCAGCAATGTTTAGAAATAGCCGATTTATTGGTTTCTTGTTTGCAAACGTAATTCATATGTTCTTTTAGACGAAATTTAAGACTGCGTTTAGTTTGGCCAATATATGATAAACCACACTGACAGGAAATACCATAAATACCCCAAGAATTATGCATATCAATGGGATATTTTAACTGAGAAAAGGTGAGTTTATTGGAAGATGAAAATATTATTTTAAAATCATATTGTTTGAGAATTTTAGCTATGGTTTGACTGGATTTAGGATAATAGGGTAAGACAATACTGATATTAGAAGAGACTGGTTTAGTGGACGAAATACGAGGGAGTTGTAATTTTTGGATAGCTTTGTCTATAATGGAAGGGTCATAACCTCTGTCAATTGCAATGGCTTTCAGGTATTTAATTTCAGAATTTAATAAAACAGGATTTGAACAAACATTAAGTGCACAGTTTACAAAAGTATAGAATGCAGCCATTTTTTGGTTAGGTGGGTGACATGAACGCGCATGGGGAGGAAGGGAGACAGCAAAATTTTTTCGATAGATGGTTGTTGAAAATCCATTTGCAGTGCGAGAGACGAGGGTATCAAGAAATGGAAGGGAGCCATTATTTTCTATTTCATATTTAAATTGGATATTACTGTCAATTTAATTTAAAGTTTCTAAGACATGGTCAATATTGTGATGAGATATGTCGATAAGCGTGAATGTGTCGTCAACGTAACGGGTCCAAAAAGGAAAAGATATTTTCTTAAAAAGCTTGTTTTCGAAATAGTGCATGTAAATATCTGCTAGAATTGGGGAGAGAGGGGAACCCATGGTTAAACCATCAGACTGACGATAGAATTTATTTTGAAAAGAAAAGGTGGTTTGTGATAAACAAATGCTGTATGCATTCCCAATATTTTTTTCTTTGGCGTTTCTGACGTAGTAGTTTATTCGAGTTTTAATATTCCAACGCCAAGTCTCCTGTTATTACAATGTTGAATTTATTCTCAATATTAGATTTTTTTTTTTTTTTGTTACAAATGAAAAAAAAATCGAATACTTTATTTTAAATTATCGCAGATCGATGGTTCAACCATTCGTTTTAAATACATTGGTGAGCTCTTTTGAAAGATACCCATCATGAAAATTTATTCCCTCGAGGGGGACTTCCCCCCAGGGGGGGAAGCCGAGGCTCCTACATAAACAATTTTTTTCCCAGTTGACTATCTCTATTACAAAAAATATATATTCGTTTCATTTGGTTTAGTGCAGTCTATAGATGTCAAACTCTACTTACCTGCAATTTCCCCCATACACGTAATGTATTTGAATAATTTCGAGTGTCCCTGTACATGAACCATTTGATTTATCTCAACGAAAAGCTTAGTTTAGCATCCCTATATGATACACATTTGGAATACCGAGTTTGGAATTTCTGCTACTATTTGTTCTTGAGATTTTCTGATAACAGACACACAGACAGACAGAGACTATTCGCTAAAAACATGATTTTCGTATTCAGGTGACCTCAGAACATGTAAATACAACAAAAACACACTTTCGAAAATTTGACACTGAAATATTACTTTCTCTACCGTAAGGGTAAGAGAAAGTAAAAAAAAAAATAATAATAATAATAATAATAAACGTTATTCGACATACGTTTTCAAATTATTATCAGTGGAATATATTTATCTGGGAAAAAAAGCATTTGTGTAATATATCACTTTCAATTCATTTCTAACAAAATATCAAAAGTATACTAACTGTGGTTAAAAATTATCATAAATACTATTCTCATTTCTGAAATCTTTTAACTCATTTTCAAGATTATTTATCGAACATTTATGTCAAGTACAATAACTTAAATACAGAATTTCGAACGCCATTCCTCTGTAAATGTTCTATACTTTTCATTGAATCCTAATGGTAAGTGATAAGATCATATAAGAAAAAATATATATATTTATATTTCAAGTAATAAAACTGAATGTTACGTCGTTAGCATTTAATGCAATTTATTTTATTTACAGTTCATCTGTCTATAATGTTTTTTTAAACTAGTTATACTTATAGGGAAAAAATGCTTTAAAAACTCATAAATTGCTTATACTTGGTATACTTAATATATATTGATTCTGAAACCGAGAAAAGGGGCCTTTTAATGATTTTATTTGATATAATTTTATATGCTACAAAATTACAGATTTCAAGCTATAAAACAGAAAAAAATGGAACTGGAGATAATGTAATGCAACTTATTCTCATTCAAGAAATATAGTATTTTTAAGACGATGAAAATACTAAAAAGTCATTTCATTATGCCTAAAATATGATTACATTTTTACAAATATTACGAGGGGAGATTTTGGATATCTGTATTAAATATTTTTTTTTCATGCGTTGTTATAAAGAGATAATTTCAGTTACAGTTAATTTTATTTATATGTCACGAAATCCGCCAGAATATACATGCTCTATAACAAAAAAAAAGAAAGAAAGAAAAGACGCACCATGAAGGAGTAATGCAAACTGATACAAATTGGCATGCGTACAGGTTTCGATGGAAAATGACTAAAGTTTGGCTGTCATCGAAAGTGCATGCGACGCTGCAGTGCATCATAATTTCGCAGTTGGCAGAATATTAAAAATGAGACATTTTGATTCCAGGTCATAAATCCTTCGAAAATTTCATTCCGTCTACTCAGATAGACAGTAACTATGCCTCGCATACAGGTGCACAAACAATATGCGCAGATGACAGCGTTTAAGACAGGTGTGTAGTTGGGCTCGAAGAAGCCAGCTGGTTTAGTCTGTGAATTATTTCACAACTGGATAGGAGCGATGCCACTATTAGAGGTTATTGACAGGAATGAATGAACCATAGCCGAGCAAAGCGTCAGGGAGGAAACGGTCGGCCTAGAGAGAGGACAGAACGTGAGAACCGATCAATCGTCAGTGCGGTACTCAAAGCCCAAATTCATCATTATTGTCGATCGTACGTGCAACTGGTTCTTCAGTGACTTCAAAAACCATTAATAGGCGGATCAGAGAAATGCGATTGAGCTTACAGAGCCCCTTGTGCGGACTACTATTATACTTTGTATACCGACAAGCACGTTTGCAGTGATATCAGGATCGTACGAAATGGAATGTCACTAAATTGAGTAGAATTATCTTCAGTGATGAGTACCACTCCGATTTGAACCCCGATGACCAGCGAAGGCGCGTCTGGAGACGCCTCGAAAAGAGGGGAGATTCCAACCCTACTGTAGCCATCTATACGGCCCGACAACCAGGAATGATTGTTTGGAATGCCATTCCATTTCATGGCAGGACCTCTTTGGTCCATGGCATCTTTATGGCACAGCGGTACGTCGATGGCAGTCTATGTCCCGTTGTGTTTCCTTTCATATCACGCAATCCTGAGAGTTTATTTCAGCATGGCAATGCCCGCCCACGTGCAGAGATAGTTTTTACTGCTTGTTTTCCAGCATGCCTAACATTATATTGGCCAGTAAAGTCGCCGGATCTCTCACCTACTGAGGACGTTTGGAACATCATGAAAAGAGTCCTACAACCAGCTCGGGATTTTGCTAATCTAACGCACCAGTTGGACAGCATTTGGCATGATACCTCGCAGGAGCGTATCTGACAACTCTATCAATTAATGCCAAGCCGAATAACTGCTTACATAAGGGTCAGAAGTGGACCAATGCGTCATTGACATGTTTACTTTTGTGAGGTCGTTTCTCTTGATTAAACCTTTCAAATTTTCTGAAACAGTACTCATTTGTTTTTCTTCGCATGTACATCACATCTACTAATTTTCGTCTGATTTGGATAAGTCCTTCTTGGTGCGTTGTTTTTTTGTTATAGAGTATATTTCTATTTTGTGTAAACTTACCTTATTTATTTTATTTCATTAACTATTTTTCTTTCTGTGTTTACACTTTCTTCATAAGAAAACGTTTGATTACTAAATGTAGAAACGACCCTTTCTTAATCCCCTAGAAATGTGAAATATTATTTATAAAAAAATATTTTCGATTCAGCAAAATTCTTTCTCAAGTTTAAGATGATTACATATCTAAGATATATTTTAAGCTTAGAGATACATCGTAAGCTATATACTATGTTCCAATAAGAAAATATGGGAAGTAACAGGGTTTGAGAAATGAAGATGCTGCAGAATGACAGGTATTAAACTAAGTACAGAAGAATGAGATCTGAAAAATAATAGGTTGCCAACGTCTTCCTTCAAGTGAAATATATTCTTCAGTGTTGGGATAAAAATATTGATAATTTTCTTATGACATACAAAGTATCAGTTTTGAAAATTATATATATATATATCTATCTATATATAGATATATATATATATATGCGTATTATAACTCAATAGATTTTTTCACATACAATAGTTATTTTAATGAATCACTATTATGCTATCCATTTCGCAATATCTTGCTATAAATCTTCGTACATTTTTTTTTCTTCTTCATTTATTTAATTTCATTTACAATTCTGATGATGCTTTTAATAATATAACAAGATATCTTTTTCGAGTATTATTAATCAAGACTTATGAAATTTAGAAAAAAATCTCTTAAACTAAAATGGTTATGCAAAATTTCAGAAAGCCAATAAAGTAGAATCAAGATTATTAAAATCTCAAATGTTTAGTAACTTGTATGTATATTTGTTAATAAGATAACTTATTTTTTTTTTCTATTTATTACGTTTTGTAATTCTAAAACAAGAAAATTAATATAACTGCCTGATACTTAAAGTATATACCATATAAAAGTATTTTCGCCTTTTCCACGTGTATTTAAAGGAATATCATGTTACCTAAAGTCTGTTTCATGTTAGGTTTTTAAAACTTTTTATATGAAATCTCAGATAGGGAAAAAACATCTAAATATATAATCGTTACAGTGAAGATTTGCTACCATTAAATCATTTTCTCAGGAGTTGTAATATTTCTATACATTTGCATGCGCTTTTCTATATTTTTAGAAGCTTTTTATTGAAATTGGATTTTGTCATCGTGTCACTTTAAAAATCCACTTTAATGTAGATGTAAGCTGTTTTATTTTATCACTTATTGGAACGGTTTGTTACAGCGTCATGTTGATAACGCGATCGGCATGGGTTCGATCCTCGTCGGCAGATTTGCTAATCGTTTTCAGGAAATTAATAGAAAAGTTGTCTATCGATGAAAGAAAATTATTCATTGTCTACACAGTATCCTAAGAAGTTTTAATTAGTTCTTTTTATAAAGCTCTGTTTCAGTTACTAAAACTCACAATATAAAAATTTAAGTAAAAGATAAATTTCTGGAAGCTTTTTATTGTGTAGTCCTAAAAAGCATAAAATAAAAATTTCTTCTTGCAGAAACAAGCTACAAAAAAAAAAAAAAAAAAATTAAAGAAGAATATATATTTTCACTTTTGCAAGAGATGAAAAATTTTAAATATTCCAAAAATTTTAAAAAGCATTCGAGAACAAAATTCTTATAAGTATTTTTTAGTTTTTTTCTAGCATGTTCTATGAGTTTTTTGCATTGTTCTTTGACTTTTGTTTTTGTTTTGAGCGTCATACTGATAACGCGATGATTCTAGGTTCGATCTCGATGGCTGATATGTGTTACTTTTATGCAGATAATTAACAGAAAAGATATCAATATATAAAAGAAAATGTTTCATTGTATACGTAGTATCCTAAGAAATTTTGATTACATTTTTAAGAAACGTTTTCTTTTTTCTTAACTAAAATAAACAAAATAAAAATGAAACTAAAATAAACAAATAAATAAATAAATAAATAAATAACATTAGAAGCTTTTTACTGTGGAGCCCTAAAATGCTTAAAATAAAAAAAAAAAATATTCTGCCAAAGACATGCAATAAAGAAATGAAAGTTTCAACACTAAGGAAATTTTAGAGAAAAATATAGATATTTCACTATTGCAAGAGAAGAAAATTTTTAAATATTAAAAATAATTTAAAAAGCTGCCGAGACCTTTAAAATTTATGGCTTAACGAATAAATATACAAAAACTAATAACTAAGAATATTGGTCTCGAATACTTTTTAAAATATTTTGAATATTTCAAAATTTTCATCTCGTGCAAAATATCTGCATTTTTCTCTAAAATTGTATAGTGTTGAAACTTTCATTTCTTTATAGCATTTTTTTGCCAGAATAAACTTATTTTATACTTTTTAGGACTCCACAATAAAAAGCTTCTACTGTTAATTTTTTTTTTTTTTTTTTTTTTTTTTTTTTTTACTTACATTTTTATGACAAGTATTCTAAAAGGAAAAAAAAAAATAATTTAATGATTTAATAGTAAATTAAAAAGACTGTTTGAAAATAGTTTTAATTACAAAAAGAAAGAAATCATAAAAATACATGAAAACTGTGAATCTTCAATTATTTGTCTTCACTTCTTTTACAACACTATAAAAAAAAGTACTTAGATGACCAGTTTTCCTCGGACTGATTGTAAAAATCATTCGTACTGTAAATAAAGTGATTTGTTTTCAAAAATATACTTCTTCTTCTTTATTTCTATTTTTATTTCTTTATTTATTATATTTTTACTTATGTATATATATATATATATTGCCCAGGACGGAGAGCGAGATACCAATGAAAATTAATTATCATGGAAATAAGAAAAAGTCAAATCAAATTATCCTCTCTAACTGTAAATTTTTAGCTAAATCGTTCATGCGCATTCCTAGAAATTCATTATCCATAATACTTGAATTACAGATAAATTTGTCTCTTATTTACTAAATGTCATATCCATTATCAGTCAATAATTGAAATAGATGAATTAAAGGTATTCAAAGGTCCTTATAGTAAAAACCTTTCCATGATTAAATGGTGTATGCGTTTACTTTTAACATGATGAAATAAAGAAAATATATAGGAATACAATAAATAACGGATGTAATGTATTATGCATAATAATACACTTACTTTCAGGTAACACAAGCACATTTAAAACATTAGAAAACTAAAAAAAAAAATAAAAAAATAATTGTATCCACCGTTGTTAAAAAAAATATATATATATGTATCCACCGTTGTTAAAAAAAAAAAAAAAAAAAAAAAAAACTTTATTGCACATACGTTTTGAAAATATTATAGGTGATAACATTCTAATCATTCTTAAAATTTATTACAGATAATAATCTAATAAACAATATACTAATTTGAAAAAAAAAGCAATTTTGTAATGTATGCATTTCTAATAAATGTCATATGTCATATGTATATTTAACTGTGGTTGAAAATTATTGTGACTGCTATTCATAATTTATTATATTTTCCTTAATGAAATTTTCGAAGTAGAATATCTAATAATTTAATTCAACTGCTTGTATTGATATCAAATTTTCTTAAATTTGATTTTTAGTTTTTAAAATCGGATATAGTTAGCGTAACTTTATGTGTAAAAGAGTTCTCATTTTGGTAATCTTTACTTATTTTCTAGATTTTTTTCGACCGTTTATTTCAAGTATAATAACTTAAATATAGAATTTCGAATGCCATTACTCTGTAACTGTTCTATATTTATCATTGAATCCTAATGGTAAGTGATAAAGATCATATAAGAAAAAAAAATGATATTTCTATTTCAAGTAATAAAACTGAATGTTGCGCCGTTAGCATTTATTGCAATTTGTTTTATTATTTTATTTACAGTTCATCTGTCGATAACATCTTCTTTAAACTTGGTAATACTTATAAAAAGAAAAATGACCTGTAAACTGATAAATTGCTTATACTTAGTATACTTTAAAAAAAGAAATAGTATATAAATATTGATTTAGAAATCGTGAGAAAAGGTCTTTTAAAAATATTATTTTAAGATTGCTTCATTTAATAGTTAACACCTAAACGAAAACCAATAAAATGTCGATTTTTTTGTTAATTTAAAACAATTAGCTGTTAATTAAAATATAAAACATTTCGGCATAATATTTAAGTAATAATAATAATTAGCTATTATCGTTTTTCCACAACAATAATTGTGGACTTTGACATTTTTAAATTTCTTTTTTATGTACAAGTTGTGAATGTATCCAATTTATTTTCTAAATGCAATTCTAGTCTATTGATATACTAGTCGCTCTGCGTCCGCCTAGCACTCTTGTTTACTCACGTATATCAGAATTTATTTCTCTATGCCAGGTAAAATTATTAAACATTTATTTACATGATATTAAAAAAATAAATAAATAAAGTCCTAATATTTTACATTTTGATATTTATATGTTTTAATGTGTTAATATGTTTTAATATTTATACGTTTATAAGTTAAAAATGATATCATAATACTTTAATTCAAGTTTTATAACAACGTGTCTATTTATTTATATTGTAAACTTATCGTGGCGTAATTGGATTTTCTATAATTATTATTTTCCCTTGATGTAGTAAAATCCCCATAATAATAAAAATAATTTATTTTTAAAATAGATTTTTTTTTTTTTTTTTGGTATTTGAATTAATTAAAAAATATTAATACTTAATTATCTTTTAATACCATTTAAAGAATGGTATAATATATATATATATTATATCAATACATTATGCTATTGTGGTGTAGGTTTTCCAACTAAATTGTTCTTTTTCATTATATTAATAAGTTGAAGTGCACGCATGGAAACTGTAGATGAAATTTTAATTTCTATATTCAAAGACGGTATGGTCATAAGTAGGTATTTTAAATTAATATTTTTAATTGTACTTATTTTTTCCCGTTATAATTTTTAATGAATGTTTATTAGCAGTTTGCCTTTTTACATAAATGCAACACAGTCATCCATAGACTATATATTTTGTTTTTCCTTTTTTGCATTACATATAAAATTAAGAGAATTACAATGTTAAAAATAAAATAAGATTTTTTATTTTTATTTTACAGAATATTATTCTTTATAAAATATTTACTTTATATAATATACACTCTCTGTAGAATATGTTTGAACTCGATACAAGTTGCGTACACGTTTATTTTATTTATGCATATAATAAACAAAATTTAAGTTTTAATTATATGTAAAAAAACTGTTTTAAAATATTTTGATTACATATGATTTTATGTGAACGATTAAAGCTTTAATTTCAAAGAAATTTAGACTCGGTACAAGTTTTATGCACGATTTTAAAAAGTAATATATTTTATCTCTCTGACACATGACGAAAATTAAAAACAAAATACGTAGAAGGGGTAAAAATAAATAATAATATTAATGTCTTTCATTTTCGACACCGGAGAATTTTTAGAAGTTGCATTTCAAATATGTCCCTTTTTCTTTCCCAAATGGTATGCAGCAATTTTTTTGTTCTGTTTAATATTGTAAATGCTTTCTCTGTATCTTTTGATGATTATATCACTCAAAAGGTATATCATAAACTTCACCAGGTTTTTGCAAGAAAGACTGTGAAAATAACACGATATGAGAAATGTAATATGTCGCAAAATGACATGTTTTTAGCTACAATAATAAAAGTAGTAGTACTGGAGACAACGTATTTCAATGTACTTGTATTCTCCTCCAAGAAATGCAGGATTTTTAAGACGATGGAAGTACTAAAAAATCATTTCGTTATGCCTAAAATATGATTACAGTTTTACAAATATTACGAGGGGAAGTTTGGGATATCTGTATTAAATAATTTTTTTTTTTATGTTTTGCTATGAAGAGGTAATTTCAGTTGCAGTTACTTTAATTTAAATATCACAGAATCCGACAGAAAATTTATTTTTATTTTGTATAAACTTACCTTATTTATTTTAATTCATTAATTATTTTTCTTTCGTTTGGGATATCTGTATTAAATATTTTTTTTTTTTTTTTATGTTTTGCTATGAAGAGGTAATTTCAGTTGCAGTTACTTTTATTTAAATATCACAGAATCCGACAGAAAATATATTTTTATTTTGTATAAACTTACCTTATTTATTTTAATTCATTAATTATTTTTTTTTCGATGTTTACACTTTGCCCATAATGAAATGTTTAATTACTGAATTTAGAAACAACCAATTTTTTTAATCGCGCAAATGTGAAATATTATTTATAAAAAAATATTTTAGATTCGGGAAACTTCTTTCTCAAGTTTAAGATGATTACATATCTAAGATATATTTTAAGTTTAGAGAGACATCGTAATGTTCCAATAACAAATTGTGGATAAATAACAGGGTTTGAGAAATGAAGATGCTGTAGAATGGCAGGTATTAGACTAAGAACAGAAGAAAGAGATCATAGAAATAATAGGTTACCAATGTCTTCCTTCAAGTGAAATATATGGTTCAGCCATGCGAAAAAAATACTGATAATTTTTGTTATAAATCTTTATATATATATATATATATATATATATATATATATATATAAATTTCATTTCATTTACAATTCTGTGGTTCCTTATAATAATATAACAAGATGAGTTTATCAAGTACTATTAACCAAGACTTAAGAAGTTAAGAAAACAACCTCTGAAACTAAAATGTTTAGGCAAAATTTCAAAAAGCCAGTAAAGTAGAATCTATACTATTGAAACCCCAGTTGTTTAGTAACTTGTATGTATTTATTAATACGATAATTAAATTTGTTTTCTATTCATTATGTTTTGCAATTCTAAAGAAAGGAATAATAATAATAATAATAATAATAAAAAACTGTCTGATACTTAAAATATATGCCATAAAAATGTTTTTCGTTTTTTCTATGTATATTTGTAGGAATATCATATCATCTGAAGTCTGTTTCATGTTAGGTTATTAAATAGTTTTCTACGGTATCTCAGATAGGAAAAAAAACTAAATGTATAAAGGAATATAAACTCTGGATTTTTAATATTAAATCTTGTACTCAGAGGTTGTATAATTCCCATATTTTTACATGTGCTTTTAAATATTTTTACAAATATTCTAAAATGAAAAAAAATATATATATACATAATTTAATGATTTGATAGTAAGTTAAAAAGACTGTTTGAAAATAGTTAAATATATAGATATATATATATATGTATAACTATTAAAGCGGCGAATCTTCAGTTACTTGACTTCGTTTTCCTTATTTTTCTGAAATGTTCGGACTGACATGAAAATCATCTAACAGCAAAGACTTTAAGTTCTGGAAGACACGCGTGTCGAAAAAAAAAAAGACATTGAAGCAATCTAATGCATTTTAGGTTTCCCCACTTAAAACTCTAAAATCACTTGACAATTTTTCCATCTTTTTAACACTTTCCAATAAAGTTTATAAGTTCACGCAACTTCCCTTTTTCTGTCTGTTTGTCCATGAATTAATACCCGTAAATATTTATGAATTCTTTAAAAGAGAAACATGTTTTTCACGTTCACTATTACATATTTCGTACTGATGATGGAGTAAATACTATCACTGGTTTATGAACCACAACATCCAAAAGTATTCAAAAGCAGTGCGTTCTATGAAAAGTATTTCTAATAACACACATTTTTATTTGCAGAAATCTTAACGCAATCGACATTTATCATTCATATACACAGTCTTCTGCAGTATATAGTACAGTAGGCATTAATATTAACAGAGCTACACAAAAGTATATAGATATATTAAATATTGTAACTCTTTTGTTTATCTGTCCATATTTTAGCCTCTAACATCCATAAATATTTTCAGAAATTCTTCAAAGTGGCATATATAATTTGAGTTTTCTATCGGATGTTACCTATTTAAAATGACGTTAATAACACAATCCGTTTGTGTATAGGGGAACCCAAAAAGATTTCCAATACATTTCATTTCGAGAGAGACATTTTCATTTATGATATTTTAGTAACTTTACTATAATCAAATCACAATTTAAAATCATATTTAAATAACTTATCTAACAAATTTTAATTCCATCCAAGAAAAGTCCTAATGGAATTAAAATTTGTTGTTAATATTTAAAAAAATACATTTTATATATAATATGGTATGTTTAGTGTTTAGAGTTAGAAGGCCACACTAAAATCTTCAATACATTAAGGGTTACAAATGGAAATTGCTAAAATTGCATTTCGGTTTGCGATAAGCCTTTTCAACATTTTCCAACAATTTACAATAGTGATTATGAATTCAGTTGCCTATCTCAAAGGCCTTTCTGTCCTCCTGTCCTTCCGTTATATAATAAAGTAGGCAAAAAAAAATTATGGTTAAACGACGCAACGAGACGCATTGATTATTATATTTGTAAAATATAATAATCAATGCAAACTTCGTGTTTTTTTGTTATTGTTTTTGTAATGAAGGATTTTTTTTTTCACTTTTCTGCTGAATGATGATTATAGTGGAGTATTTTTACATTACTTTGTCTTTCCTACTATATCCAGTAATTTCGGAATGCTAATTCTTAAATAGAAAAAAAAGTATCATCATGTTTTATCATTTTTTATTCGAACGCGCGCATTTATTAATAAAATAATAATTTTAAGTTTCACTTAATAATAAGAAGAAATAGAAATTCTAAAATAAAAACTATCTCGTTTATGCAGAATTCAGTGTTGTCAGATGTGACCTTTTTAGGTACAGTCAGTAACAAAAATCTCTAAACACTAGAGAAAATTCCTATGTAAAAAAAGTACACTTAATACAGTTTTGTTAAATAAATCCTTGTTGAATCCTGTTTTTAGACTGGCTAAGAACAGGATTCGACAAGGATTTATTTAACAAAGCAGTATTAAGTGTCCTTTTTTTTATATAGGAATTTTTGCTAGTGTTCGGAGACTTTTGTTACCGACTGTAGATTCCTTATAGGAGATCTACCTATTGCAATGGTTCTCATGACACGACTTCTGGAAAAATTCTTCATATCATCACCGATCATGACCCCTAGAACCCAAAACTACCCTCCGTTCAGAAGTTTATATATATATATATATATATATATATATATATATATATATATATATATATATATATGTGTGTGTGTGTGTGTGTGTGTGTGTGTGTGTTTGTGTGTGTGTGTGTGTATAACGCTTTTTCCCATGTTAAGTTGTGAACACGATAACTAGAGTAATTTTTATTTAAATTTAACCAGCTCGGAATATGTTGTCAGGACAGATAAAATCTCGGTCGAGTTCGTAGATGGGGCATCCAGCTCAAAGGGGATGGAAATGGTGGGGGGGTGGAAATTTCAATTTGCCCATAATTTCTTTAATATTGAAAATAGGAAAATACTTCAAATCAAGTGAATTACCGCCTTTCTCTAAAGAACAACTTTTGTATTTAAACTTTTTCGATAACTTCAATTGCTTAAAAGTTGCAAGTTAAAAAGTGATTTTTCGTCAATCGTGATGGAGCCGACTTTTTCCATAGCTTTAATTGTTTAAATTTATAATCTGATGCTTACGTCGCGTGCAAACGATAATAAAAAAGATCACTGAAAATATTAAAACCATGGTAACAGCTTTAATTAATCATTTAAAAATATAAAATTAAAATAATATGTTAGTCTTGATAAAAGCTACAATTTTTCATCGCCAAGCTCGTCAAATTTTGTCATCAAATAACGAATTCCATCACCAAGTCAAAAATTTCGTCGTCAACTATCAAATTTTGCCGCCAAATCACAAATTTCATTACTAAGTCGCAAGTTTTGTCACCAAATAGTATATCTTTATGGCTTCTATTTGTTGAATGATTATGAACTTGGATTTTAAAAAAATTGAATCATTTACTGACCAATAAATCTAGCCTAAAAATTTAAGTAGAATGAATAGTAGTAGTTGATAATTAAATTTCTTAAGAACAGAATAGCGACGTAAATAATGCAATGTATGGAAACAAAGCCACGCACACATTGACTAAGTATGTGTTAATGCATATGTAATATTTTATTTTACGTTTGTAACATTAACGTAAAGAAATCTACCTTTGCCTTTAAGCTTGCCGAAAAGGGATTTTTTTTTTATTCGATAGTCACCAATAATTTTGAGAAGTGACATTTGATATACATTTATGTACATTTTTTATAATAGACTATCAGTCTTCGAAGTGATTAGCCAAACGTTACAAATAAAAATTATTGGTGACTATTGAATAAAATAAAGGCCAAATCTGGCAACCCTGGAAGAGATCGAAACCTCGTTACAGGATATCTTGTAAGTTTTGCATCATTGTTTATTGTCTTTCCTTGAGGCGTTTCCACTACGATTAGTCCTTGTCATTAGCTGTAATCAGACATTTTCATGCGTACAATGCTTAACATAGGTTAATTTTAATAGAGTACTTCAAAGCTTTTTTTGCAATTTATAATTTAAAATTAATAAATGTGCACATTTTTAAGGACTGCTTTTGTTTTATTTTGAAATGGGATTCACTGCGCTAATTTGTCTGAAAGTAAAGTTTTACTTAGAAAAACAGCGCCACTTATTCCTCTATTGATAAGTTTTCAAATTTATTACTTTCCGAACATGTAAGGAAAGTATTGTTATCATGTCAAAAATCCGAATTTGAGATTTTGATGTTTCTATACGTTTTGAGGTTCCTCGAGTCCATTTTCACTATTTTTATGATGATGTATGTATGTGTGTGTGTATGTGTGGGTGTGTGAGTGAACACGCTAGCGTCTAAATGCTTTGATCGAATGTGTTGAAAGTTGGTACGTATGTTGTAAGTCACCGTAGCACGAACCCTATTGATTTTGGTGAATCTAGCACTTATAGTTTTTTTACAGAGATATTAAGAAAAATTCTTTATCATTATGGCCTATGGGGCTGAATTTTTAAAAATGCGATAGTGTCTAAACGCCTGATTAAACTAAGCAAGACATTTATACACATATTATAGGTCACATATTATACACATATTATAAATCACAGTTTCACGATTTGTATAGATTTTGGTGAATCTAACACTTATAGTTTCTTTTTAAAGGGACACAACAAATAATTATGTATCATTATGGCATATGAGGTGAAATAATTTAAAGTGCGATAGAATATAAATGCATTATCAAAATTAGCTGAAATTTTTTATACATGTTTTACGTCACCATCACACAAACTGTATAGATTTTGGTGACTCTAGCACTTACAGAATTTTACAGAGACACAAATAAAAACTGCTTATCTTTATGGTCTATAGGCTCAAATTATTTAAAATGAGACAGCGTTTATGTGCCTTATTCGAATGAACAGAAAATTTATATACATGTTAAAAATCACCATCACATGAACTTAATAAACTTTAGAGAATCTAGCACTTATGCTTCTTTTTACAGGGACACAATACATATTTCTTTATCATTGTGGCATATGGGCTCAAACTTTAAAGTGCAATAGTGTCTAAATGCCTTATCCGATGAAGGTGAAAAATTTTATAAATATTATAAGTCATTTCTGCACTAACTATAAGCATTTTGGTGAATCTAGAATTTATAGGTTTTTACAGAGACATAATGAAAAATTCTTTATCATTACGATCTGTGGGCTCAAAGTACAATAGCGTTAAATTAATGATCGTGTACTATATGCAGGAAAATACTCAAACACCCTATTATAACTTTCTCGCTTTTGTTCATTTAACAGCTTCGCTTACTTTACTTTATATACAAAACCATTTATTATTCAATGTTCGGAATGTCGAGTGGAGTCACTCCAGATTTATTATTATTATTATTTGTATCATTCTTTTCCCTTCTTCTTTAATCCTCCTACACAGTTGGAAGCTGTTCTTGCTATTAGATCGCGAAACAGATCACTGTGAGCAATATCAGTTTAATTATAGCTACCCTGTATATAGATATAATTTTGTTACACTATTATTGTTGACTTTCATTATGGAACATAAGTTTTAAAATAGCAAAAATTTATGTTTATATTTCATAAACGTAAAAAGTCCCCGCTTCTTAATCTTTGTATAAAACTTCTTTCACAAGACTGAATAACTAAATTACTCTGAATGTTCCTAATGGAAACGACAGTATTAAGTTTAATATCGCATATTTAATCTAAACTATCTTGATTTAAATGACCATTACCTGCGAATTATTGTATGGCCATAAAATTTTATGACTCCAATAAATGTATCAAGCGTTATGTTTTTCTCTATTTCTAGAAGTACTTTTCAAGCAAAAGTTTAAGAGTGGGCTCTTATAATATAAAAACAGAGTGATTACCATACTTTAATGCTATAGTTAAGATTTTACTACTGCAAAAGAGGGTAAAAGACCATTCTTAATAAATGAAAAAATTGATAAGAAACAGAAAAAAATATTACTAAAAATATGTACTGCAGAAGAAAAGACAAAGATAGTTTGTGAAAAAACTTTATTAAAACTAATTATACATACATGAACAAACGGTAATTGTATGTTTTGAAATATGTCATTTTTCAAAAAAAGTGAAATTTTAACTGGTTTAAGTATCGTATTACGCTTTTTTTTCTGGGGGATTCGGAGGACATTAAAGCTCATTAATCCGTGACGTACGTTTTAATGTGGATACTCAAACACTTCAAACATCCAGAGATTTGACCCTAACATGTGGTAATTAAAAGCCAGTGTGTTACTATTTCGTTTACCTGGTCAGGAAGAATAGTATAGAATTCGATGCAACATATACTTATAAATTTACTGGAAAATACTAAGCTAATCACATCATAAAAAAAATAAATAACAACATTACTTATCTTATTACTTTTTCTTGTCCATATGTTGTAGAGAAAGTATTGTTTTTGTAATTAAAGTTTCGAAATTGAGGTTTTGATATATTTACATGTTTTCAGTCTCACGGATCGAAAAAGTGGAGTTTTAGCGATTGGTTTGTGTGTGCGCGCTTATGCGTCTGTGTGTATGTGTGAGGCTGTTATCGGAATAAACCAATAAAAAATATTAGCAAGAAGTCTGAACTAGGTATTCTAAATCTGTAACATACGCAGATACTAATTTAAAATTTTAATAATATAGAACAAATAATTCGTGTACAAGAACATCAGGAGAATTCAAATATATTACAAGTATGAGCAAACTTTCTAGTAGTTACTTTACATTGCACTCAACAAAATAATATAAAATACCACAAAGTCGACCTCCCTCGGTTTCAACCCCCCCCCCCCCCCCACTTCTCTTTATCACAAGAATTTCGTTTGTTTTTAAAATATGAATAAATTCATCTTCACGCTCAGTGGTAAACTCTATCCGAATAGGCGATTGTTTTTTAGATATTTATTTCCTTTAAAACATTCGCTTTTGCACAGATAAACATTGATTTGTATTATAATTAACCGGACACTGAATATTTGAAAATAGAAACCTTATGCTTCGGACAGCTAATATATATATATATATATATATATACAGTAGACTCTCGTATAACGCGGGGGGATACGTTCCACGTAATAGAAAACCGCGTTGTAGGAGACATACACTGAGCAGACGATTTCATTCTTTAATGATACCAAAAGCGTCGGGAGTTGGCATAGTAACCGAGCAATCCTTATCTGCAGTGAAAAAGTAAGTAAAATTGAACAGGTTGAAAGTAGAAAATATGTCACGTGCTTCCTTTATCTTACGCGTTATACGAGACCCTTTATCGCGTTGTATGAGTAAATAGTCGCAGATTTTTCGTTGCGTTATACGATATCGCGTTTTGTGGGAGCGCGTTCTATGAGATTCTACTGTATACACAAAATATACGTAATGTATATATACATAAAATCATGAAAATTGGATGAGGTAATAGTTATATTACCAAATAAATGGCATTTTCTATTATTTTAACAAATTGATAGTTTAAAAATTACTCGCTTTTCTTTTTTCAAAAATTCCATTATGGAGAAAATATATTATAAATATAGGGGGAAGGGAAGCCAGTTATTAGAACTTGGAGACAAGGAAATATTTGTCTAATATAAATACACGCTATCGTTCATTGAACTTCCTTTTTAAAATCATTCCTTTTCTTTTCTTATGTTGGAACACATTTTTCATTAAAAACTAGATATAAAAATTTAAAATCAGTATACAAAATAGTCCCAATAATACAATAAGGTTTTCACATGGAACAAGTTATCCTTTTATGTATATATATATATTAATTTTTTAAGAGTATAAACTCTTAAGATAGAGGGTATAAAAACCTACGACGCAGGTTGTTGCTTACTTCCTAGAACTAACGCATTTATTCCTACAAACGCGATTTATTGCTGGAAGCTGTACACACGAATTTATTCCTACATCATTAAAAATTTATTTTGAAAGTTAATGTTTATTTAATATTTAGCTAATTTTGAGAAATATCACTTTTTTTATGCAACAAATTTAAATGGGCAGGGATATTTATTAATAAATAAAATAAAAGTACTCTTTAAAAAATAACATAAGAAATTATATGATTTAAATTTATATATAAATATGTAAAAGAAGGGAAAATTTTATTTTTATATTAAAAATTTATTGTACATTTAACTAAGGACATCAAACTGATGTACAAAATTTCTCAGTTTCAAACTCTTATTTTAATTTAATGAGTAATGACAAATTAATCTTGTATTTTTTTTTAATTAATTAATTTAAATTTTAGTAAAGAAATGGATTTTTAATAACTTAATTATATTTTTATAATTTTATTTCGTAAAACGAAACAAAATAATAATTTACGAAAATAAAAATAAAATATTATTTTAAAGTATTTCAATTTTTTGTTAATTAGAAAAAAGTCAAATACATTTACAAAATATTTCAAAAAAAAAGAGTTAGATTAAATTAATAAGACAAATTAAATTAAATCATTACGTACTAAAAATAAAAATAGACGCAATGTTTTGACAAAAATACGCGATCTCACAGAGAAAACAGTTATCTTTTTCGCCCACTTCAGTTTGCACGAAGTAAACAGACTTTTTCTTCGGTGCATTTAGTTAGAAAACTAAATGCACAGAATTAAGTTTACGAACATAGTTTTGGAACGCACTAAATGCAGTGAGAGACGAACTAACAGCACCAGTTGAACGAGTTTTGACTTACGAATGCGCCCATGTAGTGAACAGAATTTCAGTTCCTCTAAAAATAAATAAATAAATAAATAAATAAATAAATAAAAGGAAAATGCTGAGGGGTTTTATCAATATTTATCCGTAATTAGAGAACATTGTATTATCATTGGATATTAATTGAATCAAAATAAAAATGTGAGTTAAACCAATTATGGTTTAGCTTTTCTTTCGAGAGGAACTGAAGTACTATAAATTTAATCTCTCATAACTTTTTGAATTTGTACCATATTTGTTTGAGGTTTCGTATAAATAATTCAATACTTTTGGCTATTAAATTATACAATTTTTTTTATTTATTTATTTTTTTTTTATGAAGCTTGCGCACGTGAAGTTAAAAATTAGAATGCTCATATTTTGTAAGACATTTAACATTTTTACATTCTGATTGCAGTATTCTTCGTCTAATGTACTAAGCCAAGTTTGCTAATATGGCTTTACAGTGGGAACTTTACACCTAAGCTTCATACTTTAAAAAGCGACAACTCTTTTGCAATTTTTTATAATGAAACCGTTATATCTCCATGAAAGTATGTGGTAGCCTCAGAAAAAATTATACAGATAATTAAAAGAATCCTCAAAATCGCATGCTACATCCAACATGCATTTCAAGCTTTACTTTTTACAGGGTGATCCAAAACATTTTTACTTTTGTTTAATTTTTGCTGATTCTTTTTTCTTCCTCAGAACAAACTTTTATTGAAATATATGAGATATAACATGCTCTTTATACTCCCAAATTTTCAACACTGCAAAAAATAAACACGTAAAAGTACGAAAAAAAACCTGGCAACTGGGTTGAAAAATATTTCTACGTCAAATACACGGGACAAAAGTGTACTTTTAACGGAAAAACAAGTTTGATTTACAGGATTTCTCCGTAAAATGTATGCTATTGATTCAATTTTACGGTTTTAAACTGTACTTTCATTTGCAGTTTTTTCCTGTTTAAATTTACAGAATTTTCAAGTAAAATCTACGGATATTCTTTTTACAGTGAAGAATTTGTCTAGATATTTGACAAATTCGAAAGTGTACAAATAGTTATTGGTAGATAGTGTATAAAAATAATTCAAAATATACTAATGTTTGAATTCCTTTTTTTTTTTTTTTTAGAAATATGAAAAATTACCTACATACTAATTTTATTACATCTACATCATGAGTGCAACTTTTTTTTTTTTTTTTAATACAAAAGAAAAAAATATTAAAAAATTATTCAAACACTTTTATTCTACATTTTTAAAATGTAATAAAATTTCTCCTTTTTTAAAATATAGTGAAATGATTTAAATCATAAAAATATCATAGACTGTCAAAATAAAAAGTTTGATACTTCCATTTCCAATATTATAACTGAAGTTATCAATCATATGACTGTATGTGCTGACAGATATTCCATTATTGCCAAAGGCAAAAAAAATGTCCATCTTTTACAGTTATGATTTTCGCGATGAAAAATGAGTTATTCGATTCGAAGTAAATAATATGAAACACTACATTAAATAATAATTCTTGAAACAGGGGGAATTAATTTCGACCTATCATTTTATCATATTTAACATTCCCATTAATTAATTTAACAAACTATCAAAAATATATCTAGATTGCTGCATTTATTTGATTTATATATATACGCATAATTTTACAGATTGATGCATATTAGATTAAAATTTTTCTAATATTATTTGTTATTATACATGTAATATAAATGATTTTGGAATATAAATAAAATAATAATTATAGAACTCTATTAAATTTATAAGAACACATACACAATACATATTAAATGTTAGGATAAATTGTAAAGTCAATTGATTTCTCGTGGGTCCGAAACTTGGATGGTTCTAACAGAAAATACTCTGTGGGCATCATCCGTAGGTTTCTTAGCCCGTATTTACGTGAGTTTCGGAGAAAATTAAGTAAATATGTCAATGTTAAAACTTGCCTGGTACAAAATAACCCATGCAAAAGCACGTAAACTGCGCAAGTGTCACTGCTTAATATATTCATACCCGCCTTTTTACCTCCTGACTATTACATTGCTATATATAGCAATTTTCACCTTAATTGTTCAAGGAAATATAAGATAGAAAATTACTATGTAAAAATAGCCATTCATCAATCATGGAAAAACCACGGACACCAGCACACCTGGTGTATATTTTTTGGGATATAACAACTATGAAAGAGGTTTTTAATTTAAATTTTCTCAAATTTCTCATATTAAAAGAGTTAGACTTAATAATTTCATTATATATATATATATATATATATATATATATATATATATATATATATATATATATATATATATATATATTATATATATATATATATATATATATATATATATGTATATAATTTTAGTACTAATATGTAGAAATAAGAGATAATATTAGGTTTTGTAATAAAAATAAATATACTGCACTTTGAAAAGCATTTTATGAATCTTCACACACCATAAAATAAATGCTTGCACTACCGGTATCGAAAGTATGTGGCCTCTTTTCTTCGGGTGAAAAAAAACATACGTTACTACTTTGGAAGCAAAAGTAACATTGAAAGCACGGATAACTCACGGAGATGCGACAACCAAAGAGAAAGGACGTATAACCAAGAAATAGGAGACAAGAAAAAAGAAAGCGAAAAATTAATAAAAAATTCAATATTAATAAGAGGAAGAATTTATTTTTTTTAATAAAATAATTATTTAAAAAATATGTTTTATTGGAAAAAGCATTTTGTAATTTTAGAAAACAAATTTACTTTTTCCTTCTCTTTCTTTAATTCCTTCTTTTTTTTTTTTTTTTTTTTTTTTTTGTGTGTGTGTGTGCTTGTTTCTATTATCTCCCGTTTCTTTGTTGTGTCCGTGTCCCTTTGAGTTTGGTTGTCACCCCCCCCCCCCTCTTGGATTTCCTACTTTCAGTCTTGCCTTTTCCTTCAACCTTTTTGCACGTGTTCTTTCCAAGGGCATGGGCATGAAAAGAAATAAGTAATTGAACATGAATAATTACTTTCTTCTCTTAAATTTGCTACTCGTTTTTGAATGCAATCTAAGATTTTATTCTAAATATTATATCCAACATTGAACCTCCAAAATTGCTCTCACGCAGGAAAATATACATATTAGTTTGATTTTTGATTAATATATATTCTACAGTAATTGCAGTATGTTAACTGATTTCAATGTCTCTTCATATTATTTTTTCCTTTATCTTTTGCTTTGTATAAGGCTTCAGTCTCATTTGTTATACAGCCCAACAGCGGCCGAGCGGTTCTGTGTTTAAAGCTGATAGACGTGAGGTGCCGGGTTAGCTACCAGGTTACGCTCGTCGGCCTAGCCGTTCGGAGATTTAAGTGGTTTTCTCTGAAACTTGTAGAAGTACGGGTTAGAACCACTCAGAAATACCCTCCCCCATGGAAGGCACTTCCCCTCTGGCCTTGGAACCTAGTGTAGTCAATTGGGCTTAATCCACAACCCATCCCATTTGTTATCTTTTCTTTATTTATTATAGTGTTTCTTCCTGATGTTGATCAGTGTAATGATGATTTTTTTTTATTGCCAATATATATATATATATATATACAGTCGACGTTTGTTATAACGACCCTCTGCGTCCCTCAACAAAAGGTCTTTATAAAGAGGGTTCGTTATAGTAGACCTAATTAATTTACACATGATAACTCAGCAGTTTCGTAAAAATACTCGATTTTTAAGAGTTTCCACTAGATACCAAAATTACTCTTTATCATCAATGGTATTAAAATTAAAATGTTATCAATTAGAATATGATTTCTGAAACAGAATTTAAATTAGAAAATAAAGAAAAAAGGTATGATATACTTACAAAGCTTTTATTTTCTCAAGAAAATCTCAAAAATATTTTTTTGCCTTTTCTGCAGAGCCTTATTAAAGCACGGGTCACGTTGGCTGCGGCCTAAGGGCACTTCACTTGGGAAGCCCGAAATTTCATTTACAGTTCAAAACTTTTTAATTCGAAACATACCTTTTCTTGAAAAGAACATTTCGAGAAAATTTTACATCTGAAAGCGAAAAAAATAAATTAATAAAGGTCATATTTTTCTCAAATATGCATTTTTGAGTGAAATAGTAGGAACACTTAAAGCTTTTTTTCTTTTGAAAGTATGGTAAAAATTAGGGGGGAAATATTTCGTGGAGGGTCTAATTGCGCATAATGACCTGGGCCAACATTTGACTTAATCAAGCTCTGGTTTTCTGCACATGTGTTTTATGTAAAACATAATTTCCCATTACATTGTAGAGCAGACTCTGCAGCTACGAAGCTTGGCAATACAATGATCGAAGTCATTTCAAGTAAAATGTTTAGAAACATGTTCAGTTTGGAAAAATACCGGAAGATTATTCGGATGTTATGTTGGGACTAGATGACACTGAACGTTCTTTATACTGGAAGTAAAATAACATAAAGGGCATAAAGAAACAATTGGAGATGTTATCACTGGTCGTTATAAGGGAATGGTCTTTATGATGTGTGGTCGTTATAACCAGCTTTAACTGCATATATATATATATATATATATATACGCGCATATGTGTATGTTCATTTCAGTAGTTACTTTGAAACTCTGCAATACAATAATCGAATTCATTTCAAGTTAAATGTTTAGAAACATGATCTGTTTGGGAAAATACCGGGAAGATTATCCGCTAAAAATCGAATGTTATGTTGGGACTAGATGATACTGAATGTTCCTTATACTGGAAGTAAAATAGCATAAAACGCATAAGGAAACAATTGGGGATTTTATCACTGGTTGTTATAATGGAATGGTCTTTATGATGTGTGGTCGTTATAACCAGCCTTTAATGCATATATATATATATATATATATATATATATATATATATATATAAATGAATACGCGCATATGTGTGTGTTCATTTCAGTAGTTACTTTGAAACTTTACAATACAATAATCGAATTCATTTCAAGTTAAATGTTTAGAAACATGTTCTGTTTGAGAAAATACCGGGAAGATTGTCCTCTGAATTCGGATGTTATGTTGGGACTAGATGATACTGAATATTCCTTATACTGGAAGTAAAATAGCATAAAGCGAAACAATTGGAGTTTTTATCAGTGGTCGTTATAATGGAATGCTCCGGTCCTTACGATATGTGTTCGTTATAACAAGCTTCGACTGTATATATATATATATGTGTGTGTGTGTGTGTGTGTGTGTGCGCGCGTGTGTGTGTGTTCATTTCAGTAATTACTTTCAAACTTTACGTTTTTAGGTACATTATAATAAACCTTAATAATTTTTCATAAAGTTACTATTTTCCTTAAGTGGCCGAATGAGCCGTGGTGATCAAAAATTACCGTATTGCTGCAGTTCGATCTCTCTTGCCCACGTATAAATCTGTAGGAAAGTAGGTGTCAAAATTTATTCAAAGTTTTGTACTATTGCATGAATTTCCAGGAAAAAATCTATGTTTATTCTTAAAATGTATATATATATATATATATATATATATATATATATATATATATATATATATATTTATATATATTATATATATATTATATATTATATATATATATATATATATATATATATATATATATATATATTTATATATATTATATATATATTATATATTATATATATATATATATATATATATATATATATACTAGCTGACCCGACAAACGTTGTTTTGTCATATAAATTATATCTAGAGAATATTTTGCTAGAAAAAAATAACTAACCTATTGTAAGTGTGTAAGGATGTGGTATATAAGTGGAAGATGTATGGAGCGCTGTGAACGGTGAAAGAATATAAAAATAACAAAACACCAATGATTTATTTTTTTTATTTATTAAAATTGATTCTTTAAAATTATATACATATCGCTACTTATAACAATATTACTAAAAAACAATATCAATCCCTTAATGCAACAGAGTGTACAATATTTTTTGTTATCACATCTTTCGCCAATACAAACAAACTGGATGGTTTGCCCACTCGAGAGCCACGTATAATTGTCCGTGTGAAAAACATGATGTGCTCAAATCTAAGCCACAGACAGACATCGTTTGGCCCTGAGACTTATTGATAGTCATTGCAAATGCCAATCTAATTGGGATTTGAGGGAGTTTAAATTGAATTGGCACACATCTGTGGGTATAATAGGGATTCGCAGTAGTAATATATTTTCACCTCGGAATTTGTCATTTAAAATGATGGCTTCGATAACATTTTTCATTAATTTTTTTATGACTAATCGCGTGCCGTTGCACAACCGTGGTGGGTTCAAATTACGAAGCAAAATAACTGGAGATCCAACCTTCAGTTGTAAAATATGCGGTGGCATGCCTGGTAAATCCAATGAGTTTAAAAACTTTGTTGGATAATTTACAGCTTCGGTGGCATCGCAAATTGTATCATTAGATTTGTATGACACCAAGTCTCCTGGTAACAAATGTTGTATCTTGAGATTCAATTCATTGACGTCAACATTTTTTGCTGCTAAAATTGCTCTTTCTGCCAGCCACTCATGATTTGTGTATCGTCTGTGTACATCGGGAAATATCTGGTCAATAAGAGCATCTTGCGAATCAATGATTGTGCAGAAATCGGTCGGTAATTTTATGCATCCAGTTTCATCTGTAGTAACTTTTCCATCGCCGATATCTAACAATTGTTTTGAGAATGTTTCAGCGGATGGATCTTGAAGCATTTGAACGCACAAATTTACTTTTTCAACATTACGCCACAATGGCGATGATTTTAAGCACGCGTGGATCTCATCAGCGTATGTTGAACGCGGAATAACGGGAAGTGCTTGTCTGAAATCACCTGAAAGGAGTAACAGAGTGCCGCTAAATAGTTTGCCGTTGTTTTTTTATATCTTTCAATGTCTTGTTCGACGCCTCAATCGAATGTTTGTGTGCCATAGTGCATTCATCCCAGATAAGAATTTTACACTATTTCAGCACTGTGGCCATGGACGATTGTTTTTTTTTTATGTTGCACACTGCGTCTGGGTTATTTTCAATATTTAGTGGCAGTTTAAATAATGAATGAGCTGTTCTGCCTCCATCCAATAAAGTTGCCGCAATGCCAGATGATGCAACAGCCAATGCGATGCCATTATTTGATCGTATTTCGGCGAGAATTAGCGAAATAAGCAATGTTTTGCCAGTTCCACCTGGTGCACCCAAAAAAAAAAAAAGAATCCGCCTTGTCCTGCCAAAACTGCGAGCATGATGCGGTCGTAAATGGTTCTTTGTTCTTCATTCATTAGTGGGACATTGCGAGCAACAATCGCTGCCATTTCTACAGTATTGTATTGTTCACGATTCAATTCAGTGCTTATTAAATCAGATGCATTTCGATTTGTTGAATGCATACCGAAATGACTGAGTGGTAAGTTGTCAATAATAATGCAAAGATCTTCAATAGCAATCAATGCTTCATTGTACATAGCGTCACTGAATACTATCGTTAGATCGTTGCACCGTGAACGATGTTGATGCAATATATCATCAGTCATTGAATCTTTGTGATTATCCCATAATATCTCAGCTTGAGTCGGGAAACATGTAGTCAACACTATAGTGAATAGTAGACGAATTTGTTTTGCTGTACAGTTCAGTCCTACTTCAGCAAGCATACACTCCCACTGGTTGTCGTCTTCCAGCAAGCCGAGTGCAAGGCATGCATCTTTATACGTTGGATACTGTTGTCCATTCACTTTACGTAAATCTTGAAATGACAAAGGGCCGATGACATTAACCAATAACAGTCGAAGATAAAAGCACTCAGTCTGCCTTGGATTGACTGTAAATACTCGTCCCAAGGTGTTTGATTTGAATAAACCGGGACATGCATCAATCGGCGTGCCTTGCTTGCGGGGCATCCATTTTTTTTTTGTTGGAGCCCATGTGAAATAGCGTGGTACTTCTGAATAGAGTAATGTCCGTGCAAAAGCACCAAAAGCATCCGCACGATTACACAATTCAAAAAATTCGGTGAGTGTAGTTTTTGGCGGATTTATAGCACGATCAATCGCTGTCTCGCTCGTGAAATATACGCGCTGGCCATTTTCAAGATGGACGGCTATATGAAGAACTGCTGGATCCCGTTCATGAATTGGGAAACCAAAGATACGCCAAACAGCTTCATTGGAGCTGACGTACTGGCCAATTTGGTAAAGTTTTATTTCATCGTTGTTATTCACCGGAGGAGCATTCACATTGGTATTTCCAACTCGAAATACAGCCATATCACTGCCTTTATTCACATACTTGCAAATGTATTTGATGCTCTTCACTGAACTGCAGAACTGAACATTAATATGAGCATTGAATGTTTTGCTCAGCAGAGGCGAATATGGGACCACCCAACGGTTATCAATGTCAATATCTATGTTGTTGACATAGATGACCGCCATAGATGATAAGATTGTCCGCCATTATCGGGATTTCTTCGACGATATATTGGATATCCGTCAACATTTGTGATCGTGAAATTTTTCGGAAAACTTTTAGTACATTTTCCATCTGCAGAAATAATAATGGCCTAAAAATTCATTTTTCACTTTAACATAAAATAACTCCGTCGGATATTGACGAATTTTTTAAAAGAATATACCATTTTAACTAATTTTAACATTTTACAATATTAACGTTGAAAAAATATTTTAAACACTTACGGTTAAAAATTCATTTTTCATTTCAACATTAAATAAATTCTGACATCGTGTTTACGATTCTAAAATATTAACTTTGAAAAAATATTTTATACACTTCGTAAGATACGGTTAAAAATTCATTTTTCATTTCAACAATAAATAAATTCTGACATCGTGTTTACGACAACTCACGCCATCTAGGTGGAAAAGTTGTTGAAAGAGTTGGTTAAAAATTAATTAAGAAAGAACTAATTAAGTTAGAACTTTCATTTGTAAATCTAAACCATTCTCGAATCCACCTGAAGACGCACAAAAAATTTCATTAAACTCAGTCCAGCCGTTTAGGAGGAGTTCAGTGACATACACACGCACAAAAGAAATATATATATAAAGATTTATTTATTTATAAAGCTTGTAAAATAATATATTTTATATATCATTTTACGATTAAATTAAATAATATATATATATTATTTCAATTGCAAGGACATTAATGCTTCTTTTTTTTCCCTTTTAAATTTATTTCTTATATAAAATTTCAATGTAAGCTTTATATTATTAAAAATATATCAAACAAGTAGCATCCAGATTATTTAACCTAAACTAAAAATATCATTTAATTTATATTTCGACGACTAAATCATCATATGTACCGTTTCTTTACAAGAATTTCCTTTTTTAAATACGTTGTGAATAAACTTTTAACATTTTTGTAAATTTAAAAGAAATAAATCTTCAAAAAGTTATACTCTTACTTCTAAGTCATCAGAAAAAGTAGGTCACGAAGCTTTTCTTCAAAATTTTCTTATAGTAAGGCATACATTTTGAAAAAATGCCAAGTTTTTTTTTTTTTTTATTATTATTAAATTAAATTATAATATGTTATATGAAGGATCTTTTTTTTTTTTTTTTTTTTTTTTTTTTTAACATCACCAAAAGCATGAAACATTCTGATATGGATATTAGTCTATATACACAAGTATTTCATTCAAAAGAAAAACTGTTTAAAATAAATTTATAAAAAGGAAACAAGGATGATAATTCATCTTAAAAAAAAAAAAAAATGTAAAATTCGAGGAAAAGTTTTTATTGAAATTTATTTTCAACATTTTGAAAATTTTCTTTTTTACTTTTAACACATTTATTTTTAATTTATCAGGATTCTATAATCAGAGAAATGTTTTTTTTTAATTACTATATTCGGATATATTTAACAATAACTTTTAAATTCAATGTTTCTAAATGTTTTATGTACTGGGTGTTCCATAAATCTGTAAATAGTATAAAAATATATAAAAATTGAAGAAATTGGTGGAATTAAACGCGGTTTGAAAAAAATAAAATTCTTCTAAAGGGGGATTTTTAAAAAATTAATTAATTCATTATATATATATATATATATATATATATATATATATATATATATTGGGGAGGGGGAATTTAAGGGAAAAAATAGATTAAATTTTTGTCAATAGAAGGCGCCGTTTGGAGCAAATCGCACATTTCTGCGTTGATTTGTATTGATGCAAATGTTCATAAGAATATCAATTCTATCCTATCTGTCCACCACCACCACAGTTTCAAAACGAGTTAGAGCATTGATAACTGCAGCTAAAGTCGGAGATTCTTGGCTGATGTAAAGCAACTTCATCAATAATGTTTCATACACCAATGTAAGCATCACAATTAAAACTTTTAATAGGAACAAGTAGGAGGGTAAAATCAGAAAAGAGATGTTAATCGTAAAACCAGTATTTTATAATTCTTGTGCAATGTCCTCAATAAAAAAAAAAAAAAAAAAATAAGTATCTTTACTTTTCCAATAAAAAAAAAAAAAAAAAAAAAAAAAAAAAAGATAAAGAAGACGGACAAAAAAGAAGAAAAAAAAACACTTCACGAGAATGTTTTGCTTCGCAAACTGCTTCTAATTCTACCGAATCTTTCAACGTTTATGAATGTTTAAAATAGTTACAGATTTATGAATACCTCTTCATTACTCTTTTTTAGTTATGATTATATCTGTACCGTATGATTATATCTGTACCGTATGTATTATATCTGTACACGTAAATAGTAATCGGGTATGTTTGAACATCGGAGTAAGTGTATTATTGTTTGAATTCATATAAAAGTGTTAAATGAAGATCATTAATATTATTAAGAAATTGTGTAACAATATATACTGAATTGCGCATTTTATATTTTTTTTCCTTAATTAAAAAGAAAAAGAAAACATTAAAGAAAGTAGAAAATATAATAATGCTTATTATTTTTTGCATTTTATTTGTTTGTTTTAAATAAATACGTGTATTAAAAAGACACAAATCTGTATAATATTTTATGCAAATTTCATCTTGAAATATTGGTCATTTTTATTTAAACAATTTTTTTTTTATATACTTTTTTATTTTAAATTTAGCCTTGTAGAAACATTTTTTTATGAAATCATACATGATATTATGGATTATCCATAACATTCATTTCGCAAAAGAAAATTAATGATTTAGTGAAAAAAATAAATACCCTTATCAACACGTAACTATATGGTACTTATTATAGCTGTTTAACATATTATTTTATTTAGTATTTCATATACTGAAACGTTAAAACGAAATATTATTTTGACTTTCAAAGAAAAAAGAAATATTTAGTTTATTTGTCAGTATCATTATAGTTTTTTTTTTTTTTTTTTTTTTTTTTTTGTTTTCGCAGATAATGAAAAATTAAATATTTTAATATTAGATTTAAAAATTGGTTGAAAAGGTTAAATAAAATTTTGAAAAAATCTTTTTGGAGCAAAGTTTTAAACCTAAAATATAAAAGAACTTAAAACTCCCGTTTAATGATCTATCTAGCCGTTTGAGATAATTTTTTATAACATACAGTTTGATATGCAGTATGTTACATCAGTTTGATTTACAATATATTAAATTTTAACATGCAATCTATTAAGATAAGATTGCCTGAGCTTGACTGAAAATGAAGCATGATTACAGCATAATTGAGCATGCAATATAACATTATTACACTCAATTTTAAATCACTAATTATTCTACAAATTCAGAAGTATATAAAAACCTTGTTATACGGAATGCTTCAGCAAAAATTTTGTTCGAAAACAAAATCGTGACAAGTAAAAAAAAAGAAAAAAAAAATGGAATTGCAGACTGTTTGGGATTTTTCTAAAAACATAATACTTGAAATGGTTAAGAGGCTCTATTTAGTCAGAGTTTTTTAGAGAGTCGCCTTTTTTTTTTTTAATCCGAATAGCACGCATATTCTGAGATATATATATCTATCTATATTATCTATATTATATATCTCTCTCTATATATAATAATGAATAAGTATTTTATTTGAACATGCAGAGTATTCAGCTTAATAAAATGCCATTTTTAAGACATTTGAGATACTACAGACTGGGATAGGGAGGGCATAAAATAATTTTCACTACTTTGAGGCATCTTCGGTAAAAACTAATAAACCAAAAGAAATAAAATTTTTTAGACATAGAAAGATTATTTCTGGGAAAAAAAAAAAAAAAAAAAAAAAAGGGACCAAAAATCACCTACAGATAATATTTTGGAGCTACTGTCACGTACACCATTAAATCTGCAGTATTCAAGAATTTTATAAAACTTTCTTAGGGCATATTTTATTTTGGAGCTATAGAAAATAAAATAAGTAAATATTTTAAATAAATGCAAGGATAATGAATTATGTAAAATATGATGTACCATATAAACGGTATATCATTCGTTTCGCCATGTGGATTTTCATTGGAACATTAATAAATTTTACGTTATCCATTTTCCGTGCACGTATGTAAAATATAGATTTATTTCATTTTAAACAGCTCTAAAATCATACAGATCGTAAAATAGATTGTAATGCCTCGTAAATACTTCACGTGTAACCGTACTAAAACCAATTGTGTTGTTTATACCATTTTTAATAGAGTATACACCATAGTGAACTTGAATAACATAAATCAATTTTGTAGCATTCTTATAAATATAAACCTAATTTAAAACGCAAACAAAAAATAAAAATAACAGATAGGCTATAGTTAGAATAACTTTTAAGCGATATCGGAAAGAGTTGCAAATACTTACCATGTACAAAAATTCAATTCCACCAATTTCCATTTATAGCTTTTAATATGTCTGAATAATTTTGTGTGACCATTTATTCTACATTGCAATAGAGAATGAAATTATTTCAGTGATGCAACGTGATTACAAGCGAACTGTTTTTTGCTTTACTTTATTGCTACCTCATGTTTATATTTGGTGGAAATTTTTTGGTTTAAATTTGTGAAATATAACACGACCTTTACACATCCCAAATTTACGAATAATTCTTCAAGTACTTTTTTTTTTTTTTTTTGACAAATGTCAAAACTTCTGAAATGCAGTGTCCCATTATCTATCGGAAATTAAAGTATCATATGTATACAGTACTTTTATTTAAAAAATTAGGAGTTACTTTTTTTTTCTAATAATAATAATAATAATAATAATAATAATTATTATTATTATTATTATTATAACGAACGAGATGTTCTGCTTTAAATATACTGCCGAAATTTTACAAAGCAAGTTATTCTTTACTATATTAAGGAATTTATCTGTTTCTAATAATGGAAATCAAGGTTATATGCATTATATCAATCTAGTATGTTCTGACCACCACAAAATTATCTTCTCCTTTATTCTTTATAACAGTGCCACTTAATGTTTACCTCGGAA
Organism: Salticus scenicus; assembly: GCA_963930645.1. Classification (NCBI taxonomy): domain Eukaryota; kingdom Metazoa; phylum Arthropoda; class Arachnida; order Araneae; family Salticidae; genus Salticus; species Salticus scenicus. The sequence continues at coordinate 92,348,554 of OZ005652.1, forward strand.
AATATGTAAATTTACCGAAAACCAGAAGACGAAAGCTTTTTCGAATCCAATCCACTCTTTTACTGAATATAAAAGAAAGTAAAAATTTACGTATTGTCAATTTCAGAGATATATATTTCATTTCATTTTATTTATTTTTTTCTTTTCTGTTTCTTTCTTTTTCTTTTTTTTTCTTTGGGGCAGGGGGGGGGAGGCGTGAAGTTATTTTATGCGCTTAGATTCAGCACTTTTAAAATTATCGTGATTTCTTTTTGGACTATAAGGTTTTTATATAATAATTTTCACTGAACAAATAATCTAAAAACATAAAAAATTAAAAAAAGAGAAAGGAAATATTCAAAATGCTTTAAAAAGTAACATATTGGTATTTTTTTTTTTTTAACAGTTATATGATTATAGAGATTACTGAATTCCCTATTGAACTTTCTGAATTCCCTATTGATACTCAACGAAATGAATTGAATATGTTTTACGAATATATATATATATATATATATATATTAAGATAACAATGAGAATGAGGACGTAAAATAAACAGATAAACAATTTGCCAAAACAACGGACAAAAGCCGATTTGTCCAATGTTTTGAAAGTTAGTTTTTAAAAACAGAATACTTAAAAACAACACATTTTAAATTAATTCCAATGAAAATATAAAACATATAGAAACATCAAAAGATGATACGTATATATATATATATATATTCGTAACATATTTATGTAAAAATACTTTTAGTTTATTTGTTCGTATTTTAATCAGATTTTTTTTTTCTTTTACTTTCTTCGATAATAAATTATTCGTTTTCGTAAAAATTTCGATTTTCGGTTTTCGATGAATTTGCATGTTTTGAGAGTTCTAGAAAACTATTTGGTCATTTTTTAGAAAATGACTCTCTGTGTGATTGTGTGTGGAATTCTATTAAAATTTTTTGGCAACAGTATTTTAAGAATTACTGCAAATAATATCATAGAACTTTATATATATATTTGTGCTTTGACTTAAATTAATGCCTATCAACTTTTGGTGAAAAAAGTACAAAAGGTGAAGCAATATTTTCGTTTTTTCCAAACTTTTAACAAGGCGGTATAGGACAGAATTTGCTATAAATGCGCACATTGATTATTATTTTTATTGATTTTTTTTTTTTGGGGGGGGGGGCGAAATTGTTATAAAAGTTAAAAAAAAATACAATCGTAATAATCAACTAGAATAAACTTTTTTGCAAACGCAGGAACAACTCTTGCCGCTCCGGGAAGATGTAACCCCCCCCCCCTTCCACCCATAAGGGTCATATTTTCAATATGTGCTTATTTCAAAATAACTCTTGGATACCTCTAAAACGAAAGGTTGAACCACAGATCTCTAATTATTTAAAATAATGTTATCGATTTTTGTTACTAAAAGAAAGAAAAGGTACATTTAGTCGAGCATAAATTCCGCTTTGTTTGGACATTTAGAGTTGTACTTCTGTAATGAAAAAGGAAAAAAAAAAAAAAAAAACTTTTAAATTTATCATAGAGAATAATTTTAGTAAATAGTAATTTTAATAAATTATTTGTATTGAGTGTAATTGTATAGGAAAATAAAAATGCAGAAGAAAGTTTTCTGGTAGCCAAAATATACTAGTTTTCCTTTTCTTTTTTTCTAAACTTTATAATAGTGTTATGCTCTAAAAATACTGCATTTCAGTTCCAATATATTTTCGCGAATTTGTTTATACATCCTCATATAAATGAAAAAGTGTAAAAAGAAAAAAAAAAGATATCATTAGAAAATTTTAATTTATTATAAAAGAAAGAAAGAAGAAACCCTGAAATCGTAAAAAATACCTGTTTTTATCCAGAATACATTGACAGCTTTTTCTCCATTCATCATTCATATTATTTCTACAATCAAGGTAATGTATTAGCGATATTGCTTTTTTATCCAATTTATCTGAGCATACTTTTCCCGGATGGAATAAATCACGTCAGACTTTTTGAAAAATACAAATAAAATGTATGATTGAATATTGCTTTTTGCATCAAAATTCATCTATGAATGTACAAACTTGGAAAGTTATTTACGATTTTTTTTTTTTTTTTCAATAAAATAAGATGACTTTTTTCTTAATCTGTTTTAGAATTAGTGTAGGAAAATATATCTATACGGATAAAAAGCATATATTTAAAGAAAATTAAATTAACAAAATTATGTTTTTGAAAACTATTTAAAAATACTAATCTTTATTTATTTATTTGCTTAATTTGCTTATTATATATATATATATATATATATATATATTAAGAATAACTTTTTTATTTATCTCTTTGCGGAATTCATTTATTTATTTATTTGAGTGCTAATCCAGTTTTAAATAGTTAATTTAAGATTTGTCAAAATTGTTTTTGAAATTTTACTTTCAATATATAATTATTGCATACAATATCTTTGTACTTTTTTTTTTTTTTATGTAAATCAGCTTTTCTCAAAATGTCTATCTAAAATATATGTTCCTCTTTCAACAATTACCCCAAATTACATGACCAATCCCCAAGAAGTGACATAATGGCAACACACACACGCAAACTTATATGAACAAAAAACTCGTAAAAAGATATTGAAAATGAAGAAAGTATTGTCTTTTTTATATGTACATTAAACAAGTGTGGTGTCACTTGTTTCTAGAGCTCAAGTTTGTGGTTCCATGTAATTCTACATAACCATTACCTGCAAAAAATTTTTATTTTTCAATCGGATGGGAGGAAATAATTATTGGTGGACGAATTTCATGTCACACCAGAGCTACACTATATTCAATTGGAGACGGTAATTTCAATCTTCAAATACTACGGGACACTACTATCAATGAAAAGTATTATTTTGTTTACAATGCAAGTTATAGTTCTACTTTATATTAATTTGTGCATTATCCAATTCATTATTTATTTACATTTTATTTAGTTCACTTCCTAAATAATGGTTACGTCATAATTATATACATATGTTTACGAATGTGTTTTATATATACTATTATTCTCAAATAGTACAAACAAGTGATATTTGTAAATTTTAAATATAAGCTAAGAAAATGGACAGCTAAATTATAAAAAAGAGAATTTAAAATTTAAAAATAATTTTTCCACAGTTACAAATTAAGTAGTTAATATATATATATAATATATATATGATATTAACAATAAAATCACATTCATAATACACTAAGTCATCAGTTTTAATATTCTCTACAATAGGAAATATGTGTAATTTTTTTTTCATTAAGAAAACATAATTTCTACACAAAATATATACAAAACAATGTTTCTATATCTTTGTTCTGAAAAATTATTTAAAAAAGATAAATGATAAAAACTGCATTTTTTTTACTTAAAAAAAAAAAAAAAATGTTATTCTTATAGAACAAAATTACAAAAAAATTTGCTTTATTGAAAAAATATGTAAAAAGAAAAAAAAAAAAAAAGATAAAGTTTCTATGATATCAGATTACTTTTGAAAGTTCTAAAATGTTACAATGGCGTATTTTTTTATGCGACACTATTTATCACTTTTATTTTTTAAATTCGGTCTTTTAATCTGGATAAGGTTTCTTTTTTTTTTTTCTTTTTTCCCCACTCATTTTGTTGTACAAGGACATATCCCCTCTCTCTTTCTGCCTTTTCCCCCCTTGTAATCCTGCTTTAAAACATAATACAGTTTTATGTAACATCTTTAGGTTAAATAGCGTTTTATTCTGAATTTCTTGAAGAACATTCCTGTTTTTAAAATATATAGATAAAAAGAAAGTATTATTTTATTGAATTATGACTCATTTGCATTTTAATTCAATTTAAATTTTTAAATGATTATTTCAATCTTCCGATTTGTGTTTTATTCGTAAAAGAATATAAGAACAAAAACAGAAACTTCCATTTATTTGAATTTTTTTTCTTAATTTTAATAATTTTAATTAATTGGGAAATTTTCAGGTCAGAAATCTAAATATCCCCTTTATACTACACGAAATTGAGTTTTTTTTTTTTTTTTTTTTACCATTATAATTTTAATATTACTATTATTACCATTATCTTTATCTTTATCTTTATCATTATCATTATTATTGCATGAGAATTCACTTGTTTAATAATGGCATATATTTCCACATAAAAGGATTATTATTATTATCATTATTATTATTTACTTTTATTTTTATTTTTATTTTTTTATTTTATTTATTTATTTATTTTATTTTATTTGCCATTTTCAACCGAAAAATATTTAGTGTGAAATATTTAAACTATGATTTTACTACAACATACAGTAGGCAGTAAAATTCTTGAAGTACTAGCAACAATTCATAATTAAAAGATGATCACCTAATACCGTTTTATTAAGTAAATAGTTATCGAATCATAATCCTAGGCTTATGCTGTTTTTTTAAAAAGGAAGCTGATGATAAAAATTAGCTTATGAAAAATGTGGATATGTGCTTCAAAAATTTTGCTGCCAATTGTACCACAAAAATTCACGTAACGAGATAAATAATGATAAACTTTTGAAATTACTTTAAGTCATTTGTAAGCCTCCTATGTATTTTATTTTTGAAAGAAAATTTTTTATAAACCATTTATTATTATGTTTTCTATAAAACCAGATTTAATTTGATAAATTTTCCACACTTAAATATTATCTCCTTTTTCAGGGTCTACCTATGACCAAAAGTTCTACTCGAAACTTTGGCAGTTTCGGAACGAGATCACGCTCATCGGCCTGGTCGTTCGAAGTTTTTTGTACTGTTGTAGATTCCCAGTTTAAATAAGAACTAAAGACATTTAATGGATGTTATCTCTGCAGACAAAACATAGGCAGTCAGACTTAAACCAACATAATGCTGCCACCGTTTTTGCTATACAGCTGTTACCCATGCAACTGCTTTTAAATTGCAAATTTAAACATTTTTTGTCATTTAATGAACTGTTTTTTGTAGCTATTTTTTTTTTAATTATTATTGTTTATGAAGTTTTTTTTTTCTTTTACTTAGTTTTATATTTAACGTCTGTCAGTATTTTATTAGTTTAATTTATTTACAACATATTAATATATTTTAACAGAGTAAACGTGGAGGCATGATAAAAATTGTGACACTTATTAATTTAGATTTCTTTTTTTTCGAATATCTAGAGAAATATTTGAATTGCCTTGGATGTGACGTGCGTGTAACTAATACAATATACAGCATACATTTCTGCGATGATTTTATCCCAAAGTCAAAAATAGAACCGATAACAAATTAAAAACTAATAATACTTGACAACAACCTAGAAAAAAGTTTGTTTCAAATGCATGGTAGCTATAGGGATTGCATAAATTATCAGAAACATGCTAAAAATCTGCGTTCGTCTTTCTGTCAACAGTTTTATATTCCTTGATACAAAAACAAGCTTTACATACAACTTAAGACACAAGCTAATACAATCAAAATACGTATGTGGAGATTAATGCATTGTCTCCAAAGCGCGATGTATTAAATATAATCAGTCCAAGAATACGCTTAAATATTTGTGGATGCCAAACTTCAGCTACAAATGGTATGAGTGGAATAACAGTCTAGATCTTTTCAATAATTCCTTTTCTGAAGCAACTCCATTCTTTGCTTTCCTAATTGCTTCCTACAGTAAACAACTGCTTACTTTGCTTCTTAATTGCTTCCTACATAAAGCAAATTCAATATAATTCATTTATAGTATCTTCATTCTCGAAATATGCTGATGTGTTCATCATTTTAATCCTTTTTCCATTTTTTTTCTCTCGAGAAGCGATTCTCACTCTTGGTGACAATCTTGGTTAATAAATGTAATTTAACCTCGCGGTGAAAATTATGGATAATACATTCTATTCAATCTCATATTTCTAGTTCCGTTCTCACATATAAATATTAAATACTAGTATATAACCCCGTCAAAAATGACGAAATGTGAAATCAATTAAGGTAGTGAATCAACGAATGCTTCGCTTGCTTCGCTGAACGCTATATTAAAAGGGGTCTAATGTGCAAGTTGCACCTGACGGGACTAATATGCAAGTTGTACCTGACGGGACTAATGTGCAAGTTGCACCGAACGAACAAACTATTTCTTTTAACGAAAATACCTACTAACCCAGGGCGATAGGTCTAATATAATGTATCATATTATATATCATATTTATCATAATATAACTCAGTACTTATTTCGCTTCCTTCTTCGACTCGTTTTAATAAGTATTTCTATATGCATGGGCAAATTTAATATATTTTGATTTTTTGCGTGAAAACATTATTTCATCTTATGCCTTCCCCCCCTCAAATATACATATATATATATATATATACAACGAGATATATAAAGTAGAGTGATAAATGGTAACCCTTGAGAAGGTCAAAGATGAGTCATGTGACATGCTCTCCTTGCACCTGCGTATTCGGTGGTTCCCTTGGTAACAGCTTATTTTCAGTAAATTTCTATGGCAACGGTTTGGAGATTGTTCTTCCCATAAGTCATAATCGCCAATGTTTTTGTTTACTTACGTAGTTTAATATTTTTTTATTCTGAATCATTTTTATTTTTATTTTATTTCTTTTTTATTTCGTGTAGTTGAACTTTAACCGACAAAATGCTTAAAAATAGTTGAAAAATTATTACTTGTTGTTACATTTAGCTCTTTAAAAAATTAAATTTTCTTTTATAAAAACTTTATACTTTGTTGGGAAACGATCAAATAAAACGTATTTTATTATTTATTAAAATGTGAAATATGTGTAAAATTATTTTAAAAACAATTTATTTCGATCATAGGGCTGTCATGTTACCTAATAATAATGATAATTTGTCGAACTGATATTTTAAATGCCAAAATAGCGATAAAAGGCCAAACACAGCAACCTATTGGAGCATGTCACGTGATTCATCTTGAACCACGGAAAGCTAATCCTTCATCCATTGAATCAGCACTCTAATTTATATATCTCGTTGTATATATCTATAAATAAATATATATATATATATATATATATATATATATATATAACAATAACTGTTAAATATTTTTGGCAACAATCATAAATTTAAATGTCCAATTTTGAAATTATTTTCATATTTTAATTAATTCTAAAATATCTAATGAAAACTTCGTTACAAATAAGGTACCAAATGAAAGGTACCATGTTTGTAACGAAGTAACCTTAGGTACCTTATTTATTTTAACTAATTTGATAAATATGACGTCACAATCAGCTATTTGTTTATATCTGATAAGTACATTATCATGATTTCAAGAACATGATGAAAACCTATTAGTCCATAATTTTTATGATTTAATTTTATATTACATTTCAAATTTATCCTCCATGGGTACTTTAGAATTGCAATGGTAGTTATAAACTTTCGTTGAAATCTTTTTACATATTGAGTAAAGGAAAAGTGCAAGCACAAAAAATGTTCAGTTTTGAAAGATCTTTCTAATAATGTAATATTTATGCAGATTAATAAAAAAATAAAAAAATAAAAAGAAATAAAAATACATAGCATTTCTAAGGGGAAAAAATGGCAACCTAAAGTTTCTGTTTTGAAGCGGTCTAAACCGGAATCGTTCCTGACAGAAGATGGTCATTATTATTATTAATTTGATAAACAATGATCATTTTCTCAAAATACAATGAAAGTATTATTTTATTGAATAATCACTTACTTGCATTTTTATTCAAATTAAATTTTTAAATGATTATTTCTATCTTCCGATTTATGCTTTATTCGTAAAGGAATATAACAATATAAACAAAAACTTCCATTTATTTATTTATTCATTTATTTTTTATAATTTTGATAAGTAGGAAAATTTTTATTTGTGCTTTAGACGCGCGAGCGGGAAAAAATGTAGTTTCCAGATATAAATATGTATAAACGCACACACACACACAAAAAAAAAAAAAATGTCGTGTAAATTTAGAAAGATATTGGTGATGGATACCTATATTTTTCTTTGAATCATGCTACACTGCATTGCCCTTAATTGTTTCAAAATAAAAATATGGAGATAATTCCTTATAATATTGTTTCTCTTTCACAATATTTAAAACTCAAAATTTTCTATTCAGGTTATTTCTCTTAATTTTAACATTATTTCCCTTTATTTTAAGAGTATCTATACATATTTTTAATAAGTTATGAAAAGATTTTTTTTTTTAATGCGTTTACTCGATTAAGGCTTATTTAGTAAAAATAATAATATTTTATGATATATAGATATATATATATATATATATATTTTTTTTTTTAATATTCTTATTCCAGTATGCTGTATTTGTTGCTACACATGTGCATTGTCACACATTGCTGTATATATTTTGTCACACATCTACATATATATACACAAATATAGAATTTTCACTTATTTAAGAAATAAAAAATTAATTAAAAAGAAAACTCTTTTGTAAAAAAATTTCTTTTTTTATAACCGATAGTTAGCTCAATAGTTAGCTCTCTGGTCTTAATTTGTCAGGTGGCGGTTTCGAATCTTCGTTAAGCAAGACCGTAGCAAGGAAAAAAAATCGGAATGTTTCATACTTTATTACATAATGTTCAATGATAAAAATGACAAAAAACTAATTTTTTTTCAAGAAAGTTGCATAATTTCGGGATTTCCGTCCCCCTTGGTTACTGCCTTGAACATAGGTATGATATCTCATAGTCTATACCTTACCGGGATTCAAAAATGGATTTTAGATTGCACTTTAAAACGTATGTCCATACCTAATTAGCCTTATTGTGAAAAAAAAAATGATAATTGAGCGACAAACTAAACGTTTTTAAGACATACTTTTTTTTTTTTTTTTTTTTTTTTTAATGCATTAAAAATTTTTAAGAGTATTTTTCCAATTCTTAGGAACATATGTATAAAACGCATTTATTAATCTCATACATAATGCAAAATTTATTTGAAAGCCAAATTTTTCCTCTTTCAGAAGAATGTATTTCATAAAATTTAAAGTGATGATAATGTTTCATAAAAGAATGATTTATTAGAAAGACAAAGATACTATGCAAATAAAATGCAAAAACTTTACTTTTAGGTTTTAAAAAGTTTTAAAATCTTCGAAGAATACTTTTCTTCTAAAAAGTTTTAAAGTACATGAAAGCCTTAAAGATTGTAAAATCTTATATGTTTAAGCTGAATTAGGAATTTTTTATGGATATCGATATATATATATATATATATATATATATATATATATATATATATGTATTAATGGATAAAAATCATATTTTACTATTATTATATTACTATAACAGTTAAGATGCTACATCTTATTCACGATAAATTTTAATAAAGAAATTTACGTTTTAATATACTTATCAAGATTTTAAACAGAAAAAATACATAAAAAAAATAAAAAAAAAAATAACCTACGGCATTCACTCTAATTTCTTCTATCTTATATTTCTCTAGACATATTATTACAGTTCATGTTTGAGTATTTAAACGTTTACAAAATATTTTAAGTAACAGTTTAAATATTTTTAAAATCAATTTTATTTGAAATTCATTTCCATGTCAGTGAAACTTCCGTATGCCTGAAAGGTCATTTTTGAAGATTATAGCTACATTTTTAAATCATTAAAGACTGTGTCTTATATATTTATATTTTTCATTTCGAAAGATTCAAAGAAGTCATGTATACAGCACGCTTTAAAATTCGTTTGAATAATGTTTAATAGATTTGTATATTATCTGTATATATGAACCAAACAGTACAAATTTAGCACAATAAACGGACAAACAAAGATATAAATATATAAATAAAAATCATAACAAAACTTCAAATTCACCGTGAGCTATTCCTAGCAGGATTATAACAGAAAGATTTTTTACAATCAAGAAATAAAAGAATTAATACCTTGCATACTATATTGTACGTGAAATATGATTTTATGGATATAAAAATATGTTTCAATTCCAGTTTAATTAGTGCCGTATAAAAATGTCAAATTGTATTTGCTTGCATTTTCGCCCATGAAAATAATCCTTTTGAATGTTTTTGTATGTGTACATCATCCATTCGTCCAACTCAGTGAAAGCTTTAAATAGAATCCCAATATGATACAAATATTGAATACGGAGTCTAAACTTACTACTAATATTTGTTTTTTATATAAGCTTATGCCAAGCATACACAAACAAACATACACACAGATATTTTCCATTTAGAATCTGGTTTTTTGATTCATAGGGCCTTAAATTATGTAAATATATTAAAAATCTGCATTTTCAAAATTCGATGAAAAAATATTTTGTGTCATACGTAGATAAGAAAAAGTAATTATGATGTTTTAACATTTAAATCAGTCCTTCCAATTGGATTTAATACTAAAAATTATAATTATAATTTCTTAAAAATAATTGATATTATGCAACTAAACGTAATGTTTGGTTTAAAAGATTGCTTAAACACGCATGTCACATAAGAAACTTTACTATTATGGTATGCACAAAATGATTTTTTTACTGTTCCTTAACAAGTTTTCCAAGTATGTAATACTTTTTTTAATTGTAGGATATTTTATAATTTTTAAAAAGTATAATTAAGGGCTATTTAATGTGTTGCAAAGAATATTGTTTGTTTTGTCGTTTTTTTTAAAACAAAATTTAGAAGAAATTGGGCGACTGCTTGTAGTTACGATTCGTTGTCGATTTTGTTTCCCTTGTTGCAAAATGAAGGCTGTAAAACAAGCACAATAGTCAGAAATTATCAAAAAAGTGCAGTAGTTAGGCGAGTACTGATAAATAGCAACACACAGTAAGGAAGACAGCAAGTAACTATTAAATCCTGAAAAAAAAATTCAGCTAAATGTCGTAGGGGCATTTTATTGGTGAAAAGGTCCTGTTATATTAAGAAACTATAATACTTTTATTCTGTAAATACTTTTTTTTTTACTTTCTCTTACCCATAAGGTAGAGAAAGTATTGTTTTTGGGTCAAATTTTCGAACGCGAGATTTTGTTATATTTACACGTTTTGAGGTCCCCTGAATACGAAAATCATGTTTTTAGCAAATGGTCTGTGTGTATATCTGTGTGTCTGTCTGTGTGTCTGTCTGTGTGTTTGTCTGTTATCAGCATATATCAAAAACAAATTATGGCAGAAAGTTCAAACTTGGTATTCTAAATGTGTATCATATAGGGATGCTACAGTAAGCTTTTAGTTATGATCAAGCTAATGGTTTGTGTACAGGGACAATCAAGAGAATTCTAATACATTACGTCTATGGGGGAAATTGCAGGAAAGTAGAGTTTAACGTCTATAGACTGCACTAAACCAAATGAAACGAATATATATATTTTGTAATAGAGATAGTTAACTGGGAAAAATTTTTTGTGTATGTAGGAGCCTCGCCTCCCCCCCTGGGGGGGAAGTCCCACCTCGAGGGGAGTAAATTTTCATGATGGGTATCTTTCAAAAGAGCTCACCAATACCTTTAAAACGAATGGTTGAACCATCGATCTGCGATAATTTAAAACAAAGTTATGGAATTTTTTTAATTTTAACGAAAAAAAAACTTTTTTTTTTTTTTTTTTTTTTGAGAATAAAATGGATTTTTTTTTTGGATGTTTGGTGTTATACTAACACTTCTCTAATATGGAAATCGTCTGCATTATCATGAAAGATAATTTTTTAAAATAATAATTTTAATAAATTATTTTTTTAAAAACAGACTTATTTTTTAATAACCGAATTAAATTCTATATAAATGTAGGTGCATGAATGAAACGGGGGGTTGAGGGGGGCGGTAGCCCCCCTCACACAGAACTAATTATCATATAAAACTCTTGAGAAGACTAATATGAATTGTTTAACATAGGTTTACATAACAGTACTCGTTATCTTACCTATTAATCTGCAACCTGTATTTCTTGTATTAAATTTCAGGGTAAGAGAAAGTCGTGTGAGTGACACACCAGATTATTTTTTATTCACATACTGCAGATTATTCTGCACACGACTTCTGATTACGTAGTACAAAAATTTTAAATTATCTGAAACCGCATTGATTCAGTAGATATACACACATACATACACAAGGTAATAGTAACGAATAATAATTATATTTTTGCGTATACAGATATATATATGCAAGAAAAATGTAGGTACTTTTGTGTTATAAAAATATATCAATACGCAAAATCGGTTCTACATAAGTTCACTAATCCAAAAGTGATCCTTTTTTTTTCCATGTATTTTTCCCATTAACTACATCCATTTCTAAATTAATTTAAAATTTAGTTTTCTAAAAATAAAAATTCATGCATTTAAGGGTTAAATTTTTTCTACAATAAAATCAATTCTGTCTGAAAGTAAAATAAAACAATTTGTAAATAGAAATAAAAATATACAATTAAAACTGCACCACAGTTGTATTTATTATCAATATAACATTAAAAAATTTTTAGCAAAGAGTTTCTTCTTAGAAACCCTACAATACAGCGAAGTTTTAGAAAGAAAAGAGAAAATATATTCTTATCCATCACTATTTTATGCAGCAAAAATTCAACTATTTCCTTACACGCATAAACTACGCCTGCATCTGAACGATATTTTGAAAAGCACAGCTGCCCCAAAGCGCCAAAGCGCTCGGGAAGAAAATTTGATGCAATATCTTTTTCTTAGTGTTTAAGAAAAAAAAAATTAAGCAGATAAAAACATCATAACCAGCTGCAGTGTAAAGAAAAGTTTGAAAGGATCTTAAAGAAATATATTGATAAAGAACAACGTTTAAAATAAAGTTCAATGTCTTTAGACGTATAAAGTTTAGGTTTTAATCCTAAGAGGTTAGAAAGTCAGAATGTTTAAATCTGTTAAATACGAATAAATTTTGATTGTGTGCACAATACATAAATATCTGTTTGATAAATATATAATACCAATATATATTTTTGTTGTTCTGTAGCTTACCAATGATCCAAAAACTTCTTTAAATATGTTTATTTATTTGTTTATTTAATTTTTGACATCAAGTATATAACAGATAAAAAAATGTGGTTTTTACCCCAGTAGTATAATAAATAAAGTATTAGATAAATCAAAATTAATATCCAATAATAAGAAAAAGAATAAAGAATAAAGAAATAATAAAAAATAAAAAATAAAAAATAACAGCATGTGCATTATTTTTAAATTATAGTCTGCTTGTTACTTTGAAAATGAGAAAAATAAACTCAAATGAAGTGTTTCTTTATCAATTTCCTTGATCTTTAGACATATATATATATATATATATATATATATATATATATATATATATATATATATATATATATATATTCTTAATAGAAAATGGTTCTTAATTTCATGTTCTTAAAAAGTATACAAAATTTCAGGACTTTTTAAAATATATTTGCAAACACATTAGTTTATTTAATATACAGGGTGATTCAACAATGGTGGCGCAAACTTTGATGCGAGGTAAGGCACATCATTAGGACTCAGAATTGCTTAGGAACATATGTCTCGAAACGCCATTTTAAACCTTTACGGACCATGTATTTTCTGTGTTTTTTACCAGTAAGCTCTATCTACTGCCGTTCCTCTTGAATGGTGTATTATTTAACAAAGAGATTCTATTTATAATTGCTTATCATACAAAAGGCCACACATAATAATTTTTTTTTTCGAATAATGCACATTGCTTGAATGAATATTAATACTGTGAACATTTTTTAGACATACTGTAACATACAAAATTTAAAAGTTACAATGTAGATGGAGTTTCAAATAAGAATATTTCTACGTTAAGGAAACAAATATTAAGGAGTTGAACAGTTTACTAACACATACATCATTTGTATAGGAATAACACAAAAAATTAAATATGGAATAAAAAACATTGTGCAGAAAACGAAAGTAAAAACGCATAAAAACAAATAGTAAAAATGCATGAAAACAAATAGTAAAAACAAAGTGTTTCTTTGCATCAATATTTACAATAATTGTTCAAAATTGTGACGTCCAATCGTAATGGATACTTGTTAGCGTCGAAGTGTGGATTGGCGAACAGCTCCAAAAGTTTCAGGTGTTTCACGCACTTGTGCAGCCGCAATGGTCAGTCGAGCAACGAGGTCCTCTGCTAAATCGAATCAACAGGAGTGTCGTAAATGATGGCCTTCAGATGTCCCCATAAAAAGAAATCAATGCTCGACAAATCTAGGGATCGGGATGGCCACCGGACTGGCCCACCCCGTCCAGTTCATTGCCCTACAAAACTGGCATCCAAGTAATTGTGCACTTCCATATTGAAATGTGGTGGCGCAGCATCATGCTGAAACATGCATACGACAATGGAACTCTGGCAAATTAAGAAATAATTAAGCAATTCTGGCTCTTTTAGAAAAATAGCATAACGTGAGTCATTGAGCGACGTTAATAAAAAATATGGGCCTATGAGGTAATCGTTCACAATACCTGCCCAAACATTAACAGAGAAACATTTTTGGAATGAATGTGGGCGTGTAGCGTGTGGATTTTCTGTTGCCCACAGATGAGTACTGTGCACATTGAAAACGCCTTCCTGTGTAAAAATTGCCTCATTTGAGAACAGAACAAAAGTTGGAAAATGCTGCTGCAACGCACACTGTTGCAGGTACCATTGGCAGGAATCTAAGTGCAGAGTGTAATTACCTACTTGCAAAGCTTGGACTTTCTGAATATTAAATGGGTGTAGATGTTCTTCATGTAAGACTCTCTTTACAGTAGACTGACTCATATGTACACGTCGTGCAGTATCTCCTGTACTTGTATCGGGTGTTTCATCCACAATGTTTAGAATAGTTTCTTCCATGTCTGGATTTTGAGCAATTCTTGTTCCAGTCCTTGCGTCAGACTTAGCGAAAAATGTACCATTTTCCCAAAGTTCCGATGCAACTATTCAAACATATTGTGATTCGGTATGCGCCTATTTGGAAACCGTTCATGATACAATCATAGCGCGGTTCTACTGCTCTCATTAGCAGCATCGTACATTAGATGCATGTCTGCTTTTTCCTTATTAGTAGAATCCCCCATCACCGCCAAAAAACACATTTTAAAATTATACTTACAGCAGAAGCAGATAACGAATGACCAGGTCCACTAAAGCGCTGTACCTTCAGCATTACCAGCCAATCAACCCAATTTTCCTTAGTTGTATCACTGTTGGCGATTGCAATTTTAAGAATTTATTGTCAATACTACTGCAAAGAAAAACTTTGCGATGTATTTGAAATCCTGCCTACTGCGTAAGTTTTATATTTCGTGTGTTACAGTACATCTAAAAAATTATTCACAATATAAGCATTTATTCGATCAGTATGAAGTATTCGGAAACAACATTTTTATCATGTTTTTTGTTAGGTTAATTGTAAAAGACAGAACCTTTCTGTTAAATAGTTCACCATTCACAAGCAATGGCAACAGGCGGAGCTTTCTGTTAAAACCCCCAGAAAACACATGGTCCGTCAACGGTTAAAATGACGTTTGGGGAGATGGGTGATGATGATGTGTCCTATATCACCTTAACCTTTTGACAGGGGCTCGTGCGAAATCCTATGGTGAAGCGTGACAACTGCTATCACAGCCCCTCTCTAAACGTTAATGCTTGGATCATCATCGTTGAATCCCCCTGTATATATATATATATATATATATATATATATTTGTGTGTGTGTGTGTGTGTGTGTGTGTAAATGGTATCTTCTACACATTCACAGTAATTTTTCAAAAATAATAAGACTGAATAAACTGGCCATCACAAAATATCCTTTTATATGATTTACTTTAACAGTTCTAAATATTTGCTAACAGGCCTAAAAAATTAATCAACATATCTTCCACGAATAAAAATTTCGATATTAAAATTCGGTTTTATTTTAACCAGTTTTAGCTGCGATACAGTTATGTGAATATTCGCAGAAAGTTAATTACAGCATCGTCCCCGTGGTCCAATATATACCTGAATGGTATCGGCATAATATTACATACAATTTTTCTCACATACCAAATTTCGTTTATATATATATTATGGAAGCTGAGATACAGCCTTTCCATACATGGAAAATACTTTGGTGTTGCGGCGCTACCTCTCATTCGATATGCACACAGAATGTATCAGTACAGTTTTTATTATTTCCATCTGACGTACCAAATTTGGCACATGACAGGAAAAGTGGGATATAGTTTTCACATAAATGAGAGCGAATTGCAGCATAGCAGCGCCCGCTGTTTGCAGATGTGCACCCAAATTGCATAGTGTTTAATCACAACCCTGATACATTTAAAATTTATTTCACTTATATAATATATAAGCTGAGATACAGACTTAAGCCTAAAAGATAAACAATATCAACTTAAGGTATAATTAAATACCGCGTTTGTTTAAATTCCGCCCATTTTGTTCTCGAAATATAGCATCATCAATATTTTCTCTAACATTCAAATGCAGAGAAATATGACATTTCTTATAAATTGTCGAGTCGTGATCAGACTCGATTTTTTTTCTAATGCCACTGCAATACAAAAGGAAGAATAAAATACCGAAAATGTAGAGTAACAATACAAAAATGCTGACCAAAGTCATTGGTTTAAGTGTTCGTTAACTTACCAATGTCTCACCGTCTCCGAATCGTCATAAAAGGCCAATCAACGATGGAGACAAGTTCTGGACATCGATTCTGCCAAATAAACAGACACGATTTAAAACGTGTAAAAATTCGTAAACTGGCAGTGGAAACGTTTCACGAATTCAATATTTTTTTTTTTCTCGTGCATATAGAAAAAAGTATAAACAACATTTTTCAGACTTATCAAACGAATTTGCAAATTTTAGCTCTTGTAAAAGAAATGTGTTATACTTTGTCGAAAAATAGGCAAAATATTATTTATTTTTAATAAAATGGCAAGCGAAAAAAATAAATATGTTTTTCAACATATCGATTACTCATTAACAAATATACATTGCAACTTTAGATGCATACATGTATTTAAAAAAGGGTTTTCAAATATTTCCCTATATACTTATAAAATTTACTTTTACAAACAACGGTTTAACTTTCCTGAGTCCATGTCTGTAACTAACAATCGAAAACATGAAACGACTGAATGAAAATAAGATTTATTGTTGCAATAACTCTTTTTTTCAATTCGTTTTCATGATAGTGTCGCAGGTGTTCTGACGAAATGTATTTTACCGAATCAAATAAATGTAATTTCAAGAAATCCGAACTGTATCAAAAGATACAAAAAAGTCATTGTTCCCAATAGAACATTTTAAAGAATAGGAATATAACATTTTTAATGCTCGAGTAGTGAAATGTATATTTAAAAAGGGGAAACTCTTAAAATATTAATGCAGAAAAAGGGAAGAAACGCAATAGAAATTTAATTATATATATGTATATATATATATATATATATATATATATGTATAAGTATTTTTCTGTAGACTTATGAATAAGTAAGCAATCTTCTGTTGTCTTATACTACAGTGAAAAATTAGAGTTTTTTGGTCTATGACGATAAATTTAATATGTTACAAAGAAGATGTTATTTTTCTGTCAATGTTAAATTTATAATTTTTATTTTTATTTATTTATTTTATTTTATTTCTTTGTAACAGATTTTAGAGTTTACATTCACATTCATAAAAATAAAAAAAAAAAAGATCTTTGTTAAAACGGGATGATCAAGCGAAAACCATATCAAAATCTGGAGCTTATCAAATACAGATTATGTTGCTACTTTTGTGGAATTATAAAGGTAATTTATACTTTAACCTCTTTCAAGCAACCATAATATTACCTTAGTTGTTATAAACACCAACTTACGAATCGTATCTTTAGGAAGCAATAAAAATAATAAAAAAAAAAAAAAAAAAAAAACGTTTATCACCGCGACAGCGCGAAATATTTAGCAACAAGTAAGAAATCATTAAAACTTGGTTGTGACTTTATGTCGTAACCCCCATATAGCCCAGACAATGCACTATCGGATATTTATTCATTTCGAAACTTATAAAATCGTTTAAATGGTAAAAGTTTCAGTAATATATATTCTTTCAAATTGATCATGATAGAGTCTTTTGCTTAACAGGATCAGAAGTTATATAAATGAGAGAAGAAGTTATTAGAAAGGTAACAAACAGTCTTCGGCCAGATTAAAAGACATTTGACAGATTGTTCATTTTTTTTATGAATAAAATAAGTTTGTGTATCAGAATAAAACAAAGAAATTACTTTTTTGACAACACAATAATATCTGCTAAACTGACATGTTTTCTTTAGAGATTCTATAACCTTAAAAATTGAAATTTATTTTTCGCATAAAATAATGAGACAATGGAATGGTATTAATGTTTAAGAACTGATAATAATTCTTTGTTATGCTGAATTTATATTTCAGTTCTTTCATATGAAGTATTACAATTTTATTTTTTTATTCAGTTTTTACTGGATGGTCTTCGGTAAAATTATTTTGAAACTTTCCCGTTTTCTTTTATTCAAAAATAATAGGAAGTCTTTTTGGCAGCACTCCAGAAGTTTTTAATAAAACAACGCTTCTGTAAAAATATTTTCGACCTATTTCTTTTCTTGATTGACAAAAGAAGATTAACTGTAACTTCCATGGGAAATTTTCTATTTATTTTATAAAACTTTAAAACTTTCATGATAAAATGTTTTGTAAACTCATGCTTTTCTTTATAAAAGGAAATCTAAAAGTTTCATTCATTACTTTATTTTTGAGTATTTTTATTTTTTCTCCTTATTTTAACAAAAATATTTACAATTCTGTAAATTCTTGAAGTAACAGAAAATCATATTCTAGTTTATTATAAATAAATTAACCGAAAAATTAACTGCTTAATTTTTTAATAAACAAGTTTACTTAAAGGTTCTCTCTCTTTCTTTCCTTTTTTTTTTCTTTTTTCCGAAACATTTCTGTAATACTTCTACCTTATTAAAACATCAGTCATTTTTAAATACTTTAATAAGCATGAATCGGTAATAAAAATAACTTACATCTAATAATGAGGAAAAAACAATAATATTTATTAATAATCTAAAGAATGAAATTAAAATTTTGCATAGTAGTAACCCTATAAAAGAAACGGAATTAAGATGTAACTATTAATTGATTCCCTGTATACGTAGTAAGTGGCAAATGACTTCGGATTATTGGCAGTCCTGCTTCGCGCAGCGCAGCTATTCACAAGATTTTCCAATTATTTTGCACATTGATGGCGCGTTAATATCATGAGAATCCGTGACGAATATTTATAATTACTCTGAATCGATCTATTACCAAACATTGCCAAATACTCTAATGCGTTGTTTAAAATATTAGCCGATTATTCTGGGGATTCTTATGTAGTTAATAGCCCTTAATATCCTAAACTACCTATGTTTGTCGACAGCCCAAACCAATGTTATTCTGAAGGAAAGCGCAGCTGACGTCACGCTCAGGGCAAAATACTCTACTCAAGGCAAAACATTGGTATTTCCACCAATATGGATTGTCCTTTTGCCACTCGTGAGTGAAAAAGTTTGATTAAAGGCGCGTTTGGTTGTAAACATGCCCTTTCCTTATACTTTCTTTTTTTTTTTTTTTTTAATTACGTTTTCACAGTTGGAAAATTCAGATCGATTAATTAATTCAGTACACGTTTTCTTAAAACTGATTCATTTTATCTATTTATTTTTTATTTTTTATTTTTTACTATAAAAATACAAATGATTAACTTCAGTATTTTTTTTTTGTTCTAAAATGAAACCTTAAAATAAAAAAAAAATAAAAAATAAAAAGTAAATTTTGAGAAAACGAACAGCCAGTACAAGTAAACCAGTACAAACATCGATTAAAGATTCATTATATGTTGAGTAATTCTATAAAAATATTTTCCCATAAACTAACATAGACTTAGACTGTCGGTGATAGATAGTGTAGGCTCTTAACCCAACAAAGATGATTCTTACAGTGGCAGAGGTCAAAGGTCTATTCATTCATTTTGAAGTGTTTTAGGAGTGCAATGTTTAAATATTGGACCTATATTAAGGTGACAAACATTCCAATTTATTGTGAGTACTCCCCAATTTTAGTTGTTTCTCAAAAAATGCTTAAATGCCTATGGTGAACCACATTTTATAAAATTGTCTCCAATTGTTCTCATGTTTTCAAAACTACATAAAAAAACACGAAAACATCAAACTCACATTTTTGATATGATTACAATACTCTTCTCACCATAGTGTTCGGGAAGTAAAAATTTTTTATTCAGAAAAAAACTAAAACCTTTCACATCCAATTATATTACAAACACATCCGAACTGTAAAAACCCGTTACATTATTTAACCATCAATATATTTTACCTTAATGGATTTTATTTCCATTTCTAATTTGTAAAATGGGGCATCACATTATATTTTTCCACTTTGCAGTTAAAAAATTTGGTCACCATAATCTATATACACCAGAAGACAGTCAGAACTTTTAAAATCCAAGTAATGTGTGTGGGTTTAATATATAAGGGTAAATTATGAAATATGTGGAAATATCTTCTAGTCACTTCATCAGAAAAGTATTCTTTAATTTTATAAATGATACTTTACTTTAAAGAAAGAAAAAATTCTATTTTTTTAGATTCTAGTTAAAGTGTACATGTTTCTAAATATGTTTTATTATATCTGAGGTATATATAAAAAATATATTTAACAAAATAAATTTTAACGTTTACTTTTATTTTCTTATTTCATACCGGGTGATCCAAAAGTCAGGACAAATTTAAAAATGAATAATTCGAAAACGAATCAAGATACAAAGATACGGTTTGTACCAAACGGATGGAAAGGAAGCCGGCTTTTGTGTGGCAAAGAAAAAAAAAATAGTTCTGTTGGCGACCAACAAATGGCGCTGTCGTATTTCTGATGTAGGATTATGCAAAGCAACAAACGATATAAAAAGGAACAACTACAGCAGGTAATGGTAGTCGAAGCTTATATGCATCGAAATATCGCATTCTCAGTCGCTACTTTAATCACGCATGGCCTCCAAGACCTCCCGATCTGACACCCTGTGATTTTTGGCTGTGGGGATTCTTTGAAGTCAAAACTGTACCGCGACCAACCGGTATCACTAGCAGCACTGAAAGATGCCATCCGCCAAAATGTGTCTGACATAACGCATGAAATGCTACTAAATGCTGTGAACGATGTGGTGAATCATCTCATAGCTGTATTTCTGAATGATGGACATTGAACAGTTACTGTAGTAGTACTAATTAACTGTAACTAAGCTGACTTGTAAATTGTCAACATTTTTTTTTTCATTTGTAAATCATCTTTTGGTGAAATAAAACACTATAGCGCCATCTGTTGGTCGCCAACAGAACTAATTTTTTTCCTTTGCCACACAAAACTCGGTTTCTTTTTCATCCGTTTGGTGCAAACCGTATCTTTGTATCTTGATTCGTTTTCGAATTATTCATTTTTAAATTTGTCCTGACTTTTGGATCACCCGGTATGAAATAAGAAAATAAAAGTAAACGTTAAAATTTATTTTGTTAAATATATTTTTTATATATACCTCAGATATAATAAAACATATTTAGAAACATGTACACTTTAACTAGAATCTAAAAAAATAGAATTTTTTCTTTCTTTAAAGTAAAGTATCATTTATAAAATTAAAGAATACTTTTGTACCTTTGTATCTTGATTCGTTTTCGAATTATTCATTTTTAAAGTTTGTCCTGACTTTCGGATCACCCGGTATATAACCTCGATTTTTTTTTTTTTTTTTTTTTTAAACACATAAATGAATTAGAGCATAAAATCATAGTTCTTAATATTTATTTTATCGTAAAAAAAAAAAAAATAAATAAATAAATAAATAAATAAATAAAATAAAAATAAAGAGCACAATGCTGTATAGTGTATATTCTTATGTTTGGAGTTAATAAAAGGCATTTACAGAACTTTACCGTAGTTTCCTCCTTTACATTTTACAGTGAAAAACTGAAGAAATTTAAGGATATTTTTAGGAAGCAAAATATTGATACTACTTTATAAATTTTACTAGAGTCGTATAGAAATTATTGATCCAACGTCTGAAAAAACGAAACTATACACAGTGCCAGATTTTAACTTAGGAGAAATAGACACAAAGAGCCGTAAACTACGCTTAATACATAGAAGACACTGGCCGCAGACGAAGGGCATGAGACAGTACCCATCCATTTCAACTTCATTAAAGACAGCGTAGACACCAATAACACAAGGTAACTATAATTGTTAACGTTAAACAGCTTGGTTCCTTTTGTAGGAGGAGATACAGTGTAGTAAGATCCATCGTTATATGGTGTCGGTTGCTAGAACGTGGCATCCTTCAGGCGTACCGCCTATCGTTGGTTGGCCGAGTTCAACAGTCGTGGGGATATTGGAGTAATAAGCGTCAGCGCAGGACTACCGGCAGTATCGCATACAACGGTAAATGTGACAATCGTGACAGGTTTGTTCTTGGCGAAAAAGCGCATAACATTCAACAAGATGCGTTAATCGACAAGATATAAGCAAAAAAAAAAAAATGCAGACGTTTAAGAATGACAATTTGGAGATGACGGAAGTTTGCGGAGAGTGAATACTTCACTGAGAAATATATATATATGTATATCGCATTCATCTAGAATGAATAAGCGGCGATTTTCAAAATCCCTTAACTAGAAATATGGATTTCCGAGCTATGCTAATAAAGCACGCCAATAAACTGAATAGACTAAATGGTCGAGAATTTCTATTCTACACATTTCTAGATGGTGAAGCAATATTCTGAATGTTCTGAATATTGTGAATCTTTTGCATGACAATTCTCACTTGATTATCTAGAATCGGGTCATAAACCAAGTTTATAATTGCAGAAACCCGCCTGTTGTGTTCGCATTTATTTGGAGATATTTTCAAATAGGTTTGACTTCGATAATATAGAAAAACTATCTAGAATTCTAATAAGGGTTTCTAGAATTTGATTTCAAAGGGAACTATAATTTATATGGATGGCTTGGCGATACTTTTTAGAGCCACAATTTACATTCTAGATGTCAGTTACAAAATTTTTTTTTCAGTGCTTATGCACTCACAGTGAAAAAGTCTAAATCTCCAAGTAACACTTTGCAATACATGATACCGATCCGAGTGATTTATTTATCCATCTCTTAGCGAGAGACGGGTTATGGTTTTTTTCCGACTCACAAGAAAATAAAAATCTCAGCTCACTGGAGTGGAAGCATGCATCAAGCCTACATCCCAAGAAGTCTAAGCCGTTGTTGATAATGAAGAAATAATTGTCGAAAATCTTCTGTGATGTCCAAGGGTATATTGAACAGGCTTCTATGGCAAGTGGACATGACACGTGCTGCTGAAGTAATGAAACGCACGTTTCTATGGTAGTCGAAACGCTCGCGGCACTCTCGCGCTGTTGGGGTTCACAGTATTGTCATATGTTCCGTTGTAGCTGGATTTCGATTCCTTGGACTACGACTTGTTTTACAAAATGAAACATGCAATTAAGGGACAACGAATTTAATTTTCTGTGGAAATGTATAAAATTGCTCGTAGGTGGTGCTCCAACAACCCCAAGAATTGTTTTACAGAGCATTCTAGTACCTCGCAGCCCAATAACAGAAATTATTTGATTTCGCGGAGGATTATATGTAAGTAATGTAGCATTCTTTTTTTTTTTTTTTTTTTTTTGGTTAATAAATTGCATTTCTCACAGTGACAGCATTTGTACCGATCATTTCTGTATCGTCTAAATATTTCATTAGTCACTCAAATTGTCTTTTTTTTTTTTCTATCTCTCTTAAACCCATACTTTCAATCTTTCAATTATATTTCAATACATTTTTATGCAAGATTATTTTCAGTTATTGCTGACTAAATGGTCAGAAAAAGATAAAAATATTAAAATTTTCTTGAAGATTTTTAAAGTCACTCAAGTTGTCTTTTTTTTTTTTTTTTTTTTTCTATCTCTCTTAAACCCATACCTTCAATTATATTTTAATCTATTTTTATGCAAGTTTATTTTTAGTTATTGCTCACTAAATGATCCAAAAAAGATCAAAATCTTAAAATTTTCTTGAAAAATGCATAACTTTTAAAAAATATCTGCAAATTTTACAATTTTAATAAATGAATATTAATGGATAACCGCATGCTCTATGTAAATCCATTTCAAAATCTTTCCTTTTAGTTTTAAAAGCTTTTTGAGAATCCTTTAAAATATGTTTTGTCGAAAAATCGTGAATAGAAATGAAATGCTTCAAGCAATGTAGAGAGTAACATTATATGGAAGTTAAGATATCTTAAATGCATTTAAAAAAAAAGGAAAAAAAAAATCCTAAATATATATAAAAAAAAAAAAATCTCAAAAAATTTTACAATCTTTTGGAAGATTTGGTAATAATAAAAATAAAATATACATGAAATACTTTCAAATTACGACATCAACCATTTAAAGTAATTAATTCCCAACAAAAGTTATAAATGTTACAAATTGAATAGATAATTAACAACTTATTTCATTTGGATAGACATTGAATTATTAGAAACAAAAGTACAGAAATACAGAAATATGTGTATTATAACAGACTTATATTTTTAATTTAATGTCGATAGTTTAATATAGCATCCATATATTTTACTTAAAATCATTTACGCAACAGTAAAACTAAAACTAACCAATATCTCGTCAAACCAATGCTGGTACCACGAATTGTCTTAGTAATATGTATAAATTTTAATGAAAACAGAAATATACAGGGTGTCCCTAAATTCATGGGCCAAACATTAAAGAGAGATAGAGCCCATTATAAGGATTCAGAATTGAATAGGAACCCATGGTCACAAATGTTATCTTAACCCTTTAAAAAACGATTTTTTTTTTTTTAACAGATGTGGGCGTGGCTTTTAAACGTTGAATTTTTAACAAACTTTTTTTTTTTTTTTGTGGAAATGATTACGTAAATATATGCATAGTAATGGTGCTGTTTCTAATCGATGTATTTAAAGTATCGGTTGTATTAATACGAATATTGTACACATTTGAGCTCTTTCTGTAATAATATGTTGGTAAAGAGCTATCTTTCTTTCCCCAGCATTTCTTGTTTTTCCTAAGGCTCCTATATATACGAGCTGGCGCATCAGGCATTTTGTTGCCTTAGGGTTGCCACATGTACCCAGCGCGTTTCTCTGATAAACAAACCACAATTTTTTTTTTTTTATCTTCTTACGTTACTTTAGAGTAACTTATTTTATTATATTTCATAATTTTAGCTAAGTAAACTATGATATGAAAGTTTGTTTTGCGATAAACTGCTATAAACATTCAAGAAGTGAATATAAAGTGTTCACAGACCTATTACTGTGTATTTGAGTTTTAGCGACATTTTGTAAAAGAAACAGAAACCGCCCTAACAACACATCGTACATCCATAGGATATCCTCAGAATAAAATGACATCCTGAGAATGTACTGTGAAAAAAATATGTTTTTAGGAATACTATTGTTCTTATCTTGACCGGATTATTTTCAGATCAAGATTTCTTAAAATCATTATGGAAGCGATAAGGACGCCAAGCGGGAATGCTGTCCTCTTCGGAGGCAAAAAAAATGGCGGTGATGCGCCGGCCTATTATTTTATTCAGGGGCTCTAGTTTTTCCGTCTACACTCTTCTTTTTCGATCCCCTATTGCTTTACAAAAAATGCTTCATTATATGTATTTCATCAACCCTTAGTGTTTGCCCCATGAATTCAGGGTCACCCTGTATATATACTGGTTATATATGAACTAAAATTAGACAAATAATTTATATTTTTATATGAAGACATCATTTAAATGTATGTTATTATATTACAAAGAATTTCCTTTCAAATTGCGGTTTACGCTTCGTCTCTTTTTCAGTGGGCTACCCGAAATAAAGAGAGTGAAATAGTTTCAGATATTACTTAATGCTGTCGTTCGTAAAAGTAAAAATAAGGTACTAATATCTAAACATCATGCATAAATCATAAATCATATGTATCACTCCTATATTATGAATTATTTTCTCATTATTGTAGGATAAATATAGTCATTGTGGTTGAACTTGCAAAAATCTATGGGTGATCGGCGATTTCAATTTAAATTATAATGTAATGTATTTTAAGTTAAATTATTTCAGAACATATTCCATAAACCTGTTATATTTTAATTGTTAGTCAAAGCGTAAAAAATATCATGTTCTGGTGATCATGAAACTTTCTTCTATATATATTACTATAACAATTTTCACAAACAATTAGTATTCATTAAAAGGATATTCTATGATGGATACAGACGATTTTCATTTCAGAAAAGTATAACGCTAAATGTTGAAATAAAGCCAAAATAAATCCTATTTCGTGCTCTATAGACGACATTGGAGGAAATGGATTTCTTTTTTACTTTCTGTTACCCATAGGGTCGATGAATATTCGAATTCCATGCACGACATTAATGGAACCACGACTATCAAGTGAAGAACATGTAACTCATTCAAAAATAGAGTGATGTATAAATTTTCAACAATTTAAAATAAAAAAAGTGAAATATATATATATATGTTTAAAGAAATTCATTGAGATGCCATGTATGGTATTGGTTGGGTACATTAAAATCTACAAAGTACATCTAAAAATACAAAACAAAAAGTACCTTATATTATTTCCATATTTCAGTGAATTACAGTCGTATAAAAGCACGACATTAATTTGAATTACTCTGTACGACTTATACATACCATTTTAAAATAGATTAACCCCTTAACTACCCGGGGCATATATATACGTTTTTCTAAAATAGAATTCCTTCGTATTGCTACCAGTGAAACTACGGACATGGTTTTACAATTTAATAAAATAACCTGTAAAGTGATCTTTGAAAGATAAATACATTTCAAAGTTGAAAGAGCACGGGGGCGAATCTCTTAAGTTTTCGTCGGCAGGTAAGAACTTAGCCCTACAAGGCACCCAGTTCCATATGTGGAACACCAACTTTAATCGTTCCTATAGCTATAAAACGATTAGTAGCGACATCTTTTGACATCTTGATAGAAGCTATTGACATTTAGCAATGTAGTAATACGAATCTTTACCTAAAGATGTCGTTCGTGTTTTTGTTATCGTGCACTCAGTGTGAAATTTGAATGAAAGTGATACGTTAGTCGTTTGTCTGAATTCAAAAATAAAAAAAAGAATAGTTATTGGCCAGTTTTCGCTCGGAAAAAAAAAATACTGTGTGTTATAACGAAGTGTATATTTTGCAGAGGTAAGTTTTTTTTTTTTTATTACAATAGTAAACGTATTAGTAAATCGTATTTTTATGTATGTTCCACATAAGGTACGTTGAGCTAAAAAGTTGATTTTTCCGTAAAATATTGTTTTATTTTTATTTTTATAAGTTTTCCCTATCTTCTGATCACTAATTACAACCTATATATTTTTGTCACGCACTAACAAAAATTGAGCCTTGTAGGGTTAAGAAACTATATACTCTATTTAAAGTTACATGTCTTATGTTTTAGAAAAAAAAAAGTTTATTATTTATTGTTGTTATTATTTATTATTTATTACACTCGTTAAAGTATTACTATATATTACACACAAACATTTTAATAAATACATAACTTGTTATAAAAATCGAATGTCTAATTTGAGCCCAAAGAGTATTAAAACAAAAATATTAAATACAGATTCTATCATCTACACTAAAAGAATTTGAAAATAGAAAAAAAAAATACAGAAATAATAGATATTAGGAAGCTAATAATTTATTGATGGCAGGTTAAGGGGGGAAAAAAAGACAACTTTAACAAATAGTATATTATTTTCTGCTTAAGGTGAAGAAATGTTTTTCTTTTTCGTAAAAGATGATTTATTTCGAAAGTTTTCAGAAACAACTATTACTTAAGATAAATGGTCGATTGATAGATTAATGGAGAGTTTGATTATAAGTATGAAGGTGTTAAAAAAAATGTATTACTCAAAGAGTTACAAAAATTATATTTTATTCTGAAAGTTTTAGAAAATATTTTTTTTTCAGTTTTGCTATATATATTAAATGTGTTAAAAAATTTATTAGTTCAATAAATATACTTTTTAAAAAACTTTTGCAGGTATTGTAAGATTTTCTAATTCTAACAATTTGTGAAATTCAAATACTTTTCAAAACGATAATATTTTTTCATGGTAACAAATTAGTTAAATTAATAAACTTAAAATCTAAATCTAACTTTGTATCATAAAGAATAATAATCCCAGATTAATTGACAAGCCTAATTTTTGAATCTGAAAAAGATATGGAACCCTCATTACTACTGTGCTTTAAATATGTGAATAGCTTTGTGAACTAGCTTTTATTTTTTATTAATATTTATGAACTAGCTATTTTTTGAGAGAAGCGAAATTCTGTTCATTCTATCTTTCACACACAGACATATATATATATATACCTGATATTTCTTTGGGGTTTTCATATAAATTGCTTAATACATTTGGCTATTAAATTATGTAAATTAATATTTTAAAAAGCTAGCGAATGCGTAGTTAAAAATTATGTTCTAAAAATACCGAGATTCAGTAAGATTTTTTTTTTTCCATTCTGATTGCAGTATGCTGGGTCTAATACCCTACGTGTTTTAATTTAAAAAGTGATTTCTTTCTTTCTTTCTTTCTTTTTTTTTTATTGCATTAAAATAAAAAAGTTATATCTCCATAAATATATGTGGTGGCATCATAAAACGTATTACGGATAATGAGAAAAATCTCCAAAATCACATGCTACAGCCAAAATGCATTTAAAGCATTACCTTTCACAGGGTGACCCAAAATATCATTTTGTTCTTTTGTTTAATTTCTTACTGGTGCCCCTTTTCGCTCCATGACACAACCTTTACTGAAATATATGAGGTATAACATGTTCTTTACACTTTCAAAGTTTCAAGCTGTGTGTGTGCGTGTGTGATTCCTAAAAAACTTTTCTGGATATTTCACAAAACGTCTAAATTCGAAAATGTCCAGATATTAATTGGTAGATAGTGAAAAACATAAAACGTTTACTTTTTTCAATCATACATAAAAAAAGGGGGGGGGGGAGGTAGTCAATCAAAAATTAAAAATATGTTATATTAGAGAATTGATAGATTATTTTATTCTATTTTTGTTTCTTTTTATTAATTTTTAATTTTTATCTTGTATATTATTTTCGACTAGAAACTTTTTGAGCATATCAGTGAATTACTGATTAATGATTTTCATATATATATAGCTTTCTTCTAAATAAAACTGAAAAAGCTACTGGATTCGTGAAAATTATCGAACTGCGGTTTTAGATGTATTTACGCGTTTTAAGATTTTTTTTAATCATGAATTGACCATTTTTAGAAGATTCCTTCCTGTATGTATGTGTATGTGTTTGTGTGTATCAAAAATTGTGTGGACGCTGTATCCTAACCAATACAATTCAAAAAACAAATGAAACCAAATTTGATATTTGGTGGTATTTGAATGGTGCTGATTTCATTTAGAGGATCAATAGCTCAACAA
Source organism: Salticus scenicus (assembly GCA_963930645.1). Classification (NCBI taxonomy): domain Eukaryota; kingdom Metazoa; phylum Arthropoda; class Arachnida; order Araneae; family Salticidae; genus Salticus; species Salticus scenicus. Next base: position 92,378,199 of record OZ005652.1, read on the forward strand.
TTGGCGCTGTCATCTCAATATTCTATAATTTAATATGACAGTATTGCACACAAATTCGTATAACTGTACATAATGAGAATTATTTTTAACTTTCCAATTGGTAGTCAACCAGAAAAAAAATGTGTATGTAGGGCTATCGTAAAAATTTTCAATATAGGAATATTAAAAAAAAAAAAAGAATTTTCACCAATACCTTTGAATAATTCGTATTACAGAAAATTGTATAGAAAGAAATTTTCGTGGAAAGAAAAACGAGCTAAAACAATACAGTTTTAATTTGTAATACGATACGCTAAATAAAAAACACATATAAAAAATCCTTCATGCTACACGAGGTTTTTTTTTTTTTTTTTTTTTTTTTTTTTTTTAATCGAATTCAACTTATGTTATGTACATCAAAAGTTATAAGCATTTTTATGTATTAAAAACTGAGGAGAGATAGGGGTTTGGAGGGGAAATGGACCCTGGGCCGGAAGTTCTGGAATAGACTTCTTGTAGATTCTGTTGGAAGGCGACATTTGACGCCATGAACTAAGTCTATATATATCACTTTTTAAAGGCATTAAAAATTTCGCATTTTAAAAAATTTAACGGTCCAAATAAACGATAAAATGTGTCATTTAAATAGTAATTAATATGGTTAAATACACTTTATTTATTAGGCACACAAATGTTCCGTAGCTTCTTAGATTTTCTTTTTCTTTCTTTTATTGATTTTTTAATTAAAAAAAAAATAATAATGATACACGTAATAACGTAATGAGAAATACACAAATGTTTACTTATTTTTAAATTATCTAATTGTCTGACAATTTGTCACATCTATTACAATTTTAAATTTGCGAACATTTAGAAATGCAATTAAAATTATTTTTCATTTGTTTTTGTGTTTTAACTTTTATGTTTCAACTAAAAACTGAAACTGGAAACAAATAAATGTTTCATTTAAAAATAATTGATTTATACAAGTGAATTAAAATAATAAAATAAAAATATAATATATATATATATATATATATATATATATATATATATGTACACACATACACACAAAATTAATAATAATGTAGATAAATATATACATATCAACTGATTTAAATATTTGTATATATTTATTGCAAAGGTTGCTTTTTTAAATGGTTAAATTGAAGCGCATTATAAAAGTTTAAAGAAAAAAAAAGTTATACATAACTAACAGATGAAATTAGTTCTAGTTTCTTAAGCAATGTTTTATTCGATGAATAAAGCTTATTTCTATTTGAAAATGATCGTTAATTACAATAATAAATCTTAAAACGATTGAATGAACCGTAATCAGTTTTATTCTACTAAATTCGTTTCCAGGATGGTGTCGCAGGTGTTCTGTCGAAAAGGCATTTTACCAGATCAGAAAAATAAATGTGATTTGCCAAGCTAGAAACTGCGGCATTAAGTCTAAAGGTGCATAGCTCCTAAGAGGACATTTTAAAGATTAAGAGTTTAATGCCTTATAGATAAAAAATGGAACAAGGAAAAATCTATCTTCTTCTTTCTTTCTTTTTTTTTTTTTTTTTTTTTTGAATATTTGAAAATAGTATGTGGAAAAAGTATTGTTTTTTTTACGTTTGAAACGAAATTTATGAAGAAGGAACGTGCAGACAATATGACAATGAAGATTGACCCCATTAACACATGAATTATATTATCAAAAAATTGCTTTCTGCTTGCATAGTATTTGAAAAATAATAATTTTTTCAGCTAAATAAATGAGTAACAAAAGTTAAACTTTCTGATACAAAATGTACACTAATAACTCTAATTAAGGATTTTTATTGCATAAAGTTTTATCACTGTATTCTAAATATATTTATATATTATTTTGTGGATTTATTTTTTTTTCTCATTTTTTAATGTTTTATTTGATTAATGAAATCTAATGACAACTTTTAGCGTTCAATTTATTTTCTTATTTTTTCAATTAAATGTAAATTTAGCTCGATGTAACCATATTGCTTAAAAGAATAAAAGGAGAATTTCTGAGCAATAACAATTATTTAAAAGAAAAATTAGATTTAATGAAATAAAACGTATTAAGAAAACATATTAAAAAATTTATTAGATAAAACTTTAACCAGAAAAATAGGAACTATAAAAAAACTGAAACTGACTAATGTATTAGGCACGATGGGAACCGTGTTATTAGGCTTTTGGTGGCAATGAACGAATACGAACACACTAGTTTCTGAAACAGGGGAAAATCTCCAATGTCGACATCCAGGGAAACTTTGCTACAATCGGAAATCTCAAAACTTGTTTGCACGGTAAATGAGAAGACTGTTTTGGATGTCTAAAACAAGGGGATGTTTGCATAATCACCACCTAACGTGAGTTTTCTAGTGTCTAATTTTTCATGGATCATGAATTGAGTCAAAAATTCCAAATGTCGATGGCACGGAGAGCTATCAGATTGTTGTAAGAGTCTAAAACTTACAGATGGTACCATAGGCACCACCGAGCAGGACTTTTCTAGTGAGATCTTTCTAGACCACTAATATGGTCAGAATGTTTAGAGGTTGTTTGTATAGTAAGCAATCAAGCTATTGAATGTGTCTGAAATGGAGTGAAGGTATCGCACAAGACACGGAGCGGGAATTTGACACAGTCAAATATTTCATTTAATCGTGAAATTGTTCTTCGCCAAAAAGCGGCTAGTACTTAAACTATGAAAGGAAACGACAGAAAATTATTACGGTGACTCTAGGATAGATGACCACAGTTTTTAAAGAATGAAATGAGACTTCTTAGAACGCAAATACAAGAAATAATTATGCACATTTAAAATTCTTATGCTTATATTCATCATATTTTTGACAAAAAATAATGACATATTAAGAGCCAAAATGTGAAACATAGTTTGAAATTAAAATGGCATACGGTCATCTTTCCTCCAAGCCGAAGAAAAGTGGTCATTCAATACGAGAACGAAAAAGTTAAATTAAAATACCAAAAAGTAACAGATTTCATAAAATCATCTCATGATAGATACATCATGAAAAACTTATAGCAGTTTTTAAAGATGCAATTACACAAGTCTGCGATTTCTTTTTTCTTCAAAGAGATGTGATTTTCTGTTGTACGAGTATATTTTGGATGCTGATTAAGGAAAAACTATTTTAAAATGTCCATCACATTTTGACGAAAAATTGGATTTTTTAAAACTTTTACTTTCATTTTTTAAACTTCCATCTAAGTCATTTCCCGAAAAATCTGGTTTATGTAAGTAAAGAACAAGGAGAAATTTTTCACGAAGTCATCAAAGAAATGTACAGGAGGTTCAGGGACTATGAAGTTTAACGTGTTTCTCGATTATTGTTGGGTGTTGTATAGAAACTCCCCCTCTCTTCAAGGCTCTCAATTTAGGCACAAGAGGAAAAGCTCTAAATAAATTAGATGTAAAGAATCTCATTTAAAATATAATGTGGAAAAAATAGTTAATTTTTTATGTATTTTATGCATAAATAGTTTCGAAATTGTTTCAGCCTCTGTGTGAATTATTCTAATCTTCAACCTGGCTTTGTGAAAAACCCTTACGTGGTAAGGGAAAAAAAAAAAGACAAGTATTTCTGACTTCAGCGTATAAAAACACATTAGAGACACCACACGCAGTGAAAAAAAATGACTACGATTTCGCAGACTTGTGTTATATCATAGAAAATCAGTGCGTAAAACTTGAATAAAAAAAAATCGAAGTATAATTTTTATCCTTCACATTTCGTATAATTTTACTATATTTTTGAAAAAGGTTTTGATAGATTGTTCTGGTTTCATGGTACCACTTCAGGCACCTTATTCGTTTTATCCAGTCATTCGTTTTGGCCACGGTATTGCATTCTGCTCCACAAACAACACATTGATCCTCACCAAATTCTATTCCCTCGTGATCTGTGGAATCTGATAGTGGTACATCATGAGATTTTCATTTTTAGAAAATATGGTCATCTCTCTTCTATTTAATGAGACCATATTTCTTGAAACTGAAGGACAGATATCCACCCAGTCTAAAGCATAAATCCCCCATTGTACATCTTTGTTTTAGGCTTAGAAGCAAAGTTCGGATTATATAGATCCTTAAAAGTCAATATAGTAAAAAAAAAAAAAATTATATCGTACGTACTGTAAAATATTCAAATACCTAACTCAACAACAATAATCAACCATTAAATTAAATAAGCATAAAAATTTCACAAACCTTTTATAATCGAAACATAGCTCCATGTCACAATAAACGAAATCATTGAACTATTTCCTACAATCAAAATTAATACTGATATCGATAATAAAGTTTTAGAAATTTTTGGAATGACCATCTCTCCTCAAAGGCCATCTATACTCGAGTTACCCTACTAAAAAGTCTAGCAAAAATGTTTCATGTTTTAAAACAAACAAACTTTTAACAGTTAAATAATTGTGTTATATTATTTTCTTTTCACTGAGTTATTTATTACAGAGGATTTTAATAAGATTACTGTGAAAATTCTACTAGGCATATAAAAGATATATAAAATTATATAATCATGTAATATATATATATATATATATATATATATATATATAAAGTATAATCAGCACATTTTATGTTGAACACAATGGGTTTTTTCTTATTATTTGACATATTAAGACGAATTTTACAAAATGTCATCGAGATTATTTCATCCATTAGCTTAATTACTATTATAATGATGTCTCCTGCAGTAATGGATTTTAAATTACGAGAAAAATGAAAATAACTGTAGGCTATAATACAATAAGATAGATTATCTTGCATATTAAGATGCATTTGTGTACGTCACTATAGTAATTATTTAGGATAAAGTACATTAAAAATTTTCTGTTCAATAATGAGCATTATATATAGAGAGATAGACAGATAGAGTGAAAGGGGGGGGGGGGGTAGGGAGAGAGACAGAGAGAGAGAAATTAAGCTATGTAGTTGAATATTATAATTAAGGCTGATTTAAACATAGAAAATAAATGCAAACTAAAAAGAAAATTCTTATAATAAGATAAATATAAATATTTCAGTTGTTCATGTAATCTTTAGATATAGATTACTTTTTCGAAATTATTTTTTAACCCTTTAATTTCAAATATCCATTAAAATATTTTGCTCTTTTCTTTTTAAGAAGTTTTTAGGTATTTATAAAAATTAATGTACTTACATTTGCTTTGGTTATGATTTTGTAATGATTTCGGAAAAAGGAAAAAGCGCCACTTGACTTTCATTACACTCATACATATGAAATACTGAGTTTGGAAATAGTGTCATCAGTTGATATAAACTATGTTACTAAACAAGAAATATATTAGAATACATAAAATATATTAATGTTTAATTAATCAACACCAAACGACTTGCTAATCAACAAAATCCATGCAGCAAACTAATTTCTTTTTCGACAATTTTGTCCAAAATTACTTTCATCCCAAACCATTTAACCTATCTTTTCAAAACGCAATATCTAAAATGTGAGCCATAAACCTTCACAAATTCAGAAATTCCCTGCGAAAACTTAAATGAAACATCTCATACCTTTAGCAATTAACCACCTTGGTCAATTACTAAAAACTCAATTATATTCAAATTAAAGTTAATTTTAAAATGGTGCTAAAAATCTTTTATGATAACTGTTTGAAATTGACGAAAAATTCAGTGCTTGACCAATTTGGTCATTTACTAGAGTTGATAATATTTTAGATATTTAATAGTTTACCACTCACTAATTCCAATAAAAATAGTTAGATTTTTTTTTTTTTTTTATATATAAATATATATTTATTCATATAAAATTAAAGTAAGTATAAATAACCTTACATGCCTCTATTTAAAAAAAAAAAGAAGAAAGAAAGAAATGAAATCTAGTTTGATGCTTTAAGATTAAATTCAACCTGTCGTAACACCTGGCTAATACTTACAAAGGTACTTACAATTTTGTAGACAATTTTGTAATTGGTCTATATTAAATTTGAATCAAAATGTCAGTTGCTATTATGCCAGTTGCACACATTAATTCTTGTTTTTTTTTTTTTTTTTTTTTTTTTTTGTAGTTAAGTTGTCGGTTACTGGCCTGAGATCAATTTCTGGCAAATCATCTTACATTATTCATATTCAGGACACCAATTACTATACACACTAGGTCTTTTATTATTATTTTTCTTTATTCTTAATTAATGGATAAATTATGTAAACGAAATCTTCTTACTTTTAAATATTTATTAGCTGAGAACATAAATATTTTAGTTTGTGGTTTTCAACAGTGACATGTCACAACTCATAAACTTTTAAGTAAATTATTTAATTAATCTTTATAAACAATCAGTTAGAAATCTTCAATATAAAAAGAATTTTGACTCTGTGGTTAACAAAGAATTGGACTATTACAGCCATTAATTTTGCCATTAATTTATTAAAGGTTTGGTCATATTTTTCTAAAATTTTGTGGCTTTATTTAAATTATTTCGCCTTAATATATATATATATATATGTTTAATTTATGATCAGTTCAAAATACTTTTAGTGGCTCAATTTAAACCATCTTTTTTTTTTTTTTTTTTTTTTTTTTTTTTTTTTTGACAAAAAAATATTAATGGTAGTTTTATTAATTTGGTATTTATTTATATAACGATTTTTATTAAAGTAGAAGAAAATTTAATATAATTTTTTAGTAAAAAATGTGTTCCTTAAATAATTTTTGATAAATTTAAAGCATATATTCTTTTATATAGATAGTAAGTCACATAAATTTCAAAAAAGGTAAAAATAATTAATTTCTGTATAATATTAATCTTGTAATCTTATTCAGACAAAAAAAAAATGTATAAAGATAAGTTTTAATCAAGGATTTCAGGTTTTTTCGAAAACACTTAGGAGAAAAATAATTAATTATAATTGGTAATTTCTTCAAACGGAATAAATTTTTCCGAATAGAAGAGATGAAAGTATTTATTCAAACAATTACCAGATTCAAATAAAGCTCATTAGCCAAATCTACCTTCCCTATTAGTCTTCAACAGTTAACGTTACATTGCAATTAAAAAGTCAAAAAGATAATTTCTCCCATTTATTTTTGAAGCTTACTTGTGTGCTATAAGACTGTCTTTGAAAAGATAGAAGAGCCCTCTAGACGCACTGGGTGTAAAATGAAAGCGATTCAGAAGCTTTGTGCTTAATTGATATATATTATTCTATAGACCCTTCGCTTGTAAAAGTTTTTTTTTTCTTTCTTTGATCTTGTACTAGGTGTATTAAAGTAGAAATCGCATACGTGTAATTATAACAGTAATAATAATTAGAAGTAATATTAATTTAAGTATAATAACTGACATAAAGTGTGTATGACACATGTAAATTATAGAAATAATCCACATAAGGTATGAAAATATTTAAAAATAATTTGGTGTGTCACTCACGCGACTTTCTCTTACCCTGAAATTTAATACTATAAATACAGGTTGGAGATTAAGAGGTAAGATAACGAGTACTGTTATGTAAACCTATGTTAAACAATTCAAATTAGGCTTCGGAAGAGTTTTATATAATAATTAGTTCCGTGTGAGGTGGTCTACCGCACCCCTCAACCCCCCGTTTCATTAATGCACCTACATTTATGTAGAGTTTAATTCTGTTATTAAAATTAAAAGTTTACTTAAAATTATACAGACAATTTTCACACTCAACATTCATTGAAGCTTATCAATCTTGATCAAACTTCAAAATACAACATTTGGGTCTACTCAAATTATTCGTTTTTAAGTTACTCTAAGAGACACAGACAAAGACCAAACGTTAAAAAAATTGACTACGGTAATCGGAAAGCCTCAAACGAGTAAATATGCAAAAAAAAAAAGCGATGAATATTTAGCTTAAAACATACATTATTTACCATATCTCTATGAGAAATTTATTTCAATTCCCGAACAGCTTTCCTGAAAGTGGTAAAATATTATTAGTAAAGCACATCCACTAACAACAAATAACTAGTGTGTTGTGGCCCCTACACGACTTTCTTCAATATTTTTCTATACAAATTCACTCAGTAAAAATAATTTATTAATTATTACTTAAAAAATTTATCTTCCATGATAATGCAGACGACTTCCATATTAGAGAAGTAGTATAACACTAAATATCCAAAAAAAAAGTTGAATTTATTCTCAATATTACATTTTTTTTTTATGAAAGAAAAAAAAAAAAACGATATTTTTATTTTAAATTACCGTAGCTCGACGGTTCAACCGTTCGGTTTAAAGGTATTGGGGAGCTCTTTTGAAAGATATCCATCATGGTAATTTACTCTTCTCGTGGGGGATTCCCCCCCATTCTCAGGGGGGTGGAGGCGAGGCTCCTACATACACATTTTTTTTCCCAGTCGACTATCTCTATTACAAAAAATATATCTTCGTTTCATTTTGCTTAGTGCAGTCTATAGATGTTAAACTCTACTTACCTGCAATTTCCCCCATAGACGTAATGTATTTGAATATTTTTGACTGTCCCTGTACACGAACCATTTGCTTCATCTCAACAAAAGATTAGTATAGCATCCCTATATGATACACATTCAGTATACCGAGTTTGGAATTTCTGCTACTATTTATTCATGAGATATGCTGATAACGCACAGAAACACAGACAGACAGACAGACCGACCATTCGCTAGAAACATGATTTTCGTATTCAGGGGACTTCAGAACGTGTAAATATAACAAAAACTCACGTTCGAAAATTTGACCCTAAGGCAATACTTTCTCGACCCTATGGGTAAGAGAAAGTAATATAACATTATCTGGTACTTCTTCTATAATAAATTTTAACACTTAAGAGGGATTTTTTTTTTTTTATTATTATTAAAAATACATTTGTAATTTTTAGCAAATTTTCAACTATTTTTAACGTTTTATAGTTGCTAACTATTCCGATTTTTATATACTAGCATTTTTTTATAGAATTCTTCACTTAATTTATCAAATAAAATTAATTTTATATATATATAAAAAAAAAAAAAAAAAAAAGACATTCAAAACCTGGAATGATTGTCAGCTATCCGTTGCATGTACGACAAAATGAAACTTAATTATATTAAACCTAAAAGCAAAATTATTATGTGAACTTTCCAAATGATTACAGTATCCTACATAATTTTAATGTCTTTAAAAAATTTAAATAATGTACTTATATTTCAAAAACAAAAACACATAATGTGTATTTTTTATAAGTAAATACAATAGCACAATAATACACGTATATATTTTTATTTTTCAATAAATATATTTATGTAAAAGAAGGTTGGGAATAAAGAGAGATATTGTAAAGCTCCTATATACGCGTGTAATGCCAATAATTATGCTCATTTTAATATATTGTAAAACTTCAGATAATCATGACTAAAAAATTATTATACACTAACTTTAGCGATCGTATTTATGAAATTTATCCCAGTAGTTTATATATTTATGCTTTTTCCATTTTTTATTTATAGCGAATTTATAATCATTTAACTTTATTGAAAAAGTAATTAATCTTATCATGTCGTATCATTGCTACTCAAACATAATTAGTAAGCTATTTTTGCTTGAGATATGTTCATAACAAACACACATACAGACATAAGCACACACAAATCATCCGCTAAAAACATAATTTTTGAATTCAGGAGGCTCCAGTAGAATACATTCTTTACCATAAACCATGTTAAAAATGGTTTCTTAAAAATGAGCTAAATTGTCTCAAAATAGCTCCGAAACAATATATACTTAAATTTCAAAACCCACGTACTCATTTTTGAGTATATTGACATATCAAATATGGGGATATTGGGATTATTATTGGTCAACCCCATTTTTGAGTATGGCAGTATACTCAAAGATGAGTACTTGACTTTTCAAATTTAAGTATACATTGTTTCGGAGCTGTTTTGGGACAATTTAGCTCATTTTTAAGAAACCATTTTTAACAGTGTATATGGGTAAAAAAAAAGTGAAAAAAAAAAAAAAAAAAGATGAAACACACATATAATTGTTTGTTATGAAAACATGCATATTGTTTTAAAAATTATTCGCTTCTTAAATAAATATCCTTTAACTAAATCTTAATAATTATTTTTTAAAATAGTCTGGTGTGGCACCCACACGATTTTCTCTTATCCTCCATTTCAATTCTATAAAGATAGATTGCATATTGAGGAGCAAAATAAAAAATAAAGTATATAAAACTACGTTAAAAAAGCATGAGAAATAGATTTAGGAACAGTTTTACTTGAGAAAATATTTTCTGTGAGTGGGGCTTCTGCACACCTCAATCTCCTGTTTTAATATCTGTACTGATAGTATAAAGGATTTAAGTCCATATTCTTGATTTTTCAGGAGACGAAAAGTAAAGTTAAACTAACTAAAAACTAATCAGAAGATTCGATTAGGAAAAAGGGGTTATGTTGGTTTATACGCTTTATACCATTCAGTGATTGTCAATCTTCATTTAATAAAGGGAAAAAATTGAATTAAATATTTTATACCAAAGATTAATGTTAAATTTCTGACTTGAACCTTTTTTTACCAATGGATTTTCTCAAAGACTAAATGACATGGATTTAAATCCTTTATACCAATCGATAGAAATTTTTTTTCTGAGTCTGACTATGAACATAACTCAAAATCGACATTTTTGGACTTAAATCCTTCATACTTATCAATACAGATATATTACCTACATTTGTATAGACTTTCGTGGTATTTTTAAATTTAAATGTTTATTGCCAATTATTCACACAAATTTCACCACTTCTTGAAACTTCATAATCCTGATCAAACTATTCAGATGATAGACTCATATCTCCTTCAAAATACAATATTTGAATTACTTACATTTTTTCGTTTGATAGTTACTCTGATAACAGTCATACACAAATAACAACCTTTACAAATTTTTGTATTTAAGGAACCTCAAAATACTCATTTATAAAACAAAATAATTATACAAAAAACAAGAGATAAAAATTAATTAAAAAAAATACTTTATTTACCGTATTACAAGAAAATAATTTTCCTTCCTAAGCAGTTGTTTTGGGCATTGTAAAATGTAGTAAAGCCTTTCCTTCAAATTCATTCAATAAAAAAGTTTTCAGTACATTATGGGTAATCCTGTTATTCCCATAAATTATGTACCTAAATATAGTCTTACGTAAATAGTTTACATAAATATAGTCTACATAAATATAGTCTTACATAGTAGACTTAATAGTTAAAAAAAAATACTTTTTTTTTATAAGAAATTAATTTTCCTTCCCAAGCAGTTTTCCTGGGCATTGTAAAATATAGTAAAGCCCTTCCATCAAATACATTAAAAAAAAATTGTTTTCAGTAAATTAATGATAATCCTGTTATTTCTATAAATTATGTACCTAAATATTGTCTTACCTAAATAGAGTAACTAAATATAGTCTACCTAAATATAGTCTTACATAGTAGTCTTAATAGTTTACCTAAATATAGTCTTACATTAATAACACACAGCCCTATCTAAAATGCACTTCCAGCAATATCCAAGTATAGTCCCATTATATTCTAGTTCTTTTGAGAACCCTATAAACGAAAGATGAATAATTTACATACCATAATATATACAGAACATGATTTTATTCATATAAACAAATATACACATTTAATTCTGTTTTGTGTATCCAGTAGGTACTATCATGTATACCTACAGTAAATTATGCATACTGCATTTCAATTATCTTTGATGTCCCGGTGCAAGAACCATTTATTGGGTCTCAAAGAAACATTAAGTGTAGCGTCCTTATATGATACACATTTAGAATACCGAGTTTGGACTTCAAACTACTGTTTATTTTTGCGATTTGCTGATACCAGACACACACATACACACAGATACACACAGAGACACAAAAACTAACCACTAAAAATTTTTGTTCATATTCGGAGGACCCTCAAAGCAAGAAACTATGCAAAAAATCAATTTCGAAAATTTGATCCAAAAACTACTACTTTCTCTACCATATATATATATATATATATAATGGATAAGAAAAGGTAAAAATGTAATTACATTGATTGAAAATCATTTGTACATTATTTTTAAAAAGGAAATAAACAACAATAACTACAAAATTTTGTGCACAAATGGAACTTTGCTATCTTCCTAATTTTATTAAATATCATTTTAATTTATAGTTAAACTCAATTTATATGCAATAATATTTATGAAATTTTAAGTGTAGCACTATATTTACTTTTTATACTGCTGGATATCTCAAATACTACTTCAGGAAGAAAAGCAAACAAATAAACCACGTTTGATTTTTTATAGATAGACAGATACCTAAATAGATAAATACACGTAAAATTAAATTTGCAAGATCTGTGGACTGGATTATTTAAGCAGTTTTAATGAGAGTCCTACACTATGGTACTGATTGACGGACACATACAATGGAAACAGAAACGCATAGTATATTAATTTTAGAATATTTCATTGGCTGAAACATGATAAGTTCCGATCAAATAACATCTGGTACAAAAAGCTAACGCTAAAATTAGAATATTTACTATTTAATTTTTTCTCATACGTTTCATGTGGCCCATCATATATATATATATATATATATATATATATATATATATATATACTATACATATTATACGAAATAGCCGTTGTCAAGAGTTGAACATAATTGAAGCTTTCGCAGACGGTCTAGTTCGGTCAGCTAATTTTAACGTTAATGATGAACAACTTTTTAACAACGAAATTTAAATTTAAGAATCATAGTATTCCAATTATTGAAATAAACTATTTTCAAATAACGTTTTTATAATATGACTTTTAATTTCATTTATTTATTTTACTTACCATAAATATGTTTTTGTGCTAGGATATTATTTAATATCCGGTTTAGGATGCATTTTTAGAGCTCGTTATTGATTAAATGTTGATGACACAATCAACACTAGCATTCTCATTATTGATCAGATATTGATGACACAATCAAGTGTATATATGTCTCAGTGTCAAGTGTATATATGTCTCAGTGAAAAAATACCGTTTCAAGGCGAATTCTGCTTACACCATTATTTTTAAAAATAAGTTCTTTCATATCCATTCACAAAAAATCACTGTGCAATGTTGTTGTTTTTATTTATTGTGTCATTTCCGCTTTTTACTTTTACCGCAAAAACTATTTCACATAGAATTATGTAATCTGGCAGTTTTGTATAGAAATATGAGATAAACATAATGAAATGATTCGTTTATCTGTCAAAGTTTTATTTTAGGGGATATTCAGTGTTGAAGTAGGGAAAAAAGTAGAGAAAAACATTTGAGTTATAAAAGTTTTATAGACTCAAAATTTATTCATGAAAACCTTCACAGAATGTGCTAAGATATACATCAGCTAATTGCAGTGTGCAATATGTAATAATTTTTTTTTTTGTATTTTTTTTGATTTTTTATGTTTTATGTGATTTTTGCGTTTTTCCCGAAATTTTTCTTTGAGATGTAATTTTAAAAATATGCGTACTATACTTTTTTATTTTGCTAACATAAAAAGAATCACATTCATACACTTAAATAATAATAATAATAATAATAATAAATGAAACGTTTAATGTGTATTATTAAAGATTTCTGATAAAATTGACATTATATTAGCTTTAAAATTTCAAATGTAATTTATTTATTATTTAAATATTAATTTCAGTTAATCAAGTGATCTTATATGTTTTATTTTTCCTTCTTGATTTTATTGACCGAAAACTAATGTGAATGTATATTTAGCTTATTATAACTTAACAGCGTTTCTAATTCATTTAATCAAACAAATATAATTAAATGTCATTTGCATTTCAATAATGGCTGTATATAAAGGATTTGTCCATGGATTTGTATTGCTAAAAGTAGTCGTCAATCGAAATGTATTTATTTAAATATTTGAATTATTCATTTATTTAAATTCATTTAAATAGTATAACCTGCAAAAAGGGCAAAGCCTGTTTTGTAAACTACCGCAGGGGTTGTTGAGCAAAGCGAGCAGCGGGCAGATCCTTCTAGTATAATAGATATTTCTCTATGGAAATACTCGAAATAATTGATGCTAACACAATGTTAACATAATAAATTTTGTATAAAAAATTTACAGTTTTTAGTTTTTTTTTCTGTTTTACAAAATTATAATAAGATTTGCATATCAAAGAAATTATTCGAATGCATACAAATTCATTGTTCTGTAAATTAAACACACAGTTAATGTTAAAAAAAAAAAATCACTCAATAAGGAAAAGGCGAAAATAAAATAACTTCTAAAGCATTATCTTTAAATATTTAAACTTATAAATTACAATGTAATCAAAGTGTTTGACAAAGGTTTTATGTTATGAGAAAATAGTGTTTATGTTTTAATTATTATATAAACTTGGAAACTATCGACGCATTTAAAATAAGAATATGTTACTGTTCACGAGATTTATGAACAAACTAGTGCAGTTTGTCATTATTTTGCTGTTAGTGTCAAAAATGACGTCATGAATTTCTAGCATGATTAATTGAGTATATCACCAATCAATTCAAAACAGGCGATAAACTGTAAGCAATCAAAATCAAATTAGCAATATAATCATCTTTAAAATTACATTAGTGATGCAGTTATGAATATTGAAAAATGCCTCACAGAATGATTTATTTGAATTAAATGTAATCCCTTTCCGCAGTTTTTAAAATTTAAATTTATTGCTTTTCAATTGTGTAAAAATTATCGAAAATTAATATTTTATGATAATATATCAAATAGAAAGATCATTACAATTATTTCTTTCCTCGGAAACGTGTTGGGCTTTTATGTTTGCAGTTGTGAAAGTCATGCGGCTGATCTGGTAGAAAAATAATATTTTTTATAAAACATAGTCTATAGAAGTATTAACAAAATAGAGATAAATTATAGTTTTCATAACTTTTTACAGGCATATTTAAATGTCTTTTTTTTTTCTTAATTTTCCCATTAAATTAACTTTATAGAAACACATTGTGACATGCGCAAAACGAAGACCACTTGCCCTGTATCACTTGAAACAGTAAATACATTTACAGATACCTAATTTAGTTAACTAAAAACAAAATATGTATGAATGAGTAATTTTATTTTTATTATTATTATTTTATTAATGGATTATTATTAATTATTTTATTAATTTTATTATTAACTTAAAAAAATGTTACAAGTGGAAATAATTCACTTTTTAATTTAAAACTTTCAATAAACCTGTTTTTATATTTATATTTAAAAATTTTAATTAAATAAAAAATAATAATAATATATTTGGGTATTACTTTGTGAATTTCCAGAAAATCCTCTCTCAAAATATTGTTGTGTCTGCATACATGCCAAAATTTAGAATTCCGTCGAATTCTAAGTAGTCGCCTTTTTCTAACACCACTCTTTTTTTAGAGTAACTTTCTCCAATATGTAATAATGATTAAATAAGAAGAATATTACTCTTTAAAAAGTAGTGTAAAATAAAGTCAGATTCTAAAAATGTTCCGCGATAAATTAGAAATGTTGCCATATCCCTGTGTGAAGGATATGTGAAGGATATGTGTGAAGGATATGTATGTAATATTAATATATTTTCTTAGTATTCAAACTTAAAAACTATACTCAAAAAATTAACTTAGCAATTCCGTAGAATTCTAAGTAGCGCGTCTTTTCCTTACAGCATTCTTTTTTAGAGTAACTTTCTCCAATATGTAATAATGGTTAAATAAGAAGAATATTACTCTTTAAAATGTGGAGTAAAATAAAGGCAGGCTCTAAAAATGTTCCCCGATAAATTAGAAATGTTGTCATATCCATGTTTGATGGATTAATATTAATATATTTTTTTAGTATACAAACTTAAAAGAAATATACTCAAAAAATTAACGTAGTGATCAATACCTAAAACAAAACCCAGATATACGTAGAATTTACAGTTAAAACACGACATTGTAAAAATGTGTTTAAAAATTAAAAATCTGGAGTGACTCAACATGACTTATCAAAAATTAAATAATAAATATTTGTATAAATATATTAAAGTGAGAGAAGTCGTTAAATAAACCAGAAGAAAAACTATAAAAGGGTGTTTGATTATTTTTCTCCGTATAGTACGTCGTTAAATTTAATGCTATTACACCTCAAATAATTTGAGTCCATAGATCGCAATGATAAAGAATTTTTCATTGAGTCCCTGGAAAAATCTATAAGTGCAAGATTCACCAAAATATATATAGTTTGTGCGAGGGGGGGGGGGGGGGGTATAATGTGTATATAAAGTTTGAGCTCAATCGGATATTGCCTTTAAACTCCATCGTACATTAAATAATTTCAATCCATATGACATAATGATAAACAAGTTTTTTTTTTGTGTCCTGTAAGATATCTATCTATATATCTATCTACCTATATATATATATATACATGCTAGATTTATCAAAATCAAAAGGGTTCGAGCTACAGTAACCTACAGCATACGTACCAATTTTCAGCTCATTCGAACGAAGTATTCAGACGATATCGCGTTCACTCACACACATTCACACACATATACATCGCAAAAATGAGCTCTGAGGACCTCAACATAATCGGACCTATAACATACGTACTAATTTTCAGCTCAAACAAAGCATTTAGACCCTATCGTATTCATACACCCTCATATATACATGCAAACGTCACCACAAAAATAGCAGAAGGAAACTCAATGTATCTCCAAACGTATAGATACACAAAAATCTCAACGTCGTCTAATTTTTGTCATGACTACAGTAATTTCCTTACGTGTATGCTCTAAACGTAAAGTTTGTTAAAAGGAATCACTTTAAAAAAAATTCAAAAAATGTAAAATTTCAAAATTGATTTTAATGTGTAAGAGTTTTAAAAGAATTTTTAATATTGTTTATATTATTATATTTCATTGCATAGATATGCAACTTATCTTATCATTGAGACAATTATTTCCAAAACATTATTTGGAAGGTGCACTATTCCTTTAATGTTGACCCGATATCACTTGCTCAACCATTTTGTTTCAGTTCTCCATTATATATAGGCTTGGGAACTTAGATAATCGTGATACTGACAAAAAACCTATTGGTTATTAACATTCTAATTTATAAGGTTCGTAAGTTATTCGAAATTTAACATTTTCTTGCATAGGAGAATAGAGTAAAATTTCGTTTAAACGTGCATTAAATAGATACATATATATTTAGTTATTGTAAAAATGTCATGCTAGCTTTCAAATATCATTTTTGATGTTGGGAGGAAAATCATTAACTATAAACATTCTATTTTGAAAATTTTGTAAGTTACTCGAAATTTACGAATTCCTTAAAAGGACAGAATAGAGTAAATATTCACTTAAACGTGCAATAAAAAGAATATTTTCATCGAAAATGTATCAGACCTTTTTTTTTTTTAATATCATTTACTGTATTATCTTGAACGTAATTGGTTACGAATATTCTAATTTGAAATTTTCGTAAGTTGTTCGAAATTTAAGATTTTCTTAACCTAGCGAAATTGAGTAATATTTTATATAAACGTGCATTGTCAGTATCACTGCATTGGAAATGGTATGAAATTGCACGAAATCTCAAACAGGAAACTAACCGCAATAAATTTAATTAAAAATGTTTTATTAATTAATTAAATGTATTGACTAAACAGTGGGTATACTATCACGTATTTCGGTGTGTCAAATTAATTTTTCTTAACATGAAAAGAATATGCCTGTGCCCTGTTGTGGAATTTTTTCAGAATAAATACATAGTGTAATACTGAGCAAAGTTCACCTATGATAACAAAAAATGTCTCTTAAAAAGATAATCACCATAAAAAATAGTTAGTGTTAACCATTTCTGATAGCTGTAATATAATTTGATTCTATTAATTTTTAAAATAAAAGGAGAGTTTATTATTATGTTAATGGAAGACTTGGCGTGGGATTATAAAACCAAGCCAAACGACAACGTCTAGAAAGCCAAAAAAAAAAAAAAAAAAAAAAAAAAATAGGAAAGCAGACAGCTGTTTCGGTAGCATTTAGCGCACTTGTCTTCAGTGCATAAAGAAATGAAAAAGTAGAGCTCTTATATATAGGAAAGTTATCGAAGTCAGCTCAGGATGATCATCCAATAGAATTACGTGGTATGTGAGTGATTGACCAATAGGAGATTTCGAAACACTACTGGCCAATCACCAATAGTGTTTCGTAAATTATCTCTCTCATTTCTTTATGCAATGAAGACGGTACACTAAATGCTACCAAAACAGCTGCCGGCTTTCCTATTATTTCTTTTTTGACATTCTAGACGTTGTTGTTTGTCTTGTTTTTAGAGATTATTATGATTATTATTATTTTACATTTTTTTTTAAGTGTTTGGGGTCGAAAAATTATTAATTTAGTTTAGATGATTAATAAAGAATAAAAACAAAACATTTATATTCGCAAGTTTTTCTTTCATTTTATTCATTCAAGTGTCTCTTCCATTTCAAAAATGAAAAAAAAAAAAAAAATACTTTTAAGAATCATTAAAAAAGATTGCAGATTCCATGTAAATCAAATGTAAAATCCCATCTCACAAATTTAAAAGCTCTTTCTAAGTCCCTTCTTAAAACAGCTTTTATACCGCAAATGATGAAAGTAAATGAAAGATTTCATGATAAGTAAAGCATAACTTTTAGGCAAAGTTAAGATGGTTTTAATGTAACTTTAAAAGGGAAAAAAAGCAAAATTATTAAAACACCCTCTTTTTTTTTTTTTTTTTTTTTTTTATAGATTTTTGATTTTCGCTTTTTTATTACTTTCTCTTACCCACAAGGTAGAGAAAGTATTGTTTTTGGGTCAACTTTTCGAACGCGAGATTTTGTTATATTTGCACGTTTTGAGGTGCCCTGAATACGAAAATCATGTTTTTTGCAAATGGTCTGTGTGTATGTCCGTATGTCTGTGTGTCTGTGTATGTGTCTGTCTGTTATCAGCATATCTCAAAAACAAATTATGGCAGAAAGTTCAAACTTGGTATTCTAAATGTGTATCATATAGGGATGCTACAGTAAGCTTTTCGTTAAGATCAAGCAAATGGTTCGTGTACAGGGACAATCAAGAGAATTCTAATACATTACCTCTATGGGGGAAATTGCAGGTAAGCAGAGTTCAACGTCTATAGACTGTACTAAACCAAATGAAACGAATATATATTTTTTGGAATAGAGATAGTTAACTGGGAAAAAAATTTTGTGTATGTAGGACCCTCGCCTCCCCCCCCCCGGGAGGGAAGCCCCCCTCGAGGGGAGTAAATTTTCATGATGGGTATCCTTCAAAAGATCCCGCCAATACCTTTAAAACGAATGGTTGAACCATGATCTGTGATAATTTAAAACAGAGTTATGGATTTTTTTTTACTTTTAACAAAAGAAAAAAAAAATCGTCTTTTTTTTTTGGATATTTGGTGTTATACTACTTCTCTTATATGGAAATCGCCTGCATTATCATAAGAGATAATTTTTTTAAATAATAATTTTAATAAATTATTTTTTTAAAACAGAATTATTTTTTAATAACCGAATTAAATTCTATATAAATGTAGGTGCATTAATGAAACGGGGGGTTGAGGGGGGCGGTAGCCCCCCTCACACAGAACTAATTATCATATAAAATTCTTCAGAAGCCTAATAAAAAGTAGAAAATTTCTGTTTATTTTATGATTGTTTATATTGATCGTTTTTCGTTTAATCATAAACTGTATATAGAACACTGCTTTAAAGTTATATGTATCTATAAATTGCATATGCAGCACAGATTTAAGGTAATTTGTGTATTCCCTCAAAATACTTCTACTAAACAATTTATTATACTTTTAGATTATATATATATGTATATATACACACACACACACACACACAATCATATATTTATTTATATTAACTTTATAATTATTATTGCAGCCATGACAAATTCTTAAACAGTGATTTTATGCAATGTACATAAGAATAACATCAATTAAGCTGCCACAAATATTATCAAAAGGAAAAAAACTTTTTTTTTTTTTTTTTTTTTTTTGTTGGAAGCTAATATAATTGAAAAGTAAGACATAACCATGCAAAATATTATTTATAGATGAATTATGCTCAGGTGAAGTTAGATACCAATGCCGCTGAATTTGGTATTTTGTACTTGCCACGTGTTCTCGATTTGGAAATAAGTATCTTATAAAAAATTGATTATTTTATCATAGGAAATTGTTACGAATACTTATAAAAAAAAAATCTATATCTATATCTATATAACTATTTAACTGTAATGGTACTTATCATAACAGTTTTTATTTCTTTATTTATTTTCAGGTACGTCAGTTGCATTATGTACAGAAAAAAAATGAGAAATAAATATAATTATGGTAAAATATATTGTTCGCTTTGTGATAATTTGTTATGAAGATAAACGAGAATAGTTAAAATATATTGCGTAAAAATTGTTTGATGCTTATTTGTTGCGCGATTTCAGCTAATATGATAAAATGCACCTCAATGCAAAATTTTGTTGATAAAGAATAATTCATATGTAAAATAAAATATCGTATATAAACACACCAATCTATAACAAAATTTTCAAACCACATTTTTTTTTTTTTTTTACAAATGTGCTATGTGCTTACTTGTTTTCACCTTAAAAATAAAACTGATAATATTTGTCATTAGATAAATGTTTATATTTCTAATCTCAGCTTGAAAAAACGTATATCATAATGCAATATAAAATCATTAAAGAAAACACAGCACTTTTTATCCGTATTATAAGGTAGTTGGAAGAATATATATTTTATAATTTTTGAGATAAACGCACTGTACAGTAAATTTCAACGTTTGAATCATTTTTTTTTCTGTTTTTTATTTGAAATTGTGTGATCCTGAAAAAAAAAAAGGTACTTGATTCGTGTATCAGAACAAAAATAATCCACCATTTTTCCACATTTCCACTTGTAGGTATCTGTTGATGTGTCCCTGATAAAACACCAGCAATATTGAGCTGGCATAAAGTGCACCAGTGATTGACACTTTTAGAGAAATCTCTGATGTTTTAAATGTTCTAGTCATGAGAAAATATTTTTAGAAATCTTAAGTTAGTACATATGGTATGAAAGACATTTAGAACCACATATTTGTTAAAATATATACATTTGATAACAATTATTATTATTATTTTTTTTATGAATTTTTATTTGACACCCACTCAATGTTTCAGTAATTGGCATTGCCAGTTATTCATTTTACCAGTTATTAACGCCCTATGTTCCAGTGTTTGACATAAAATATTAAACTTCTTTTATGTAAAATATATATTTTTATTATTTTTATTATTTATTAATTATTTCGGGATAGATGTCAATTTATGGAGCATGCCAATCACTGGACCATCTACGCTACTTTTATTCCATCTTCCAATGAAATACTTTTTTAAAACAAAGAGATGTCCTGGAAAAAATTTTCTCTATGCTCATCACTAATTGCGCAAGTTTTCGAGGAAAGGAATCCAGATATGAGTTTTAAAAGTGTAGTTTTTATGACATATAGACAGCGATAACACAAAAGAAATTCACCATGTCGCCGAGAAGATCTCTATATTTCATATGGAGTTTTTAGAAATAGATATGACGTAAACAAAAAGTAGTTGCACTTTCGTTATTTTCAGCTAAATATATACAAGAGATACCTATTTTCATTTAAAATATATTTTGCTTGTTGCATGTTATTTACAATCAGTGTTGCCAGATCTGGCTTATTATTTATTCAATAATCATCAATAATTTTTAATTGTAACGTTAGCCTAACCACGTCGAAAATTGATCGTCTACTATGTATATCAAATATCACTACCCAAAATTATTAATGATTATTGAGTAAAAAATCCGCCAAATCTGGCAACACTGTTTATCATAGACGGTTTTTGTCAAAATAACATTATAAACGTAATAATAATACGTTATTATGAATTAATAAAACTGCTCTGCAAAAAGAAAAAAAACTCGAGATCTGATACCATTCTTGCAAATTCTTATGTAAAATGACCTCCTGAATCCGAATATGACCACCATTTTTCCCAATTACCCACCGTTTTCTAGATACACCCTCTCCATCATTTTTATCAATGTTTGGTAATTTTATATCCATCAGTTTGGTTTGGAGAGGAACGATGATTATTTTAACCGTTTAATGTCTTCTGGCCTGAGGAACTACAGAGGTAGAAAGTTCTAAAACATGAACATTTGTAGTAAGGAGGAAAATTGAGGGGATTTGTGCCCAGAAAACAAAAGAAATTCAATAAAAACAATCCGTTTCTGTTTATTTTTTTTCCAATATTTCAATTATTTTTTACATATCCCAGCTTCTAGTTTGCCCTTTTCTTAACAAAACACCCCCAAATAATAAAAATTATACAGAGAATTTTTTTTTTTTCAAAATGTTGGTAAAGTCTCAAAACCCTCGCAAGAATGTTTGACTTATTCACTGTACGACGCTTGCTTTCAATAACTCCCATGTTAAATGTTTTGGGCAGTAGAACATGAACAGTAAAATCTCCTGCTTTGGAACGTATTAAAGATCATTGCTCTTATCATTGTAGTCGTCAGTCGTTATCTACCTTTAGTACACGTTTTTGCGATAAGAGAGTGAACTTCATTGTGTTCTCGACTGTGGTAATCTGGTCTGGTGATCTTTAACACGTGTCAAAGGAGGATATTTTACTGTTCATGTTTTACTGCGCAAAAATTCAACGTGGGAGTTATTGAAAGCAAACGTCGTACAGTGAATCAGTCAAACTTTCTTGCGACGGCGTTGAGACTTTACCAACATTTTGAAAAAAAAATTTCACTGTATAATTTTTATTGTTTTGGGTGTTTTGGTAAGAAAATGGCAAACTGGATGCTGGAATATGTAAAGAATAAGAGAAATATTGCGCAAAAAAAAAAAAAAAAAAAAAAAAAAAAAGAAAGAAACGGAAACTGATTGTTTTTATTGATTTTCTTTTGTGTTCTTCGCAGAAATCCCCTCAAATTTCTTCTTTACTACAAATGTTCGTGTTTTAGAACTGTCTACCTCTGTATCTCAGATCAGAAGACATTTAACAGTTAAAATAATCATCGTTCCTCTCCAAATCAAACTGATGGGTATAAAACTACCAAACAATGGTGAAAATGAGGGAGGTGGTGTGTCGTGTAAACGGTCGGTGATTGGGCAAAAGGGTGGACATATTCGGATTCAGGAGGTCATTTTACATAAGAATAAGCTGAAATGGTGTCAGAGGCAATTTTCATGCCGAACAGTGCAATTTTTTTAAATCAGGCTAGGAGATATATGTGACATGAGAATTCGCTAATTTTATTTCTGTTTTTAGTCATTATGTTATGGAAATCATTATTATTATTATTGTTTTTATTATTACTATTATAATTATTTGCAGTAGGAAGCATTTAATTATGTTCTGATTCATATTTGATGATTCCCAATTAAAATAATCCTCAAAATCGTATTTAGGACAATGATTATAAATATGTTTATTAAAATAATAGTATATATTTATATGCATATACTTAAAATTTAAAACCCATGTTAAAAAGAAAAATAAATGAAAACAAAAATTTATTGAATGTACAAAAATAAAATAAAATAAAATAAATAGAACACTGGCACAGTTTAAAATTTATTACATTTTTCTAAATTTTGAATACCCAAAAACTTTGAGAGTGTGTTTTAAATAATATTTTATACAGGGTAGGTGCTCCAGTGATTGGCATGCTCCAGTGATTGGCATCTATCCCGAAATAATTAACAAATAAGAAAAATAACAAAATCATATATTTTACATATAAGTATTTTAACTTTTTATGTCAAACATTGGAGTATAGGGTGCTAATAACAGGTAAAATGAATAACTAGCAGTGTCAAATACTGGAACATAGGAGGATAATTACTGATAAAAGGAAAAACTGGCAGTGTCAATTACTGGAACTCTAAGTGGGTGTCAAATAAAAATTCATAAAAAAAATAATTGTTATTAAATGTGTACATTTTAACATACACACCTTCTCATATTTATAAGGACACTTTTTGCTTTTGAAATAACTAATGTAAAAATAATTGTGATTATACTAAGATTATACTAAGTGCACGTAATATATCTAGTATTCTAAAAACCGAAACTGCTATAATATTTTTAATATGAAACAAAATTAAAAAATATATAATGGAAAATATTTTTTTCTCCACGTTTTTAGATGTTCATAATTACAGGGACAATCAACATTTTTTCGTTTTATTTAACTTACTAGCGGATAAATTACAGTTGACGTGCAAATTTGTTAACGGCTGGGCTAGATTAATTCATATATAAGCCTTCAATTATTCTTGGACGGACATTACTGATAAATCCTCGAAAACAACAACGTTCATTTAGTGAAGTATGATAAATGTGTTTTTTAAGTGGAAGGATAATTTCAATCCGCCGTATTTCTAATGAAATTCGAAGATCTAAATTTGCTGAAAGAAATGTGATCAAACGTTGAACTGCTGGTTCGATAGGAGAAAGATCTGATGCAAAATCAGAGTTGTTTTACAGAGATCGAAGACTCATAATTCCTCTTACTGTTCTACTCATAATGACTGCTGCTGAATTTGCTCGTAATTTTTAACGAAAGGTTGAGGTCCACATTTATGCATATTTAAATAATTAATAGTATGTTAAAATGAATATAAATCCTGTAATAATCAATAAGCATTTAATGGGGGAAAGAGCGTCTCTATTAAATTGGAATAAAGAAAATATTAAATGGTAAAATGATGCATTTTCCGATGAAAAACATTTTATTCTTGATTAACCAAATGGTTTTAACAGTTACTGGCACGATCTGAAGATAGCGAAAGACAAAGAAGATTTTTTAAAGGCAGATATGAGTGGAGCATTTTAAAGGTGGATCTATGGTGCTTTGAGGAGCTGTATCTACTGAAGGCAGAATGAATTTAGTATTTTTTTCTATTATTATGAACATCAAGAGAATATCAGCAAATTTTAAACGTAGAATTCTCAGCTTTTTGTTAGATTTTCGTGAGTAATAATATTTTTTTCAACAAGACTTACATTTTTGCTCTACTTCTAGAACAATAAGAAAAAGTTTGAAGAAATAAACTTCTGTATTATTGCCTTTACCGTGGCCTAAATGTTGAAAAAACCGTAACTTATCATATTAGAAAAGTGCATGCAAGTGTAAAGCAATTTTAAATATTTTAAATGTATTCAGAATATCATCTATGCTGTATGAAATGGTATTGAAACTGAATATTAAAAAAAAAAGTATATATATATATATATATATATATATATATATTTAATAAAGATGATCTATTAAGCATAGTAGAAGCCAAGCAACAGATACAAGATCACTGAAACACCAATGACCAATAAGATTAAAAAAAAAAAAATAAAAATCATCAGTGGATGAAATACATTAATGTAAAGAAACCAGATTTATTAATTAACAGTCTGCAAAACAAACGAATCAATAAAGTAAAACAACAAATCTTAACTTAAAACCATAAACTTATCAAAATTAATGAAAAAACAACCCAAGAAACACAAGATAGGAAGAAGGAGGCAGGCGGCAAGACTTGTGACTTGCCTGTGGGGTTACACTAGTTTTACGCCGGCAACACTCCCCCAGCCTGCCACAACCAGAACAGGAACCATATGAATTTAAAAATGCAAAATTTCAAAGCAGATGAACAACAATGAAACCACGAAGCCACAATGAAATTCACCGATTGATCACATTGTGTTTAACAGTATAATTAGAACATTAAATATAGTTGACAACTCAAAAAGGAAAAATCTGAAATTTTATTGGAAAATGAAAGTTTGCATAGTAATACAAAGCAAATGCAACAAGCCTTCTACTTTTTTTTTTTTTTTTTTTTTTTTTTAATTTAATTTCACAAACCCACCCAACCATCCAGCCTTACAACACCACCCCACCTCCGTAATCAAGCATCTGCCCACCCAACCGCCACCTTTTTTATTGTCTTTTATTATTTTATAATTTTTTTGTTGATATACACAAGAGTGTACACAGCTTTTTTTTTTTTTTTTTTTTTTTGTACTGACAGAGACATGGTTAAGGATATAAAATAGAAAATACAAAGTTTTTAGGAAAACCCATTTTAGCAGTGGCTGTGATCAGTTTATTAATATTCTTGTTTTTAAACTTTGCAGAGCATAAATTATTAATTCGAAATAAATGGTTAATGATGATGTTTCTAAATACCGAAACATGCAGACATGAATTAAAATGTGTAAATAAGTTGACATTAAAACAAAAATCTTGCCGTTTGTCATAGATATCTGTGTAAAGTTTATTACCATCGATGATTATTTTGAGATCTAAAAAGTTAATTGATTGATTAGTCAGAGTATTTTGAGTTAGCTTTAAACTAGGTGGATAATTGAAGGAAAAGCCATTTTGTGAGTTCTTGTTGAGATAAAATACAATAATATCATCGATGTAACGATAAAATCCAACATCATCATTGCAAATTTGCTTTTCATAATAATAAAGATAGAGATCTGCCAAAATACTGGAGCTACAACCTCCTTGTGGGATGCCTAATTGTTGCAAATAGATAGCGTTGTTGTGGAAGATATAATTATTATGGATAACAAAGTTAAGAAGAGTTTTAAATTTTTCTGCTTTAAAATTGTAAGGAAGATTAATTTGAGCTTTATAGTCTTGAAAAAGACTGTAAATGATATTACTAAGATCTGATAACTCAATATTATTGAAAAGATCTTGAAAGTCAAAAGTCATAATATTGTCTATTGAATCGAGCGATTTTATGTATTGAATTAATTGAAAGCTATTTTTAAGACAGTGTAAATTATCAACTTTGCAAGTACATTTGTAAATTTGTTTTAGAATATCCAGTAGAGCTTTATTAGCATTGTTGTTATAAGTGTTACACCCAACAGTGACAGTGCGAAATTTAATTGGAGATTTGTGAAACTTAGGTATGAGAACTATATAAGGATAATTAAAGTTATTGAAGGGAAGTTGAAGTAGTTTATAGTAATTATGTATTTTTCGGTTATTAATAATAAGGTTAGTATTAGTTAAACTGAAGATGTTACTATTATTGATTGAAGAGTTTAAAATAGACAGATAGTAGGATTTACAAATAATGGCATAATTATTAGGTGATTTGTCAACATAAGTGATAACAAAGTCATCCTGTAGTGATTTGATTGAGTTAAGAAGTACAGATTTTTTAAATAACACCAGATTTGAAGAATTGATAAATAATGCATTTTTGATTTTTTGTAACACTAAAACTTTCCATTGAGTGAAGTAGGCAATAGGTTTATTATGAGTAATAGATATTTTATAAATAAATAAATCTAGGTCATAAGAAAACTGTTGAAAGATTTGTGGAATGCTAGTTTTAACAGGAAGTCTAAATTTGGTGCCAAATTTCATGAATTTTTTTAATTGATAATTATCAATAATATTGAGATTACCCGTGATAATGTGTCCATAGTCTCTGTCAATAAATTTTGAGAAAGAAGGATCATTGCATTTACAGGTTACAGTGTTAGTAAAAGAGGTAGACTTAGATACAGAATTATAATTGAATATCTTTCTGCCAAGAGGAAGAGGATATTTGAAGGTACGAGATAGATTTAAATCTTTAATCGGAAACAAACATTCTTTGTCATTAATGATAGACGTAATGTTAATACTGTTCAATATTTGATTTGTAAAATTCACAATTAATTGAGTATTTGTTTTAAATTTGTTGGGCTTTTTATTAAGTTTTAAATTAAATTGTTTGATTTTGTACATTATAATATCATAAAAAATGTCTGAAAAATGTTTATGATAGGATTGGCTTTGAAAGACATTCAGAAAGTTTACTAAGTATTTCTTTTTAATTGCAAAAATAAATTTTCGAATAATGAACCAGTTATAGTTAGATAAGTAATTAGTCTGTAGATCTGAAATGAGTTTAATAATGGCACTTTTAGAAAAGATTAAATCTGTTTTTTTACTACCTCGTTTAGTTCTAGAAGTTTTATTGTTAATTTTGTGATTGAGTTGTGCATAAATAGTCGAATAATCATGTAGAGGGTTGATGCATTAATATTTCTAAAAATATTTTTTGATGACTAGAACATTAAAAATATCAGAGATTGCTTTAAAAGTGTCAATCACTTTTGCACTTACCCTAGACATATATTTGTTTGTAAATATATAAATATATGTCAAATTAATTTCCATTTTGAATATTTAACTGACTTGCGTCATGTTTTTAATAAAGTCTGTTCTCTATAATTTTAATAATATTCAAAATAATCACAACCAATTTTAATGTAAAAAAATATATATTTAAAAAATTTCATTTAAATTAACAGCATGATGGCAGAGAGCTGGCTTCTCGAAAGCCTAGTCCTAGGTTTTAATTACGAATTACTTATGGATGTTTGATGTTGTGTCGTATGTGTATGCATATCTATATTAATAAAATCAGACTTTTGTCTGTAACTTTGTCAGAATAGAAACATTTTGCGATATCTTCACGTTTCACACGCCATGAAAGCCGAAAATGACTTCAGAAAATTTTACCTGTGTGTGTGTGTGTGTGTGTGTGTGTGTGTGTGTGTGTGTCATCGTGTCTGAATGTCACTTTCTTTGTCTGGGCATCACTTGTGAACGACTGGACGGAATTCAACGGCGCTTGGCAGAAACTTAGATCTTTACCTATCTTAAAATTATATCTATCAATTTTTTAGAAATTCCCCTACACCCCCCCCCCTGGGGGCAAAAGACAAAAACACGTTTGCCCGGGTATCACTTGAGAACGGCTGGACAGAATACAACGGCGCTTCGCAGGAATTTAGGTCTTTACTAGGCTGACCATATCAAAGTACCTTTATAATAGAGAAGCACTAAAAATCAGAGCCTGACTAAAGCAGGGGCATACGGGGCAATTGCCCCGGGCCCCCACAACAGAGGGGGCCTCCGAAATCGAATAGAAAGTTTATTTTACGTTTCCTTTTTTAATGAACTTTTTTAAAACAAAATATCAGTATAGTGTATAATCCGGCTTAATTGAGCCATCGTAATTGCGAAAATTTGGCTGAATTCCGCCCTAATGGCAGCAAGGATATGAATTTTTCGCAGCTAGATGACAAAGTTAACATTCAGAAATAAAATGGATAGAACGATATTTCGTCTGACCAGTGGGGGGGGGGGACTTTATAGCTATTTTAGGTTCTAGTCAATTTCTTTGTTATATATCTATAATGAGGTGAAAAATTTAAATATCTCCATAAAGTTCGGTTCTTCATTACTGAAGCAGGAAAACAGAGGGGGGGGACCCCCAAAGATGTTTTTGCCCAAGTAGTGAAGCAGAGGGGGCCCCCAAAGAAGTTTTTGCCCCGGGCAACAGTTAGACTAAGTCGGGTCCTGCTAAAAATTGCTACAATTATTAAATTATGGATGTATTTTTTCATTCCTAATAAATAAGGACTAAAAATAAAGTATTATTGTTTAATAATTTAGTTTCTACAATTTTTTAAAACTTAGAAAAATGCCTTCAAAAAAAAAAAGGGCGTCCCCATTTGTCCCCAGAAATTGGGGACGTTGGCTCAGTATAGTCTACACCCAACTTAAAATTATATCTATCAACCTTCCTGAAATTACTCCCCTTCCCCCCTTTGGGGGAGGCAAAAGACAAAAACACGTTTGTAAGCATAACTCGGCTCCTAATTACTTCACAGTAAAGAGATTGCACATAGGGAGACTAGATATGAGTACAAATAATACTTTATCTGCATTTAGGAATTTTCGAATTTTTAGGAAAGGGAGGGGGGGATATTGAAAATTCCTGATTTTTCAGTAGACCTCTTCCAAAAATGGAACAAATATGTGGAAAAAGGCTGTGTGACTTACTTAGGATTTTTTCAAAAACACATTTTTTTTTTTTTTCTGAGGGGGCAAACTTGAGATACCTCTTTTAGCGCTAAATTTGTCATTAGAAATCTATGGGATCTGCGGTCACGAAATTTAGTGCGCGCATTGTTTATATGTATCCGACCTTTATTGTAACTGGATCTTACGAAACTCCCCACTTAGCCCTTTGGTATCACGTTTTCCCGTTTAAATTAGCCGTAAATTATCTTAGAATAGCGAACTTTGGTGTGTGGATGTTGATTGGGTGTATGCATTATGTACTTTGTATTATGTACTTACTCTGGGGAAGAGGGAGTAAGAATCGGGTAAGTTGATGCCGCAGGCAGTTGGAACACGGGACTCCTCACGTTGCGAACGAAAAAATCTCTACCGAATACAGCGGGAACTTTAACTCAGGATAATTAATAATGATATAGAATTTTGACAACTCATTTCAGTATTGTGTCCAGTGAAGCGGACAAAGCCTGCTAGTGTTATATATGTATATGTATATATATGTTGTGATGTCATATCGTATGAGTATGTTGTATATATGTGTATACAACATGTTCTTGTTTTAAAAACTTTTCTGGTTTGGAATATGCGAGATGTGTGTGGTACTCAAAACAAACAAGAAATCTCAATAATTGTAAAACAAAGAAACGGACAAGAAAACAAATCTTTTAAACTGAATATTTCTAAAGAAAATAAAACATTGTTCTACCAAACGTGCATCTGTAACTACAATCGAAAAACGTGAAACGACTCAGTAGAGATCAGTTTTATTTCTCCAATAAATCTTATTCTGTAATTTATTTTCATGATAGTGTCGCAGATGTTTTGTCGAAAAGACACTTTACCAAATCAGAAAAAAGAAGTGTCGTTTGCTAAAATAGAAACTGCTGATTTAACGTCTAATTCTGTTTAGTATCATTTTTTTCTTTCTTTTAAGATTAAGCGAATTTGGCACCTTTGACTTGGCACCACCACTGAAAGTTTCATATATAAGCTTATTTCATATTTATGAATTGAACTATATTAGAGTTTTTTCAAAAAAATATATATTCAGGCAAAAAATCGCATGGTTTTTCATTTATTTATTTTTGCATATTTGAAATCTTTAATTTGAGTCTTTGCATTCTTTTCATACATCCATTATCTTCAAAATGTTAAAATTTAAGAAAAGACATAATATATATTATTTTAGATTTTTAATAGGACCTCTTAAATGAAATAAGGATTGATTTTGCTATATATTTAAGACAAAAATAATTAAATAGAAAAATAAAAATAATCACTTTTTTTTCAGATTTTTCATAAGGATGTACTTTTAAAATTTTGCCGAAAAAATAATTACTTAATTTCAGAATCTATTCCTAATTTTTTTTTTTTTTTTTTTTTTTTTTAATGTAGGTCCAATTGAATTTCTCAAAATTTATTAAGTCTTTTCTTAAATATCTGTAATAGCATTTTTAAGATCATGAATTCCAAAAAAAAAAAAAAAAAAAACTACGCTATTTAAAGATTTCAGTTCTGTAAAAAATATATGAAAAAACAATAGAAACTACTGCCTGAATATATATATATTTTATTAATCTAACCTAATATAACTCCATGTACAAATATTAAAGAGAATATAAACTTTTATATGAACCCTTCAGTGGAGCCAAGTCAAAAGTCTCAAGTCCCAAGTCTTCTTAAGTATCAAACACTTTAAACATAAAAAATGAAGTGCGTAATAATAATAATAATAATAATAATAATAATAATAATAATGCCAAATTTCAAAAATTAATATTTGAATATATAAAAAAATAAAATTCCAGAAACTCCAAAGATATAGTTTTAGAATAGGAACCCTTGGCGGCTTTTAAATTTTTCTTGTCATTTTGGCGATAAATTAAAATGCTGTCACATATGCGTAAGTAAGAACTTGATGAGAAGCGTCCAAGATACTTCAATGCCAAATTTCAAACTTCTTTAAGGATTCCTTTACTAAAACACTCCCATTTCTTAGCACGGTTTTTCTCAATTTCATTTTAAATATTTGTTAACTTTATGCGAGAAAAAAAAAAAAAAAAAAAAAAAAAAAAATGCCTAAGCACCTTAGTTTCAATTTTAAAAAAATGTTACGCGTTAATTTTGTCTGACATTAAAAAAAAAAAGAAATAAAAAAAGATACCGGGTGATTCAAAAATCACTGGAAAAAAAAAAAAAATATATATATATATATTATTCAATAATTATTGATCGTAGCTCTATACGGTTTTCCCTGAAATGCACAGAAAAGCATAGGATTGTTTTAGGTAACATGATTTTTTATTAGCAAATTATTTTAAATTTTTAGTCTTATAAGGTGGCGCTATAACTGTATATTAACGTTTGTTACAATGGTGTAATACATTCAACAATGGAACTAGTAGCATAAATGCTCAATGTAAAGGCCGTCATTCATTAGAATGACCGTTAGACGTTGTACATTGAAAATTCTTGTAAAATAAAGGTATAAAACAACTTTTAAAACATGTATATAAAATTTCTTTATTAAAATCAAACACAAAGCTTTTCGCTATCATTAACATAACATTTTCAGGTGTTAATCAACATCAGAGTAGACAGCATTATATACTGAAGAAGTTCAATACAGTTACAGTTAAAAAATAAGTCTTGTAAATATCATGAGTTTTTTAAGATTGGCGTCACACTAGCGTTACACAACAAAACATTCTCGGCCTTATTCACCAAATCAGTGTTAACCCATGGTTCACGTAACACTTGTGTTAGAGTTAACACTCCCTTAACCCTGGGTTAGAAAGTTTTCGTATTCACCATCCTTGGATTAGTTGACACCAGAGTTATCTGTAAGAATCTCGCTGATTGGTCAATAAAAACGCAATGCATTAAAAAAGGAAACAAGAGTGTTTTCACTGTATCTGTAACATGCTCATTTAACACCAGAGTTAATCCACCGATTTAGGAGGATTAAAAAAAGTGGAATAACTCGAGTGTTAAATCGCTGATTTTGCGTGGTGAATACCGATTTTGAGATAACCTAGCAGATTCCGGGGTTAACATCAGTGTTATAAATTTGGTGAATAAGACTGTAAGTGTGTCAACGTTCTGTACAGAACTTGTTGTGTAACCCTAGTGTGACGCCAATTATTCTTAAATGACTCATGATATTTACAAGACTTATTTTTTAACTGTAACTGTATTGAACTTTTTCAGTATATAATGCTGTCTACTCTGATGCTAATTAACAACACCTGAAGATGCTATGTTAATAATAGAGAAAAAGCTTTGTGTTTGATTGTCATAAAGAAATTTTATATACATGTGTTTTAAAAGTGGTTTTGTACCTTTTTTTATTATGTTTACACGTGAAGTCATTAAAAATTTTAAACTTTCAGTAGTTTTTAATTTTAACTAGTAAAATAGCTTTAGTATATGCAATATGAGTATATCCAATATACTCTAGTCATTTGATCAACCGGATTTGTTTAAAATGTGAGGAGATACTGCGAATACAGCGCGATATGTCGGTGAAAAATATAACTTATATGTTTTTTATTATTATTATTATTTTTTTTTTTTTTACTTATATAAAAATAATCCCATGCATTTCTGTACATTTCGGTGAAAACTGCTTAGAACTACAGTCAGTACTTTTGAAATAACTTTTTTTTGTCTTTTCTTTTTTTTTTTTTTTTTTTTTTTCCTGTGACTTTTTGATCACCCGGTATATGTATATATGTATACATATATATAAATTTGCTTCTAAAAAAGAAAAAAAGCGCTTTTTTTTTTTTTTTTAATTCTGGTTGTGTTTGTGGGGACTTGTTTATTGTTTTTTCTGTTAATTATATTAAAACTCGAATGGGGTTTTTATTTTATTATTATTTTTTTTTTAATATACATTGCAAACGTAAACGTTTTATATTCAGTTAAAATAGGGTCCCATAGGACGGGTCACATTTTAAACGAAAAATGTCTAATTTTTTAAGACATCTTTTTCCATCTGAAATTAAGGCATTGTAAATATCTTAAAACACTGTCTTTTTTTTTTTTTTTTTTTTTTTTCAGGCTTAAAAACAGCGCCATGTTTATGGCTTAAAACACCACAATTTTTAGGGCTTTTTAATACATATATGTATATATATATAAATAGTAAAGGTAGCGTGCGATTCTTTTTTTTTTTATGTTAAAATTTATTTTAGAATTTTCTGGAGCAAAAATAAAATACCAATAATTAAAGAATAATAATAGTAATAATTCTCTTATATGACGCTGGAATCGAACCCATACTGCACATGGGATCCGTTTCTTGGAATCAGAGACAAGCGTCTTATCAGTCATGCCACCACGAAAACAGCAAAGCTTGTTTGTATGATAATATATACTCTAGTATTTGCGAAACAAATTGCAGTTTTATGCTACAATCAGTATTATTGCCATAAAACTATTGATGCATGATATCTTAAAGTTAATATATATTGTTATCTTGAATTTCACAAATAAAGGTTTAGAATTTTTTCAAAAATATATAAAAATATGTGAAATTTGCAGCCTTTGCTGTTTGGATAACAATTTCTTTCCTTAAACTGATCTATACAAGAAAACAAACTATAAACAAGAATACTAGAAAATTTGTTGTTTTACGTATAGGAGCAGTATAATATAAGAAGGAAAATAGTTTTTAAATCTAATAACAATAATAATATGAATATAAAATTAAAATATTTATGCAGAAATTATTCAAGATTGTTGGGTTACGAATTCGCTTTCTTCGCGACAATTTACTTTCTATGTTTATCTTAATACTTTTGCTTTTAAAATGAGGAAGATTTAAATACAAAGTTTTTTTTTTTTTTTTCACCAAATAAATTTCGCGTCTAAATATGTTGTTTTGTGAATTATATTAAACATAAACCCATACAAATATCATTCACATTTCCTGAGTATTATTCCTTGAAGTTGTCATTTCATAATGTTAACGTAGCTTAAATAGCTTAACTACTTATATAAAGTAAAATTATATTTATTGAATTTGTTTAAAAAGGATAAACATGTTGCTTATTTCAATAAGTGTAAATGAAAAGCAATATATATACATGTAAAAGTATATATGAATTATGATTAATAATATATTTTTATTATGTATTATTTCAATTATGTATTATTTCAGTAAGTATTATTTTTATAAAGCATTTTATATACATTTTAATAATTCATTCTTCAAATTTAAAGTAAGCTTCGGATGGTATAAAATAATTTTTTATAACGTAGGTTGGATTTATTGTCATGTGCATTTATTTTTGAAAAAGTCCTTTAAAAAGCAAATTTTGAACTTAATCAACTGTAAAACGGGATTATAGTTCTAGCAGTTCAATTAAACCGTCAACAATAAAAATATAGTTTAAATAAACCTAGAAAATGAATTAAATACTATATGAACATAAGAAGTTAAAAAAAAAAAAGCAGTGTTATCCAATAAGTAACATCATCACAGTCTATTTCCTTTCTGTGTGTTTTATTGATAAAAGTCATGGAAATACTTTTTATCACCATATATGTAAATTTAATTAAAATTTTGAAATAGCCTAGAAATATAATTTTAAGTAAAGTGCAGGTGCAAATCCCTGCCAAGTATCTTTCAATGCCATCTAGCCTTTTTCACGTAATAATTAGACAAACAAAAGCTTTCTAGAGAAACATTAAACTCCCACACAAACACAGAAAATATTTTAAAGACATTTTTTGCTTCGTTAAAGTCTAAAAGGTAAATGTATCGGATTTTTTTTTTCTTTCTACGTGTTTTACTCACAAAAGATTTATTGCGTGTGCGCAAACGATTCTTCTCCTATACCTCCAGTTCTCATTAAAATTTTGAAATGTTGCATACATGTAACTTTGAGTTTCGTATCTGCCTAAAACCCTACAAGTTGTTATTCTATTCCATCCAACCATTTTTAAATAATATCCAGACAAATAAATAAATAAAAATAAATAAATAAATCAACATCAGGGTACCAAATTTGGCCACTCATTACTCATACGAACACATCTGTTAGGAAAATGATCATTTGACACATAAAGATACTCATAAGCAGAATTAGGCCGTGCGTATTATCCAGTGGACCATTTTCCGAAAATAAAATTCGTGATCTAAGCACCGATATACAACTTATAAAAATATTTATATAAGGTTTCATTCTTTTAATCAGAAACTCTTTTAATGTTTATGAAAATAAGTTATTACAAATAGGTATTTATATTAGTTTGCAGGCGATAAATTAAAGTAATAATTATATTGTTACATCTTTAATATAAGACTCTCTTTTTGACTTTTAAATATTTATTGTCATTTGAGCAATTAATTAAAATGGCTTACGCAATTGCGTAAGCGAGAATACTTTCTAAAATTTATTGTTCATTTAATTATGCATTTATATAAAAAACATTAATACCCAAAATATTAATTAATTAATAATTATAAATATTTATATAATAAATTATTTAAAATTATTTAAAATACGTAAACAATTTTGTATTTTGACTTAAATACACACAGAATATAACATAGAAACATTTTAAAAATTAGAAAACTCTTTTTTTTTTACAATTTTTAGTTTTAGAACCAAAAGTAAATAAAACAAATTACCTTCTCAAAGTTTCTCTTTTCTACTGCAAATTTAAAAGAAGCACTTTTTTTTTCCTTTAACAATGTTATCAAATTTATATTTTATAAATTACGCCCAAAACTACTATGAAGTAATAGAATTAATTAACGTCTTATACACTTCAATTATGCACAGATAGCCAAAAGAAAAAAAAATTACAAATTGCCTGCAACCACAAATTCTAGAGCTGTTCGGAAGGATGTACTGGAAAAGAATTAATTATTTTTGGAAATTTCTTCAATCGGAATGAATGCTTGAGATTAAAATAGATGAAAGCATTTATTCAAGCAATTACGAATGCCACGCAAAGTTCATTAGCTAAATCTAAGAATTCAGGAAGCCATTCAACGGTTAAACTTATATTGTAATTAAAAAGGTAAAAAAGATTCTATTACTCTTCGAAAGAAAACTCTCTGAATTATTATTAAGGTGGCACTGATGAAAGTTTAAGAGCTTTAAAAAAAAGTGGTTTTAGTCATTCTTTGTAAAGAAGGGGAACATGTGCTTTAATTATGAAACAAAAATTACACACACATACATAATTATGTATAAATATTTATTTATATATGTAAGAGTGAGATATGTATCTTGGATTTTAATCGTTATTGTGTTGTAATGTAGTCCTTTATACATAATTATATTCGCGGAATATATCTGTGGTATTGAAATCACATAGCATTATCATGAAAATCCATT
Source organism: Salticus scenicus (assembly GCA_963930645.1). Lineage (NCBI taxonomy): Eukaryota > Metazoa > Arthropoda > Arachnida > Araneae > Salticidae > Salticus > Salticus scenicus. The sequence continues at coordinate 92,415,648 of OZ005652.1, forward strand.
TTATTATTATTATTATTATTAATTGAAATAAGTTTTTTGAATTAAAATATGATATTTTGAAAATTATTTTAATCTAACAAATATTTTTAATTTTAATTCAACCCTTAAATGCAGAATGTCGCCTTACGGAAACATACCCAATTTTGCCTTCTAAAGTATTATTAGAATAATACTGAAGCTCTAAATCCTTATGTTTACCAATTGGCAACAAATTATATTTTAATTGAAAACCATAGTCAAATAAAATATGATTTTGTAAAATATTTTCCCGTGTTTTATTTAAGAGAGGAAAGAAGTAAAATATTTTTAAATTAATAATAAAGTAATCAGGCATTTAAGGGTAAATAATTAATGCCGTTTCGTTTACGATGTTGGTTCACTTATGATTTTATTTTCCTACATTATTGTTCGATAAAAAGTAAGTAGCAAAATGTTTATACCCTTAACATACATTTATAATGAGAAAGCTTTCATAAAATGCAATCCTAAATTTTTATACCACTTCTTTTAATTTTTTTTTTTTTTCGAGATGTCTTTGTAAAATAAAAGACTTATTTAAATTTAAAATAATTAGTATGTTGTAGTCATATATAAACAGTTATAATAATTTCATAACTTTTGATTATATCCCTTTAAACTTCTTTATTACACAGATATATTTACTATATGCTTTATTTGTTCAATAAATGGACATATAAACTTTTAAAACCACACTTAGGGTAAGTGCACCAGTGATTGACACTTTTAGAGCAATCTCTGATGTTTTTAATCTTCTAGTCATCAGAAAATAATTTTAGAAATCTTAAGCTTGTTCATATGGCATGAAAGACATTCAGAACCACATATATGTTAAAATAGATACATTTGATAACAATTATTATTTTTTTTTAATGAATTTTTATTTGACACCCACTCAATGTTCCACTAATTGATACTGCCAGTTTTTCATTTTATCAGTTATTAGCAGCCTGTGCTCCAGTGTTTGACATAAAATGTTAAAATTCATATTTGTAGAATATATTATTTTATTATTTTTCTTATTTATTAATTATTTGGGATATATGTCAATTATTGGAACATGCCAATCACCGGAGCACCTACCCTATGTTCTTTCTGTGTTACAAAAAACTAATTCTTAAATTTCTTTTATTTCTTATTAAACTTTTTGTATTTAAAATGTTTAAGAAAAATAAACAAAACCGTTATTGGTAATATTGGTATAAAACTTGTAATTATTTTATTTTATAAGATTATTTTGACTTCAAACCTAAATTAAATACCATAATTAAAGTAACAACAATTTCTAAAGAAGTAAGTTCTTTTTTAAAATATTTTTCTTTGAAAACTAGTTTTATAAAATACTTGAAAAGAAGATCTTTCGGACAATCATTATACGTATGCACCCATATTAGTCTGTTTAAAAAATTATTGCAACAAGGTCACATTTTCATGAGTGTTTTGAAGTAATCTCAGTGTTATCTCAATAGATAGAATTTATACATGATTATTTTTTTAATCGTACTTTTTTTCTGTTTATTATACTTTATAGAATATTTAGTCATATTTACAGTTATCTTTATTATCCATCTTTAAACATGTTAAAAAACGTTTTAACCATATTACCGATGCTCTGAGATATATCCATTCACCAAGCTTATGGTTTTTCGGTAATATACTTTTATTTAAATATATTGCATAGTCAGGATTTGTTAGCTCGTTTTCAAACGTGAAGGTTACACTCTCAGAAATAATATACTTAATTTTGAAAATTCCGACATCCTCGGGCTTAATTTCGCTCTTTTTGACAACCATTTCGTCAAGAGATCACGTGATTTTTGAGGAAACGTGAACTCTCAAATATTTGACGAAACTGTTTACTCACAATAGCATGTGCTAGCTTTCATTACCGACATATTGTTTTTTTCCTTTGTTGTTTCGACTTTACGTTAAAATAACTTTTATTTGCCGATCTGGTGGTTTGGTCGGTAGGGCGCTGCCTTCTGGATTCCCACGTCCCGTGTTCGAATCGCGGTGCGGGCATGGATGGTTGTGATATCATACGTCTACAAAATATTGTGTTCGCTTGTTTCTGGGAATTTCTGTAAAAATATGGATCAATTGAGACAAAAATCCTTATAACTATAGGTCTCAAAGCTGTCAAATTTTTATTTGTTTGATCTGTTATTTTTATATTTTCAATAAATATAATTAGGATTTCATGCCTGAAGCAACGATCTTGCAAGTAATTTTATCATTCTATAATTTGTATTTTATTCTGTATCATGAAACTAGAAAAAAAAGATACATCATAAAGATACATCATGCAAAAATGTATCGTTACTTTTGACGAAATTGGTATGTTGAAACAAGTGACGAAAGTCATTTTCTCAATTTGAAGAAATAAGAAGGAGAATTTTTTTTTTCTTTTTTGACGAAATTCGTATTTTAAAATAGGTAACGAAACAAATTTCGTCAATTTGACAGAATGTTCGCTCGGAGCATATCCCTAGAAACACTTTCGTCAAAAATGAAGAAATTTTCGTGAAATTTGAGTATCCATTTCTGAGAGTGTATATATAATAATGATAAAGATTATTTTTAAGTGTATAGTCTTGCTTCTAATCTTAAGGGGAAATCTTCATCACTTTAAGATATTTCGTAAACTGTACAGTGAAGATAATATTAGAAATTTCCTTTTTTGAAAAGTGAATTCTAAAGATATTTGAGTGTGTACGTGAATTTATTTGTGATACTAACATTTAAAATGTACAAGATTGAAGTAAAAGATTACATGCATTCAGAATTTATTTTTTAGGTCAATAGATATTTTTTTTCTATTTTTTATAGCATCATTATCATCAGCATAACAAAACTACTAATGAGAGTGTTCCAAAAAGATTTCTTAGAGATAAAATAAAGTATATTAAAAGTAATGTTAAAGATTTTTTCAGGAGAGTTTTTACAATAAGAAATATCCTTTAACGCTTTCATTATCAAGTCGAACATCATTAATGGAATGTTCTGAATTACTTTCAAACAGCATGTGTCGATGATAATGATCTTTTTTTTGAAGATTCCAAAAGGAAACTAAATGTTCTTTTCCAAAGGTTTTCTTTTCTTTTCTTCTTCTTCTTTTTTTTCCTAATAAGTTTTTTTTTCCTTCTTTTATTATTGACAAATCAGTATACATAATTAAAACTAATCTTGAGGAAAAATTTATTAGAATACAAGGTAATTTACTATGTAATAATATTAATGTACTAAATTTGTAATTTTGTCATTCTCGATAATTATTTAAAAAATAACATTTAGTAAAAAAATATAATTTTAATCAAGTATAATTCAATAAATGTTAAGCATAAAAAGAAAATGTCAACCCCACTAAAATAAAAAAATAAGTAGCATTTATTTATTTATGTATTGTGCATATTATTATCATTTAATGTTCAAAATAGATTATTTTAAAGAAGTTTATTTGCAACACTTTCAGTAAATTTTAAAAATACAAGTAAGCAAAATGTCTAATTTGTTCTTTCAATAAAACATAATCCGGTGTGTCACTCACACGACTTTCTCTTGCCCTGCATTTGAATACCATAGTGATAGATTGCATAAGTCATAAGATCAATACGTAAGAAAATTAAGTTCAATGTACTTTTAATATAATCTAAAATAGTTTTAGAAACAGTTTATTTCATATATAATTGTGTGTGAGTGGGGTCCCCATTTAAATGCAGTACCGAAATTTATTTTAAAAAAAATCATTGCTGTTTATAATCTGCCTTCACACTTGACAATCTTGATCAATATTTTAAGTGATAAACTAATACGAATTTAAAAATACTAAATTTGATTTTTCTGAAGTTTGTTGTTTTTAAGTTATACTAATGACAGATATAGATACAGATCAAACGGTAGAAACTGGACTTTCGTAATCAGGGCACCTCATAAATGATATAAAGCAAAAAATCAGAGTTGAATATGGAACTACAAAAAAAAAAAAAAATAAAAATAAAAAATACTGTATGTGTATAAAAAAAAATAATTTTCTCTTTTGAGCAATGTTTGTCGGCATTGCAAAATGTAGCAAAGCACTTTCATCAGTTGCATTCAATAGAAAAGAACATTTGACTCAATTTTGGATTGCCTTGTATACTGCCAATAAGCAATATGCACTTTAAAAAATATTGTGTTCTCAAATTTAGTCTTACATGAAAAAAATATCTGACACAAAATGAATTAGAATTCCAGTTATTTCAATATAGAGTCCCCAATAAATCAAAATTTTTGAGTAGCCCTGTAAAGAAATGATATATGTTTTCCGTATCACAATCTACACAAAAAATGCTTTTGTGCATTTAAAAAAAAAAAAAAAGGTTAATTCCGTCTTCCTTAAGGCAGCCTATAGATCTTAAAGTGTACTTACCTTCAGTTTCCCCAATAGACTAATAGATTTGAATTATCTTGGATGGCCCTGTACACGAACCATTTGCATTATCTCTACGAAAAGTTTAGTGTTGCATCGCTATATGATACATATTCAGAATACTGAGTTTCCACTTTCTGCTGCTATTTGTTCTTGAGATATGCTGATAACAGACGGACACACACAAAGAAACACACAAACACTCAGACCAACCGCAAAAAAAACATAATTTTCTGATTTAGGGGACTTTAAAATGTATAAATATAACAAAGACTCCCTTTCGAAAATTTCACCCAAAAACAATACTTTCTCTACCATATATATGTGTAAGAGAAAGTAATGAGATGGATTTCTTAAGAAATAATAGTGAATTTAATTGTATAAATAATTTAAGGGTTTTGGAAGGAATACTGGGGCATTACATAACGTTGCTGATAGATTGGAGTGGAAGGCTGATTTTTATACCAACTATGTGAAAAATACCAGTATCGGGAATCGAACCAGGGTCGAACGGAACCAGGGTTCGATTCCCGGCTCTGGTATTTTTCCCATAGTTGGTATAGAAATCAGCCTTCCACTCCAATTTATCATAAATGAATTTTCAGGTTGATGATCAAAATTTCTAAATTAAAATTTCGTGGTCTATTGGAGTTGTGCCATGATCAATATTGTCACTTGATATAGCTGCGTTTGCAGACTCGGTAACCTTGCCAACGTATATCATGTGGGGAATGACGACATGGTTATCAGTCAGGGTAGCTCAGGGATTAGAGCATCCGCGCGTTAAGCGAAAGGCTCGGGTTCGATTCCCGGCTGTATTTTTCACATAGTTGGTATAAAGATCAGCCTTCCACTCCAATCGATCAAAAATTGAATTTTTAGGTTGATGATCAATATTTCTAAATTTCTTAACGTTATTTTAACCAAAAAACATGTCTTTTTAGCAGTTGGTCTGTGAATGGGTATATATGTCTGTCAGAGAATCTGTTAAGAGAATTAATTCAAAATTGGTATTAACAAGGGTAATCTTGGTATTTTAAATTTCTATAATAACTGGATGTTAATTGAAATTTTTATTGAGATCGGACAAAATACAGATGTACAATGAAATACAAACTTAGTCAAATGTACACTATAGTGTACAATTAAAGAAACTACATGTTTTCCCGTTTTATTCTTTTGCTTGTAATTTTTAAGCAAATGAACATACAAACATGAAGTTTAGATATCATATTCCTTATGAAATCATTCATAGAATTCTGTGTAACTTTGACAGAAGCAATAACTTTTTTAATTCATATAACTTCATTTTCTTTCAAAAATAATGTTTGTAAAATATGAAAGAACAAAAACGCTTTAGAGAAGAAAATTAAATAAGAAATAGTGTTATAGTTAGAAAAAGATATATACACCTCGAAATGTTTAACTAAACCCAAATTTTCTTACTGTACTTTCTTACCTAATTTTTCTTTTCTTTTCTTTTTTCTTTCGTTTTTGCCATAACTGTCATTTTGAAAATAATAATAATAATAATAATAATTATTATTATTATTTGTAAACTTTGAACATTGTCAGAATAATAAAAGTATAAATAATTTTAAAACGAACATAACATTCAAATTTCATGTTTGTATGTTGAAAGCGATGACATACTGTCGTCTAATTTGTTCATTACTTGATATGAATTTTCAGTATTTCTTCACAAATTTTATATTACTCAGTTAGATGGAAGTACCAATCTAGCACGTCATCACGATGATACTCATTATTTTTTGATAGTCATCTAGTACGTCATCCTGATGACAGTGCCGTCTGTACATTTTTTTTTTTTTTTTTCAATTTATGGAGCTTAAAAAATTCGTAAGTGCATATCATCGCATGTTTATTGCATTAATTTTTTAAAAGGCTCAAGATACACTTCGGGCACCTTGTATTTCACTGAGTGTTTTTTATAGTGTATAATGATATATTTTTCACTACTAAATTTCTATTTTTTTAATGACTTACCACCATGCTAAAGTGATATAACAACATTGAAATTATACTTTCATTTTATTCATTTAAATTCTTATTTTTATGGGGTTTGAATATAAACTATTTTTTTTCAACGCTTGTTTTTGGTGGCATTTACAGCAAATTGAAACAGACGAGTAACAATAAAAATATTTTTGATTTCCAACGCCATAAAGTTGATTTTTTTTTTCTTTTGTATTTCCATATTGTTCTTGTAAAACCACTAATGACTGAAAAAAAAAAATATTTTTAATCAGTTTTTTAGACATTAGTGTCAGAAGTGATTTGAAGTATCATACACGTGATTGATTGCTTATCTCACCTATCAAATAAAAGCGCACAGATCAAGCAAGCTGACAGATATTTTAATTAGTATTTCAGAAAAAAATGTTTTTATACATTTATACATAATGCATTTACACATAAATACCCTAACATGTTTCTATATAAGGTTGTTTTAAAGTTTTTTTTTTATTTTTTTTTATTTTTATTTTTTTTTTTTTTAAATACAGTTTTAAAGAACAAGTTTGAATCTGTGATAATGGAAAACACGCGCTTCATGCAAGATGAGAATAATTAAAAGTTTAATTGGGATTTTACAATATAATTTTACTACTTTATTTACTTTTTGTTTTTATTGTAATGTTCAATTGTACACTTGTCTTTAAAATTTTCAAACAAAATATTTTGGCTTAAGTAAATACCTGTTAAATATATATCCGTCATTCAAAATGGATTTTAAAAACAACATGTTTATTTTTTAAACGATTTCTTAAAATTCTCTACAAACCATTTCAATTAAAAACTCAAAAAAACACTGAAGATTTCTAAATTGCAAATAAATAATCGTTTGTACTTTCTTCCCCATTACCCGACTGCCATAGATTATCGAAGTGTTGTATTCGTCTATATGGAATTTTCTCTAATTTGAATGTTTTAAAGTCTCCTGAGTCCAAAAAAGGCGGATTTTCAGAAATTGGTCAGTGAGTGTATGTATGTGTGTGGGGAATATTTTCACAATTATATCGCCGTAACTAATAAAGATAAAGCGATTAAATTTCAGAATTAAGGCAGGTCTAATGTACAAATGTTTTTGCCATTTTTTGGTGAAAACTGGAAAACCAGAAGTTGGACATTAAAAACCATAAATGGGACCATGAGTTTGGTCACAATTCCGGCTCTACAGATATCAAAAACGACTCTAGCAATTTTAATTAAAGTTAATATATAAAGACCCTTTCAAATACACTTAACTATGTATTAGTTGATTTTTCAGGAAAATTGTGAGATGTCCTGTATAAATAGGTAAGTTTTAGGTCTCATCAGTGCTTTTATTTAAAAACAGCTCCCCGAATTCTCTCGAAACTAGCCCTATTAACTTCCTTTTATATATTTTAGCTTATGCAATTGTTAATTTCCGGTGAGCAAATGAGTTTCTCAAGTTGGATCAAAATCAGCAATGGATATGCCTCAAAAACAGCTGCAACAATTTTCTTTAAATTTGTTGCATAAATTCCATTTCAGATGTCCTTTCGTGTGTATTACACTTGGTTACTACTAGGAAAACAGACAAACTTCCTGGTTAGATAAGTCAGTTTAGATATCAGAAACTGGCGTTTAAAACTGAAAAAAAAAAAAAAAAAAAAAAAAAAAAGGCTGTACCGACATTTTAAAACGCTGTTGTTTTATCTTTACGACGTATGCATTAGTTTGATTTTACATGAAAATTGTTTGATGTATGATTTGTTCAGTCAAATTTTTGCCATCTGAGCACACTGTTTCCAAAAAGGAGTGTAGTATAATATGCACAATATTGTGTAACGGAAGTCGTGAGCTTTTAACACACTATATTTTTTAATTATTTATTTTCTTAATTTTTGAACATACCTTTTTTGAAGTTTTAGTTAAATTTTCTTTTATTCTCCCAGGGGAAATTTAATTTCGCTCGTTTAATATAAAACTCTACCAGGAGTTACAATAAACGTTAGAGGAAAATATATAAATGGATGTGTTTAAATAAGTTATAAAAGTAAATTCTGTTGAAAAAATTATTGTAATTGGGTGCTTCCAACTTTCATTTCAAAATCTATATAAATTAATAAAATGAGACTTTTGTCTGTAAATTTCTGAGCATCAAAACATTTTGCGATATCCTTACGTTTCATACATCATGAAAGCCAGCGATATCAGAAATTTTTCTGTGTGTGTGTGGGTCGTTGTGTCTGAATGTCTGTAAAGCTATTTTTCTGCGGGTATCACGTGAAAACGGCTGGACTAAATTGAACGATATTTGGCAGGTATTTAGGTCTGTACCAAACTTAAAATTATATATATATATAGAACATTTGAAAAATTTTCTTGTAACGAAAAGAAAAAAAAAAAAAAAAGAGAAATTTCGAACTCTCCAGATTTTTTCTTTCTTTTTGTCAGTATGTTAAATTAATCAGTGTGTGCTATAAAATTAAGCGAACAATTTTATTTATAATTTCATTTTTTTCTTTTCCAAAAACTTATGTTTCCGTTTTTTTTTATTATTATTATTATTATTATTTTATTTATTTAAATATTTTAAAAACTGTACACTAAAATTTAAGAGTATTTAAGGTAAGTACCCTTGGCCCTCACCTAGATTTTCTAATTTCATTTAAATAGACTGTATTTTTCACAAATGTTACTAAATCTGAAGTTTTATACAAAATCTGCATGCATAACGTAGATTCTTTTCAAAACCTGTTGACATAATTTTGAAAACACTTTTTTTTTTTTTTTTTTTTGAAAGGCATTTTGTCGAAGAAGAAAATATAAGCAATTTTTAAAATTCTAAAACTATTACAATTTCGTATTTTATTTGGTTTCCTAAGACTATATATAATAAATAATAGTTAGGAAAATCAGATATGATGACTATGAAGTCCAAATTCATATTATTAGTTAATTATAAGCCGAAAGTTTAATTACCCTACTTTACCCTATTTGAAAGAAATGACAAAAAAAAAAAAAAAAAAAAAAAAAGGTAAAATTATGTTAAAAATAAAAAAATAAATAAATCGTAATTATGAAATATAATCAAATACTCGATTATTCAAGTAGTTGTCACATGACAACAAAGGGTATTAAACATTACCGAACCTTTTATACCATATTAAATTTCGAGTTTAACTTATCAAACTTAATTCCTTTATGATATTGACATATTTGCTCTACAAGGACAGGTTTAAAAAAATCATTAAAAAATATAAGTAACAAAAATTATAAAAATTTACCAATAATATTTAATTTTAAACGTAGAGGGGAAAAAATACATTTTATTTTTAATTCTTGAAGCTTGATATTTTCCCGTACAGTAATTTAATATATATAAAAATTATATATTTTTAAAAGATTTTCTATTTTTATCTATAAAATTTAACATTTATAAATATTTATTATCGTTCCAAATATTATAAAACTATACAAATGACTAAAATCAAACATTTCAAGAAATGTATGCATTTATTTTAATGATATTCCTCCTTAAATTATGTATATTATATATTAAATTTACGTTTAATATCTTAACAGTGAAAAATAAAATTATATAAATAACTTAAAATCACTGAAAATTCAAAGAATATAAAGATGAAAATGCAAAAATATAAATTTAAACATGACACTTTTCAATTAATCATATTGCTTTTTCTAGTTTTTTAATTTAATCATCTTCCAGTTTTAAAAGGATAAAAAGTGTTTAAGGCACAAAATGCTTATCTTTTTGAAACTCTTCCAAATCTTCAATGCTTATTATCTCCATTTTTTACAGTGGAACAATGCAATTTATGCAAATGCCAATGTCACACCATTTTCAAAGAACAGATACTAAAGAAATATCTATTTTCCTTCAATGGTTACTATCTTATCGGGAAAATAAAGCTATGTCGTATGCTATTATATGCCAAATCTTTTCTATATGATAAGAAATTTAAATCAAATTGAAGTCCATGAGTACAATGATATATAAGTTTCGATTGAATGTGAAATATGCAATATATTTTACTGCTGGAAAAAGACTCAAGGACATTTATTTTTATTGTTAATTTTCTTGAAAAAGAAAAATTATCTGAAAGGAACGTAATAATATGACTTTATTAATAATTAATCCTTTTTTTTTTTTTTTTTTTTTTTTTTTTTTCACAATTCATAATAAAAATCAGTTATTTTAAATGTTTTAAAATTAAAAAAATATATATATTATAGAAATAAACTTTTAAATTCTATTAAGAAAAAAATTAAAAGGTCTATTAAATAGAGCCATCTGTAATAATAGTAAAAAAAAAAAAAAAAAAAAAAAAAAAAAAACTATATGAGATAAAATTACTTATAATAAAAAAAAAAATTAAAATAACTTATAATAGCTAATTACTTATAATAGCTAAAATTTGCTATATTAATATTTTTTAAATTAATTACGTGCTATATATGTAATAATTTTTATTATTTAGATTGTAATTGCACGTGAATGAAGTATGAAATAAAAAAAAATCATAGTTATATAATGCTTTCCTTGATTTTGAATTGCAGTGCTTGATTTAAATTGCAAAAAGAGATTCGAATACAACAATTTTCATCGATAGTTCTTATTACAGAAGTAATACTTCAAACTGCTATTTCTGCGTATGAAATGGAAAATTTAAATTCTATTGAATATGTCTTAATAAAAAGAAAAATTTTCCATCTATGAAAATATTCGAACTGGAGAAAGATAGTCGTTGATGATTGATTTTTGGCAGTATAAATTAGCAAACAGAGCTCAAAATATACAAAATAGTTCTGGTAATATTTGCCTAAGGCAAAAACGAATCACTTTTATAAAATGAATTTTTTTTTTTTTCTATGATAGCAATTGTGATTATTTGAGATTATTTGTGATTATTTGTGATTATTGACTGTTGGCATATAAATAATGCTTTTTCATTTATTAGAGTTTAAGTTTTATATTAGCTTGATAACAGAAAAAAAAAAAAAGAAAAAAGAAGAAGAATTACAGTTGCACAATGTGTAGTATATAACTCTAAATATTTGTGAACGTATTAGAAGGAATTGTCTGAAAAATATTATGTTGTCCGGAAAGCACTCGTGCCAATTTTGAGGGATTTTCGAATAGCCAAGGCTTACCAAATACTCGTAGATTTTGATACTTTTAGTATTTTTGCTAGTTCCAGTGTCGTACAGTCTGAGTTATTTTCGATCAGGATTATAATCTTATCTTCTTCTGAGGTTGAAAATCTAACCAATATACCTTATCTTAAAGTTTAAATCGTCAGCTTTAAACCTAGATAATCATACGACATTAATTTTTAGATGCAGTACGTTCCTTATAAAAACGTATATAGATCGTTTGCAGCTTGTGTGTCATTTTTGCTTTTCCAATAAAAGCAATTAAGTGATGGTGGGTGTTGAATATCTATCTTTGAAATGATTTTTTTAGAGTTGTGAAAATTAGTTTACATGAGCATAAAAATATATCTTTAATATTTTTTCGAAAACTATTGAAATGAAAAAATAGATAAAAAAAAACTTCAATATATTTAGGTTTATTATTCGGCTTCCTTATTATTCCATTATTAGGCTTCATTTATAGGTTGTCCCATAAGTCTGTGGAAATTTTAAAAATTCATAACTATCGAATGAATTGATAGAATTGAACGTGGTTTGCGAAAAAATCATTCTCGTGATTTTTTTTTTTTTTTTTTGTAAAGGAAAAAAAAATATATATATATATATATATATATATATATATATATATATATATTATATTAATAAAATCAGACTTTTGTCTGTAAATTTGTCGGAATCGAAAAATTTTGCGATATCTTCACGTTTCACACCCCATGAAAGCCGAAAATGACTTCAGAAAATTTTGCCTGTGTGTGTGTGTGTGTGTGTGCGTGTGCGTGTCATCGTGTCCGTATGTCGCTTTTTTTGTCCGGGCATCACTCGAGAACGGCTGGACGGAATTCAACGGCGCTTGGCAGGGATTTAGGTATTCACTCAACTTAAAATTATATCTATCAACTTTTCAGAAATTCCCCCCGTCCCCTCCCTGGGGAGGGGGGGGGTAAAAGACTAAAACACGTTTGTCCGGGCATCTCTCGAGAACGGCTGGACGGAATTCAACGGCGCTTGGCAGAAACTTAGGTCTTCACCCAACTTAAAATTATATCTATAGAAATTTTCAAAATTCTGATTAGTGTTTAAATTGTGGGTAAAAAACGCCTGCGCATGCGCCATAAATATTTTTTCACTAAAACGCTTTGAATGGAAAAATAAAATGCAAAAATAAATTTTTAAGATAAAGACTTTTTTTATTCGCGTGATTCGCACTACAAATTATGAAAAGATTGAAATGAAGTTTTGCCATCTGAGTTTCATACTTTAGTTAATTTTAAAACATCTAATTGTCGTATCGAAAAACTGTTTACACCCCAGGATTCAGAAAAATCACCTCTTACATTTGGTACTGAATTTGTAACGATAGGTCTGATACTTCTAATTTATTTTTCCCTTTTTCCGCTTTTCCGTTGCCACTTAAATTTCATACTTTAGTTATTTTTAAAAAATCTAATTGCCGCATCGAAAAACTGTTTACACCCCTGGATTCAGAAAAATCACCCCTTTCATTTGGTATCAAATTTATAAATATAGGTCTGATATTTCTAATTTATTTTACACTTTTTCCGTTTTCAACGCGGATTCGGTAAAATGTTTTATATTTATATATAGGCATTTATATATATATATATATATTTTTCCAGAAATAAAATGAAATATTTTTAATTTCACGCGAATAATAATAAAAATTAGACAGAAAAATACCTACAAAAGTTGGTGATTTTTTTTTTTTTTTTTTTAATGAGGAATTTGCACGTGGATAAATATTTTCATGGAGATATTTGTCATTAGTTTAATATTTTTATTCAATTAAGCAGTACTTTTCTTTCCTGCAGTAAAACAAAATTTTTTGTTGTTATTATGTACCTTATGAGGTTTTTTTTATGTTCTCCCTTAATTGTAAATGATTATAATTTGGAATTTATTAAGACTTTTTATTTTTATTTTGTAAATATCAGAAAAGAGTTTTTATTTTATTTTATTTTATTTTATTTATTTATTTATTTAGTGTATGTAACAGCTTTAGTATTGGATCCCTTTGGCAAAATTTGAAATTCGGAACCGAAGTAGCTCGGACGTTTCTCGCCAAGATCTTTGATTGCACAATTGAGATAGCCAATTCAGCTCATCGCAAAAATGGCTTAAAATATTTAAAGTAACCAAAGGGTTCCCATACTAAAGCTGTGCGTTTTGTACTTATTTATTTATAATATTTTCTATTAAAGACTTCTGTGGTTACGAAAATTGTTGCGTAAATTGTTTGTTTGCATCCGGCACTTATTGTAACTGGATTTCACGAAATTCGAAATCCCCCCCCCCCTTCTCGGAGTCGGAGGGCAATAAATGGCATAACTTCAGTATAACCTCACAGCTGAATTTGGCGATTTTTCTTTGGCGTCGTTTTGAAGGATAAGGATGTCGCTCTGGACTGTTTGCGATATAATATGGCAGCCTAATATGTTGCTAATTTTGGATTTATGATTAAGATTATGATTTTATCATTTATCATATATGATTTATGATTTTTAGATTTATGACTTAGCCATAATCGCCAACAAAAAAATCGCCAAATATCGTTGTGGGGTTATACTGAAGTCGTTCCCAATAAACATGTGTAAAAACATGTTTTTCCGTTTGAATTCGCTTTGAATTATCTTAGAATGGCGAATTTTGGTGTGCGGATATTGATTAAGTGTACGCATTATGTACATTAGTGGGATTTTGCAAAACTTCGAACTCACCCACTGAGGAAGGGGAAGTAACAAGTGGGTAAGTTGTGCATAAGGCAGTGGAGACCCAGACTGTAAATTGATTAAGTGTACGCATTATGTACATTAGTGTGATTTTGCAAAACTTCGAACTCACCCGCTGAGGAAGGGGAAGTAAGAAGTGGGTAAGTTGTGCCGAAGACAGTGGAGACCTAGACTCCTCACTTTGCGAGCGAGAAAACCTCTACCAATCACAGCGAGAACTTAGGTTATTAATAAAGATATGGGATTTTGACAATTCATTTAAGTTTAATGTCCAGCGGAGCGGGCAAAGCCTGCTAGTATATATATATATATAGAAAATATACTTAATTTTTTTGTTAACGAAAGTTAGAGAAATAGTTAAATTTTTCGCACGGATGTGAGTTAAAAATATTCAAATGGATTTCCCATAAACTGCACATTTTTGCGATTAGAACAGTTTATTTTGTATTTTGCTTCCTACTTGTGCATGCATGAAGTTTTAATTGCGATGCTGACTTAGTAGGTAAAGCGTTATTGGTGAAAACGTTTTCCCTTAAGTAAGAAACGCCGACTGAATCTGCAGTTAGCAGTGTCATAACTAGTTTGCAAACTGTAATTTGTGGTGAATACATAGAATAGGATTTATATGCCTGTAAACATCTTCATGCGAATAAGCACAGTTTTCCATGAAAATGTGTGATATGCTCACGCACAGCGCCCTCTATCGACAAACAGCTTAATTATTAATTTTTCTTTACTAAAATATAAATAAATAAATAAAAAATAGTTATTCTATAGTTATTAATTTTTAAAATATCTAACGGCTTATGAGACACCCTGTATATATTAGCTTTAAAACCCTCCATGCTACTTATTTTTTAAAATTATCCCTCGATTTCACATTATTATAGTTTAACTATGTATTCTAAACATATTTGTGCATTACTTTGTGGATTATGAATTTTTTCATTCTTCTGTCTGACAGAATTCGACCGTTACCAAAGTCTGGTTTTCCCGTGAATCTAATTAATTCCCTTAATTTTTTAAACATTTCTGTTTATTTATTTCTGTTTATTTATTTATTTATTGTTTATGGAAAAAATTAATTTGTACTTTAGAAAAAATTCAATTAAATATGTATGTAATTTTTCAAATTAAATTACAATATATTTTTTTTTAATAGCCAGTCGAATTTAAGCATTTTTAAATGTTTCTGCCTCCAATGAAATTTATAAGTACTACTATTTAATGAACAGGAAAGAAACAAAAGTTTAAAAATAGATTATAAAAAGAAAAATGTATGTATTGAAAAACTATTACATATATTTTATTTTAAAATGTTCGGATTCAGTGTTAAACCAATTAACACTAAGTGATTAATACACTAGAATTTAATTCAATTACAATTAATGCACTAACAATCAATGCAATAGCAGATAATACCTTTTATGCACTTTATTCGCATCCATATTCAAAGGTGTATGTGACTGGCAAAAATTAACATATCGAAACAAAACTTTTGACTAAATACGCCTGAAGTATAGTGTTTTCGAATATATGCACATGCCATTTGTTTTCAGTTATTGTGAAATAAGTCTTATGCCACCCACAGAAGGGGATCTTTTTTTTTTTTTTTTTTTTTTTTTTTCTAGGGTATTTTTTAATGCTGATCAAGGAAAAATTATTTAAAATTTTCCATCACGTACAGTTTATATATATATATATATATATATATATATATATATATTAAAAAAAAAAAAAAAAGAGAGAGAGAGAGGTTTTTTAAGCTTAAAGGTCCATGTTTGAACTCTTATCTAAACTATTTCCCGAAAAGTTTAGGTTATGTGAGTGAAGAACAAAGGGGGTTAATTTATCATGACATCAAAGAAATCAAAGAAATATAGAGGATGTATTTATTGAAATTTTATTTTTCCGACTGAGTGAGTCTGAGTGAGTAATGCTGACCGGGTTGTCGGCCTGGATAGCTCAATTGGTAGAGCCTTGACCTTGTAAGTCAAAGATCCAGGGTTGGACTCTCGGTCCAGGCATTATTTTCACTCAGTTGGAAAAATAAAATTTCAATAAATATGATTTTCTTCCACAGTTGATTGTGTGATTTTAATAAAAATTATAGAGGAGGTATCAGGGGCGATGGAGTGTTAACGATTTAGCAGATTCTTGTTGGATGCTGGATAGAGAAACCTTCCCTCAAAGCCCCCAAGCAGTGCACATGAGAAAAAAACTGTAAACGGTGCTTCGATGTAAAAAAAAAAAAAAAAAAAAAAAAACATTTAAAAGGTACTATATAAATAATAGTCCATTTTAAGGATTTTATACGTGAAGCGTTTCAATTTTGTAATAGGCTTTGGAGAATTCTTTCGATATTCATCCTTAGTTTGGAAAGAACCCTTACGTGATAAAAAGAAAAAACAAGCATTTAAAACAAGCAATTCAGTGTACCAAAATGCATTAAAAACACCCAAAGCAGCACAAAACAAAAGAAAAAAGAAAAAAGAAAAAGAAAGAAAAGAAAATTGCGATTTTTCAGAGCTGAGTAATTTTTTCCTGAATCTCTCACGACTAATTTTAGGCAGTAATTTTGATTATGAACTGAAACTATGCATTAAAAAATATATTCATGAATAATAGAGAAGTGGAGTGGGTTTTAATGTCGCCTTTCTTGACTCACCGCTAGTGGTGTTCAGTAAAAGAAGTCGCAATAAGAGGGGGGTGGGTTAAAACATTATTGATTAACAAACGAAATTTTCTATATTTATATCTCTGTTATAAAAGCAAAATAATCAATATCCCTATTAGTAGGCGATTTCAAATTTGAGAAAATATATTTATTTTCAAACACTACATATGTGTATACATATTTGAGTGCTGAGCTGAAAATGTTGTTGGAAAGAAAGGATGGTTTAAAGAATTGGTTTCATGAGTTTTTTTCATTTGGTCTTGACAGGTGAGGGGACCGTTGCATGCGTAGAACTAGTTTAATCCTGCAGTGCATGTTGTAAGCCATGCCGCCTGTCTCCGTATTAATTTTAATTTCGCTCTGTTTAATTTTTAGTTCTGGTTTATATTAAAGATATTTCTCGTACTCTATTTGGTTTTAGTTTGTTTATAAATTTCGTTAAGTTTTTGTTGTCTTGTTTTATTTTATGTTTAAATATGATTTTGGAGTTGGTTTTGCTTTTCAGTGGGATGTTTAAATATATATATATACATATATAATTGCATATAATAAAAGCATTTATATGTTTCATTAATAAAGTTAACTTAAGATGAAATAAAACAAAATCACTATCAATAACAAACATAATAAATTAAATTATTTTCTTTCCCACGAATATTCAGTTTATTGTTACTTTGTAAAAAAATAAAAGACAAAATTATTTTTAAAGAGAATAATACAGAGATTGTTTCATAGTAACAATGCACGTGTGCTCTATTCTTTTATAAATTTTATACATTGGCTTGTTTTTCACTTTGAAGCAGGAAAAGAAACCGAAAACGGAAACTCTTTCTCTCCCAAACTTGAAATAATCAATCATACTGTTACTTGATTCGACAGTTCTCAAGATCTTGCGGATATATTTAACATATACTACGAAAGATTAAAAATAAATGTGGTAAAAATGTGCACATAAAAAAAAAAAATAGAGAGAGAATTTTTTGGGGCTTTTTAAAACCTACGTAAGAACTTTTTTGTTATTTTTTTCACATTATCAAATTTTATTTTAGAAAAAATTGCAATAACTTAGAGGAAAAAAGTTCATTTTCCTCATTTTCTCCCCTTCCTTTTATTTTTTTGCAATTTAGACATTTATTAATTATTTATAGAACTATACGTATGGAAACTTAAGTATTCGTATAAATGTTCGGCCTCGATTCTTGGACGTTTTTATACTTTTTGATAAGTAAGGAAATAGAAAAATAAAAAAAATCGACATGATGACCATCTGCAGGGTGTCAGTTCGCTAGTCTGTTAGTCTGTGTACACCGTATCTCAACAGCAAATGATTTTAAAAAGGATTCACCAGTTTTAAATATTGTTTATAACACTGGCAATACTAATCCTATTTAATTTTATTATTATTAAAGAAAATGCTTCGTAAGATATAGAAAATTTACGATTTTCTAAACATGGAGAAATAAGGAAAATTTTCATATAAATGTGTATTATGAATATTATTTTCATCTTAAAGATACTGAGATAGTGTTAAAATATCGTTTATGATACTAATGTAAATATTATTGGTTGAATTTTTTCGTTGTCGTAAGCATAAATATCATTTATACTTATGATTTTTTTTTAACATGCAAAAATAAGAATAAATTATCAGTAAACTTGTAAAAAAAAAAAAAAAAAAAAAAAAAAAAAGGATACATTTTAAAATACCATTTATGTTATTGGCATGGACACCGCTGAGACTATGCACATTATAATTTGAAAGAATCATTCGAAATTCACGATTTTCTTAACAGGGTAAATTGAGCAATATTTCGCATAAACATGCAATATGGGGTTTATTTGATTGGAAATGTTACAGAATTGCAAGATATCTGAATTATGAAACTTACCCTAATAAAGTTAAATAACACATTATGATAAAGTAAATGTATCGAAGCAAATGAAGTGTACAATTTTTTATTAAAATCACACAATTAACTGTGGAAGAAAATCATATTTATTGAAATTTTATTTTTCCGACTGAGTGAAAATAATGCCTGTACCGGGAATCGAACCCCGGATCTTTGACTTACAAGGTCAATGCTCTACCACTGAGCTATCCAGGCCGACATCCCGGTCTGCATTACTCACTCAGACAACCTTTTTTTTTTAGGCAGAAACATCTCTGGTCTATCATTTAGATAGCTCAACAGAAAATAAGCCGCAGGTAAAGGAAAACACCATTAAACAATGGGAGAAGAAATACAATTTTTTATTAAAATCACACAATTAACTGTGGAAGAAAATCATATTTATTGAAATTTTATTTTTCCGACTGAGTGAAAATAATGCCTTGACCGGGAATCGAACCCCGGATCTTTGACTTACAAGGTCAATGCTCTACCACTGAGCTATCCAGGCCGACATCCCGGTCTGCATTACTCACTCAGACAACCTTTTTTTTGGCAGAAACATCTCTGGTCTATCATTTAGATAGCTCAACAGAAAATAAACCGCAGGTAAAGGAAAACACCATTAAACAATGGGAGAAGAAATACAATTTTTTATTAAAATCACACAATTAACTGTGGAAGAAAATCATATTTATTGAAATTTTATTTTTCCGACTGAGTTTCTGCCTAAAAGAAAAGGTTGTCTGAGTGAGTAATGCAGACCGGGATGTCGGCCTGGATAGCTCAGTGGTAAAGCATTGACCTTGTAAGTCAAAGATCCGGGGTTCGATTCCCGGTCCAGGCATTATTTTCACTCAGTCGGAAAAATAAAATTTCAATAAATATGATTTTCTTCCACAGTTAATTGTGTGATTTTAATAAAAAATTGTATTTCTTCTCCCATTGTTTAATGGTGTTTTCCTTTACCTGCGGCTTATTTTCTGTTGAGCTATCTAAATGATAGACCAGAGATGTTTCTGCTTAAAAAAAAGGTTGTCTGAGTGAGTAATGCAGACCGGGATGTCGGCCTGGATAGCTCAGTGGTAGAGCATTGACCTTGTAAGTCAAAGATCCGGGGTTCGGTTCCCGGTCTAGGCATTATTTTCACTCAGTCGGAAAAATAAAATTTCAACAAATGAAGTGTAACCTATTAGTTGGGGCATTTCTCGATTCGCAGATTTTATTGCTTTTAACATGAGTATATTATCATATATTTTTTCATTCTCATTTTATATTTATTCATTCCTATCATATATTTCTTCTCTAAAGTAGAAATGAAATTTATGGGAAGAAATATATCATGGGGAACTAAACAGAGTCCACTTATGCCAGCTACTTTAATTTTATGTATTTTCATCTGATCTCGTACAGTATCTCTCAAATTTAAATGTGAAATAATCATATTATTATGCATAATAATTTTTATTTATACTTATTTATTCATTTTGCTGTGATAAAGAAAATGGTATGCGATAATATTCCAAAGTGTCATTAAAGTATACAATCATCATGTAAATGCACATTTAAGACGAAGACGGTGGACGTTATTTTTCATTTGTGTACATTTCTGCTATAGACTTATGAAAAATTGGATACATATACACTAAAATGTAATAATATTGCGTCTTTTTTTTTTTTTTTTTTTTTTAACTTATATGAAAAAACATTTTTCAATATTTTTCATCATTTTAAAGGCACATCTAAATAATCAATCCCTTCTATTAAATATAGTTTTAGTTTAACAGTACAATCTTAGCATATTTTAGTATTGCTGTAAAGTTACGGATAACGTAATTATCTAAAAATGTTTTTATGTTCGAATGTTGTAATTTAGTCGAAATTTCTAGAAGTTCAACGAAAATATTTAAAATAATAATAATAATAATAATAATAATTCACTGGTGAATTCTGGAAGTAATACTTAGATAATTCTAAAATACAATGTTAAAATAATGTGGAATACAGTAATGAATTTCAGTTTAGTTAGCGAGGAAGATTTAAAAATAAAAATAAATGAAATTTTGAATTTCACTATTTTTTTTTTTTTTTTCAAATTAAATAGTTTTTCAAAGATATTGATATACTTAATGTTTTCAAATTTCAATTCCTTAGTATGACAAGGAAAAACAGCAATTTACAAATAAGGTGTAACATAAACTTATAAGATCTAAATAAAATTGAATTACAGACACACATAACATAAAACAATATATATATTTAATAGAAAATAACAGGGGGTGACATATATATATATATATAATATTTTGTAATATCTGTAATTTAGTACTAAAATTTTATACAACTTTCAACTGCTTTTACGTATATGCATAATCTATTATTTAAAATCTATTATCATATTCATTATATTAAATTACTAGCAGGCTACGCCCGCTTCACTGGTCACTATTTTTAAATGAATCATTATAATTAATGAATTCTCAAAATTGCATTAATTTTTATCATGTGAAAAAAAAAAAAAAAAAAAAAAAACTCTGATCGGGAAAAATGTCGCACCGGGTCCCCACTGCCTTCGGCAGCGTAGACCCGTGCGCAATGCGCACGCGCGAATGCATATATATGAGCGCAATAATAATTTTAAAAATTCAAAAATATCCGCAATCGATTTGCAGGTATCGAAAACCTCGATGTAAAAATTTTGAATGATCTAACTCTATTTTTTTTTTGCCCCTCTGGCCCCCCTTCCCGGCCCTTCTAATAACTTTACACTTTCGAAAATATCCCCATTCGATTTGCAGGCCTCTGAAACCTATCTGTACCAATTTTGAACGGCCTAACTGTATTTCTATTTGTTTTTGCCCATAGCGCCCCCTTACCGCCCCACCCCCTTCCCGCCCCTCCTAATAATTTTACAAATTCGAAAATATCCCCAATCGATTTGTAAGTATCGAAAACCTCTATATACCAATTTTGAACGATCTAACTGTATTTTTATTTTTTTTGCCTCCCCCCCCTCTCCCCTCCCCCTTCTCGCCCCTCCTAATAACTTTACACTTTCGAAAATATCCCTATTCGACTTCCAGGCCTCTAAAACCTATCTGTACTAATTTTGAACAGCCTAACTGTATTTCTATTTGTTTTGGACCATAGCCCCTACTTCCCGCCCCTCCTAATAATTTTACAAATTCGAAAATATCCCCAATCGATTTGTAAATATCGAAAACCTCTATATACCAATTTTGAACGATCTAACTCTATTTTTTTTTTTTGCCCCCCCCTCTTCCCTCCCCCCTTCTCGCCCCTCCTAATAACTTTACACTTTCGAAAATATCCCCATTCAACTTGCAGGCCTCTTAAACCTATCTGTACCAATTTTGAACGATCTGACACTATTTTTATTTTTTTGCCCCCCCTCCCCTCCCCCCCCCACTTCTTGCCCCTCCTAATAACTTTACACAATCGAAAATATCCCCATTCGACTTGCAGGCCTCTTGAATCTATCTGTACCAATTTTGAACGGCCTAACGGTATTTCTATTTGTTTTTGCCCCATAGCCCCCCCTTAACGCCCCACCCCCCACCCGCCCCTCCTAATAATTTTACAAATTCAAAAATATCCGCAATCGATTTGTAAGTATCGAAATCCTCTACGTACCAATTTTGAACGATCTGACACTATTTTTATTTTTTTGCCCCCCCTCCCCTCCCCCCACCTTCTTGCCCCTCCTAATAACTTTACACAATCGAAAATATCCCCATTCGACTTGCAGGCCTTTAAAACCTATCTGTACCAATTTTGAACGGCCTAACTGTACTTCTATTTGTTTTTGCTCCATAGCCCCCCTCCCTTGCTGCCACACCTGGGGGCTGAATTTCTAAAATTCCAGAAATTGGTTTTTAGATAGTTGCATTAGCTATATTTTAGAGCAAAAATTTCACGTATATCTATTTTTTTTTTTGTTTGAGATATATAGGATTATGCGAAATCACGTTTTACGCATGTGAAATCACGTTTTGCCCCCCCCCCCCGCCCCCTTGGGGACCGAATTTCAAAAATTCCAGAAACCGATTTTTAGACATTTGTATTAGCTATATTTAAAAGCAAAAATTTTACGGATATCTGTTTTTTTGTTTGAGATATGAAGGATTTTGTGAAATTACGTTTTGCCCCCCTCCCCCCCTTGGGGGGCGAATTTTGTAAAATCGCTTGCGGCGTTGTCTTTCTCGGGTCGTAAACATTAACCGTGCCAAATTTGGTCCCGCTCGGTGAAACGGCCTAGAATTCTATAGCGGACACATACACACACACACACACAGACAGACTCTGCTCTTTTATATATATATATAGATATCTAGATCTAAAACAGTAAACTTAAATTTATGCTTATTTCCACTTTAGTAGTAGGGAGGCTCTATATTAATACCATATATATATATATATATATATATTTAATTCACTTCCTGTTAATATTATCTTATACTTTTTGGTTTAAATGTTAACTGTAAAATGACTATAGTTCCACGTGACTATAGTTTGTACTCACGTGTTCTATGCAAGTAGCTCGTAAATAAGTCTTGTATTATTTCTTAAACTTTGCAAATTTCCACATGTTTTTACTTTTATTTTTGTTGTTCGGATATTAATAGTTAAAATTCGTTATAATTATGCATCATTAACTTTACAGAAAATTACAAAAATATGTGTTTACTATCTGTGTAATGTCTCAGATGAAATTACGAATTTTGTAATCTTTCATTAAATTATTTAATTTAAATTATTTATATATATATATATATATATATATATATATATATATATATATATATATATATATATAAACTAGTTGTAAACACTTTAATTTTTACAAATAAATAAATAAATAAATAAACAAGACAACTAATAGTTTTTGAATGGCTAATTTTTATTTTGTTTGTACATTTATATTTAGAAATGTGCACCAAATTATGGACATAAGAAACTATTGTGATGTATTTTAAAATTAATTTTAACTATGCGTCAATTCTTAGTCATGAAATGTCACATCCATCACAACATTTTAAAAATTACTTATAGAAAATTATATGTTAGAGATATTTTGGTATTGTTTTTATATAATAACTTAATTTCCTGCATTATATTTTAAAACAATACAATTACAAAACAATTCTAATATATATATATATCAGATATATATATATATATATATATATTTTTTTTTTTCTAAATTCAATATTTATTTATTTATTATTTTAATAGCTGTGACATATTATGAAATGGAGTTAGAGTTTTATTTTATTTTATTTTTGCAAAATAAAATAAAATAAAAAATAAATAAAATTTGGTTCTTTTATGAAACAGTAAAATTTAAGCATTAATTAAAATCCTGGTTTTCAGATGATAAAATATGGAGCACCCAAATTATTCTTATAAAATTGTCGAGTATATTTTAGCACTAACTACATTACGAATAAAAAATAAGCAATTTAATTTTTTAATGAATAACAAAGAACTGAAAATTAAATAAAATTTCAAGTTGATGCTGAATTTAATCAATTAATTTTATTAAAGTATATTGAGTATTTTATTGTTCTGTGCAAAGTGATTGCACACACACACACACACATATATGTATATTAGGGCTGTGCTGATTAATCGATTCGGTTAATCGATCAATGCTTAGTTCCGATCAATTTTTTTAATCGAGTTAATCGGATCGATTAATTCGATTAAAAATTTTCAAACTACGAATTAAATTAAAAACGCTTTTCTGCCTACAAAATATTTTTTCACATATTTTGCTAACAAACATTCTAAGAAACATCCATCAAATAATGAAAAGAAAAAAAAAAAGAAAGAAAGAAAAAGAAAGAAAAAATAAATAAATAAATAAAAATAAAACCTCTCAAAAGAAGTTGTTGTACTTTTGTTGATAGAGAAAAGAGTGAGGAAAGTTATTAAACAAAATGTCGCTTCATGTACATTCTGGAGCAACATCACCTGTCTTTAGCCTTCTATAAAAAGTGTTGGCTAGGGTAATAGTATTCTCAGAAACAAGAAGCTTTCAAAAAATGGAAATGCTAAAGATAAAACAAAAGAAGGGATTGAGATTTCCACATATATCTGATGGGAGAAATGTCAACAGAGTTTCACAATATCTTCAAGCGTTTATTGTCTGTTCAGAATTGCTGATAGTAACTATTGAAGTAGAAATAGAAAATAACATTCTGTATCCTAGTCCGAAGTGACAAAGAAGAACTAAAATATAAGAATTTGAGATTTTTATGATAATGATATGTAATTTTGAGAATTCATTTAAAAATAGTGACAAGCGAGATGGACAAGGCCTGCAAATATAAAACTACAATATGTGTAAATTCATTTAATGTTTCTTTTAAAATGAATTTAAAAGATAATTTACTTAAAAAAAAATAAACAAGTGAAAATATTTATATAAAATTAACACTTAAAGTCACCAATTATTACTCTGAAAATTGATTTAAATTTCAGCTATGAAACAGATATAATTGATTAGACAAAAATTTTTCAAAAAAAAATTTTTTTTTTCAATTTTTTTCTTATGAATAATATATGAAAATATATGTATATTTTGAAAAATATGTATATCACATACACAATATGAGAGTTTTATTCATCATTGAAATAAAATTATATAAAGAAAAATGAAAGCCGATTAAAAATTCGATTAATCGACCTATCAATCGATTAATGAACTACGATTAACCCAGTTAAAACTCTTAATCGATTCCCACCCCTAATATATATATATATATATATATATATATATATATATATATGTATGTATATTAATCGAACAATTTTCTTTCTTTCATTAAATTTAAACATTTTCAACATAACCCTACTTAGTTATTAAAATCATTTATCTTTCAAAATGCCATTTGATGAATGAGCGTAAAATGCATTTTTCATAACTGATAATTGTATTGCAAAAATATTTTATAAATTAATGTTTTACGTATTGTTATTTCATTGTTTTATCTTTCATCATTTACGTTCCTTTAATCGATGATTTTTGTATGTAATCTCGCTGAAAAATTATGAATTCAATCGGACAGAAGTACAAACTTTATGACAAACAGCGGTCTTTTGATGTTCATTTTCAATACTTGAAAAATATGCTCATTTTAGACTTGATAATTCTTATGAACTTTAGTTTTGAATAAATCTTTGAGATAATTCTTTCACAGTAAACAAAAAAAAAAAAATAGTGTGTTAAAGAATGAATAATTAGGTAACTTTGAATTATTACATATTTACATTTTTTTTTCTTCGCTGCTAATGCGAGGAATATTTCTTTAGCTTAACTTCATTAAGTTTTCTCTTTTCTTGTTATGTTTAAGTCATCTTATCTCGAAAGGGCATTCATCATTTTAGTATATGTTATGCATTTATTTCAGCACATCTAGTATTTAATTTCTTATGGAATTTTTTTTTAAATTTATGTATCTGTTAATAACTGCAAATAAATATTCTGTACTGTCTCCTTGATTTTAGAATTTAAGGTCTTTTTATTATACTATGGTTTGTTTAAGAACTGTTTATTAAATACAACATGAGAAAAATTGTTCATTCAAAATCAACCATTCTCTTTTTAAATGTGTTTATTTTCAAAATTTATAAAATATATTATGCAAGGTGTGTTATTCTTACCTACCCTATACTGAAATTCAAACCCTAAAGGCAATATCTCAGGTACAACTGTTATATGAATGCACTAAAATTGGTTTTTAAAATACATATTGAGAAAATCTATGCTGACTGTGTTTGGGCGTATATCGGCCGACAGATTGCTCTGTCTTACCTAATGCTACTTTCTGGATAGCTATGTCTCAGCATATGAATTTTTGAAGAAATTTTCAACGAATTTAATATATAATATTTTGAATTTTAAGATAAAATTTGTATTAATTTTTTGTGCATGTTAATTGGTTAAGTGGTGCTATTATATAGAATGCTATACAAGAAAGTACTATAATGGGTAGAACGTATTAGTTTTAAATAATTTACACCGTGACCAATAAGTTCTCATACACTTTCAAATTTTTATTACAGTAACGCAAAGTGAATAATACAAAAAGTTTTTGCATAAAATTAAAGTAGTAATCATTGATTATCTTTACAATAAATGCTTTGAAATAATTCCGCATTTTAGTTTCTTGACGAGCTTAAGTCTCTTTTCAAATCCATTACATGCGGCACGCACGGCTTCCATTCCCATTTCCTGTCATATCGTTTGAATTACATTTTTGAATTTGCTCAAATCGGTAATTTTATAGTAATTCAGTTGGGAGAGCATATATGACCACAGAAAAAAGTCAAGCGGGTTCAGATCGGGGAGTTGGGAGGACATTCGTTCTTTGGCAAAAAGTCAGCTAAATATTCACTGCACCACTCCTGAACCAAACGTGTGGTATGAGAAGGGACATCATCTTGTTGGAAGCAGAAGTATTGCAACCCATACATACTCTGGACATTTGGTAGTAAAACTTTTTCCAAAGCCTCAGTTTTATAATATTGGGCATTGGTTTTTACCCCTTCATCAATGAAGACTAACTGGAGTTTTCCGCTTTTGGAAATAGCGGCCTAAATCACCAGAGACGAAGCATTTTGATAACGCGGAACGTAATGCTCTTCCTCAGGGATGTTATCAATAGAAACTGACCATACTCTCTCATTTTGGGGGTTCAGACTTTGCTGTAAAATGAATAGTTTCTCGTCTGAAAAGACATATTCATCCCCAGCGTGCCAAATTAGAATTTCTTCAACCCTTTGCTTCCTTTTCATCTTAACAAACTACGAAACCCCGTGAAATTTACGTTTTCTATAAACCTTGTACCCAAGGACCTTTTTCAGAATGTTTAACATTGATCCTCTCGATATTTTGAGCTCTCGTGCTAGTTTTCTAGCAGGTTTTTGTACGTTTCCTCGTATCCTTTCCCTGACTCTTTTCATAGCCTCTTTTGTCTTAACGGACCTCGGTCCGCCAGATCTTTTTCTGTCATCGACAGATGACGTCTCATTACACCTTTTGATAGTTCTGCAAATGAAATCTCTCTTCACCCCCAGAGCTTTCAAGTCTCTGAAAATTTCAATCGGCTACAGTCCTTTGATGAATTTATTTATCACAATTTTTTCATTCTACCTAGGTAAAGGAAAATTATAATTTGTACAACATTGACACATGCAATAACTTTATACCTAACACTAAATTGCCTGCAAAATAATTGGGACTTACAGTAACACATATGTACAACTTTTTAGCGTGCTTCAAAAGTTGTATGAGAACTTATTGGTCACGGTGTAAATAACAGAGTATGGCTACGTAAAGTTTTCATGGTGACACAAAATTTCTATTCATTAATAAAATAACTGATAAAACATGCATGAAATTAATTAATTTTATTTCGTTAAAATTTAATAAATAAAATAAATTGGAGAAAATATCCAAAGTTATATTTTACTATTGCCACTATTACTTTTTTATGAATATTAGTGGCAGAAAAGCTCTACTCTCGAAGCTAGTAGAAGAAAACTGCCGAGTTTGATACAAAATCTCGCTAAATGAATAAGCCTTTCCGAATTCTCTGTTGTTACCTAGCACACCAGGGCCGCGGTAGCCCAGTCGGTAGCACCGGGCTCGTACTTGGAAGATTGCGAGTTCAGTACTCGATCCGGTCAAAAACCGTTGTGTACACTAATGGTTGCTGGTGCACGTAAAATCTGTCGTGGATGCAATGCCCTTCATATTCCCATAAAAAATTATACCTCTGGAAGTCACCGAAGCAAGAGAGCCATCCCTTCCGTGGAGGATCTAAATTGTGATGGCATGTCTCCGGACCATCTGTAGGGGTCCGGAGTCCCAGACCTTCGTCAATTGCCGATTGCGCAACACTAGTGCGACGTAAAGCCCATCCAACCGACCTAGCACACCACCCAAGCCTGGGTACCTCGTGTAGTCAATTGGACTGTACCCTAACGCCAATACACCAACACTCAATGAATATAATTTTTAGACACATCAACAAAATCAAAAGTGAGCATTTTGTCATATTCGTAAAATTCGCACTGAGACAGATCGTGGTATGACGGTGTTAAACGTTTTTCACACTGAAATTGTACGTGTTATGGATAGTACAAAGTATACCTCTTCAGAACGTTATACTATAAATACGTTTATACAGTTAATACTATTTTTCAACATCTAATGTATTCTTTTCGCACGAAACACTGAGTTGGACAATTTGCAACCATCATTAGAAGTTCAAAGTGCGTTCCGTTGCTACTTTTTTATATTCAGAAAATGCATTTAGTCGTTTACCTACGCTGATTAACTGAAAATAAAATAAATAATTTATAGCACTAACAAAAAATCATGAATTAAATTAAAGTACTTCTTCTCACGAATATTCAGTTTAATTTTCTTTGAAAAAAAAAAAAAAATAGATAGCCTTAATTTTAAAGAGAAAATTGAAGAGAAAGTCTTAAAGTAACACTGCATTTGAGCAATATTTCCTTATGATTTAATTTTACATTATTTTATTTTTGTACTTCGGAGTAGGAAAAGAAACTGAAAACGGAAATTCTTTTTCTTCCAAAAT
This sequence comes from Salticus scenicus, assembly GCA_963930645.1. Taxonomy (NCBI): domain Eukaryota; kingdom Metazoa; phylum Arthropoda; class Arachnida; order Araneae; family Salticidae; genus Salticus; species Salticus scenicus. The sequence goes on from OZ005652.1 coordinate 92,445,191, forward strand.
TGAATTAATCAATCATACTGTTACCTGATTTGACAGTTTCTAAGATCATTCGGATACATTTACCATATACGAAAGATTAAAAAAAAAATGGGGTAAAACCAAACAAATAAAAAATAAAGTTAAATTTTATTTTTGAAAGGATTTTTAAAATATACGTTAAGTACTTTACTTTATTTTTTTTCCTATCGCTAAAAATTATTTCTGAATATGATTCTTAAAAAAAAAAAAAAAAAAAAAAAAAAAAACGAATTTAAAAAAAAAAGTATGTTTAATATTTTTCCTTTTTTTTTTTTTTTTTTTTTTTTCTTCAAACATTCATTTAGTTTCTAGTTTTTCTGTTCCTATGCGCAGTATCTTTCTATAATAATGGCGAGATACACTTTTCATTATGCACAATGAAATATATATATATACTAGCTGTTACCCGCGACTTCGTTCACGTGGAAATTTTGATGTGTATGTGTGGGAACTGACGGTTTGATCATAATATGTAATGCAATGAAACCTTATCATTGTGTTGCTGTGCAAAACATAGTCTTATAAAGTATACTAAAAAAAAAAAAAAATTCTAACTCATTGAAAGCCAAAATAAAATGCCAAAATAAATAAATAAAAAGCTATCGCCAACATGGCGATAAAAATTTAAAATTCGTTCATAGGGATCCTGTACTAAAACAGTACTGCGTTGCGGAAGTATAAAAACTGGGTCGTGAATTATGAATTTTATTTCGAAACCTTTCTTTGTATGATTTTAGTTCACTATTGCACAATATTAATCTGGTTCTAATAATAATTTGATGACTGGTGAATTAAAATTTTAATTATGTGGTGAAATTCATATAACATTTATGAGTTTCAAATTTTAAAGTTTTTTTTTTTTTTTTTTTTTTTTTTTTAAGAAATGATTTTTTTTTCATCTCCCGGCTAATTGTTGAATAATATTTTAGTTCTTAAACAATTTTGGACGACTTTGCCCGCTTCGCGGCAAACTCTTTTCAAAATAGCTTTATGAAAAAAAAAAAAAATGAAATCGGTCAAAAGCTCTCATTGGGTTCCCGCTGCCATCGGCAGCGCCTTGTTCGTCCTTACCATCTCCGGTGCCTGTCCCTATTGCCTGCGACAATGGCTTACCCGTGGGCTTCCATTTCGGTGCTTATCATATATGACAGTTTCGATGCGGACAGTATCGAAAAATTTGAAGTAGCTCTTTTATATCTGAATACCAGTTACATATGAACAACATTATACGTGATGTACATAATATTTGCTCTCAAGTTATTTCCTATATTTATTTGATTTAATCGATCAACCATAGAATGACAGCAATTTCAAGCCACATATAATATTACAATATGCTATGATCGGCTACTTCTATCGCATGAGACAATTATTATTATTATTATTATTATTATTATTATTATTATTATTATTATTATTTTGTGGTTTTATATACTTCATGCTTAGATAATAGTAGTTGGTGTATAGAAAAATAAATTAATTAATTAATATGTAAACTTGATCATGCTACAGCCTTAATGTCCTTGGCGACTTTTGAATTTTTGTTGCCGTTTTAGACCAAAATATAATTTATGCGACTATTGTTCCTATACGCAAGCAAAGTGTGATGTCACTGACCGTCCGTGAATGCAAGAAAATGATTTCCTATGTTAATCGCCCATTGGATTTTTTGTAAAAAATTATTAAAAATCGAGGAAAATTATTTCTTGATTTTAATCCCCATATTTGGGCATATATATATGTATTAGTTATCATGTGCATGTGTTAGATTGAGTTATTTTGCTGTCAAATTGACAAAATTTTAATTTTATATTTCAAAACTCTGTCGTTCTTGGCGCTTATTGTATTTGGTGATCAAAAACGTAATACGAAAATATACATGCCAGATGTATATTTTCGTAATATGCATTGTACGAAATAGGTACAACTATAGTAATTCCCCACAGAACGATGTCGTTCTGGACTTTTTGCGATATAATATGGCAGCCTGTATGCTATTTATTTTGGATTTATGATTTTATGATTTATGATTTGTAATTTAGCTTATGATTTTATCATTAATGATATATGATTTTGAGATTTATAATTTAGCCATAATCGCCAAAAATAAATCGCCAAATTCAGCTGTGGGAAATACTATAGTTGTTCCACGAAATATTGTTTCATATTATTCATTACTCTTTTAATAGAAGTAGTTAAAATAACCATGATTTTTGAAAGGAATTAAGTTATGTTCGCCAAATAATTTGGCGATATATTTTTTTTTTCTGCCAAGGATGACCAATATCAAATCTATTCCGCTGCAACATATTAGTATCTTTTATCAGATACTTTATTTAGACATTTGAAAACAAATTTGACTTCAAATTATGATAGTATATTTATCATTTTCCTTTTAATTAGTATGTTAGTTGGATATTTATTGTGTTAATATAATCATTTGAAATGAAATGTTTGTGCTTTCAATCGAATATGGAAGTTTTGCCATTTTTTTTTCTTTTTCTAGAGTTTTGAAATTAAAAATTTAAATTTTGTAAATTTTACAACAAAAATAACTTAATCTAACGCTTGGACATGATAACTGATACATATCTATACCTAAATATGGGGATTAAAATCGGGAAATAATTTTTCTAGATTTTTAATAATTTTTTACAAAAAATCCATTGGGTGTTTAACAAAGGAAATATTTTTCTTGCATCCACGAACGGCCAGTGACGTCATCACTTCTCTTGCGTATTTCTTTCTATCCTTTCCTTGGCGAAAAATGTCTGATCTACTTCAGCATCAAAATTTTAAAAATTGTCCAGAATTATCTGTAAGAAAATACCTTTAATATAATGCTGAATTAACTTTTATGCCAAGCGTGTTTCATCCGCCGTACTAAAAAAAAAAAAAAAGAAATATGAAGTTGAGGTATACAAAAAAATGCTATGAAATAAAATTCAGAAGAAATATGTTAGATTTGTAATATTACTACTTTATTTTAAAATTATAAAGCGTCATTTTCTCATTGACCAATTTAACATTTAGTATTTTTTTTTTTTCGCGTGAAAGCATACTTCATTTTATGTTGAAAACAATAAATAAATATAAATATCTCCTAAACTTTTTTTGGCAACAATTAAAAATTCAAATGGCTTATATTAAGTCAATTACCAGTTTATTATTTTCATATTTTAATTAATTTTAAAAAATCTAATCAAATTTCCGGTATAAATAGTAGCCTATGTTTTATTCCAGACTATTCTCTATCTCTGTACCAAATTTCATCCAGATCCGTTTAGCCGTTGTGGCGTGATTGAGTAACAAACATCCATCCATCCATCCAAACTTTCGCATTTATACATTAGTATAGATAAAAATAAAAAATTCTAATAAATTCGAAATTATTACTATTTACAAATAAGGTGAAAACATAAAAGAATCTTTATAAGTTACATATAAAGTATCAATTAAAACGAAAATTTTTGTTTTACTGTAGAAAAGAAAAGTACTACTAAATTAAATAAAAATTTTAAGCAAATACCAAGTATCTCTATAAAAATATTTATTTACACGCGAATATTTTCATGGTATATTAATTTTTTTTTTCTAATTTTTATTGTTTATCACGCGAAATTAAAAATATTTTATTTCCGGAAAAAAATAAATAAACGTGAATTTTATTTATTTTGGCATCAAATATATTTTTCTTTTTAATCATTTTAAAGTTAAAATGGAGTTTTTATTTAATATCTTTTGATCCAATTACCCGATTGAACTGAATTGTAAATCTAAACCATTCACGAATCCACCTGAACACACACAAAAAATTTCATTAAGCTCGGTCCAGCCGTTTAGGAAGAGTTCAGTGACATACACACGCACAAAAGAAATATATATATAAAGATATTTCTGTGATTAAAAATATGTATGCGGTAATATTTAAATCATCAACTAAAGTAAACAATCTCCATGCAAATATGTAATAAATTGAAGGTTAAGGTGATTTTGGACGTTATATGCTTTTATGTAAATTGCCGTCATAGAGTTATAAGTTTTGGCCAGACATTTTCCAATCATAATGTTTAGAATATATTATTGTACTAAAATAATATAAAATAAAGAAGGAAATTTAAATTCATTTAGCAAATAACATTTATAATAATAATAATAATTATATTCACATAATTAAAATGAGAAAATTTTCGAGAGTCTTTATAATACTTAAGATTGTTACATTTTATTAAATGTATCTGAAATTTTAAAAAAATTCTAAGACAGCATTTTACAAAAAGTATTATAGAGTCGAACCAAAATTCGATAATACAAAAATATAATGTAACACAATATATAATTTTTAAGCACAGCAGCATGAAGTCATTTTCTTTCTTTCTTTCCTTCTTTTTCTTTATTATTATTATTTTTTTTTATTAATTTTTTTATTAATTAATTAATGTATTTATTTATTTTATTTTATTTATTTATTTATTTATTTATTTATTTTTATTTATTTTTTATTTATTTTTTATTTTATTTTTATTTTTATTTTTTTGCGCGCGATATATAATTTTTAACATTAAATATTATATATATATATATATATATATATATATATATATATATATATATATATATATATATATATATTTACTTATTATTATATACCAATAAATATCACGAACATCATCACGTACATCATGTGCAGTTAAAAATTATTTCGCAAAAATGTTCAGATGTTATTAAATAAATAATATTTGTGTATTCTGATTGTAGTATATTATGTCTAATATAATGTGATACATAATTTTTTAATTTACATTACATTTCGTTTAATACCCTGCATGTTATGCATTGAGAGAGAGTAAATTTTCTGTAATTTTTTAAAGAAACTTTTATATCTGCATGCATATATGCGCAAATTTCATACAAATGAATACAGATAATTAGAAGAAGTCTCAGAAAATCGCATGTTATAGCTGAAATGATTTTTAAGTATTATAGTGTGATTGTAAATATTTTTTATTTTCCTATAATTATTTACTGGTCAATTACACTTTCAAAGCAACATTTTAGCTGAAATATACGCTGTATAATATGTTCTTCACATGAATAGTCAACACACTTTTTATTTTATTTGTCAAAACGTCTAAAATCGAAAGCGTCAGGTCATTAATGGAAAAACAATGTATGTGTGTGTTTGTGTGTACAAATTGGTTGCATTGGTTGCATAAGTCTGTAGACATTTTAAAAATTCATAACTATTGAAAGAATTGATAGAATTAAACACGGTTTGCAAAACGAAACATTCTCGTGAAGGGAGGTTTATTTGGTAAAGTAAAAATACTAATTAAGCTATTTATCGATAAAGGGCGTTGCGCGTGACCAGATCACACATTTTCATGAAAAAACTGTTCTTATTAGCATCCAAATGTTTACAGGCATATAAATCCAATTCTATGTGCCCGTCGTCACCACAAATTACAGTTTACAAACGAGTTACCACACTGCTAACAGCAACTTTAGTCGGTCGTTCTTACCTCAGTGAAAACGTCTTTGCCAATAACACTTTATCCACCAATTCAGCTTTTCAATTAAAACTTCATGTATGTACAAACAGGAGGAAAAATAAGAAATAAACTGTTGTAATCGCAAAATTGTGCGATTTATAAAACTTTCATTTGCATATTTTTCTTTCACATCCGTGTGAAAAATTTAAATATTTATCTAACAATTGTCGACAAAAAAATTAACTATGTTTTTTTTTTTTTTTTTTTTTTTTTTTTTTGCTTTACTAAAAAGTGTTCTCCTTCACGAAAATGAGTTTTTCCGCAAACCGTGTTCCATTCCATCAATTCATTCTATAGTTATGAATATTTAAATTGTGTACAAATTTGTGGGACATCCTGTATATATAGATATACTCTATAACAAAAAAAGTGACGCACCAAGAAGGAGTAATCCAAACTGGACACAAATTGACATACATACAGGTTTTAATGGAATCAAGCACCAATTCATCATTATCGTCGATCGTACGTGCAACTGGTACTTTAGTGACTTCAAATGCCCTTAATAGGCGGCTCAGTGGGGTTGAGCTCAGTTCCCGGATCGCTCTTCCACTGAGGACGTTTGGAGCATCATAAAGAGGGTCTTACAACCAGCTCGGGATTTTACCAATCTAACGCAACAATTGGACAGAGTTTGGCACGATACTTCACAGGAGAACATCTGCCAACTCTATCAATTAATACCAAGCCGAATGACATCGTACATAAGGGCCGGAAGTGGACAACGAGTTATTGACATGTTTATTTTGTGAGGTCTTTTCTCCTGATTAAATCATTCAAATTTTCTGAAACGGTAATCAATTGTTTTTCTCCACATGTACATCACATCTACCAATTTTTGTCCCATTCGGACCACCCATTCCACCCCATCTACAAATTTTTGTCCCCACTTCTTCTTGGTGCGTTTTTTTTTTTTTTTTTTTGTCATAGGGTGTATATATATATATAAAGAAAGAGAGAGAGTTATGATTATTCCGTCACTGTAATGTTATTGCAAACTTTATATCAGAAATCGTAACAAAATGATAAGTATATCACATTAAAAAAGGCTTCCAAAATGAATAAATTATTATTGGGGTATGATGTAATAGTTGGGCTATAATGTGTCAATTCCTTTCCTTGATATGACGGACTTTAAATCTAGAATCATTTATGCGTAGCACTTGACAATATTGTTCAATGAAAGGCTATTCTTTTTTTTATGTAAAAATAGAAAAATGTGTTTAAAAGAAAAAAAATCATGGATCATGAGATAGAAAAATGAATTAAAAATGCTCCAGTAAATGTTGTTATTTATTTAATTTTCACTAATTAGTACCCGATTAATTACATTTTAAAAACTTGTGATTCCTTGTTTGAAAATTATCTCGCAAAATTTAAAGTTTATAATTTCATAGAAATTAAAATGGCTACTAAATCATTGTTATCTTTTTTTCATAACAGTTAATTTAAAACCCGTTAGCGCCCAGTGTCCTCATTTGAGAACAGCTAATAAAATGGCACGTATATTTTTTGTAGTTTCTTGGAATGATTTCTGCTTTTTAGTGGCAGTTTATAGCGTCACTCTAAATAATCCCTGAATGTTTTATGCGCTTACTAATTATTATTATTTCATAATTTGGATAGTCATTTTATGATTTTTAATTCGTCGCACATATATTTGCTTTTTGCGTAGGTATACTAACTCAAATCAAGTTGAATAACAATATATATTATAACACTTTACTTTCGAGATTTTAATCAACATATAATTGAAAAAAAAAATCTGTTATCTCAAAGTTTTTCTATCTCGAAGTTTTCTCACTAGAACACTAAACGTCAATAAATGAGGATAGGCTTTAAATTTAAAACTATCACAAGAATTCTTTAAATTAATATATTTTACTGTCAGTTGCCTAGATTAATTTAGAAGTGAAATACTCAGCTAATAATATTTTGCAAAATTAATTCGGACGTTAACGGGTTAATGATCCTAATACGATTATTAATTAAATGTTGTAAAATTATTATAATGTCTTTTTGATAAATAAAACATTTATAAAATGACGATGATCGTTGAAATATTTTACGCCTGTCCTTCATTCAGCTTCAAATACATTTCTTCCTTTATATTTCAATCTTTCATTCAAATGCAATTAATCATTCACGATTGAAGAACAAACACAGTTTTCGACTTTTTTGGCAAATATCCAGCTTATCTTTTCCGAACTATTCCGCTTCAAAATGTGCATAGTCTTTCTTTTCTAAATCCAAAGATAAACTTTGACACCTTAATGCCCCAGAAAGTATGATAAATGAAGAAATTTCATTTCATTCATTTCACTAAGAAACTTTCGCCTTTATAAATTTAGTTATCAGCATTATTTATAGTTTCAATAACAAATAGTTGCAAAACAAAGGCCATAAAAACAAGAATATTAACTGTCTGAAATGCATCTTTAATATTAATACTTGAAATATCGTGAATGTCTTAAAAATTAAAGTATAAGAAAACATGATAGTGACTGGTATTAGTGGTGATTTGCATACTATGAAAGTTGTAATTTTATTTTACAAGCTTAAAAAGAATTCGTATGTCTAAATTCATTAATATTATATTTTGTGGAAAGATTTTTTGAATAATTTTTGTGTTTTTAAAACCTTCATTGTTTCTGAGGCCTTTTAATATGCTATTTTTTGATAAATTTACACAAAATGTATGCTTGTAGAAATTATCGGGAAATTACGCAATTTCAGGGCCTAAATATCGCCTCTCTAAATAATTAGTATTAGATATAAAAATCAACTAAAGGGTGAACATTAACTACTTTTGTACCATGTAAAAAAAAAAAAAAAAAAATAATAATAATAATCTGGTGTGTCACTCACACGACTTTCTCTTACCCTGAAATTTAATACTATAAATACAGGTTGGAGATTAAGAGGTAAGATAACGATGTTATGTAAACCTATGTTAAACAATTCAAATTAGGCTTCGTAAGAGTTTTATATGATAATTAATTCTGTGTGAGGGGGGCTACCGCTCCCTCAATCCCCCGTTTCATTAATGCACCTAGATTTATATAAAATTTAATTCGATTATTAAAAAATAACTCTGTTTATAAAAAAATAATTTATTAAAATTATTATTTAAAAAAAATATCTTTTATGATAATGCAGACGATTTCCAAATTAGAGTAGTATAACACTAAATATCCAAAGCAAGTCCATTTTATTCTCAATACTAAATAAAAATAAATAAATAAATAAATAAAAATACGATTTTTTTTTTCTAAGGGTTTTTTTTTTTTTTTTTTTTTTCTTTAACAGTGAAAAAAATCGATAACTTTGTTTTAAATTATCGCAGATCGATGGTTCAACCATTCGTTTTAAAGGTATTAGAGAGCTCTTTTGAAAGTTACCCATCATGAAAATTTACTCCCCTCGAGGGGGGACTTCCCCCCCCCCCCCAGTGGGGGAGGTGAGGCTCCTACATACATAATTTTTTTTTCCTAGTTGACTATCTCTATTACAATATATATATATTAGTTTCATTTGGTTCAGTGCAGACTATAGATGTTAAACTCTACTTACCTGCAATTTCCCCCATTGACGTAATGTATTAGAATTCTCTTGATTGTCCCTGTACACGAACCATTTACTTGATCTTAACGAAAAGCTTACTGTAGCATCTATATAAGATACACATTTAGAATACCAAGTTTGGAATGTCTGCTACTATTTGTTCTTGAGATATGCTGATAACACACACACACACACACACACACAGACACAGAGACATACACACAGACCATTTGCTAAGAACATGATTTTCGTATTCAGGGGACCTCAAAACGTGTAAATATAACAAAATCTCGCGTTCGAAAATTTGACCCAAAAACAGTACTTTCTCTTCCTTATGGGTAAGAGAAAGTAAAAAGGTATAAGAAATAGAAAGAAAATATCGTTCACTGTAATAAATACGAACATTTTCTGCCGATGAGTGACCATATATACCATTTCCAGTCACTGATCGTAAAAATAAAGCTATGATCGTAAAACATTCATCTCATGCCTTTTTATAGAAGAAGAGAAGTGACTTTTAGTAAACTGTTAACACTCTAAATTTTGCACGAATATATTATAAATACCGGTTAACTGTAAAAATAAATAAATAAATAAATTAATTAATTAAGGTCAGTGGCCGTCAAAAATGATTTCCAGCCACTGACAGTATAAATAAAGTCATGTCTGTAAAGCTGTAATGATTTTTTTTTCATCCTCAAAGAAGAGTTATATATATATATATATAATAAATTAAACATTCAATATAAGCTGTATTATCCTCATTATCAGTTAGAAATATAGCAATACAAAGAAATCATGTAATCCTAAAAGGTTTCTGAAGATATATTAAGTTAACATACTCCATAATCTTATACAAAACAGTTTTTTAGTAAAAAAAATGTTAAACTTGAAATTATAACAACTAAAAATATATCTTATTTGATATATCAGTATTAAGTATCTCAAATTTAAAAATAAGCATAAATTTCAATTTAATTATAAAAGAAAATATATTTGTAGCAGAAATTTAATTTTTAATTTTTTAAAATAGAAAATATAAACCGATAATTGAATTGTTAGCAAGAACATATTCTCACCTATAATTGCGTAGGAGCAAAAGAGTTAAAAGTCAACACCTGCTCAAGTTGAAATTTCAGCATTCATTCTAGTTCGGGCATGAAAATATTTTCTTAAAAATCAAAACTCATAATGATTTTGCCCAAATTCTTATGTACTTACTGTCATTCACTACGGTATGTTTGTGAATCTCAAGCTAATAAAAAATGCGCCTCCATTTTAAGGTAAATATAAGCTTTTTCATACGTCTTTCCGTAGCTCAGGTGGTTTGAGCGCCATGCTAGTAACGCGGTGGTCGAGCATTCGATACCTCGGAGTGTTAATTTTTGCAGATAATTAGTAGAAAAGATGTCAATTGATAAAAGAAAATTTTTCGCTGACTACACAGTATCCTAAGAATTTTTGAAGAGTTTTTTTAAGAAGCCTTTTTTTTTTTGTGTTCGAATGCTTAAATTTAAGGCAAAAATTTAGTATTCAAACATAAAAATGTTTTATAAAAATTAACCCATCGATAAATTCACAAAGTAGTACACAAGCATATTTAAAATATTTTCTAAAACTCAAAATTAAAAAAAAATTTGCAGGGAGCAACATTGTATGCATATTTTTATAGTTCTAAAACAATTATGCAGTTATTTACAAAAAAAAAAGTTTTATATATTTACGTTTGTAATAACCGATAGATGGCACAACCAGCTTAAAAAAGCCAAAAGCGTATATCGAATCTTCGACTGTCTTACCGCCTAGACGTTCGTGGTTTATAAAAGAGTACAAATTCTTTTCCGCTGAAATTTATCATTTCACCTTAATACAAAAAAAAATTTGCAAAATCATAACTTCGAAAAGATTTATTTGATATGGTACATTAAGAATTTGGGTTTTAAAAGTTTTTTTTAAATAGATTATCCTATGTCCAAAGATGCCCAATCATAGTCCAGGTCGGAAATACGTCATATATATCCAAATATGAAACAACCATAGCCAAACAACCTAAGTATTAGGCTTTGAGTTGTCAACATCGAACAGAACATCTACAAAGACTACCATTTAAAGCAAAATTTAAAAGCTACCGAGCTGCCACGTAGAATAAACTAAAATTTTACTTTTCTTGTATATTATAAAATAAACTTCAAAGGATATAAATTCTTGTAAAATAAAAGTGTTTAAAAATTATAACTTTCTTTAGTAAAATTAAAATTTCAGTTACACAATCTTTTGATTCTTAACAGTTCGATACTAATGTAGATTTTTTTATGATTCAAATTAGACAACCAGTTAGGCATACAGTCAGTGTTTAAGTTAAAGTTGTTTCACCTATCATATTAACCGGTATGCAATATATTAATTTTTAAAACAAAAGAAATATCAAATAAATCAAATTAAAAATAGTTTTCATTGGCCTTATTTAATTTAAAAATATATATTAAATATATTGGATATATTAAATTTAAAATATTATTGAAATCTGTATTAAAGGCAATTAAATCATCTGCTACATTCAAACTAATAAATTAAAACTCTTCAAATTGAAACATTCAAACTACTAATAATAGTAACAGTAAAACTATATTTGAAAAAGTATCAAAAATTGTTTCTAGCACTGGAAGAACGATTTGTTCCCATACCAATATCATGGGGATGTTTAAAACCATATCTTGAAATACTATACAGATATTATTTAAACATGTTTCACATATTTTATACAAATTTAATTTATCATTTTTTTACAAAATTTAATATATATATATATATATCGATTTATTGGTCTTTAAGATTGAGAGATTAATTTGATTGCACACAAAGCGTTTATGATTCTTTTACATTCCAATGTTATGGATCATTTACATAGATTACAACAGTTGAATGGATAGATTACAACATACATAGATTACAACAGTTGAACTTTAAAGTAATTCTTATATATATATATATATATATATAATTAATCTTTAAGCACTAATTACACAACGTAGTTTAAACAAGCAAAGACATTTTTTGAGTTTACATATACGAGTATATTAGACTACTAACAAGAATTTAGATAAAAACTTTTAAAATATAAAATATCTATGCAATTTCTCATAAATCATTTTTTTTATTATTTCGTACTGAATTACAAATTTGAGACGCACATACATGCTTTTAAATAAATATCTTAGTTTAATTTACCTATCAGTATTGTACTTTTTAAATATTAAAATATATGCTCACTTTCTTGCACGTTTGTACGTCATATTATTTCACTTTTCCAAGAGACTTAACTTGGAGAGTGTAAATTATCACGTGTGTAAATATGTGAGTATATATATATATATATATATGTGTGTGTACATATGAAAAGTATATAAATATGCAACATTACACACGTTCTAAAAAGTATTTTAAGATATAGTTTAGTTAAAGCAATATTATATCACAAAAACTGTATGCCTAGACTTTTTTTTCAGTAAAGAACTAATTTTATAATTCACTTTTAAAAAATATGTAAAATTTAACTATGTTAAAAAAAAAAAAAAAAAAAAAAAAAAAAAAAAAAAAAAACTCCTTAAGAAACATAAAAAAAACATTAACTTTTTTTAAACAAACTTTTTTTTTTTTTTTAACTGAAATATCTTTTAGAGCAACCTTTTTTTTTTTTTTTTTTTTTTTTTTTCTTATCAATTTCATCCAGTCAATCTTTCCTTTTTTCTCCCTCGTAACACGAAACTGGGGATTAAATGAACAATAAAATACAAGATAAAGAAAGAAAAAAAATCCATTCCGAAAAAATCCATTTATTTAAAACCTTTAACATAATCTTTTTTCCTCTGTTATAATTCCCTTCATTTTCGATAGAATATGTAAAAAAGTTCTCGTAACCCTTATTATTATTATTTTTTCCAAGAACATGTTACATTAAAATTCCAATGAAATTTTATCCATTATTATATTAGACATGATTTTACATGAATAAAAAAGTAATTTTTTTTTTTTTTTTAGTATCTTTTAGCGTTAAAAAAATGAAAAAAAAAATCTTATATAATATTAAGCAAGAGGCTACCCAGACAGTCTCATGTCAGGTACGACCACTCCAAAAAACACGTTCTGAACCGTGTTTTTATTTTGATAAAATGGATATAATGTTACATCAGGTTTCAATTCGCCATGCAAAGCACAAAACCCAGCCGATTGCTACGAAACATAGTATACTTATTAATCTGGACAAAACTTATCCGATACTGTTGTTTTTATTTCCATCGGATAATTGGTTCAAAAGACATTAAATAAAAATTTCATTTTAACTTTATTGGGAGTACAAATTAATTCGGTCCGTTTTTTTTCGTTAAAAAAACATTTTATTTATTATCAAAATGAAAAAACATGTTATTCAAAGTATTGTCCATCGGTAGCCACAACTTTTGTCCACCTTTCTGGCAATTTTCGGATTCCATCTCTGAAAAATGAGTCCTCTCTGGACGCAAACCATGAATCGAGCCATTCTTGAATTTCTTCGAAGGAAGTGAAGCGGTGTCCAGCCAAATCGTGATGCATCCGTCGGAACAACCAATAATCAGAAGGAGCAAGGTCTGGCGAATACGGCGGGTGGGGTAGGACCTCCCATTTCAACGTTTCCAAGTAATTTTTAACGACAATTGCCACATGGGGCCGAGCACTGTCATGTAGCAAAATTACCTTGTCGTGCCTTTCGATGGTTTCTGGCCGTTTTTCACGCAATGCTCGGCTCAAACGCATTAATTGCAGTCGGTAGCGTTCGCCAGTAATTGTTTCGCCAGGTTTTAGCGGATCTTGATCGAGCAATTCCTCCAATTCGGCGTCTTCGAACTTTTTCGGCTGGCCCGGGCGCTCATTGTCTTCGACACTAAAATCACCATTTTTGAAGCGTCGAAACCACTCTCTACATGATTTATCAGATGGCGCAGATTCACCATAAACTTCCACAAGCGATCGATGCGCTTCAGCGGCACTTTTCTTCCAATTAAAAAAGAAAATCAAAACTTCCCGCAAATGTTGTTTCTTTAGCACAAAACTCGACATATTGAATGCTCAAAAAACCAATGTTGTTGTATAAAACTCGAAGCTTCGTTGACTGAATATGGTTGACAAAGGTCAAACCCTTCTAACAATGCCAAAAACATCTATCATTATTCAGTAAACAAATCAGCCAGAGCCATCTATTGAAAACGGACCGAATTAATTTGTACTCCCAATAAAAAAATTTTTAAGCAAAATCAACGTTGCTTAAAAAATGTGTTCATTTTCTTTATTTCGACATTAAAGGCGTATTTGCCAACATTCACAAATTTAAAATAATGATAATCACGACTATATATATATATATATATTTTTTTTTTGAACTTCTTATATTAATTTTTAGAGATGTAAAATCTCGAAGTTCACTAACATAAAATTCCAGTGTTCCCGAAAATCGGGAAAATTTGACAGCTATGTGAAGGAAATACATTTAATTTTATGAAACCAGTATATTAAAATTTTAGTAGTTAAAAGGTATTTACTACGAATGCTCTTATCTCAGAGAAAATTACATGTATAAATTTTATGTTTCACGTTAATATTTTTCTAACCTATTGTCAATTTTTCTACAAGTTTTGTAAAATTTTGTTGAAAACGATTCGGGAAAACGATTCGTAAAAAAAAAAAAAAAATCTTCTCAAAAATTTATGTTTGTCTAAATAATTGTTTAATTTCCACAAAGTAGCATACGAATACTGTACACAGTAAATGAAATCATGTGTTAAAGTTTCAAATCATTTGCAGCTTTTTACGATACTTTTTATAGGTGATATAAAGCATTTGTTATTTTCTTCAATTTTTGATTGATCATCTAAATCGATAGTGAAAATTTTAAACTTATAAACTGAAACAAATATATACCGCCTATCATTTTCTGAGTCCATAAAATAGAAATATAGATTTCCCCTTTATGCGTATAAGGCAAATAACCTAGATAGACGAAATGATCGAGAAATTCTAGTCTGTACTTTAGTAGATGGTAAAACAATGTTATGAGTATTAATAATACTATGAATCCTTTGTATTGGGAGAAATTCTTGTTTGATTTCCTGCAATTGGATTATAAACAAAAATTCCAGTTATTAGAACCCGCATCTTGTGTTCGCATTTATTTGCAAAAAAAATTTAAATAATTCTGTCCATGATACTATAGAAAAACGTTCTAAAATTTCAATAGGTATTTTTAAAATGCGCTAGCGATGCGAACTTAGAATTTATAAGAATGACTTGGAAGTATATTTACTAGAAACACAATTTATTTTCTAGATGTTAGTCACAGAACTTTTTCTAAGTGTAAACGTTCTTTGCATGTCTTAAATTAAAGTTTCTTTTGCCCTGTATTTTCTTAGAAAATAGAAAAAATGTGAAAAAAAAATCTAATAATTTGATCACCTACTATACACACAAACACACACACATATATATTAGACGTCCCGGAGCTCCGTATCCGTATCCGTATCCGTATCCGCGGATATCTGCGAGAAATAAAATATCCGGATCCTTACCTGTGAGAAAAAAATACCCGGATCCGGATCCGGATTAGCTTTTTTCTTCAACGGATCTAATGCGAAGCTTTTGTAGAAATTTCCAAAAAATCAGGAAGAAACTGTTATAACACATTATGAACTATCTTTAATGCATAACTAAAAGAAATGCAGCATAGCCTCGCTTTTACGTTCTCGGAATTTACGTTTTCCCGTAATTTACAATTTTTCCTTTAAATCCCTTCATTTTTCTATTACCTACATAACAAAATTTTTTAATTTCCTGCCGTTTGCACTTAATATATACAGTGTTTATAAAGGATAAATGCTGTGATATAATTTTAAAAAAATCTAAAATAAAAACATCTGAGAGACGGATTAAGTAAGACAGATGATAATATTCTTTAAGAAATAAATAATGCACCAAAATCGATGTCGGGTAGATGCTTATACTTAAAGCAACACTTTGAAAGCAGGTGATTAACTGTGAATCATTAGAAATGAAACGTACATTTTAAAAAGATGGATCGTGCATTATCTCTGAGACTGTAAATTTTAAGGAAAAGAAATTAATTGTAAAAAGTATTACATATATTTTAAATAATATATACTTTTCTCTTAAAGTAATATGTAAAAAATAAATGTATAAAAATGGAAATGTATAAATAATGAATAGTTACGTAAAATTCTAAATATCTAGATAATAGTTTTATATAATAAAATGTTATTAGTTCATTGAAAATGTGTTTAAATGAAATTTTTTGGAACAGTTTATTACTTTCACTTACTGTATGACAGAGAAAATATTTTTCTTGGATCAAATTTTCAAAATTAAGTTTTTGTCATATTTACACATTTTGAGATAACATGAATCCGAAAATCATGTCTTTAACGGTTGGTCTGTGTGTGTGTATCTCACGAAAAAATAGTAGCAGGCAGCCCAAACTCTGTATTCTAAATCTGTATCATATAGTAATTTCCCACTAAACTTTTTGTTCAGATTAAGTAAATGATTCGTGTACAGCGATATCGAAAAGAATTCAAATATATTACATCTATGAGGTAAATTTTGTAAGTATAGGGTAACATCTATGGACTGCCCTAAGCAAAATGGAATAAACTTACTTTTTATATGCATAATTACATACATCATGGAGATTGTGGAATGGAAATCATTCATCAGTCGTTTACAGGGTTACTTAAAATATTTGGATACATTGGGACTATATTTGTAAATTGCTGGAGATTTATTTCATTTCGTGTTAGGTGTTTTTCGTATAAAACGAAATTTAAGAACACGATACGGTGTGCATATAGTTTATAGACAAAAGGGGGCTACCTAAAATACAGGGCTACCTAAAATTAAGCTGAACATTCTTTTCTATTGAACGTAATTTATAAGAATGCTTTACTATATTTTACTATGGTCACGAACACTGCCTATCAATTTTCCTGAAAAAAAAACGGACTAATACAAACGAACAGATATCTGAAAGAGGACTTATATAACGACATTGAAAAAAAAAAAAGACGTATCACAGCTTTGTTTGAAATGCAGATTTGTCTTTTTTCGGTTTTTCTTGTCCCATTTCCAGTTTATTTTAACATTATTATTTTTTTAATTTTCACCAAAAGTTGAAATATGATGTTTTAAATATAAAGTTCCGTACTTCTATCTTTAGATTTAGAAGATTCACCAGTCGTTGTCAGAAGATACACGCCCACCCCCTATACATATATACATAATGAAGAATTTCCCAAAATCACTTTTTTGGACTTTAAAACATAAATATCAGGTGAGAAATCGATATCGAAACCGAATACTTTACTTCTATTACGAATGGTAAACGGCTAATTGAAGCGGAAATTGTTACGTATGTACTTAACTATTATAGATATTTCAAAGATTCATATCCGTATCCGTATCCGCGGATCTGGAAATGAAAGATCCGTATCCGTATCCGCGATTATAGAAAAACTGATATCTGTATTCATTTCCGTATTCGCGGATCACAGTTTTTGACGATCCGGCACATCCCTAATATATATATATGCACAATTGCGAAAGTTTCTGCAACTTCGTATTTTGCTATAGAGTTATATATTACACAAAGAAATTCTTTGTATAATAAAAAGTTAAATTTTATAATTCTTAAATTTTTGTTTCCTGAAATTTTGTATCCGTAATTTACGCATATAAGGTAAACCTAGGAGAGTTTGTGCACAATTCAACAGAATTATATAAAAAATCCATATGTTAATTTTTTGCTAAACTATTGCTGAATAATTTTTATTCTTTCGTATTTTGTTTATTTCCATTCCTACTGTGCTGTTCAGCTATAAGTTAAAGCAAGAGCTGTAATCAAAGCAACAGAGCTATTATGTGCATTCTCTCCTTACACGGTAAGAGAGATTGTGCACATGGGAGATATTGCGCTTAATTATAACTATAAATCGTTAACAATAATACACCCATGTCCAGTATTTCCTTTACATGATAAATTCACGGATTTTTCAGAAACTCTGAATTACAATTTCATATTTTTTTTTCAAATGATGCCTAACATTACGACACATAAGTAAAAAGGGAAAAAATAGAAAAACACTGCATATTATTTTTAATTGTAGCATGGAACAATAAAAAAGGTAATAGACTGTGACAAAGGTAGTTTAGAAAAAAAAAGAATAACTCAGGGAAAAAAATAAAGCCTTACGAAATTAATATGGAATGCGATCTACCCTGAATTATACACACAAATCGAAGCGTGTTTAGCAATAACGTTGTTATCCACAGTTGGGGAATTAAGCTCCACTCTTTCAGCAATACCATCTTCAGTGCATTAGCATGTCTAGGAGGTGTTGTCTACGTGAAATTTCTTTTTCTAGGTAGTCTCACAAGTTTTCTATCGGGTTAAGATCAGGAGACTTTGCTGGCCGCGGTATTCATTTAATATCTCCACTCTCAAGGAATTTGTCAATGAGGTTTACTCGATGTTGATGAGCATTATCATCCATAAATAAAAAGTCAGATCAATATACGCCTTTAAAAAATCTTACATAAGGCTCTAAAACCTGTTATTTTTGGGCGATCACAGATCCGCTGTTGAAAATTTGTAAGTCCGTACGTCCTTCGATTATGCGCCGCTCCTCTCTGTATACCATTACACCTTCGCTACTGAAACGGTCAAGTTCCATAAAGTTTGAGGGATAATTTCGTGTCCTGGAGAGAGTCAGAACGATAAATTTTATATTTATTCTTTATATAGTCTTTTTAAAAAAAAATGATTTCTGATTTACAATTTTTATTAAAATCACAATCAACTGATTGGAAGAAAATCATATTTAATGAAATTTTATTTTTCCGACTGAGTGAAAATAATGCCTGGACTGGGATTCGATCCGGGGTTCGACTCTCGGTCCAGGCATTATTTTCACTCAGTCGGAAAAATAAAATTTCATTAAATATGATTTCTGATTTGTCTTTTCTTTAATTTTATTTATTTATTTCTATTGATATTTTGAGAGATTGAAAAATATCATAATCTGTCACCTAAACCTGAAAAGTGTTCTAAATTTTTATTTACATTTATTAATATATATATATATATATATATATAAAGTAAAGAACATACGATTAAGTACAAACAGACGATAAGCATCATCATAAGTCATAACTGAAGGCTGTATTTACCAATAATTTTAACTCCCGGTGTCAGATTTAAACTTTTTAGCAAAGTTTGACTCGTTGCATTTGCCATTTCGCGGTATTATTATTTTCAGGTATTTTAGCTGAAAATAACCAATCAAACATTATATGAAAACTTTATTGAAAACTCTAAACTGAGTCATAAAATTTATTTTATTGAGTAAATTTGTTTTCATTTTATCAATATGCTTTACCAGTGAGGGAAATTAAAATAAATTGCATTAATTAAAATTAGTTTATTCAGACAGGATGTCATTATATTTCAGGTATGGTTAGTGATTTTAGACTTGACAGAAAAGAAATATTCACGAAAAGTATTAAAAATAATTATTTTCAAAGATATATATAAATTAATGATTTAAAATTTAATTACAAAAATCTGCTTTATTAGGTATTATGTTACGCTACTTTATTACATTTACCTTTTTTTTTTTTTTTTTTTTTTTTCTTTTTACACATTTCTAAATTTTTGAAATTTTCTCTAAAACTGAAATACGTTACTTAAATGAAAATCATTTTTGTGAGATATGGTATACCTAAACACAACCTCAGATTTCAGGTGTCACGTATATACTGTCTTTCTATATAGAAGATGAAGTTGATGGATGCGTTTTCATTAAAGCTACATCGTCGCATAAAGATGTAATCCAAAGACTCCAGTTTCTTTGTGTTATGAAAGGCTGTCTCAGATTTTATCGGAAAGAATGGAACTTTCTATAATAAATTATGATATAATCTTTTGGTGTTGATAATGCGATTATTTACATTTAATCTATAATAATGTTTGTAAAAGCAATACATGTTTATATTTGACAATATGTGGCATTAATAATCAAACCCATTCGAGTGTACAGTTAAAAGTACAATTTTAGGTTTAATATTATAATAACTTTCATAACGTTAATCATATTAAGCATATCATGAAAAACGGCAGTTTTTCTAGTGACGCAAGCGCAAAAACAAACGAACGCCACGACACTCAGCGGAAACGGAAAAACGAACGAAGACTGCAACACTTATATATACAGGAATTTTAAGATCAAAGAAACCGCTGAAAGCCGACACTCAATATCTCAGGAAATATGGGAGGTTATGTTCTGATATTTTCAAAATAGACTTTCACCTTCTGTCTGATCCTACCCTGAAATCGCTACATTTCTGCGTGCAATATATTTCGAGATATGAATTGGCTCATTTAAGTTATAAATGGACGGACTATACGTGTAAGAATTTTTTCTCGAATATGGCTCGAGCGAATTTAGTTTAATTTATATATGATATTAATCGCTTTTATCTGATGTGCCTGACATCTCCCTTTTCCCTAGGAAAACTCTTGTTTTTTTTATAACTCAGTTTAAAAATCGAACTATTTTTTACTCCGAAAATACCGTGATGCGGCAGTTTCGCGGACTAATTTCTTCTCTTCCATCTGAAATACTAAATATCAAATAATCGTTTTGGCTCCATCTATCGGGAAGCGTCAAAAAATAAACACAAAAATAAAAAATAAATACTTTTCTTTTTTTAATATATATATTAAATGAGTTATTTATTTAGGTACTTGTATTTTATATGACATTTGTTTATCAAAAATATTCTTTGTATTTACATTGTTTTCATGCTGATACGTTGTTAACTTTCAAAATTGGTTCTATTTTAAAATGTGATTGCAACAACAAAAAATTTTTCCTTTATTTTCATAAAAATGACAAATAATATGATAATCATATGCAAATATTTGTAATTTTTTCAAAATTAGGTGATAAATCACTTAAACTACGGATTGAAAAAATTCTTAAAACAGAATTTGAAAATAATTAATTTGCTCATTAAGTTTCTAGTATATATAATATATAAATTACAAAATTTTAAGCTATAATAAAATTTTGAATAGATTAAGATTTTTTTTAATTAAATTCATAACAAACTATACTACTTAAATATTTACCAATATAAAATTTTCACTTTTTAAAGATTTTTCTATTATTATTTATTTTTCTCTTTTAAATCAAATCTATACCTAAAAAATTATAATAAGAAATAAATATAAATAAGAAATTTTTGTAATTTTTAAAATGTACTATATTATGCCTTTGTAATGTTGCATGTGTCCATCTTTTTTATCACTTTTTATAAAATTTTGAAATTTTATTTAGTTTGTTATTTTGTTCGAGTATGACCTATAAAACAACGCTTTTAATACAGTGTTATAACTCATTACCATGCTCCTTTAATTTTACGTTTTGATCATTAACCCCTAAAAAGTAATGATATCAATACAAAAAACCCTTAACGGGTTAAAAGTTTGTGACACAGCACTGTACTTTATGGCTATAAGAATTAGAAATACGGGTCTTAAAAATAATGATATCAAATTTTCAGTGACGCTTTGATATTAATTAAATTATACATAGATTTTCTTATTTGAATTTGCTTTTTCCTTTTATTTATATTTACAGTGTAAACGTTATTTTCAACGTAAAATAATATATAGCATTTACTCATTGATACCTTTCCATTCACATCTCTTATACCATGAAAGCATGTGTTTTAAAAGAAATTATATGAAATTCCAGTAACGCAGTGGTGTTACATTAAGTGATTTGTTTTTAAATTTCTCTGCAATTATTTTGTTTTGCATATTAAAGTATATGTGCACATTGAAATATTGCTTTTAATTTTCAAATACGCTGTAAAATATATCACTTTCATTAAGCTTATATTATGTACTGAAATATATTTATTTCAATGAATTATTCTATCTTTTGCGTCACGCCATCCAAAACTGTAAGTTAAATATATGGAAATGTTTACTTTGTGTCATTTCATCCAAATAAATTGAAAATGCATGCAAATAGATATCGTGATGCAAAGAAAAAAACTGTGAATTTTTTTTCAGTTTTGGATGGCGTGACGCAAAAGATAGAATAATTCGTTGAAATAAATATATTTCAGTACATAATATAAGCTTAATGAAAGCGATATATTTGACAGCGTATTTGAAAATTAAAAGCAATATTTCAATGTGCACATATACTTTAATATGCAAAACATAATAATTGCATAGAAATTTAAAAACAAATCACTTAATGTAACACCACTGCGTTACTGGAATTTCATATAATTTCTTTTAAAACACATGCTTTCATAGTATAAGAGATGTGAATGGAAAGGTATCAATGAGTAAATGCTAAATATTATTTTATGTTGAAAATAACGTTTACACTGTAAATATAAATAAAAGGAAAAATCAAATTCAAATAAGAAAATCTATGTATAATTTAATTAATATCAAAGCGTCACTGAAAATTTGATATCATTATTTTTAAGACCCGTATTTCTAATTCTTATAGCCATAAAGTACAGTGCTGCGTCACAAACTTTTAACCCGTTAAGGGTTTTTTGTATTGATATGTGTATACATGTGTGTGTGTAATATATATATATATATATACCGTAGGTAACAAAAGTGTCCGAACACTAGCAAAAATTACTATGTAAAAAAAGTACCCTTCATACGGTTTTGTAAATCCTTATCGAATCATGTTCTTACACTGACTAAGTACAGGATTTGAAAGGATTTATTTAACAAAACTTTAAAAAGTGTACTTTTTTAAAATAGGAATTTATATATATATATATATATATACATATATAATATAATATAAAATTGAATATATTTTAAACATTTTTACAAAATCTATAAATAATGTTAATGTGTTACTAAGGAAAATGTTTGGAAATATATATATATATATTGAAAAGATGTTTTTGATGATGTTTTGTTCTAAAAATATTAAAATTTTTACATGTATGGTTTAGTGTAATTTTTGCTAAATATTTTAAAAACCAAAACAAGGTTCTAGATCATCATGGTATTAGAATATGTGTTGAAACGGGGATTTCACACAGAGTTATAAATATGCACTGGGTGTTTAAAAAAAAACATAGGTGTTGATATTGGACGTAAAAATTTAACAAACTGCATAAGGTAAAGCTAAGTGAGATTGCACGGTAGGAGAGATTGCGCACATAACGGGTCGGCCTGAAGGAGTAGATTGGGCGCGCTGAGGCTCCAGGTAGTTGTATAACATCTAAAATGGAGAGCCAATATAAATGTAAATGTTGATTGCTTCAAGCGTCTGTGATTAAACTTTTAGAATTTCTATGGAAAGGTAGTATTACAAAATGTTTTTTTAATTAAAAATTCCATATGGACTTAAAAACCATGTGGAATTAAAAATTCCACGTGTTACTTGTAGCAGGTTGCTGCACGAAATTTGCACCATTTACAACAATACGTGCAACGATTGTGAACAGCGACAAAGTAGATCAGCAAAAAAAAATTCAATATGAGAAGGGAATGGACCAATTTTATTTAAACATGTTATCTAGTAAAAACGTTCTTTTGTAATCTTGTCTGGTTTTTGTTTCATTTTTATTATATAATATTTTTTCTTGAAATATATATATATATATATTTTAATTCTTTTTTATTTTTCTGGATTTTTTAGTTATTAAAATGAAATATCCACTCCTAATGCAGAAATATTTGTTTACATAAACCTTACAAAAATGTCATTTAATTGCAATTACAATTTGGAAAATTGTTAAAGTAAATCGATATGTATATTAAATTTTAAAGAATTTTTTTTTTTTTTTTTTTTTTTTTTTTTTTTTTACAAACAAGGATATTAATTGCCAGAAATTTTCTGTATTATAACAGATTTTTTTTTTTTTTTTTTTTACAGTGTAATATATATATATAGGATGAATGTACTGGATTCGTAAACGTTTTGCATTTCCGGTTATGGTGGGATTTACATTATTTTAAAGGCCTTGAACAAAATATTAATTTCATTTAACCGAACAGTCATATGTTTTTACTTTCCAAACATACATATGTAAGGAAAATATTGTAATCATGAAAACATTAGACTTTGAGAATTTGGTGTATTTATATGTTTTGATGTCTCCTGAGATCACTCTAGCTATTTGTATTGTGATGTATGTATGTATGTATATGTGTATGTATGTGAGTAAACACGATAACGTCTAAACGCATTTATCGGTTGAACTGAAAATTGTTACATATAATGTAGGTACCCGTAACACGAACCCTTTTTATTTTGGTGGATCTAGCAGCTATAGTTTTTTTAGAGGGACCTAAAAGAAATGCTTTATTATTATGACCTATAGCGTCAAAATGCCTCATCCTATTGAGCTGAAAATTTATATGTGTGTTATAGGTCACAGTTGCACAAACTGTACAGATTTTGATGAATCTAGAATTGATAAGTTTTTACAGCCATACACTGAAAAATGCATTATCATTATGATCTATGAGCTTAAATTACTTGAATTGCAATAACATTATATGGAGGAAAATACACAAACATCCTATTATAATTTTCTCTTTTGTTTATTTTACGACTTTTCTTGCTTTAATTTATTCATACACTTGTTAATTACGTAATAATCGTATTCAGAAATCCGAGTGCAATCACTCCAGATTTTTTATCCAATATGTATGGTCGTTGTCAAAATTTTGTGGGCACTATAGCTCAAGAAGAAATACAGAAAATCTACTAAATTTAATATTTGGGAAGATCTTCTAATGTACTGCCGCAGATTAAATATTTTGCACCTGTAACCAAGTGGATCGCGCTTCTATAATAAAATTTCTCTACATAAGGAAAGGCTATGTTTTATTTTCTATGGTGCATAAACATTACTAATTACTATATATGTTATGACGATTATAAAAACTCGCAGCGATTGAAATTTGTGATATTGAAATTGTGATATTGAAAATTGCGATGCGGCATTAGATAATATTCTGCGGCAGATTTATAAAGTGTTTAATAATAATATCTAAGCACCTACGAACAAGAATCATATGAAATTTGATGTTTTTTAAATGATTGTTCGAATCTGTGCTAAACCTGTACTAAATGATTTTATAGCCAATCAAAAGACACTATATATACTAAAGCTCTGTGCAGTATTTTACATAATTTTCCCTTTATTATTATTATTATTATCGACATTTAAGTAATATAATTCCACAAAACCTAATAAAATGCATATTAGGTTTTATTTATTTATTTATTATTATTTTTTTATGTGTGTGTGTATTCAAATTGGTACATATTTTGCATAAAGTGACTTTGCTATTATTTATTTTATACTATTTTTCAAATAGTTATATCACAGTCTCTATTGATTAAATTTGCAAAAAACTCACATATTTTTTTTTTTTTTTTTTTTTTTTTTTTTTTTTGTAGTGAGTAGTCATGTTGATTAAATTTCTATGAATGTTTACCACTGTGTGGCACTATAATACAAAATAATACAAATGAAAATTGCGTAATTGCCATAGAATATTTTTTAATGATATTTTATTTATTTAGTTATTGTTATATTATTTTTGTTCAGCATTGGATGTAAAATAATAATTTTACACTATTATACATCCGTAATTATTTAGCGGTTGAGTGTAACTGGATTATTGTTCATCTTTATATTTTGTCATGTGATCTAATCAGCCGTCCATTATTCATCATCGGTAAAAGGCTCAAAAGTATATGAAAAACACTTGAAACTTCTGTATAGCTATTACTTGGATTTTGTTACACCAGTTACGGTAATATGATTTTTGATAATCATCTTTCTTTTACTGATTAAATAAATTTGTTTTCTTTTCACTTACATCTATTAAATACGTCCAACATCTAACTATATTACAGTTAAGAAAAAAAATCATTAAAATTTAAGTACTTTTAAAATCCAATTTTACTATGTTTAATATTCAACAAACATATAAGGATTATATCTTTTTAAAAAAAGAAAGCTTTCTTATCAGAAATCATAAATATTAAGTATGTTCTCATATGTATAACATAAGAATTGAGTTTATGAATACAATTATTATTTTTTTAATATACCGTGGCTACTCTATAGTTTCACCAGCATCCGAGAAGTTGTACTTTGGAACCTGGTAAACGAGAAGTGCTGGATTCGAACACAAGATGCGTTCGAGACCCTGATTGTTCGGTATTTTCCATCTTTTTCTCCAGAACTCAAGTTAATACGAGCTAGGATACATTATAAAACAAAAAAAAAAGTTCATTTCATAGAGACGACCCTAATTTAATGAACCCCTCCACTAATCTTATACGTTTGCACCATAGAAATAATAAGCATACAGTTTGTGGCAATTATATATTTATAGCATGTCTAACAAATGTTTCTGGCAGTTGTCTGCAATAAATAGAAGGTATTATGTATATATATATATATATATATATATATATATATATATATATATATATAAGATATCAAAATAAGATATCGAAATAAGTTTTTAATCATACAATATATTAAAATATGAAGCAAAAATAACTTACAGTCGGCTGCAAAATTATTCGAGCACTAGTAATAATCCTTGCCAAAAAAAAGTACACTTAATACAGCTTTGTTAAATAAATCCTTGTCGAGTCATGTTCTTAGACTGATTAAGAACATGACTCGACAAGGATTTGCTTAGAAAAACAGTCTTAAGTGTACTTTTTAAATATAGGAATTATTGGCTAGTGCTCGAATTATTTTGCAGCCGACTGTATAATAAAAATAACTCGTAATAAGCACTTGAATGGAAAATCTTAACATAGATATTATAAGAGTTTTCCGTCAATTCGGCACGTGTTAACAGCATCCCAGAGAGCTGATATTTTGCTAAAAATTATTTAGGGTCAAATAGAAAAAAAATGGAGGGTATGCATACCGGATTTCAAAAAAAAAAAAAAAAAAAAAAAAAAAAAAAAAAAAAAAAAAATTCTCAGTATGTATGTAAAAAAAGGACACTTAATTCTGTTTTGTTAAATAAATCATTTTCGTATCATGTGCTTAGTCAGTCTAAGAACATTATTCGACAAGGATTTATTTAACAAAACAGAATTAAGTGTATTGTTTTTACATAGGACTTGTTGCTAGCGGTCGAATAGTTTTGTCGAATAGTCTGTATATATATATATATATTAACGTGATATAACGTGCATATATATTAACGTGATAAAAGCTGAGCAACCGATTTAAGACCACTGAAACCACATAGACCAATAACAATAAAATTTCATGAAAATCACCTGTAAAGACTGATTTTTAATTATTGAAACAATTAAATATACATTTTTGATTTTAAAACAATAAATTTTACTTATTGATTTATATATATGTATATATATATGTATATATATATATATATATATATATATATATATATATATATATATATATATATATATATATATATATATATAATTTAACTTCAAACTCATTTAAGTGTTGTTGCCTGTGCATTAAAACGACATGAAACCTAAAACAAAAGATTCAAACAAGCAATGAGAGAATAAACAATTGTATCTATATATAAACTATTTTCTAACAGATGCTTACAATATATGCTTTCATAATTAAAATATTTTTTGAAAGATTATTAAGCTTGCAACCGTATATCATTTCACAGTTACTTTATGTGAAGATTTTTTCCCTATTAATTTGTTATAAACATTTCTCAGTTCATAAATTTGTACTTCAAATTCTCTAAATAATCTTTATTCGTTAATTTAATCTAATTTTTGAAATCATATCTATGAGCGAAAATTTAATATTTCATAGTTCTAAAGCCAATTTGCATAAATTTCTGAAACATAGAAAGTTTTACGATACCGGTTTTCATGAATATCATTATAAATTTCTAAAATCTTTTAAACACGCATTATGTTTTAATAATGAAGGTATTATTTATAAACAACGAGTGACATTTTTGGTGTAGAAATAATGTATCATAATAAGCTTTCCATGTTTGAAAATAAGTTTACTCATAAATATTAAAATGTAAATATAAATTTGCACATATTTGTTTACTTTAAATTTATAAACAGTAAATTTTCAGCTAAATATTTTAGCGATAGTTATATATTTTGTAAGAATATAAAGATAATATTTATTTAAGAATATGAATTATCTTTATCGTAATTTAACCAATTACATTTTCTTTCTTTTAAAGATTCATTTTTTTCCCTCAAGGATTTACAGGCATATATTTTTTCCATTTACTTATACATATAAGAAACATGCTTTAGAATCATGAAAATTATTAATTTTTCTGTTATTGGTTCATTTGAGGATCTTGAGGTGACCAGATCATGATTTGACCATTTCTAGAAAATGTCTGTCTCTGTGTGTATGTGTGTGTGTATTACCAAAATTTTATGAATGCTGGATCGCATAGGCTAATAGACAAAATTCAACATAAGTTTATATTCAGTTCAATCTTGAATTTTGTTGCTGATTAGCATTTAAAATATATCGTCCAACATGCGACGGTTATATAACACAATATCTCTACTTAAAAAAAAAAAAAAAAAAAAAAAAAAAAAAAAAAAAAAAAAACTATATTTCAACTTATTTAGTATATTGTCGCACAAAGTTTTAGATCTAAGATGGACATTATAAAGCACGTATCAGTTTGATAACTAGTAGCTAGATCAGTTTGAATGCATATCGGACGACAGTTAACGTTGGTATTCAGCAAATTTCCCTGTTTACGGGAAGGCAATATCACAGCTTCTATGATATATAAATGCACCAAATTTGATATATATGAATGATATGAAAAAAATATGTTGAATAAATTTGGCATAATATCAGTCGCCATGTGGCGTTGTTATTCAAATATTTGATGTGTCTTGATGCATCTTGATGAAAGTCTTGATGTGTCAGATGGATATTGTTAAAAGTTATACTGATTAAATTTGCATTGTATATCGAACGGCATTAGACGCTAAATTTATTAACTTTCTGTGATTTTTCAGAGGGCTATATAACAGCATTTATTGTTTAATATTGCTCTAAAATACATACGTGAATTTTTATTATAAGGTGTTATGTTGATTAATTAATTGTGTATACACACAATAGAGGGCACGGTTACATAAAAGATACAGAAAAATATGTTGTGGTCAAATCACATTAGTTTAGAGAACGTTTAATAATGTTATAGAGATCCCTCTTTTATCAGATCTCTTTTTTGTAAGTTAATAAACGAATTTACGTTTTGTTCGATGTTTTGGAGTAAGATATTACCTTTTTTTTTTTTTTTTTTTTTTTTTTTGGGGGGGGGGGGGGGGGTATACAATGTCAGTAGTTTTACATTGATGACAGATATTTGCATATCTTCATTATTATATTAAATTTTATCTGGACATATACTTTAGCAAAATATTTAATAAAATAATGACATTTTGTTTTAGTTTCATTTATATCAATTATGCATTAAAAATGTATTACTTATATTGAAATCCCGTGTGTAGAAGTCCATCCTTACTCTATGGCTAGAGTAAGATGCCCCAATAAAATCGAAAAAAAAAAATGTTTATAATGTTTATTTCAACGTTTTTATAATATTTTTGAAGTTACATATACATTTAACATGTACTCAAACGTATTAAATTTTACCAAGAGATTAGTAAATAATCACTATAATTCACTGGAAAATTTACAGAATTATATATTAAAAAAAAAAAAAAAAAAAAAATCTTTGTGTGCTTTTATTTGGAAAAAAAAAAAAAAAAAAAAAAAAAAAAAAATGTGCTTTTTTTCCAAAATTATCTTTTTTATGGGTAAAAATTATGTTAAAAAAATGATTTAATTTAATATTTATCATACATTCATTTTATTTTTATTTAGTTTTTACGACTGTTTAATTCTGAAAATCGTTTTTGAAAATTATAATTGGAAAAACATTCAAAGCTACATTTTTTCAATGAATTTATTAATTATTAAATAAATTAATTTTATCAACGAATATTTTATTTTTTGCTTTACTACGATAGAGTTAAATATAGTTCTGTTATATTCTCTCTCTTTTTATTTATTTATTTATTTTAAACATTTAATTTTATTGGGGGGAAAAAAGAATAACAACGTAATCACACGTATGTTTGAACATAAAATTTGAAAAATGGAGCGAAATGTTTTAACAAAAACACATTAAGTTAATGAATATTTAATCCTAATTTTCTTATAAATGACTATTCATAAATTATGTCTATTGAGAAAACAATTCTTTTTTATTAATTTTGAAAAGGAAAAAAAGGAATTTTAAGTTTAAATATATGGTGTTTGAATTAAAGTATTGCACATTAATTTGTTTGTGAACGTCTTTATTTAATAACAATTCTATAAAAATCTCTAATTTATTACGGTGCATTAAAAATATAATTTGAATTTAAATATAATTATTTTTTTTAAATATTTTAAACTACATTATATTTACGTATTTAAAATAAGCCTTCTAAATTTTTCCTTCTATTTTTTCTTTTTTTTTTTTTTTTTTTTTTTGTAATTTTCATTAGTTTTAAATTGAAGACATATTTTTTAGGTAAATCATAATGTATTTCAAATAACTGATATTGACTACTTATTTTTGATAAAGTGGGTTTATTGCTATCATCTGAATACATAAGAAAAACTATAGGATTCTTGAAAATCTTTCTTAATTATTTTTAGAATGGAAAAATGGAATTTAAATTTAAACATATGGTATCTGAATTAAAGTATTGCACATTAATTTGTTTGTGAACGTTTTTATTTATACATATTTAAATTACACATTCTATTTTTTTTTTTTTTTTTTTTTTTTTTTTTTTTGTGATTTTTGTCAGCTTTAAAATGAAGTCATATTTTTTAGGTTTGTTCGATTTTACGTCGTACTAGTGCTGCGTAATGGGCAACTGACGACGGTCTAGGGCTCACCCCTAGAGGTGGTCCAGAGACAGGCCAGAGACAGAATTTTGATCCTCCATGGAAAGGACATATTTTTTAGGTAAAGCATAATAATTCCTTTCAATTAACTAAAATTGACTACATTCTTTTGGAAAAATGGGTTTATTACTGTCATCTGATTACATAAGAAAATGTATAGGACTCTTGAATATTTTCTTTTTCCAGTTTTCAATGAGTTTACACGTTTTGATATTTCCTGATCACGATTCAACTTATATAAAATGTCGTTGTTTTTGTGTTAGCAAAACTGTGCGAACGTTGTACCTCATAAACAGAAAATCTCGAGTGACTCCACTCGACTTTCCGCACATTCAGTAATTGACAGTTTTGTAGATAAAGTAAAAAAAAGAGGAGTTGTTACAAAAACAAAAGAGATAAAACCAGAATAAAGTGTTTGAGTATTTTTCTCCATATATTACACGATGTTTTATTTAACGCTACTGAACTTTGAGCCCATAGATCATAATGATAAAGAATTTTCGTTGTGTCCCTGTAAAAAACCTATAAATGCTGGATTCACCAAAATGCTTATAGTTAGAGCAACAGTGATTTATAATATTCATATAAATTTTCAGCTCAATTGAATAAGGCGTTTAGATGCTATCGCACTTTAGATGCTATCGCACTTTCCTATACAAATTCACTCAGTAAAAATAATTTATTAAAATTATTATTTAAAAAAAATATCTTCCATGATAATGCAGATGATTTCCATATTAGAGAAGTAGTATAACACTAAATATCCAAAATAAAGTCAATTTTATTCTCAATATTACACTAAATATATATATATATTTGTTAAAAATGAAAAAAATCGATAACTTCGTTTTAAATTATCGCAGGTCTATGGTTCAGCCATTCGTTTTAAAGGTACTCGCGAGCTCTTTTGAAACATACCCATCATGAAAATTTACTCCCCTCGATGGGGAAATTCCACCCCCAGGAAGGGGGGTGAGAAGGCGAGGCTCCTACACATACAAAAATATTTTCCCAGTTGACTATCTCTATTATAAATAATTCTGGTAAATTTCATAATGATTATTAAAAAATAATTCTCTTTATGCACATTTATACAAAATTTTGTACTATACCACCATGTTAAAAATTTAGAAAAAGCGGGATGGCAATGCAACCTGTAAGACAATTTTTACCAAAAGTTGATAGGCACTAATTTATGTTAAGGTGGAACTACATACCAATTTGTATGAAATTCTGTGAAGTACTTCCTGAGATACAGTTGCCATAAAAGTCTGTCGCACACACACAGAGTCTGACAGACAAACAGACAGACATTTTCTAAAAATTGTCAAATCGTGTTCTACAGCTCTCAAAGCGTGTAAATCCATCAAAAACCCGAGGTCGAAAATTTTTACGAATCCAATACTTTCTTCTATTGAATATAGAAGAAAGTAAAAATTTGGTCCCACAGGCCATAATGATAAAGAATTTTTCTTTGTGACCCTGTAAAAAAACTGTAAGTGCTAAATTCACCAAAATCTATACAGTTCATGCAACTGTGACCTATAACATGTGTACAATTTTTTTGTTCATATTAAATAAGCGTTTAGACGCTATCGCACTTTTAAAAGTTTAGCCCCATACGCCATAATGATAAAGAATTTTTCTTTGTGTCGCTGTAAAAAAACTGTAAGTGCCAGATTCTCCAAACTCTATACAGATTGAGTAACTGTGACCTATAATATGTGTATAAATTTTTTGCTCAATTGAATAAGTCGTTTAGATGCTATCGCACTTTTAAGATTTTGGTCCCATACACCATAATGATAAAGATTTTTTCTTTGTGTCCCTGTAAAAAAACTATAAGTGCTAGATTCACCAAAATCTATAGGGTTCGTACTATGGTGACTTACAATATACACACCAACTTTCAGCTTATTCGAACGAAGTGTTTAGACGCTAGCGTGTTCACTCACAGACATATACACACACACACATACATACACACACATACATACATCATCTATATAAATAAAGAGAAGTGTCTGTGTGTCTGTGTGTCTGTGTGTGTGTCTGCGCTCTGGTGCTCACACTACTAATCGCAGAGCCTCCAAATTTGGCATATAGGTACCTGGGACCCTGCAGGTGTGCACCTCATCGAGATTTTTTCGAATTGCGAATTTGAATTTTTTAAATTAATGTTTTTTCGAATTTAAATATTGGCTTCAATGTTTCATTTTTTAGAAATTTGTTTCGTTTCAAAAGTCTGCGTATCTAAGCAACGGCTATTAAACTATTTATTTATTTAAATTCATTTGAGGAAGAAATCTTTTTTATTATATTTATTGAAATCAAATAGTTATTCACATACAGTAGAAAAAATTAAACATATTAAATTTTTAGATTTTAGTCCATTGATCCCCCTAGCAACAGCTATTATATTTTTTATTATTTTTGGGTCTTCGAAATTAATTTTTTAAAATTATTATTATTATTAATTATATTGTTTTAGATTTTATTCTTTGATTTTATTTTGTTTCATTTTCCTAAACTTACAATCGTCTGCGTATCTTAGCAACGGCTATTACACTAATTATTTATTTAAATTCGTTTAAAAGCGAAATCTTTTATTTTATTTTATTTAGTTTTATTTATTTATTTTTTAATTCATTTTATTTATTGTAATCAAATAGTAGTATGCATGCAATAGAAAAAAATTAAACATATTAAATTTTTAGATTTTGTCCATTAATTTCTCTAGCAACAGCTATTATACTTTTCATTATTTTTTGAATTGTGGAATTTAAGTTTTTTAATCTTTTTAGAATTTATCCGTTGATTTTTCTGCTTTTTTTTCGAAACTTATTCTTTTCTTTTAATCGTCTGCGTATCTAAGCAACGGCTATATAACTTTTTTGTTAGTTATGATTAATTAATTAAATTAAACTTATTTATTTTTAAATTTAGTTCAAATAATTATGGATTAAACTTTTAAATATTTATTTTAGTTAAAATTTATGATAGTGCAGTTTTTCTTTATATTATTCACTTTTTATTTATTTAATTAATGCAATGAATAATTTTTTTAAGACAGCTGTATATGTGGAACAATAAAAATTCGTTACAAAGGGAAATATCGTTTGCTCCCATAGCAACGGTTACTATAGATATATATTTTTCTTTTTGCGTTTTAACTCGGTGTTCTATTTACAAACGTTCTTTCATTATAATTGACTGCATGTCGTTTTCATACGCACTTCTTATAAATACTTCGATTTTATCGTTTATAATTTAATTTAAATTACTAAAATGCCTCCCCCGAAGAAAAAAAAAAGTCTGAGAAATAACAGAACTGAAGATCGAGAAAGACATCGAAGGATCAGATGAACAGAGACAAGAAAGATTAGAACGTAATAGAATTTCAACATTCCAGTCAAGAGAAATGGAGACAGATGAACAGAGAAAAGGAAGATTACAGCGTAATAGAATTTCAACATTACAGTCAAGAGAAATAGAGACAGATGAACAGAGACAAGGAAGACTAGATCGTGATAGAATTTCAACGTTTCGATCAAGAGAAATTGAGACAGATGTACAGAGACAAGAAAGATTAGAACGTAATAGAATTTCAACATTCCAGTCAAGAGAAATGGAGACAGATGAACAGAGACAAGGAAGATTACAGCGTAATAGAATTTCAACATTACAGTCAAGAGAAATGGAGACAGATGAACAGAGGCAAGAAAGATTGGATCGTGATAGAATTTCAACGTTTCGATCAAGAGAAATTGAGACAGATGAACAGAGACAAGGAAGATTACAGCGTAATAGAATTTCAACATTCCAGTCAAGAGAAATGGAGACAGATGAACAGAGAGAAGGAAGATTAGAGCGTGATAGGATTTCAAGAGTGCAATCTAGGTGGACTGACTGGGGAGATAAAGAAAATGCAGCATTTTCTTATAATCCATTAATAGATTACACCTCAGATTCATCATGCACAATTGGTACTATGACTACAGATTGCACATTTTGTCAAGCTTTTAAAGGGAAAGATGAATGTCCAGGTATGTGTTACAGTGGAGGTAAAATCCAACTGCCACCACTCTCTGACCCTCCAGAACCGCTTCATACTTTGTTATCTACAGATTCCTCAGATGCAAAGCATTTTCAGTGTAACATAAGAGCTTATAATTCATGTTTCCAAATGGCATCTTTTGGAACAACAAAGCAAATACGAGAACCAGGATACATGCCTACATTCAAGATAGAAGGACAGGTATATCATAAAATTGGAAGCCTTCAACCTTTAGGGAAAGAACAACCAAAGTTTCTACAGATTTATTTTGTTGAAGACAGCATTCTACAAGCTGAAAAACGTTGCGTAAAGAATCAAAATACAAAATTTGAATTGGTATTGCAGCTGCAAGAAGTGTTTCATCGAGAAAACAGCTATATCAACAGTTTTAAATTAGCTATGGAAAATATTACACCAACAATATCTTTGCGTATTTTAGCAGATAAAACTCCACCTGGTGAGGTGAGCACGATAGACGTTTCAACACGCCAATGACATCAGAAGTTGCAATAATTAGGTCAGGAGAACAAAGTGGAAGCAGAGATATAATACTAGAAACTAGAAGTCATACTATTCAGAAGATTGCTGAAACTCACAGATCCTACGATGCCTTACAATATCCAAGAAGATGGATATCATTTTGCACTATTTCAGACTAACCCAGCTACACGAACGCTCACTGGAAAAAAAAAATTCAGCGATGGATTTTTATGCATTCAGAATGATGGTCCGTTCTTCAAATTTCAATTTACTCTTGCGAGGAAAGCAACTTTTTCCACAGTTCGTAGTGGACATGTTTGCTAAAATTGAATCTGAAAGACTCAGGTATATTCGAATGAATCAGAAATCTCTGAGGGTAGACAATTATGTTCATTTGAGGGATGCTATTCTCAATGATGGCAATACTGCTGACATTGGACAAGTGGTCATATTGCCTTCAAGCTTTACTGGTAGTCCCCGGTATATGCAGGAACGTACACAGGATGCTATGGCATACGTTAGGAATTATGGTCGTCCTGACCTTTTCATAACTTTTACATGCAATCCATGTGGTCAGAAATTAGTGATGAACTATTTTCTGGACAGAAGCCTCACGACCGTCACGATTTATTAGCTAGAGTGTTTCATTTAAAACTAAAAGTTTTCATGAATCTAATCACAAAAGCAAAAATTTTTGGTAAAGTTAGGTGTTTTATATGTACCATAGAATGGCAAAAGCGGGGACTTCCTCATGCTCACATTTTAATATGGCTAGAAAATATTTTACATGCTGACAAAGTTGATAGCTTTATCAGTGCAGAAATTCCAAATCCGGATGAAGACCCGAGCTTATTTAGTGTTGTAACAACGCAGATGG
The DNA here is from genome assembly GCA_963930645.1 of Salticus scenicus. Taxonomy (NCBI): domain Eukaryota; kingdom Metazoa; phylum Arthropoda; class Arachnida; order Araneae; family Salticidae; genus Salticus; species Salticus scenicus. The sequence continues at coordinate 92,481,849 of OZ005652.1, forward strand.
TACATGGTCCATGCGAAATATTAATCCACGTTCTCCTTGCATGAAAAATGGAAAATGCACGAAGAGATATCCACGTCAGTTCTTAAAAGAAACACAAACGGGTCAAGATGGATACCCATTGTATCGACGCCGAAGTATAGAAGACGGTGGTTTTACAGGCAACATCACTATTCGAGGCTCATCCGTTGTGGTTGATAATACACGGATTGTTCCATATTGTCCACTGTTATCAAAAATTTTCAGTGCCCATATCAATGTCGAATTCTGCAATTCTGTTAAATCCATTAAGTATATTTGCAAATATGTGCACAAAGGAGCGGACATGGCTGTTTACGAAGTAGCCAATAATGAAAATGATCAAGATGAGGTTCGTCAGTATGAAATAGGGAGATATATAAGTAGTAATGAGGCTGTTTGGAGAATACTTGATTTTCCAATACACAAGCACCAACCAGCAGTTATGCACTTATGTGCCCATCTAGAAAACGGATGTAGAGTCTTTTTTAATACAGAAAATGCAGCTGAACGTGCAAGAATACCTCCACAAACAACACTAACAGCTTTCTTCGGGTTGTGTTCAGAAGACGAGTTTGCACGAACACTATTGAGTGTTCGTGCATGAACAATTCTGAGTGTTTTCACCTACGATTGTTATTGCATGAAGTTCATGGTCCAACTTCTTTTAAAAATCTGAGAACAGTTGGTGACACGGTTTGCGCAACCTACAAAGAAGCTTGCCAACTTAGAGGACTTCTACAAAATGATGACCACTGGAATATAACTCTACAAGAAGCAGCTTTAACTCGGTCACCAAAAATGTTACGTAACCTTTTTTCTATTATGTTGTTAACATGCTCAATGTCTAATCCTCTACAGTTATGGAATAACCATAAAGAACGTATGTCTGAAGATATACTTCATGAAATTCAACTTCAACAAGATAACAGAAATCTTAATTATACTGATTCTATCTTCAATAAAATCCTAATCATGATTGAGGACAAGATATTATCTTTAGGCGGATGTAGTTTAGAAACTTATGGCTTGCCAGAATGTACACGAGACCAATTCTCAGTATTACATAATGAACTGCACGGAGAATCAAAGTACAACAGAGAACAGCTTGCACAATATTTAGAACAAAATGAATCAAAACTGGTTCCGGATCAAAAAGAAGCATGTGAAAAAATTATGACAGCAGTTTGTACACAGAATGGCGGTATATTTTTCTTGGATGCTCCTGGTGGTATAGGAAAAACGTTTCTCATTAACCTACTTTTGGCCAAAGTACGTTTCAGAAATGAAATTGCTTTGGCTGTTGCTTCATCCGGTATTGCAGCTACGCTCTTGACGGGAGGTACAACAGCTCATTCTGCCTTTAAATTACCTCTGAATCTAGCAATTTCAGAGACACCTACTTGCAATATATCGAAGGGATCAAATAAGGCGAAATTCCTTCAGAAATGCAAGCTTATTATATGGGATGAGTGTACCATGTCTCATAAAGCTGCATTTGAAGCCTTAGATATCACTTTAAGAGATCTCAGACGCAACAACATAATAATGGGAGGTATCGTATTGGTATTATCTGGTGATTTTCGACAAACATTGCCAATTATTCCCCGTGGAACAAGAGCTGTTGAAATAAAGGCATGTATAAAATCTTCTTATATTTGGGATAGCATAAAAAGGCTAAAATTAACAACGAATATGAGAGTTTATCTTAATACAGATCCTTCATCGCAAGACTTTTCTGATATACTTCTAAAGATTGGTAATGGCACTATTATTTGCAATGAAGACGGTTTCATATCAGTTGAAAATATTGGAAGAGCTGTACAGACCCAAGAAGAACTGAAACGAGCAGTTTTTCCAAATTTACCTCAGTACTTTGCAAACCCTACTTGGCTGAGTGAACGAGCCATACTTGCTGCAACCAACGATGCTGTTAATTCCACCAACCAGCAACTGCTATTACTATTACCAGGTAAAATGCATATTTACAAGTCTATTGACACAACATGCGATTGAGATCACGTTATCCATTAACAAACTGAGTTCTTGAACTCGCTTGAATTACCTGGAGTACCATCACATATATTACAACTCAAAGTTGGCGCACCCATCATGCTTCTAAGAAATTTAGATCCACCTTCATTGTGTAACGGAACTAGATTAATTATTAAGGAATTATTGCCAAATGTTATTAAAGCCACTGTTACGACAGGATTCTGTGCTGGTCAAGACGTCCTCATACCGAAAATACCCATTATACCTTCAGATGTACCATTTAACTTTAAACGCATTCAGTTCCCCATTCGTTTGTGTTTTGCAATGACAATAAATAAAGCACAAGGACAGTCTCTAAAAACTGTTGGATTTAATTTACAAAATCCATGTTTCTCGCATGGATAATTGTATGTTGGATGCTCTCGAGTTGGAAATAAGGAAAATCTTTATATTTTAGCTCCGAACAGAAGGACCATCAATATTGTATACCCAGAGGCTCTCCAAGGACAAATATTATGAAGGGTAAGTATCTTTTGAAATTGTGCTTGATTTTTTTTTTAATTAAAAGTGTTTATTTATTATATAACTTCAACTTTTATTTTTCAATGTAAATATGGTTTTTACGCATACATACATTTGATACTATATTTATATATTGTATATATATATGTATTGCACATATTTTTTTGTGTTGTATATCATATCCTACTACGTATTATATATATATTATTATTTATTGCAAATGTACATACCATATTTATATATTGTACATATATGTTTTACACATATCATTTTTGTATTGTATATCATATCATACTATGTATTGTATATATATATATTATAATTTATTTATTGCAATGGTATATATATTATTATTTATTGCAAATGTAGCAAATGTACTATGTATTGCAAATGCCAATACAAAATGGGTACTGGATGACAGTGTGTAGTAATTCACGTGTTGCTTTGTCACATGATCTACACTGTAAAAAGCAGCGAAGTTTTCTCTTCTATTTGTTGTAGAGGGTCTGCCCAGCTAGGCGGGCAAAGCCCGCCTAGTCGTAAATATAGTGAAAACGGACTCAGGGGACTTCAAAACGTATAGAAACATCGAAATCTCGAATTCGGATTTTTGACATGATTACAATACTTTCCTCACTATAGTGTTCGGAAATTAAAAAGACTGAATTCAATCAAACTTGCTCTCTGGTCGCAACATGTTTTGAATTGGGGAAGATTAGCTTTGGGGTTAGATCACTAAACAGTTGTCGCTGCCACACATCGATTTCTTCTGATTTCAGTCAAACTCTTCATCTAGAGTGAACCAAACATAGTATAATAGATATGTAAAAGTCTGCTAATTCAAACTCGAGTTATATCGGTCTTTTCTGCTGTATGCTATTCTTGAATTTAATCCCATTTTCTCGAAGACTATATTTATACTTCTATAATGTATAAATGTACATCTGAACTTCTGTTGTGTATAAACGCACCAAACATGATATATGAGATAAATATTACTTAAAACTGCGCTGTTTCATTTTGAATGCATATCAGACGAAAGGGCGCTGCCTTGTCGCATTTTAATTCTGTTTACGAGGAGGAAACATCGCTTTTTATGATATATAAATGCACAAAGCTCAGTATGTGACATAGATAATATCTAAAATCACATTGATTCAATTTAGGTGTATACTGGACAAATGTTGACGCTTCTAAAAGCTGCTTCAGCAGCAATGTTATATATATGCAACAAACTGGCTATTTAAGTTGCATGCTATAAAAAAATATCTTATTCAAGCTAGGTGAATACTGCCCGAGACGTGCAGCTACTATGACTTTTTCCGATTTTCTAAATAGCTTTATTTCCACATCTATTGGTAAAAATGTCTCCAGATTTCATTTATAAATTGTTCATAGTGAGAAAAGTATAGCAGTGCAATTTTTTACCGATATATATATGCAATTTTATTCAACATTATTTATATATATTCTATCACTCACACCAAGTTTGGAGTATTTATATATAAAATCTGGAATGTAGCGTTAAATTTTAGAAAAGGATTAAATTTTAGCAAAGAAGCGCTACCTGTCGGCTAATATGGTCCCCAAGTGGCATCAGCATTTTTTTTTTACATAATTTATAAAGTGTCGATAACTAAAATGACAAACAACTGAACTGTTCAAAGTGTTCCGTAGCGCGATTTAATTCTGAGAATGGCAACAAATTTTCCAGGAATATTAATGCAGATTGGAAACAAAGGGTTCCGCGAAACAAATTCCAAAAGTCATCACTGAAGTAAAATGTGAAGCTGTGAAATAGAAAAGAGAGTTTTATAAAATCCACAATCAATGCTCAAATAAAATCACCTTTTATTTATCACATTCAAATGAGATTCAATGTAGCCACTATTTCTGTGGATCACAGTTGCATTCTGTGCACAAGTTTCAATACAGCACAAAGTAAAATGTTTGCAGGAATCTTCTGTACAGTCCATGATATATTATCCTACAACATATACAGGTCTGAGAAAACTCCTTGATAGACCTTGTACTTCAGATAACCCTATAGCCAAAAGTCTCATGGGGTAAGATCAGGGAGCCAAGGTGAAAATACTGTTGGAAAGAATCAGCTAATGTCTTTTTTTATTTTTAATATCTGTCATAGAAGTTTCTGCATTTGGAAAGCAATGTGTAGGAGGAGCTCCATTTTGCATGAAGATAAATTTCACCAGCTGTTCTCTTTACTGAAGGGCCGGAAGATCAAAATTGTTTAAGGTGCGATGAAATTTTTCTCCGGCAACACAAGAAGTTACCGATCCTGTCGGGGTAATATTCTCATAAAATAATGGATCTATAATCATTTCCACTGTTAAAACATGCCAAACATTTACCTTTGATAAATGTAAAGTAATTTTCTTTGAATGCATTTAGTGATTTGGAATTCCAAATTCGGGTATTGAAAGTATTTACAGTTTCCTTCAGATAATAGTTAATATCATCTCACCATTTCAAGTTGAATTATCATCCAAATTCATTTACGCAAGAAGGATGAGAGGAAATGCCATTCCCTTATCATCATCGTTGTAAAGTAACTCTTGTTCATGACTCGTCTTATACGGGTGAAAATGGATAATATTACGTAAAGTTTTACATACAGTAAGCTAAGACATATCGAGACTCCGAGCTACCACTGAGCAATAGAAGTGGCAACATTAGCTTCTGCTCTGTCGACCATCTCCGTGGTAATTTGTACGACTGTATCCTGTGGTATAAGTTTTCGTCCTCTTGACTGAACAGTGTCGTCTCTTAACTAAAGCTTCAGAGAGACTGTTTTTTCAAACTTCGCAAAACATTTAACATCCTTTCATGTATTTTAATCTGCATTTACTGGAAACATGTTATGTTTTTCAAATTTTATGAATTACACTCACGTTTGAGAAAATTGCAACATCATGAAGGAATGATACGATTGAACTGATATTTTCAGCAAATGTAAATTATAGTGTGTTAAGCAAATTATTCACACTTCAGTGTCACCATGTATTCGTGGTGACACTGAAGCAGCGCCCTCTGAATCAGTGCCCTCTGAAGCAGCGCCCTCTGAACTACTGCTGAAACTATATACATGAGAACTGCAGTGGGACGTTGAAAATAGTTTATGCTTACCTACTCGTGGTAAACCTTAAGTGAGACATCACAATGGCTTTTTGACTAATGAAGGTGACTTTTCTACGAATTACGGAGTTTTAAAGAGAGAGAGGGGCATTGGCCTTCGTCAAGGAATATTTTCATATTATGCAATAACAACTCATGTGCAACGTAACAGCAGCATAGGGATGCGAGATTGAAAGCAGTGCTCGGAATTCCGGGTGTGGACTTCGAAATCAACGCGCGGTCAGCGCGTGCATAGATGCCGTCAACGCGCGATGATAGGCATCTGCTCTGAATCGCGCTGATGGACCGTACAACTTCCTCTAGACAGTTGACAGCGCTTTTTCCACTGCTACAAGTGTATCAATAATTGTTTCATCAATCCGTCAAAGTCTATTACTCCGTAGGCTGTCTGCAATAATTCCATTATACAGGAACCCTCCACGCAAAACCATCGAGACATGCGGCTGCAAAGGTCTCATTGACATAGAGCCTTGCGTTCAGATTGGTAGCAAGTGGTTATTTCTGATGAAACCCACTTTAATGTGATACCATGTGATACCACTTTACGTGATACCATGATAGCCGCATTTGTGTTACACGTTATACCGGTATACGCAATCTTCCGGATTGCATTACCAAATGCTATAATGGACGAGCATTTGGTGTTATGATCTGGGTAGCGATTGCGTATCATGGACGATCTTAGGTGCTAATTGCAGGTACTCTTAACTACAAATGTTGGTATTCTTAATATTGCGGGTATTACTTATTTGTGATTTATTTGTGGGAAATCTTAACAGCAACAGGTACATCAGGGAATTGCTCAAGTCCGAAATCGTTCCTTTCTTTCAATTCATTCCTCGAGGTATCTTTCAACAGGGTAATGTACGCCTATAAGTTGCAAGGAATGTTCAATATTTCTTCTCAGTAGTAAACATCCAGCTTCTTAGTTAACCAGCTTATTTGAGCCAGACATGTCGCTTACTGAACATGTGTATAATTTCGTTGGCCGGCGTCTCGCTCGTTATCCTCGTTCTGCAGCTTCTACAGATGAACTTAGGTTATGCATACAAACAATATGGAATGCTCTTCCCCAGACAGACTTTCAAAAGTCTGTTTACCTCTATGCTATATATTTTTCATTTTTATTTATTCTATTTTATTTATTTTTATTTTTTTGTCTTTGAAAACTTAATAATTTATTTGTACAGATATCAGTCGTTTTTGTATTAAATTGCATTAATTTCCGACAATTTCTTCATGGGGATTGAAATTTTCTCGAACATGAATGTATTATTATTATTATTAATTATTATTGTTATTATTATTTATTTGATAATACCTTTCTTTTCGAAGTTAAATTGAATCTTCTGCTGTCTTGAATAGCGCAGTAAAAATTTGCTTTTAAATAAATGTTTAAATGTGAAATATTAATATAAAAGACTATTCTGTGTGTAAATATAGATTTTTGTCCCCTTAATTGTTCATCTTAATAAAAAGATAGCATATTTTTCTAAAATCGCCTAAAGTTATTTTATTTATCTTCCAAAAAACAGAATCTCGCAGAAATATAGATTCAAACAATTATAATTAAACCATAACGTAAGTTGTCCCTGCACACTAATAGCAACATTAAAAAAAAAGTTTTTTTTAACTCAAGGAACAATTTAAATAACAACTCTCTTATGTAAAACAATAAGTAAAACTGAGCAAATTATTTTTATACATTCATTAAAACTTCGTCCCTGCAAAATATACCAGAAGTATTATTTAGTAATCAATTTTGCTATTTATTCCATAGATTACTTTTTACTTAGCATTAAAATATTATTATTTATTTTCGTTGTATTATTATTAAAAGATGTATTCTATTTATAGCATATTTTCCAATAAATAAATTCTAATTTTTTTTTTTTTTTTTTTTTTTTTTTTTTAAGGTGCATGCCTTTAAAATGATAATTAAGGGTATTATATGTCTTAGAAAGGATATGATTATAGGTCTTCTTCTAGCAAAATACCCTTTTTAAATTTTATTAGTGTCTTTTATGAGAATAATTTTTATGTTCTGGATTTAACTTTATTATTTAGGAATTTCTGTGCATAATTTTGAACATACCAAAAAAATTAATTACATATCTTGTAAGTTTACATTATCCTTAAGTTATACTTATCTTCTTTTAGAAATATTTTGTTTAAACATAATAATCTCCAGCTATAAAGAAAATTAGAGATATTAGAAAATATCTATATTATCCTTAAGGGGGTAATTAACATAGGCGTATAAAACTTGTTGGCTCGGAAAAAAAAAAAAAAAAGATTATTTATTGGAATTCTAGATTTTTTCACCAGTTTTCAGTAACAAGCTGAAAATTCAAGTATGTACGGTTTAGAAATTATTGGATTTTTAATTAGATGAAACGTTTTGTAACTCCAGATGAAAGAAATTATAAATAATATTAGTTGTTTTCTTGTAATATTAGTCAGCACTGATTAGTTATATAATTATTTATTTTTATTTTTTACGTTTATAATAATTCTCACAATAAATTATTCAGTTTTTATATATACTACATTCACCACAACTTTCAGTGAGATTTTAAAAATATGTTTTGTTAACTATGTAATGAACCTTAACGTCCATATATTGTTCTATGCAGATAAATGTTTGTTTTCAATAAAAAATGATTCTTTTTTTTTTTCTTCTAAGTTCGAATAAAAATCTTTTATAGTGTTTGTATTTCATTTATTTTCCTTTATTGTTAAATTTATTTCGTTTTCATATAGGTAGGCATTAATAACTGTTACTTTTCAGTTTACGCTTACAGATGTACAGATATTTACCTATAGATGCATATAATAATTTATTAAATGCTCCTGATGATTCTTGTATATTGTATGCTTTAATATTTTGGGTTTTGTTTTTCTTTCCTTCTTCTTCTTCTTACATAATTTTTTTGTTTCTTCCTGTGATATTTTTCGTTTCTTCTTCCGATGTGTTTGAAAAAAATTTCATAAGAATACTGTATTCAAATTCAGCAAAAATAAAGACAATGCGGTGATTTTCTTTAGTTAGTTTTGAGAAAGAAAGATGAGATAGATATCACTTGACTAATAATAGCCTATAGTCAAGAAAAGATTTTTTTTATTATTATTAAGAACCATTTACCTATTAAAAGTTACATATTTTTTTTTCTTTTTTTATTACAATTTTTGACGTATTATTTGAATTTATTACATCACAAAACTCTAAAAAGTATACAGTATATCCACTATATATTATCTTAAAACTTTCGTAGAATAGTAAAAGTAAATAGTTAATGGTTTCATCCAAAAAATTTAAAATTAAAGCAAAGATAATATGATTATTTTATTGATCCCTAGAGTCATTTTATAAAAATGGTAAGTAAAAAATAAAATATTACATCAGAATGTCTAGGTTTCAAGTGCATACAAATTCAAATAAATTGCTCTCTGGAAAATAAAATTCAATGAAATTTTAACTAGATAAATTCAGGAAAATCTACAACGTCTTGAATGCCAAAGAAAATAATGGAACAGGAAACAGATGTTTTGGTAGCATTTAGCGCACCATCATCAGTGTATAAAGAGAAGTGCTTCTGTTTATAAAAAGGAATCGGATTCCAGTCAACCAGTAGAATTAATCGGAATGTGGAGCATTAGACAATAGGAAATTTAACCTAGTTCTAATAGTCGATTGGAATCCGATTCCTTTCTTATAGACAAGAACACTTTTATTTTGTCATTCACTGATACGCTAAATATTACTAAAAACAGCTGTTTGCTTTTTTTGGCGTTCAATAAGTTGAAGGTTTTCTGTGTTCAGGTATCTAGTGCTAAGTCTCTTTTTAATATTTTTTTACTAGAGCTACCATTACATCAAAAAATAAGTTTTTTTTTCTTTTTTTTTTCTTTCTTTTTCTAATTAGAAGTTGAAACTCCCAGCAGAATGGCATCTAATAGATCTTTCTTCGATATGTTCGAATATGGAAATTAGGATGTGCATTTTTTATGACTGTATAAAGAATATAAACATCACATTTTCTTTCTTTAACTTATATAAAGTCAAATAAACTTAATAAATGGCTAATATACAGAACGCCCTAATAAATGATCCGCCAATTTCGGCTTAAGACATTTTTTCAAATATCCAGAAAATTACTGGGAACATTATCCCTGAACTTCAAGAGTGTGAAACATGTGTTATTCCCCCATCAGAAGCTTTGTCCCAAAGACAAAAAAAAAAAAAAAAAAAAAAAAAAAAAAAAAAAAAACAGAATGTTTGATGTCTTCATTTAAAGAATAATATTTGAAATTCGATGTAATTGTAGCATAGTATTTTTCGGCTTCTATTTATACGCACACACAGATGTTCATATATATATATATATATATTTGTCCTTAATCTTTATCTGAATAGCACTTAAATTTATATGATAAAAATGTTTTATTGAAAAAAAAATGTCCATTTTTAAATTTGAAAAAAAAAAAAAAAAAAGAAAGAAATGCAAGATATCTAACGCAATGCAATGTCATTTTTAGGAAATTTTATGCAATAAATTAAAAGCATTATACAGCAATTAGAATATAGAAAAATTAATAATCTAATAAAATTTAAGGACATTTTTGGTGATAAAAATGTTAATTACGTATATGCAAGTGCTAACGAAATTTCCCTTACATATTTTCTTAGATAAATATAATGAGCTATTTATAGGGAATATCTAAGCAAATACCGTGAAAAAAAAATCGTAGACAGTATAATTCAAACTTTAAACATTTACATATGTTACCATTTTATATTTTATTAAAACTAGAATTGGTTTATAAACCATTAGAAATTCCTCTATATTTTATTTTTATTTTTAATTTTAATTTTAATTTATACATTTATTGTTTTTATGCAAATTCAAGTACTACAAATTATTTATTAAAATTGCTATTTATTAAAATTATTTTTCAAGATCATTACTGTCGATAAATTTGTTTTAAATTATCACATATTTAAGGTTAGACCAACTATTTTAATGGTATTGGCGGGTTCTTTTGAAATATTAAAATGATCTTGAATATTTACACCTCCCATAGAGGGGTACTTCCTCCCCCCAGGAAGGAAAAGTTTTTTTTTTATATGCAGACATTTATTTTTTATTATTGCTCTTATCAATATTTGTTATTAATTCTTCAAAACTAATTCTCATTGTGTACATTTATACTGAGTTTTGTACTACACTGCATATTAATAAATAGGACAAAATGGGATGGCAGCGCCACTTGTCAGTTAATGGATCACTATAGTAATTAGTACCAATTTATGTTAAGTTCCAACAAAATAACAAGTTTGGTTAAATTTCGTCCATTGGTTCATGAAGTATAGCGGGCACAACAAATTTTATACACACATAGAGACACATACACAGACTGACAGACAACTTCTAAAACTAGTCAGATCATGCTGAAGACAACTCAAAATTAGTAAATTAGTCGAAAATCGGAGGGGGTCAGGAATTCCTAGCTGGGTCATGATATATATTAAGTAACAAAAACAAGTATAATAGAAAAACTAGTTGGCATAGGTGGACTCTGCTCAGTTCCCCATCATATCTATGTTCTCAGAAATTTCTAGTGCGAGACATATTACTAGTGGATCTGCAGATCAGGAGCCTCAACGTCCTATTTGCATCAGACATTATTCAATAGGTCATTTTTATTTATTCCTTATTATATAATAGTATATATTGATTCGATCGACTTATTACCAAAATCAAATACATTCCTGAGGGGGGCGGCAGCCCCCCTCAACCCCCCGCTGTATCTCTCTTTGTATACCTATTTGTATCTGATATAAAGTGTTACGAAATTGTAAATAATTGCATTTATTTTTGTATAAATTCTTTCAAAGAGGTTTAGTAAGTTGATAAAATGCTAATTTTGTGCCTTTATAGTCGTTTTAGCGTTAAAATAGCCAAATTTTCCTTTAAAAACGCATTAAAAAGCTCCTATAAGGGAAGAAATGAATTTGGCGCCAAATTTGGCGACTATTTCCCTCCTTGGCGATTTTTTTGGCGATCTTGGCGAGAAAATTCTTATTAGGGATATACCAAATATGGAAGCTCTAATCTCATTGGCTGATGTGATACGAGAATTTTCCAGAACAGTCTGTTTTAAATAGAAAAGTATAAAAGGAGCATTATTTTCGCCAAGGCGGTCAGTCTCAGATCTATATCAGTTTCGTCAAATGCTTGCTCAATGGGCTCATGAATATGTGTACCAAATTGCAAGTCAACAGCGTTATTTTGGGGGCCGCTATCGCGGTACATACAAATTCTTCCCATAGGCCATAATGGTAAAAAAAACTTTGGCGTGTCCCTGTACACGAACTTACAAATGGAATGCACACCGAAAACTATACAGCTAATTTCGTGGGCATCATGAACATGTGTACAAAATTTCAAGTCAATAGCGTGTTTTTTGCGGCCGCTATCGCATGACAGACAGACAGACAGACGGAATCCAAAATCCTTTTGAGTCTCAACAGAGGGCCTCCATTCACATTTCGGCAAAAATTGGAAGTCAATAGCTTGATTTTTGCGGTGGCTATCGCGGTACATACAGATTCTTCCCATAGGCCCTAATCATAAAAAATCTTTGGCGTGTCCCTGTACACGAACTGCAAATGGAATACACACCTAAAACTGTACAGCTGATTCCGTTGGGCTCATGAACACGTGTACCAAATTGCAAGTCAATAGCGTGATTTTTGTGGCCGCTATCGCGGTACATACAATTTCCTCTCATAGGCCGTAATGATAAGAAAAATTTTGGCGTGTCCCTGTACACAAATTACAAATGGGATACACACCCAAAACTAAACAGCAGATTTCGCGGGGCACATGAACACGTGTACCAAATTGCAAGTCAATAGCGTGATTTTTGTGGCCGCTATCGTGATACATATAAATTTCTCCCATAGGCCGTAATGATAAGAAAACCTTTGGCGTGTCCCTGTATACGAACTACAAATGGAATACATACAAAAAACTATACAGCTGATTTCGTGGGGCTCATGAACATGTGTACCAAATTTCAAGTAAATAGCGCTTTTTTGGCGTCCGCTATCGCGCGACAGACAGACAGACAGACACAGCCCAAAACCGTTTTAGATAGATACACCCATATATATATACTGTACATTCATTAAACGAATAATAATAATAATAACTAGCGGGTCAGTATTTTCAAATGAATCACTAAAATTAATGAATCGCTAACAGTAACTTTTAGTGTTAAGAAAAGAAATTAAAAACGTATGAATCATATATGATTGGGTAAAAAGTCGGCCCTGGACCCCACTGCCTTCGGCAGCGCAGTCCCGTGCGCGCTGCGCGCGCACAACTTAAGGGATACACTTCGGCAATAATGTTAAAAGAAATCAATTTGACCAAAGCTTCATACAGTGACAGAATGAAATCCCCGCCTAATATGCTATCCACCGTTCATTTCGATATATTTATCTTATTCTAATCTATTAATTTATTTTATCAGGGTCAATTTCGTTGTTTAGTTTTCATGCTACTATTTCCAATGCAATAATCCTCAAATTCATATTTATATGAAAAATTTACAATTTCGCTATGTTGATAAAATCGTTGATAAAAATTGTTGATAAAATCGAATAATTTATGAAATTTTCCTATTAGAATATTTGTATTCAATCATGTTTAACAAATATCATAAACGTAATTTTGAAGTTGTCTAACGTATTTAGGATCCTCAAAATGGAAGTTTATGCTCAATTTTGCTTTATTCTGACATGTTAAATAATTCGTAAATTCCAAATAACTTACGAATTTCTTAAATTGGAAAAATCATAGTCTATGATATCCATGCCAGTATCCTAAATATTATTTCGAAAGTGGTTTGACATCTTTACGATGAAAATATCCCTCAAGATTGACGTTTATGTGAAATTTTGCTCTTATTCAGCCATGTTAAGAAATTCGTAAATTTCCAATAACTTACGAAATCTTTATATTGGAAAATTCATAGTCATTAATATTCATTCCAGTATCCTAAATAATGTTTCAAAAGTAGTCTGACTTCTTTACGATGAAAATATCTCTCAAAATTGACGTTTATGTGAAATTTTCCCCTATACTGCCATGTTAAGAAATTCGTAAATTTCCAGTAACTTGCGAAATTTTCAAAGTAGCATATTTATAGTTACTGATGTTCATTCCGGCATCAAAACTGATATTTTAAAACTGGTCTGACATTTTTACAATAAAAAGTTTTCATTTAATGCACGTTTAAGTGATTTTTTCTCCTATTCTCCCATGTTAAGAAAATCGTAAATTTCGAATAACTTACGAAGCTTTTAAAATCGAATGTTGCAAATGAATAAGGTTCTTGCCAGTGTCGAAAGTAATATTTTAAAACTGATCTGACCTCTCTGCGACAATTTGTTCTTGAGATATCGTGTACACAGACTAACAAACTAACGGACTGACCCACTAACATACTAACACACTAACAGACTAACAGACTAACAGACACCCTACAGACAGACACCATAGAAATTTTGTCATTTTCGGATTCCTCACACCTGAAAACGTGTAGAAAAGTCAAAAAACCGAGGTCGAAATTTTTCACGATTACCTAAGTTCCCCATACCTATAGTATGATGGGGAACTAATAAAGAGATGATTAAATTGCAACGATGATCCCCAAGAGTCTAAAGAAGATTATTTAATAGCTGAAAAACATATCCATTTATATTATAAAAATTATATGAATAATTTGTTTAGTATAGTTTTCGATATGAAAATAAGAGTTATACTTGCTGTAATACAATTTCATATAAAAACCAAAGTGTGTGGAATCTTAATAAGATGAAGCAAACAAACAATAATAAAAATAAACCACACGAATGGTTTGAATGTTTAATTACAGGGAACTGAAAAAATACAGAAATATCAGAACTCCTGATTTCTCTATTAAGTTGACAAAAAGCTAGCTGTAGCAAGCTATGTAAAGCTTGAGTGATTTACTTAGAAAAATATAAAAAAATTATTTTTTCAATGAAAAATAAATCGAAATGAGAAAGTAAAAAATATATAATATTGTTGGGTTAACTTGATGAAAGTTTATATAAGAATTATAAAAAATATTGTGTATTTTTCTTTTTAAATATATATATATATATATATATATATATGAAGAACCTGCATCGTGACCCGTCAAATAAGCCCAAGACAAAACGGCCCCGATAAAAAAGCCCCGACAAAATAGCTCCGACAAATGAGCCCAAAGGACAAAAGAGCCCCGACAAAACAGCTCCGACAAAACAGCCCCGACAAAACAGCCCCGACAAAATAGCTCCAGACAAAATAGCCCCAGACAAAACAGCCCCAAGACAAAATAGCCCCGACAAAACAGCCCCGACAAAATAGCCCCCGACAAAATAGCCCCGACAAAATAGCCTCCGACAAAATAGCCCCAGACAAAATAGCCCCCCGACAAAACAGCCCCGACAAAAAAGCCCCGACAAAACAGCCCCGACAAAACAGCCCCGACAAAATAGCCCCCGACAAAACAGCCCCGTCAAAATAGCCCCGACAAAACAGCCCCGACAAAATAGCTCCCGACAAAATAGCTCCGACAAAATAGCCCCCGACAAAACAGCCCCGACAAAACAGCCGCCGACAAAATTTGTATGTATATTTCTGTGTACATGGAAAATCTTCTGACTATCATAGCTCAAAAAAAAAAAAAAAAAAAAAAAAAAAAAAAAAAAGAGATAGAACTACGAAACTTCAGAATTGAGGCAGCTCTGGTGTACATATGATTTTTTGCACTTTTGGTGAAAATTGGATAACCGGAAGTGTGTCATATAGTTTTTTCAGAATCAAAGAAAAATACAGCATATTAGCGCCACCTATCGGCCTATACACACAAAAACTTAAACATCAGTAGGAAAATGTGGTGCACTTATAAACAATAGATTTTAATGTGTAGTATTTCATAGGCAAGGAAAATTCAGAGACATTTACAACAAAAAACGCTACCTTCCGACCGATAACAAACAACATTTCGTGTAATATTCACAGAATTTAAAAAATGATGCAGTTATGACCGTTATATTTTAAGATAAACTTTTTCATAAACAAAGAAAATGACAGCATATCAGCATCAGCGCTACCTTTCGGCCGATATAAACACAAATTTAAACAAAATTTACAACGTAACTACACCACCTTTCAGTCCTTTTTTTTTCGTTGTTGTTGTTGTTGTTGCTTAAAATTACACAAGATTAAATTATTTCAGTGAGCATAACACAGACGTCTGCCGTCGATGTACACATAATGTTGAAGTGGTTGCTGATTAAATCATTTTTATCTTAAAACAAAATTATGCATTTTTTTTTTTTTTTTTTTTTATTATGAAAGTGTAAAGTTATTTGGAGGATAGATTAAGGGACAGTAGGCCCCAAATGGGAGTTCGCCACGGCCTTAGAATAAATAAGTTAAATCGCTGGATGAAAGCTCACCTGTTTGGCGATGTATCACAAAAGTTAATCAGAACAAATTTAACTCAAGATGAAAAAAAAAAAAAATCAAGTATTGTTGAATTCTGCTTATTGATTTAGTTACAGCGACCAGAACTTTTGCTGACACACACAGACAGATATCTCAAAATGTGCAAATTCATAGAAAACCTTAAATCAAAAATTTTCAGGAATATTTCATTCCCTATTTAGGTATATAAAAGAAAATAACAAATCCACATTTAAAAAAAATAGTCATTTACAATTTATGAAAATACATTATGTTTTACAATAAATAATTACAAGATAAAAAGAACTTTTTATATACAATGTTTTTAAATTTTAAATACAGTCGGTAACAAAAGTCCCCGAACACTAGCAAAAATTCCTATATAAAAAAAGTACACTTAATACAGTTTTGTTAAATAAATCCTTGTCGAATCCTGTTCATAGTCAGTCTAAGAACATGATTCGACAAGGATTTATTTAACAAAACAGTATTAACTTTACTTTTTTTACATAGGAATTTTTGCTAGTGTTCGGAGACTTTTGTTACCGACTGTACCTGGTAACTTTTATAATTTATTCCGGAGTACTGTTAACCTCGCCCTTTATTCATACCAGTATATTTTAAAAGCACTTTTCTTATTATTTCATCGTAATTACATATTGGAGAAAATTTCTCTATAATCATACTGGTGTGAAAAAAGGGCGAAGCTAACAGTACTCCGGAATAAATTATAAAAGTTACCAGGTATGTTTAAACGGGACGGAAGGCAGCGGGGACCCATAATAATTGGCTGAAAGTAATAAAAAAAATGCATTGTCCTCGTGTTCTGAGCTTTTCTAAAAGTTTCAAATTTCTAGCTAGTCAAGATAGAGGTCTGCACGGGCTGAAATTTTGAGGCCCATGCCCCTCCCGGCCCGTTTCAAAAATATGTAAAAAAAAAAAAAAAAAAAAATGCATGTTTTTCTATGAAAAAAATTTTTAGTATGTGTCTTGTAGAGATTTTATACAGCCGATTAACAGAATGTCCTTTAACAAAGCTGCTGAACTTTTAAAAGATAATTATATATAAACAGAAATTCATTATTACAGACGTACAAAAGACTCAAAGGACGACAGAAAATCGAGTCAAAAATATTAGCATTCATCAAACAATATAGGACAGTATTTAAAATAATTAATACTACTAAAAATGTATTTTCAACCATTTACTCTTATATGCCGTAATGTATCTGAATTTTTCATGTGATCCGATAAACAAAACTTTAATGCTAATCCAACCATATTCAATAGAAAAGATGCTTTTGCACATGCTAGAAATGGTGCTACTTTCATCCAGTGCACAGGAGATAAGAAAAAGGAGCTTTCGCGAAAAAGTTACAGTGGAATGATGTTTACTGCCTTTATACAACCTAAACTCTTCAGACCGTAGGACACAAAGCCTTATACACAGTAACGTATCTAATTTCTTTTGTTTGTACATGTGTGCAAACTAATAATGACATGCATACTATTTTGAATAAGAACCATCTAATATTACATGAAATAAAATATATTAATTTCGAGACATGCTAAAAATATCTGCGGAAAATGAAATCTCAAACAGGCACATTGATATTCATTTTAATTGAAGTTATAGACATTTTTTAACAAAATAAAATTTTATGTGCTACACAAGCCTGTGAAATTATGTAAAATAAATGTCTGAAGAAATATTTTATCTTTTTCATTTTCCTTGATTAACGAGGAAACTAAAAAAAGATTCGGGCTGACACGGACCGGAAAAAATATCATCCACGCCGGCCCGGCACGAGTATACACAAAATAACTGAGCACGAGCCCGGGCCGAGCGCAAATTTAAAAATTCGCCCCGAACCCGGCCCGTGCAGACCTTTAAGTCAGGAAGTTATATGATTATTGAATCATAAAAACGCTACCGAAGGCAGCGGGGACCCAAAACAATTGGCTAAAAGTATTCAAAAAATGCATTGTCATCGTATTTTGAGCTATTCTAAATATCTAGCTAGTCGAGAAGTTAATTAAATAAATTTTCTGTTAAATCATATAAATGCTTCCAGGCTATTTTGTTGGGGCTATTTTGTCGAGGCTGTTTTATCGAGGCTGTTTTCTCGGGGCTATTTTGCTGAGGCAATTCTGTCTTGGGCTATTTTGTTGGGGCTGTTTTGTCCTGGGGCTATTTTGTCGGGGGCTATTTTGTCGGGGCTATTTTGTCGGGGGCTATTTTGTCGGGGCTGTTTTGTCCTGGAGCTATTTTGTCGGGGGGCTATTTTGTCGGGAGCTATTTTGCCGGGGCTGTTTTGTCGGGAGCTATTTTGTCCTGGGGCTATTTTGTCGGGGCTATTTTGTCGGGGCTATTTTGTCTGGGGCTATTTTGTCTGGGGCTGTTTTGTCGGGGCTATTTTGTCTGGGGCTATTTTGTCCTGGGGCTGTTTTGTCGGGGCTATTTTGTCGGGGGCTATTTTGTCGGGGCTCTTTTGTCGGGGCCGTTTTGTCGAGGCTATTTTGTCGGGGCTGTTTTGTTGTCAAGGCTCTTTTGTCGGGGTTCATTTGTCGGGGCTATTTTGTCTTGGGCTATTTTGACGGGGTACCAACCTGCATATTTAACCAATCTTCTTTAGAAATGTACATACTTTATCAACTTATCGAAAAATATCAATGTTTCCTGGTAGAAGCTTCAAACGCATGTTGTCTTTTTCAAAATTTTTGAATAAAGAGCTTCAGAAATTCTACCATTCTCAACTTTTCCCCCGAAATTTCAATTAAATAAAACACTTAAAATTCCTTTAAAAACAAAATCATTTCATGCATAATTAATTTAAGCACATAGTTATACGTTTCCAAACTCTTATATTGTTTTTGTATGTATGAAAAAATATCATATGCTATATAATAATAAAATGACATTATATTAATGGTACTTTGAAAATTTAGACAATCAGTAAAGAAAGAATAGACGCCACTTTAATAATTAACGTCTTAAGAATATGTAATATAATTAAGAAATAAGGAAAGTTATAAATGTTTTCCTCTTAATTACATACTAAAAGCATAATTTGTTTTCAATTATAATCAAAATTAATTTGTAATAATTAATTTAATTAGTAGTTACTTTTGCTAAATTTTCCAAAATATAATCTTTTAAAAGTAATCTCCTATACTAATAGGTTTAAACATAAATATGTTATACATTAATAATTACTATGTCATTTAAAATTAATGACTGAGAAATGTTATTTTAGAAGGATTTTTTAAAGATATATAAACTCTATAACTTTAATTAATATTAAAATTCATTTTTAAATGAAATTTTGAAATATTTAACAACTACAAACCCATTTTCTCCTTTTCTTAAATATAAAGCAGTGTATGTTCTTTCTAATTATACGTACTTGTTATGTGTATGAATGTATGTATGATCAAAGATTTAAATAATTTTTCTAGAGCATATTAGCCGATATGCATGCAAATTTTCGAAAAATCTATAAAAAGCTCCGAATATGCTGACAACTGCGCCATTGTTTAAAACTTAGCATCACCCATCTACCATATTTTCTGACTAAAAGTTTTAAGCTTCTAATAGGGCTAATGATAATGTAAAAAATATCAAAATCTCCTTTTGCAGTTATTTTTTTATTTTTAAAAAATAATAATAATTGTATAATTTAAAATGTAAAAAAGATATTTCTATTTTATATTTCTATATATATTTATGTGTGTGTGTGTGTGCATGTGTACGTCTTGTTTTCCCAAGTTAAGAAAATATTAACTTTAAAATAAATTACGAAATTTTTAAAGGAAAATGTTTAAATTTAATAAGTTTTGCCAAATACTGAGAATGATATTTTATAGAATTGGACGAATCTCTTTACAGTCATTCGCAGTTAATCCGTACAAAGTCTGATAAGAAAATTAAGTACTTAACATATAAAATGTTGACTTTCCTAAAACGTTACCAAAAATAAAGTCCTCGGCGCAAGAAGTGGACAGCTCCACTTTTTTCCGATTTTGTATTTTACATTGAAATACAGGAAGAAAAATAGCCTCATTTATTCTGTGCAAGAGCAGGACATCTCCATCCAATATTCCGTAATATATTAAAGGAAAGGAGGTGTAACAGGCTACGTTTCTGGAAAAAACAATACAGCTCAGGGAGCTGTCATATTCCCTTACTGAAAGCAGTGAACTTTCTAGCCGTTATGGGCGCTCAAGAATTTAACACCTTTACTTTTTTCTGCCAGACTGCTTGTTGTTTTATTACGAACTGATATAAGAAGATGATGCTAAGTACTACGTTAACGATTAAGAACTAGACAATGTTGATGAATAGTACACAATAAAATGGAAACCATTTACTATTTTTTAAATCAATGCACTATTTTGTTTATTTTTTTATTTTTTTATTTATTTTTTTTTATCACAAGATTTCTATTATTTTGTTACTAGGACCAACTATTATTTGGATTATTACTAATAATCCAAAATGTATTTGGATTATTAACTGCATTTCGCTCAAGGACGGAATATATCCAATACATAACAAGTAATTACACGTAAATAACATAATATTTTATTAAAATATTGTTGAAATTGTTTTCATAGAAGCAAAGTCTTACATAATATTAAATATAAAGACAAAATCTTTAGAAATCAATTTTTAAAATGTTTTTTTTTTTTTTTTTGTGATTCCTGAAATATTTTTAATATGAAGAGCTGTCCCCTTCTAGCACCGAGGTCTTTAAATTAAAAACAATGAAATCAAAGAATTACTTTATTTAAAGCGTAAAAAAATATTTTATCATTCACATTTATTATCTAAGTCAACTTGTAAATTTTAGTTTATAAATATCATGTATAATATACAACATAGCGACATTTTCCACGGCAATAAAAGTCCCCTTTGATATGTAGAAAAATTTGACATACGGTTTTAGTTACTTTTACAAGTTTTCGATATATTCTAGACACTATATGTCCATTTTTAGAAATGTCTGGCTATGTAAGCGTGTATATTAATACTTTAGTTAACGCTGTATCACAAGAACCTTTTCACAGAATTCAATAAATCTTGATATGAAGCATGACATTAACTTCAACAGTGCTAAATATAATTGGTGATCAATCACTCAGTGAGACGAGCCGTTATCCTGTTTTTATTAAAATATTTAATGTGGTAGTATAACACAAAATTTCGTATAACTGTAGATAATAAGGATTATTTTTAACTTTTCAATGCTAAATTAAAAATTTGTACGTGTATAATAAGAATAGTCAATCAGGAAAACAAAGTACATGTACGAATCCTTATTACACCGAAGGTGTATATTTTTAATAAGTAAATCTTTCAAAAGAACTCGTCAATATTCTTAAATACTCATCAATTTAATTATACATTTGCAATAGTCAAACAAAATTATTTTTATTTACTTATTTATTTATTATTATTATTATTATTTTAATTATTTCCTTAGATGTCGGCAGAGAATTGTCTTTCTTTCGACATTTAGTCTTTTACATATCTTAGGTGCAAATTGTCTTTATTCATCCTGGCAAATAACTTAAATAAATAAAAATAATCTGGTGTGTCACTCACACGACTTTCTCTTACCCTGAACTTTAATACAATAAATACAGGTTGCAGATTAATAGGTAAAATAACGAGTACTGTTATGTAAACCTATGTTAAACAATTCATATTAGGTTTCTGAAGAGTTTTATGTGATAATTAGTTCTGTGTGAGGGGGGCTACCGCCCCCTTCAACCCCCCGTTTCATTAATGCACCTACATTTATATAGAATTTAATTCGGTTATTAAAAAAATTATCTTTCATGATAGTGCAGACGATTTCCATATTAGAGAAGTAGTATAACACCAAATATCCAAAAGAAAAGTCCATTTTATTCTCAAAAAAAAAAAAAAAAAAAAAAGTACGATTTTTTAAAAGTTTTTTTTAGTAAAAGTCAAAAAAAGTTAAAAGTAAAAAAAAAGTAAAAAAAAAAAAAATCGATAACTTTGTTTTAAATTATTGCAGATCGATGGTTCAACCATTCGTTTTAAATGTATTGGCGAGCTCTTTTGAAAGATACCCATCATGAAAATTTACTCCCCTCGAGGGGGGACTTCCCCCCCAGGGGGGGAGGCAAGGCTCCTACATACACAAAAATTTTCCCAGTTAACTATCTCTATTACAAAATATATATATTCGTTTCATTTGGTTTAGTGCAGTCTATAGACGTTAAACTCTACTTTCCTGCAATTTCCCCCATAGAGGTAATGTATTAGAATTCTCTTGATTGTCCCTGTACACAAACCATTAGCTTGATCTTAACGAAAAGCTTACTGTAGCATCCCTATATGATACACATTTAGAATACCAAGTTTGAACTTTCTGCCATAATTTGTTTTTGAGATATGCTGATAACAGACACACACACAGACCATTTGCTAAAAACATGATTTTCGTATTCAGGGTACCTCAAAACGTGTAAATATAACAAAATCTCGCGTTCGAAAATTTGACCCAAGAACAATACTTTCTCTACCTTATGGGTAAGAGAAAGTAAAAAAAAATACAACCAGCATAACTAACCAATGCTGCCTAAGTGCACAGAACTTGACGTCTGAAATTCGTGTTAAAAAAAAAAAAAAAAAAAAAAAAAAAAAACTGACTTAATTTACGTACATCTCGAGAGACAGACGACTCTGCTTTGTTGAAAATTTCTCCATTTACGGAAAGGATATATCAGTTTTTTTTTTTTTTTTTTAATATATAAATGTTTAAGACTTCGAATGTAATACGAACATTAAAACAATATCCGAGAATTCGAGTTGTTTGAGTGTACGTCGACCGACAATTGGAACTGCCATTACTTACATTCGGAGGTAATCTATACTGTTGCATTTCATAAACTAGGAATTAAAATTGTAACTTCCACATCTAGAATATTAATTCTGTGAATATGTTGATTATTTTCTTTAACATGTTATTTGGTAGGTGGGATTGTTGTATAGAATGATATAGAAAAAAGTACTACAATGACTACATCACACTAATTAATTCAGAAAATATTTTTTTTTTTTTTTTTTTTCACAAATGAATTTTAAGACTTTCCAATAAAATTGAGAAACGTTTATGACTTCTTTTTTTTTAAATCTGTCTGTCAGAATTCTAGCACCCGTAAATATTTATAAAATTCCTTAAATCGGATATATAGTTATTCAAGTTTAAAACAGGAATAAACTACTACGTCAGAAACGCCAAAGAAAGATTATTGAGGTGCATACAGCTGTTTCGGTAGCCTAAAGCGTACCGTCATCAGTGCAAAAAGAATTCTGAATCTGGAGAAGTGCTCATATATATAGGAGAGGGACCGGATTTAGTTCAACCAATAGGATTACGGAAGAGGTGGGGAGTGTGGCCAATAGGAATTAAGGATTGTGTAGCTGTGTAAACTGTAGAAAAATTAAGGAAATGTGGACTGAATGTAAAATTTCCAACAATCAGACAAATAGGGAACAGCGAAATCACAATTTACAAGGTTTTTAAAATTTTTATAAATATGAAAAGCTTCAAAGAAATCGAGTTCATGAATGGATTTAGGTCTGCAAATTATTTTAGCTGAATTAAATTTAAAATTATGATTTTCCTCCCAGCAATGTTTAGAAATAGCCGATTTATTGGTTTCTTGTTTGCGGACGTAATTCATATGTTCTTTTAGACGAAATTTAAGACTGCGTTTAGTTTGGCCAATATATGATAAACCACACTGACAAGAAATACTATAAATGCCCCAAGAATTATGCATATCAATAGGATCTTTTAACTGAGAAAAGGTGAGTTTATTGGAAGGCGAAAATATTATTTTAAAATCATATTGTTTGAGAATTTTAGCTATGGTTTGACTGGTTTTAGAAAAATAGGGTAAAACAATACTGATATTAGATGTGACTGATTTAGTAGACGAAATACGAGGGAGTTGTAATTTTTGGATAGCTTTGTCTATAATGGAAGGGTCATAACCTCTGTCAATTGCGATGGCTTTCAGGTATTTAATTTCAGATTTCAATAAAATAGGATTTGAACAAATATTAAGGGCACGGTTTACAAAAGTATAGAAAGCAGCCATTTTTTGGTTAGGTGGGTGACATGAACGCGCATGGGGAGGAAGGGAGACTGCAAAATTTTTACGATAGACAGTGGTTGAAAATCCATTTAAAGTGCGAGAGACGAGGGTATCAAGAAATGGAAGGGAGCCGTTGTTTTCTATTTCATATGTAAACTGGATATTACTGTCAATTGAATTTAAGGTATCTAAGACATGGTCAATATTGTGATGAGATATGTCGATAAGTGTGAAGGTGTCGTCAACGTAACGGGTCCAAAAAGGAAAAGATATTTTCTTAAAAAGCTTGCTTTCGAAATAGTGCATGTAAATATCTGCGAGAATTGGGGAGAGAGGGGAACCCATGGCTAAACCTTCAGACTGACGATAGAATTTATTTTGGAAAGAAAAAGTGGTTTGTGATAAACAAATGCGGGTAAGAGAAATTAATTCTTGTATTTCGAAAGAGGTGAAATGAAACTCTTTTAATCTATTTTCGAGACAGCAGAGGGCGCCACTTATTGGAACATTAGTGAAAAGAGATTTTACATCAAAAGAAACCATAGTGAGATTAGTGTGAGGGCAGTTTTGAATATTTTTTGCAAAATTTATGGAATTCTTAACAGTATAACTATTAGCAGCAAGAAGTGGAGCAAAAATTGTGGTGAGAAATTTAGCTAGATTATAGGAAGCAGTACCGATATTAGAGACTATTGGACGAAATGGAATATTGGGTTTGTGAACTTTTGGTAAAGCATAAAATCTGGCACAATTAGCAATAGAAGGGATAAGATGGGATTTAGTCGAGTTCAATAACAAGGGGCAAGATTTTATAGCAGATTTAATTTTATTTAATTCTTGAGGAGAGGGGTCACGTGGCAGAGGAATGTATGGGCCATCATTAATTAATTCGGTAACACTTTCGATGTATTGTTTTTTATCCAAAATAACAATCTGACCACCTTTATCAGCTTTAGTAATGATGATATTTTCATTAGATTTTAATTCCTTCAAGGCGTTTTTTTCTGCAGGGCTGAGATTTGATTTAAAATTTTTAGAGTTGAAATTGGCATTATTAAGGATTAAATGACGAAGATTTTCTTTCTGTTGGTCAGTCAGTCGAGAATTTTTGAAAGCTTTTTCAACCGGTGCAATTAACTGAGGAAAAGAAGGAGGTTTAGAAATGGCAAAATTTGAATTGAGTTTGAGAACAGAATATTGACTATTGGAAATATCAGTACTGGAAAGATTAACGATTGCATTTTTTTGACAACAGGTAAGTCGTTCGAATGAATAGGACTCTGTGAATTACGAAGCCGGGTGAATTTATCATGTAATTTAATTGAGTGTTTACGAGAACGGTTGTCACAATGAATCCAGGAATTGTGATCAATCAACAAGAATTAAATAAAATTAAATCTGCTATAAAATCTTGCCCCTTGTTATTGAACTCGACTAAATCCCATCTTATCCCTTCTATTGCTAATTGTGCCAGATTTTATGCTTTACCAAAAGTTCACAAACCCAATATTCCATTTCGTCCAATAGTCTCTAATATCGGTACTGCTTCCTATAATCTAGCTAAATTTCTCACCACAATTTTTGCTCCACTTCTTGCTGCTAATAGTTATACTGTTAAGAATTCCATAAATTTTGCAAAAAATATTCAAAACTGCCCTCACACTAATCTCACTATGGTTTCTTTTGATGTAAAATCTCTTTTCACTAATGTTCCAATAAGTGGCGCCCTCTGCTGTCTCGAAAATAGATTAAAAGAGTTTCATTTCACCTCTTTCGAAATACAAGAATTAATTTCTCTTACCCGCATTTGTTTATCACAAACCACTTTTTCTTTCCCAAATAAATTCTATCGTCAGTCTGAAGGTTTAGCCATGGGTTCCCCTCTCTCCCCAATTCTCGCAGATATTTACATGCACTATTTCGAAAGCAAGCTTTTTAAGAAAATATCTTTTCCTTTTTGGACCCGTTACGTTGACGACACCTTCACACTTATCGACATATCTCATCACAATATTGACCATGTCTTAGATACCTTAAATTCAATTGACAGTAATATCCAGTTTACATATGAAATAGAAAACAACGGCTCCCTTCCATTTCTTGATACCCTCGTCTCTCGCACTTTAAATGGATTTTCAACCACTGTCTATCGTAAAAATTTTGCAGTCTCCCTTCCTCCCCATGCGCGTTCATGTCACCCACCTAACCAAAAAATGGCTGCTTTCTATACTTTTGTAAACCGTGCCCTTAATATTTGTTCAAATCCTATTTTATTGAAATCTGAAATTAAATACCTGAAAGCCATCGCAATTGACAGAGGTTATGACCCTTCCATTATAGACAAAGCTATCCAAAAATTACAACTCCCTCGTATTTCGTCTACTAAATCAGTCACATCTAATATCAGTATTGTTTTACCCTATTTTTCTAAAACCAGTCAAACCATAGCTAAAATTCTCAAACAATATGATTTTAAAATAATATTTTCGCCTTCCAATAAACTCACCTTTTCTCAGTTAAAAGATCCTATTGATATGCATAATTCTTGGGGCATTTATAGTATTTCTTGTCAGTGTGGTTTATCATATATTGGCCAAACTAAACGCAGTCTTAAATTTCGTCTAAAAGAACATATGAATTACGTCCGCAAACAAGAAACCAATAAATCGGCTATTTCTAAACATTGCTGGGAGGAAAATCATAATTTTAAATTTAATTCAGCTAAAATAATTTGCAGACCTAAATCCATTCATGAACTCGATTTCTTTGAAGCTTTTCATATTTATAAAAATTTTAAAAACCTTGTAAATTGTGATTTCGCTGTTCCCTATTTGTCTGATTGTTGGAAATTTTACATTCAGTCCACATTTCCTTAATTTTTCTACAGTTTACACAGCTACACAATCCTTAATTCCTATTGGCCACACTCCCCACCTCTTCCGTAATCCTATTGGTTGAACTAAATCCGGTCCCTCTCCTATATATATGAGCACTTCTCCAGATTCAGAATTCTTTTTGCACTGATGACGGTACGCTTTAGGCTACCGAAACAGCTGTATGCACCTCAATAATCTTTCTTTGGCGTTTCTGACGTAGTAGTTTATTCCTGTTTTAATATTCCAACGCCAAGTCTCCTGCTATTATTTGTTAAGCTTATACGGGCTTAGTTGTGTTATTGGTCTTCTGCTCATATTGTTACTGAGCAACCTGGTCTGAGAAGCCTCATATGAGGGGGAGATTAGGTCAGTAATATTTTGAGCCATTTTCTTGTTTTCAAAATGTGCAAATTAGTTAATCGTTTCTACCGTCTACGTACTAAAAAGTTTCGTGCCCTCAACCGTCTAAAATTCCTTTTACTATGCAAGAGACACCGCATTATCCCTAAATTCATTCAACTGAAATGCAATATTTCTGGTTCCAGTTTTGTAAACAAAGCAGTACTCAGGTCTCATTTTAATATTCTCCGAGCAGTTATTAAGGAAACTCGTACCAACATCGCCAAAATTGAAAAAGATTTATTGTTTCTCCACTTAAAGTTAGCTTTTGAACGTCCTAATTTTATGTTGATTGATCACAATTCCTGGATTCATTGTGACAACCGTTCTCGTAAACACTCAATTAAATTACATGATAAATTCACCCGGCTTCGTAATTCACAGAGTCCTATTCATTCGAACGACTTACCTGTTGTCAATAAAAATGCAATCGTTAATCTTTCCAGTACTGATATTTCCAATAGTCAATATTCTGTTCTCAAACTCAATTCAAATTTTGCCATTTCTAAACCTCCTTCTTTTCCTCAGTTAATTGCACCGGTTGAAAAAGCTTTCAAAAATTCTCGACTGACTGACCAACAGAAAGAAAATCTTCGTCATTTAATCCTTAATAATGCCAATTTCAACTCTAAAAATTTTAAATCAAATCTCAGCCCTGCAGAAAAAAACGCCTTGAAGGAATTAAAATCTAATGAAAATATCATCATTACTAAAGCTGATAAAGGTGGTCAGATTGTTATTTTGGATAAAAAACAATACATCGAAAGTGTTACCGAATTAATTAATGATGGCCCATACATTCCTCTGCCACGTGACCCCTCTCCTCAAGAATTAAATAAAATTAAATCTGCTATAAAATCTTGCCCCTTGTTATTGAACTCGACTAAATCCCATCTTATCCCTTCTATTGCTAATTGTGCCAGATTTTATGCTTTACCAAAAGTTCACAAACCCAATATTCCATTTCGTCCAATAGTCTCTAATATCGGTACTGCTTCCTATAATCTAGCTAAATTTCTCACCACAATTTTTGCTCCACTTCTTGCTGCTAATAGTTATACTGTTAAGAATTCCATAAATTTTGCAAAAAATATTCAAAACTGCCCTCACACTAATCTCACTATGGTTTCTTTTGATGTAAAATCTCTTTTCACTAATGTTCCAATAAGTGGCGCCCTCTGCTGTCTCGAAAATAGATTAAAAGAGTTTCATTTCACCTCTTTCGAAATACAAGAATTAATTTCTCTTACCCGCATTTGTTTATCACAAACCACTTTTTCTTTCCAAAATAAATTCTATCGTCAGTCTGAAGGTTTAGCCATGGGTTCCCCTCTCTCCCCAATTCTCGCAGATATTTACATGCACTATTTCGAAAGCAAGCTTTTTAAGAAAATATCTTTTCCTTTTTGGACCCGTTACGTTGACGACACCTTCACACTTATCGACATATCTCATCACAATATTGACCATGTCTTAGATACCTTAAATTCAATTGACAGTAATATCCAGTTTACATATGAAATAGAAAACAACGGCTCCCTTCCATTTCTTGATACCCTCGTCTCTCGCACTTTAAATGGATTTTCAACCACTGTCTATCGTAAAAATTTTGCAGTCTCCCTTCCTCCCCATGCGCGTTCATGTCACCCACCTAACCAAAAAATGGCTGCTTTCTATACTTTTGTAAACCGTGCCCTTAATATTTGTTCAAATCCTATTTTATTGAAATCTGAAATTAAATACCTGAAAGCCATCGCAATTGACAGAGGTTATGACCCTTCCATTATAGACAAAGCTATCCAAAAATTACAACTCCCTCGTATTTCGTCTACTAAATCAGTCACATCTAATATCAGTATTGTTTTACCCTATTTTTCTAAAACCAGTCAAACCATAGCTAAAATTCTCAAACAATATGATTTTAAAATAATATTTTCGCCTTCCAATAAACTCACCTTTTCTCAGTTAAAAGATCCTATTGATATGCATAATTCTTGGGGCATTTATAGTATTTCTTGTCAGTGTGGTTTATCATATATTGGCCAAACTAAACGCAGTCTTAAATTTCGTCTAAAAGAACATATGAATTACGTCCGCAAACAAGAAACCAATAAATCGGCTATTTCTAAACATTGCTGGGAGGAAAATCATAATTTTAAATTTAATTCAGCTAAAATAATTTGCAGACCTAAATCCATTCATGAACTCGATTTCTTTGAAGCTTTTCATATTTATAAAAATTTTAAAAACCTTGTAAATTGTGATTTCGCTGTTCCCTATTTGTCTGATTGTTGGAAATTTTACATTCAGTCCACATTTCCTTAATTTTTCTACAGTTTACACAGCTACACAATCCTTAATTCCTATTGGCCACACTCCCCACCTCTTCCGTAATCCTATTGGTTGAACTAAATCCGGTCCCTCTCCTATATATATGAGCACTTCTCCAGATTCAGAATTCTTTTTGCACTGATGACGGTACGCTTTAGGCTACCGAAACAGCTGTATGCACCTCAATAATCTTTCTTTGGCGTTTCTGACGTAGTAGTTTATTCCTGTTTTAATATTCCAACGCCAAGTCTCCTGCTATTATTCAAGTTTATAATGAGATATTTTCTTATTAATATAAGGTAAATAACGCTTCTGGTTTGTGGACAGAGACACTCGAAAGATTTCCAAATCATTGCCTTCTATGAGAGGTATTTCTATAAATTGTATTTTAACGACTTTATTTTGCACAAATCATAATGAAATTAGTATTTATTATTCATATTTCCAAAAAATTGTTTTTAATAGAATATAGTATGGTTATATTAAGATTTCATTCTTATAGTAAGAGATATTTAGATTTAGAGGGCCACTAAAAAATACTCACATGCATAAAAACTAAAAGTGGATAATTGAAAACTGCTCAAATTACATTTTCGTACTTATTAATTCGTTTTTAACACATTTTAACAGTGTTTAAGAATTATTATGATTTTAATTAGTCTACTTATTTTGTCTTTCTTGCAGTCTGTCTATTCGTATGACTGTATCTATCAGCCCGTCCGTCTCTAGCATTCGTGAATATATTTAAAATTTCCTCAAAATTATGTACTTTATTTAAGATCTCTATGTCAAATTTCCTGCTTAAAATTATACAAATAACGCAACAGGTTTATATATAAGGACACAAAAATGAATGAAAATTTCATGTGTTTATGAGAGGGATTTTTATAAATCATATTTAAACAACGCTGTAGTCTATACAGAAATTCTATTCTAAAGTTTCTAAAGTTGAAGTTTTTATTAAAATAACATAAGTATGAATTTCATATTAAAATATCATATATGAATGTTTAATGCTATGAAGTGCATTGTAGACCATTTAATTAAATTATAAAGCAAACTTAGTTTTTTAACTTCATTCTATAAACTTCATTAACTATACTATTTAGTGGTAAAGGCTAATTAAAAAAATTACAATGAATTATAAATCTTATAATTTTAATAATCATATAATACTCATATTCTTATAATTTTAATATTCATGGGGAAATACTGCGATATTTAGATGATATTTTAAATGGATAACGTCTATATTTCATGACAATTTTTATACATGTTTGAAACTGTAAATACATTTAATGAGTAATTATATAAATATAATGCTTGAAATAAAGTTTTCTAAAAGAAAATTTACGAAATAGAGAAATAAAATTTAAAATATATTTTTCTTTTCTTTTATATATATATATGTATGTGTATAATTTTTTTCATGTATTTTTTCATAAGCATTGATTTTCGTAGCTTCAAAATTCTATTTTGTTTCCTTTCGGGGATTTTTCATGCAATGTTTTAAAAATGACAAAATTTCGTTTAACATTTTGAAACGCTGTTATCAACAACTTATCTAAAATGAGTTTCTAAAAATAACACTTTATATACCAACCATTTATTTAAAATAATAAGTATTTCTGAAAAGATTTTCTTTTTTATTGGAAAGAAGAAAATCACATGGTGATTGTAAGAAGCACTTCTGCCGTTCAAGTATGCTAGCTATCAATCAAAATTTTCTATCTTCCTGACAGCATAGTGTTTTCAAATATTCTTAACTTGTTATTTTCCTGTTTAGAAATGGCTTCAGTCACTTAAGTTATTATGTATTTAGAATTTGCGACGCCATATGAAATGCATTTTTTGTCTAAAGCAATACATCAAATATAATTCATGGAATTTCTCGTAGTTCCATATTTCTTTATTTCTAAATATATTAAATAAGAAATTTTTATATGGTTTTAAATTATTCGTTTTAAATGAGTTATTATTACTTTTGTTAATATATATATATATATATATATATATAGTTTATAAATATTGAAATGTGTATTTAGCAAATATATTCACGAAGTTTCTTTTTTTTCTATAAATAAATTATTTATTTATTTTAATTATTTACAAAATTGTAAATTGTAAATAATATCTTTGTGTAATAATGTTTAAAAAAAATTATATATATAAAAGTTAGTTGATGATTTTGTGCACTATTAGTAAAAACTAAATAGAGACGCCTTAAATGCAGGCAAACATGTGTCTAAATACTGAATCAAACGCAAAAATATTTGAAACACGTAAGTAAATAAAATTTTAGTCAACACATGGACCTGAATTTAAGACACATGAGAGTATTTGTATAAATCAAATGCAATATATGTCTGAATAATGTTGAAACATCTTAAATTAAGACATTTTACTCTTTAGACACTTAGAAATTCAAACGCTTGTATTAGTTAATATATATATATATATTTCATGGAATCCATTTCAATAAACATGCATACACTGAGAAAAAAGTATACCGCCTTTCTCTAGAATGAATAAGTGGCCATTTTCTAAATCCCTTAACTAGAAATATAGATTTCCGAGCTATGCGCATAAGGCACGCCAATAAACGGAATAGACGAAATTATCGAGAATTTCTAGTGTACACATTTCTTGATGGTGAAACAATATTCTGAATACTCAAAATATTCTGAATAATTTATATTGCGAGAAATATATATTCAGCTTATACATGTTATCCATAATTTTTAGCAAAACTTTACTAATTAAAACAAAAAAAATACAATTTTTTTCCGCATATTTCATCAAGTATATTACTTGTTAAACATACGCCATCGTCGACAGAGCGTTGGTATAACATAGTTTCGATAACACAAACATATACACAGACACATATATTTAATAACACTTTATGAAAATGGTCAAACTGACATTGTGTATATCGAAAATAGAATTAAAAATATTAAAAAAATATTTATGACGTCAGTACTTTCTACGTATGTAAAAGAAAATAGAAAAAGTATCATATAAAAAAAATAATAATAATAACTAATAAAGTTTTTGCGATTATGGATGAAACTAAAAAAATGCAAACAGATATACGCTTAATTATGTCTTCTTTTATTTTCGTGTAATATTGTTTTTGATTATAGTAATAAACAATGTGGGTTGTTGACATGGTTTAGAATCAGCATAGGTAGATATACGGTACTGTAAAACATTCACAGTGGCAAATTATAATCAACAGATAGGCAATACACTGAGAAAAAAAGTATACCACCTTCCTCTAGAATGAATAAGTGGCCATTTTCTAAATCCCTTAACTAGAAATATAGATTACCGAGGTATGCACATTAGGCGCGCCAATAAACTCAATAGACGAAATGATCTAGAATTTCTAGTTGACACATTTCTAGATGGTGAAACTACATTCTGAATATTCCGAATATTCTGAATCTTTTGCATTGCGGGAAGTTCTCGCTTGATTTTCTAGAATTGGGTAATAAACCAAGATATTATAGTCGCAGAAACCTGCCTCCTGTAGTCTCATTTATTTGCAGAGATTTTTAGATAACTTTGCCCTCGAGAATATAGGCAAACACTCTAGAATTCTAATAGGGGCTTCTAGAACTTGCTTTCCAAGGGGACTAGAATTTATAAGGATGACATGGAACTATTTTTTCTAGAACCACAATTTAGATTCTACATGTCAGTTACAGAATTTTTTCTCAGGGTAATGATAGAATTGAAGCATATTTTAAATATTAAACTAGAAAAATTAAGAAATTATTTTTTTTCTTTTAGCATATATTATATGCATGCTGTTATTGCATTAGCTCATATATTTCAAATATGTATATATATATATGTGTGTATTTAACACAAAGAAGATACATTATTAATTCCAGTTACATTCAAATAAAAAATATGTAAAGCCTTTGTTGGTGATTAAATATGAATTTTTAAAACTCACGTT
Organism: Salticus scenicus; assembly: GCA_963930645.1. Classification (NCBI taxonomy): domain Eukaryota; kingdom Metazoa; phylum Arthropoda; class Arachnida; order Araneae; family Salticidae; genus Salticus; species Salticus scenicus. The sequence continues at coordinate 92,515,805 of OZ005652.1, forward strand.
AATTACTACGTATTAAACTCACTCGCACAAGCCAACATAGAAGGAATTTCTCCACTGAAATTTAAAAAAGTGTAATAATATCCTTCAGAAACCAAGAAGTTTTAAAAAGAGATCAAGAAGTTTCTAAAATTAAGCAAAAATATTTTTATATTAAAATTGGACTTGAAAAATGCTCAAAACTAGAAAGACTCCGACTTCAGGGGTCATATAATCCTTTAGAAAGAGCGGAAGTATCGCAAAATTTTGGAAACTGTATAGCTCTATTAAGCCATAAAATACAGTGTATGTACCTCTTTTCTGATAATAACCAAAATTTAAAAGGAATTAAATAAATAATTTTAACAAATCATAGATTTGCCTTATGTAAAAGACAAAAAAGAAAAAAATAATATCCACATATTTTACAAACTCCAAATCCACATAAAACGATTCGCCAACAGCATTTCATCTAAGAAAATAGAAAATATAAGTGTGAGAATTATCCAAATTAAACTAGGGATATATATATATATATATATATATATATATATATAGTATATATATTTATATAGTATATATATTTATATCCAGTGGTAAACGTAATTATAAGTTCACATCCAAAATCTTGTAAAACTAATATTTAGCAAATGCATTTGCTATAAAATATTTCTCACTTCATTTTAAATCTAATTAAATAAGCACTAATATCATGTTTTGACACAAATGATATGACAAAATATAAATTATACAAAAATTTATGAATATATTAAACGGACATAATATAAGTTTATTAAAAAAAAATTCTCATATATCATTAAAATTGTTTGAAAATTATATTTAATTAATAAATTTGGAAATGTCAGTTAAAATATATTGTAATAGGCCGATATTTTGTCTTTCAAAATCAAGCTCAACATGCCTAATGCAAAAACGCTATCTGACAGACAACAAATTGAAATTGATGCATATATCAAGATGGGATTATCACACAGGGAAATAGAAAAGAATATTGGACGTTCCCTATATGTTATTATATCAAAAAAGTTGGAAAATATAACACATTAAAACAACCAAGATGAAAGCCAATCATAAAGCAACGTCAAAAAAAGTTGATTGTGAAAACAAAAATGAAAAGCTAAATTCAAATGAAACACGCTGTTCACTACAACTCCTTGTCATTCCAAGACATCTTAGAAGAATTCTGCATAGCGAAAAAAATGTAGCATGGATAAAAAAGAAAGTCAAACCAATGTTAGAAGCTAATCATAAAACAAAGAAGATTAGAATTTGCAAAAAAGTACATAAATTATAAAGAAGAATGGAAATCAGTGATGGTCACCGAAGAAATGAAATTCAATCTAGATTTTCTTGATGGGTAACATTATTATTGGCATGATCTAAGGACAGAGAAACAGATTAAATACTCAAGAAACTTTGGTAAGGAATAATCATGATATGGGGAGGGATTTCATATTAAGGTGTGTCACCTCTTGCGTGGATTTTCACAAAAATGAATTCCGATATATATGTAGAATTATTAGAAACTGCATTAATCACTCATCCTGAATCAGTTCAGTCACTTATGAGGGAGAACTTTAATCTACAACAAGACAATGCAGACATACACCCCTCAAAATTTACAAAATCGTGACTTGAAGATAAACACATACCATTATTACAGTGGCGAGCATGAAGTTCATACCCTAACCATATAGAAAATTTATGGGGAATTATGGTGCGCAAGGTTTATGCGCATGGAAAACAATTTCAACCTTTCAATTTCAAAGAAGTAAAAGGCGAAATTAGAAATGTATGGACAGAAATCCCATTAGTTACCTTGTAAACTTGCATCATATCAATGCCAGATCGTATTTTAGAAGTCATTAAACACAAAGGAAGCCACATTAGATTCTAACTTCTTATTATATTTAATTTATTCCGATGAAGCTTTCTCTGAACTTATATTTATGTCCAGCTACTTTTTAATTTTTTTGCTTCATATACCTAAATAAAATATATTTGTTGTAAAAAAACGATATTTAAAGTTCTTAAAAATTAATTTAAAAATTTCCATGTGGATTTCGTTTTGATGTATGTTTCTTTTCGACTATTAATTCGCCAAAGTACAGCTGAACTTAAAATAATGTCCACCACTGCATATATATATATATATATATATATATATATATATATAAAGCAACAAAAAATCCAATAAATAAGTCTCTAAAACAACTAGGCGTGAATTAAAATAAAAAGAGGTATAGTATGGTTAAAAAGTAAAAAAAAAAAAAAAAATAGAATGAAAAGGAACAAAAATTATCATATAATTTGAAAATCCAAAGTTTACAATATTGCATTTTTTTTTTTTTTTTGTAGGATTTAATCATCCTCTAATGTTCTTTTGTGTTATTTACTCACTTTATTTTATCCTCAATGTTCTTTTATATTAATTACTCACTTTGTTTTCTCGCGGTAGCGATAGCGAGACTGATGTTAGCGCAATGGTACGCATGTTTGCCCGTTAAAACTAGCCTAAATTAATGTAACGTTGTAGGGAACAGACCCGTTCCCATCATTCATATTTAACCAACTCTTTTTACATGTGTATATATGTTATTATATTTTTTTATATGTTATTAGATCGTCCCACTTATTGCAAGAGCCGATATCCTAATTACAAATTGCTAGAGCGTCGCAGGTAAATAAATAAATAAATAAAAATAAGCTGCGTGATTTTTTTTTTTTTTTTTTTGGTAAAATTTTTGTTTTCGCAGATGCTGAATCGAAAAATAACATACGTTTATACCCATTACAAACTCCCCCCCCCCCCCCCCACTTTCCTTTTTTTTCCAACCAATAGGGGGGTTTCTTTTTTTTTTTTTTTTTTTTTTTTAACCCTTCTCGAACACGCTTTTACTTTCGCCCTTTTTACTGCCCTCCCCCCCCCCCAACATCCCACTTATTTTAAATTTCTATTTTTCTATTTTATTTATTTTTTTAAGTTTCACTTTAATGAATGTTATTTTAAAATAAGAAATAATTCTTAAACATGTTTTTATAGTTTATCATAGGATAACAAGTTTCATGATTTTACGCAAAATTCCACTAAAAAAAGGCTTTTTTTTTTTTTTTTTTTTTTTTTTTTTAAGATAAGTTAGACATGACGGAACTTTTATAACATATTTTCCAATTTCAACTGATAAAAAGCTATTTTTAAAAGAAATATAGTGGAAATATCTTGTGAAGAATTTTTTTTTTTTTTATTTGCAGACAAGTGTATTAAGATGATTTTTTAATTAATTATTTTTTCTAATATTTTGATACAAAAAATTATAAACATCTGACATTATTTTTTCTGTCATTATCAGTATAAAAAAATGGCCTTTTTTGCAGAACATCACCCGTACAAATACAAAGTATTCACTTATACTTTGGATAGTTGCCAGGAAATAAAAGATTGTATGCTCATGGAATGTAAATGATTAATTGTTAGATAAAAGAGAATTTTTACTTGAAGCGGAAGAAGGTATTGATTTATAATCGCTTAATCGCTTTTGTAGAGTTTATATTTTTCTTTGTGTAGGGTAGGATTTCAGTAAATCTCAGGCAATAATGAAAATATATTAAGCATTAAGAAAAATGACATTTTATTTTTTAGGATTATTTATTTATTTATTTATTTATTTATATTTTTAATTTTTAATTTTTTTTATTTTTGCTAGAAAATATAATTTTCCATATAATATTTTCCTTGCAATAAATCGACTTTCACAATAAAAAAGCTTCGAGATTAATCCTAAAATTTTAAGTTGTAAACACTAATAGTTAGGAGCTAAATAAATTGTTTTTATACAAAAATTGTCATTTATAAACGAAACTTTATTTTAGCAGAATTCGAGATAATTATATTGTATTTTCTTTTTACAATTATAGATTTTACATTTGAATTTTTGTCAGAAAGAATTGGAAATATTTTCTATTTTCAAAGAATATTCAGCATGAATTTTTCGACATTATTAAGGTCTGTTTGAAGCTTTTAAACTTTAATTTACTAATATAGCTCTTCTAGGACATATTGATACATGATGCATTCTGCCAATACCATAAAAAAAATTCATATATAATATCTGCATAAAATTATTCAAATAATACAAAATATTTTACATGTAATTATTTTTTAGATAATTGACAGGTATAAATGAAATAAAAAGTCAATAATTAAAAAGAAAAAAAGAAAGATACTGTATTATGTTTGATGCATATTGTGGCGTGTACTAAATGATATTTTTCACACAAATATGCTTTAATACCACATTGCCAAACATTTCAATTTATTATTAATTTCTTTAAATTACAATTTAACAAGGTTAAATACAATAATATGTTTGATAAAGATCATATACAGGTTTGCATTTTTATTTTTATTTTACCTATTATCAAAAGACATTTTTATGTATCTTTGATATAATATGATAAAAAATATTTTTAACTAATACTATGGTATTAGTTTTCTGATTTAAGTATTTTTTTTTTTTTCGTTTTATTAAGAAAAAAAATTTCAAAACTTTAAAAATATATATATTCTGTTTTTCTTGTGGGATTTGCAATATTTTTATCAGTCACCAAAAGTAGCTCTCCTTCAAAATTGATACCTTTCATATTTTAAAGGATAATGAGAACTCCGCTGTGTTATAATTTTTCGTAAAAAGCTTTCTTCTTTATATGAGAAAAATCTGGTGACTTTCATTCCCCACTAGTACACGTACTATATGCACTTCTTAGAGATAATGTTATCAAAAGGCATAGAATTGACCTAATGAAATAGACAACTAATAATTTCCCGGTAAGAGAAAGTTAATACACGTGTAAGAACATAAAACAGAAATTACACAACGATTTTTTTTTTTTTTCTTTTTAAGAAAAAGAAATGGAAAGAAATTGGTAGAATTTATTATTATTATTATTATTATTATTATTATTATTATTATTATTATGAAACACCAATTTCCGAGATCTAAAACTTATCTATCTGATCAGGATGATTATTGATTTTCCTGTGATAACCAAGTAAAGCATTAGAAAGGATATCTAAAATGGGTTTATGTAATGATTTTCAAGAAGATCGTTAGAGCCGTTCTTGATATACCGACTTTTACCAAAGCTTGGCATAATTAACTGTTGACCAGAAAACAACAATTACATGCAAAAGGATATTTCATAGAAGGTTAATATGGCAAGTTTGAAAAAAAATCATACATCCGTTTTGAAAGTAACGTACTTGCAGGGCCTGAAATTCAGCTATTTATACAGGACGCCTATCAATTTTCTTGAACTAACCAATTATATCATTCGAAAGGATATCTAATAGAGTGTTTATACAACAATTTTGAAGAAAATCGTTAGAGCCGTTTTTGATATATGAACTTACGGCCTCACTTCCGGTTTCGGATGTCTCCTTTTCCGCCTTTCCAATTTTCACCAACATTTGAAAAATTCATCTGTACACCAGACCTGTTTCGATTCTAACGCTTCGTAGTTCCATGTTTATTAGTTTTCGAGATATAATAGCCAGAAGATTCCCCACATACATACACACACACACGCACCCACCCTCCCACACACACACGCACGCATGCACGCACACACACAGAAAGACAAACACACTTATACACTGACCAATAGCCAAAAATCTCTTTTTTGGACTCGGGAGACCTTAAAACATGTAAATCAGGCAAAATCTCGAAATCCAATTTTCGGACCGAATCCGTACTTCCATTACCTCCGGTAGTCGGGTTGGAATAAATGGAATAGATTGGAAGAAATTTCATAATTACTCACCAGTTTTAAATCAATAAAAATTTCTTAACTAAACTAAACCATCAATTACAAACCTGTTCTTAAATAATAATAGGATTAATAACTAATATATAAACATTTCTAAAAAAAATACTTGATCACACTCTCATATTTTAAAGTAAGTTAGGAATAAAAATATTTACTTCTCATTAAAAAATCAATACTTCTGACTTTTTAAAAACACTATTTCCAGAGAAAAAATGTTCTTTATTTACAGATCAAAATTTGCAGTTAAATAAATTTGTGATATTAAAAAACTGAAAATTTTTGCAGCTATGTTCTCATGTGTGTGCGTGTGTGATTCGTAATTATACAAACAATAAACAAAAATTTTAAGACAATTAAATGTCTTCTTTTATCTGTATTTACGTTTAATTATTCATTCGTAAAAATATAGAGAGAGAAATTAATAATATTAATTAGTTCTGTTTGAAAAGAAAAGTAAATGGCTTAATTATCCAATTAAACTGAGTAAATGAATATAATGAATATTTATTAGCATAAGAAGAAATTTGTTATTCCTTTTTAACTAAATAGAGTTATTGTTAGATAATTTCCGAGTGCTTAAAGTTTTCTTAGAATCGAAAATCATTATATTTGCGTTTTTTTTGCTTTACATTGCTTTTATGAAATTGTAATGTATTCATTTATGTAAAAAGAATTACTGTAATTAAAAAAAAAAGAAAGAATTTCAGTTAAATTCTTTTTAGTTTTATTATTTCAAGTCGATAAAGACTCTTTAAATATTTGTTTAAACTAATTACTTGAGTATTTTATTTTTAACACTTCTAATTAAGAATATTCTTTTGAAACAGTGTTATTTTTATTTTTCATTACATCATCCAACGTTAAGTTTTAGGAAAACCTTATTAATTATAAGTAATTTATATTTTTAATAAAGCAAAAACATTTTCATTTTATAACACAGTATTACACTCGACAAAATATTGAATAGCTTGTTTAAAACAATGAAAACCTAAAAATATAGGTTAATTTTTAATTCTAAAAGGTAATTAATATTAACCTTTTTTTTTTTTTTTTTTTTTTTTTTTTTTTTGCTGTTATTTATTTATATATAGTAAAATAAGTTTTTTTAATTAACTTTTCAAAAAAAATAAATTTTAATAAGTATTTGAAATCCGTTTTTAGCGGTTGGTCTGGGTGTATGCGTGTGCGTATGGTGGAAAATGGTTTCTATAACTATATCTCATTAATATATATATATATATCATAAGGAAACGCAAACTTGTTTGTATCACACGGATATATTGTCTAAAAACTGTACTTTAAACTAGAGAAATGATCAGTGATATATGAAAATTTACAAATACTTTACGCCTACGGACGAATTTCAACGGCGGTAAACTTTTTTAAATTGAATTAATCAAAATGAGATTTACCTGTAATTTTTTTCAGAAAGACATAAATTTCATGCAGAATATGATATAAAGAACATTGATCCTTCGTTTGCAGGATAACACAAAAGAAATTTTGAACAAATACATATTAGGAATATGCTTGGAAATACAATATCCTCCAATTAGTATTTGGATTCTTTCAAATTTAGACGTTTCGTCAAATATCTAAAACATTCTTTAGAAATCAAGTTGAAAGTTTGGTCGTGTAACGAACATGGTATATATTTCAGCAAAAGTTCTGTTTTGGAGGGTAAAAGGGGAGTAATAAAAAATTTAAGAAAAAAATCAAAATGTTTTGGAACACCCTCTTCAAAATAATGCAATAAATGCGTTTCGGCTGTAGTAGCATGTGATTATCAGGATTTTTTTTTTCATTATCTGTACAAATTTGCATGAGGTTATAATATATATTCATAGAGATATAACGGATTTTTTTTTTTTTTTTTTTTTTTTATAAATTCCACTTTTTTAATTATAACACGTATGGTATTAGACCCAGTGCAAAGCCATTTTTAGGAAATTTGGCCCAATAAATAAAAAGTAGTATTGTGCAATCATAATGCAAAAATTTTATATATCTTTTGAAATATGAGCATTTTTAATAAACAACTTTTAACTCTTTTACAAAATTTTATTTGCATAATTTAGTAGCCAATAGTATTGATCAACTTGTATAAAAACAGCAAACAAATATCGTATAATCTCAAACAATTATGAGAAATAGAATTAACAGTATTTCAGTCCATAAAAAAAAAAAAAAAAAAAAAAAAAAAAAAAAAGATGATAATAGGGGTTTTAACAATATTTATTTACAGTCAACGAACGATGTATTACCATTGGACATTGGTTAAATAAAAATAAAAATGTGAGTAAAATCCTTATAGTTTACCTTTCATTTTGACAGTACTGAAATTATGTTCATTCTATCTCTCATAACTTTTTGAATTTACACGATATTTGTTTGGGTTTTCATATAAGTTACTCAATACTTTTGGCAATTAAATTATGCAAATGTTATTTTTTAAAAACTAGCTCATGCGTAAATAAAATTTATTTAGTAAAACTGCTCATATTTCGTAAGATATTTAACATTTTTACATTCTGATTGCATTAGGCTGTGTCTAATATAGGATGCCAATTTTTCTAAAAATGTCTTTGCACAGGGTCTAATACTCCATGTATTATATTTTAAAAAGTGGAAATTTTATTTACAATTTAAAAAAAAAGAGAGAAAGTATGGATATATGTGGATATATCCTTATGGATATATGTGGTAGCCTCATAAAATATTATACAGTTATTGAGACAAATTCTCATAATCATATGCTACATCCAAAACGCATTTAAAGCATTACTTTTTATAGCGTGATCCGAAATATTTTGTTTTTTGTTTAATTTTTTACTGGCACCCTTTTCTTGTTCCGGACACATTTTTTGCTGAAATATATAATGTATAAAATTTTGAAAAAATGAATGATCATCCAAATCGGTAGTACGCCATATTACAGTTCAACTATTTTTATTATTTTGTATTAAAATTTTTAAAATGTATGATTACAGATATTGAGACAAATTCTCATAATCATATGCTACATCCAAAACGCATTTAAATCATTACTTTTTAGAGCGTGATCCGAAACATTATGTTTTTTGTTCAATTTTTTACTGGCACCCTTTTCTTCTTCAGGACACATTTTTTGCTGAAAAATATAATTTATAAAATTTTGAAAAAAATGAATGATCATCCAAATCGGTAGTACATATTACAGTTCAACTATTTTTATTATTTTGTATTCAAATTTTTAAAATGTATGACTTTATAAAATATTTCTCTTATGATGCAGTACTTGAATTTTCGCTAAATTTTCACTTTATATTATTATGTATTTTTAAATAACATCTTAATCATAATAAAGATCGATATTTTGTTTTAAAATTCATGGTTGAAATTTTAATTGGTTTAATTTTTATAGTTTATACTTTTCTACGTATGATTTCCTCCTCAGACATGCCCATTTCTCATTATTAACCCCCCCCCCCCCCAAAGCATACAAAGTTAAAAAAAAATAAAACATTAAACGTTTTATTAATGCTATTCTATTTGTTCCTCAGTAATCATAAATAATCTAACTTAATATGTTACAAAATACAAAGTAATAATGATGTGCATAATCTATTTCTCTTTTCTAAAAGAAATAAGTCGGCATTAGATGTATTCTGATCAATTCCTCATCATATATTTATTGTTACTAATTTCTGTTGAGAGCAAAATGTATTCATATTAAATGAAATGAGTATGACAGAACACTCAACACGGCCGTAGACATAAATGCCGCACCTCATATGCTAACGATTCAGTGTATTAAAAAAGATATTTTAAAATACAGGTCTGACATCTTTACGTCAAAATATTTGTCATAATGGACGTTTAAACGAAATTTTGCTCTATTCTGCCACATAAAAAAAAAAAACCCGTAAATTTCGAATAACTTACAAAGTTTACAACTTACATTGTTCCAAAGCAATATTGTCTTTATCAATAACATAAGTGATATTTAAAAACTGATGTGCCCATTTTACAATCATTTTTTCGTGAGATATTTAACTAACTAAACATGTAACTAACAAATAACTAACTAAAAGACTGAGTAACTTAAGAACACTTCATAAATTTTGTGATTTTTGGAATTCACAACACCTCAAAATGCGAAAAGAAAAAAAAAAAAGAGGACAAATATTTTTAAAATTACCTGAGTGCCCCATATCTATAGTACACACAGACACGTCACATAGACCAACCACTAAAAACATAAGTTTTGGATTCAGGAAACCTCAAAACGTATAAATGTAGCAACAATTAAATTTCGAAAACTTGATCCGAAAACAATACTTTATCTACCTTTTATGGATAAGATAAAGGGAATTAGAAAAAGAGTATAATTTTAAATTAATTAAATTTTAATTGCATTTATTACGTTGATTTTTATTTATAAAAATGCTTTCACTTAATTTGGTGTAGCCCTGTACATTTACTACATGTTATACGAACACAATATAGTGCATTAATTTAGCACAAAATTTAAAACATGTAGCACGACTTAGGATGCCCTTCCAGCAATTTCATTGTATGAATATATCTGAATTCTTTTGTGGGGTTCTGTGTAAACTTCTAATGAAGGATTTAATCTCCACATTGCATACAGAACATGATTTCATGCATATAAGAATATAAGTTCAATTTATTTTGTTTTGTTCAATATAAAGATAATAAATTGTCTCTACTAGAAAATTCGCACATAGACTTAATGAATTTCAATTATTTTTATAGTCATGAATTACTTAAATTTTCATCCGAGTCCGGACTTCTGTCTAATATCCATTCTTGAGTTATGGTGATAACAAACACATAGACACATTCAGGCAACCGCTAAAAACCTAATTTTTAGTTTCAGAATACTTAAACATGTAAAAACTCAATATCGAAAATAGGAATCAAAAATAAATCTTTCCTTACAATATATGGGTAAAATAAACTAAATAATGATATAGATAATAATAAACTGGTGTGTCACTCACTCGACTTTTTTCTTACCCTGCCTTTCAATACTATAATGATAGATTGCACATTAAATCTCAAGACCAATAGCGTAAGATAATAAAGTTTAATGTACTTTCAAAATAATCTAAAAAAGGTTTAGGAAAAGTTTTATTTGACATGCAATCGTGTGTGAGGGGGGCTACTGTCCCCCTAAACCCGTTTACTTGCAGTGCATACAAGTGTTTTAAAAAAAAAATCAAGGCTGTTAATAATTTGCACTCAAACTTGCCAGTCTTGATCAAAATTTTAAGTGGAAACCTAATATGAAATTCAAATTTGAGATTATTGCAGTTATTTATTTATAAATAATGCTGCTAACAGATATACATACACATTAACCGCTAAAAATTCGACTTTCGTAATCAAGGCACCTCAAAACATAATATTATTAAAAAAAAAAAAAAAAAAAAAAAAGAGAGAGAGAGAGAGAGAGGTGTGAAAATAGAGCTTCAAAAAAAAATATTGTTTATAGTATGGGTGTGAAAAATTAATTTTGCAGTATTCGTCGACATAGTAAAATGTACAAAGCACTTCCATCAATTACATTCAATAGAAAAGCACGTTGAACTCATTGTTTATTGAGTTCAACAAAATGCAATAAGTACGAAATATAATAAGTTTATCGCATTTTATGGTGTTTATTCAATGTTTTTAAATTATTACTTTCACACGCCAATACCGTGGTACTTTCTTATTATTATTATCAATTTTGGGTAGACATGTATATTGTCTATAAACAATATGCACTATAGGCAATATTGTGCACTTAAATTTAGACTTACTTGAAAAACATCTAATACAATATGAATTACAATTCCCGCAGTTCCCAAGTATAGGCCCAATACATCCAAATATTTTGGGTAGCCCTGTAAACGAATGATGAATGATTTCTATACCACAATCTACAGAAAACACACTTTCATTCATGTATAAAAAAGATGTTACTCTGTACTTACCAGAAATTTTCCTGTAGACGTTCTTAGATGTACCTAAACATGAACTATTTACTCGATCCCAACGAAAAGTTTAGTGTAGCCTCTCTATATGATACATATTTAGAATACCGAGTTTGAACTTTCTGCTATTTGTTCTCGAGATATACTGATAAGACAGAGAGACACACACACACAGACCAACCGTTAAAAACATGACTTTCTGATTCAGGGAAGCTTAAAACGTGAAAGTATAACCAAAAACTTAACTTCTAAAATTTCATCCCAAAACAATACTTTCTCTAATTTCTCTATATGAGTAAGAGAAAAAAAATTGCATTTCAAGAACGATTTTAAAAGCCTTAAAAATAGAATATTAGAATATATTTCTTCATTAATCTTTTTAAATTAAATTTAAAGGGTGCAAGTTTTCTAATATATTCAATATATTATTCTCATTAAATATATTACTTAAAAATAACGATACAAAGACTCCATTGACGCATTTTTAACAGTTCTGATTCAATGAACCTCAAAGCGTGTAAACATAACAAAAACTCAGTTTCGAAAATTTGACCGAAAAGCAATATTTTCTCTACCACGTACTTTGGTACGAGAAAATAAAATAAATAAATAAATGTATTTCAAGAACAATTTTAAAAGCTTTAAAATTTTAATATTATAATTTTATTTCTTCATTAATCTTGCTAAATTAAATATAAAGAGTGGAGGATTTCTAATAAATTATGGCATTAAATATATTATTTAAAAATTACGATAATAAAACTCCATTGACACGTATTTTTTTTTTTTTTTTTTTTTTTTTTAGTTCTAATTATGTTTGCATATATTCTACTTGCTGCACTTTCTTACGCAATGTGTATGCGATTTTGTAGTTTTAATTTAGTTTATTTTATTATATTTTGTTCCTTTAACCTTTCATTTTTTTTGTCTAATACATATATGTGTGTGTGTGTGTGTGTGTGCAGTTAATATACACTAGAATCGAAATATTTCTCATTTCCATTAAAGACAATTAGAAATTTTGTACACTTTATGCTTTTTCTTTCTTTTCAAAAATTATTCTAAGTATTTCCAATCATTTAAAGATATATTTCTAATAGTTAATAAGAAAAATAAAAGTTTTCTGCACGTCTAAATAAATAATTATGGATGCAATAAATTATAAACTGAATTTAAACAGAAAAAGAAATTTTTCTAAAAAAAAAAAAAAAAAAAACTAAACATAACTTGGAAACAATTAAGAAATCGTATAAGATTAAAGTTCATACACACGATATTAAAGTTAATAGACTTTTGTAAATGTTTAAGTGCGATTAACCTTTAATTTTTATTCTATAAACTAATCCTAGGGAATGGGTACTTAAATGTTACACAATTAAAAATCTGTAAAAATGAAAATTTTCTCATAAAAATAATTATCAAACTTTTTACTAAATTTAACATGCAGTAATAATGTTTATAACCATAGTAAATCCACGAGTATACAAAACCAGTAAAATGAAAAACATAAATGCACCATATTGAAAAAAGAAAAAGAAAAAGAAGCAAATTCCCGACAAGCTCATAAAAAATTAGTATCCGTAATTAAACGATTTTTATTATATTGTTACATAAATTAATTATAATGAGATTATTTTAAAACGCAACAAAATAATCGTTTTTTTTTTTTTTTTTTTTTTTTTAGATTGTTATAATGCACAAAGGAATTGTGTAAGATAATAAATTTCCTTTTAAGATTTTTTTTTTTTAATTAGTGGAAAGGTTATAAATTGATTTGTATTTTGTTTATACATTTTATTATTAACAATATTTTCTTGCTCAAGGCAAGTTCAGTATTAGATTAATTGCTTTATTTCACTTACTTTTCAATCGAAATTCTTTTTTTTTTTTTTTTTTTTTTTATTTTTTTTTTATATTATTATTATTAGCAAAATATTTCTGTATGAACATTTTCTTGGTTTATTTAAAAGAAAAAAAAGTTTATCAAAAAAAGATATGCATTCGCAAATGTTACTTTTTGTAGAAAATATGATTTTATTTATTTATTTTTAAAGGGGGGGGGGTGAATTACTGCGTAGAAATTGGTTGCTGAAAAAGTAATCCTTCATATATTCATTATAATGAAAGTCCAAGTTTTCCAGGAGTAACACTAACGGTAACAGCAAGTCACAACTAACATCATAACTACAATGATATATTGATGTACGTAAAATTAATTTTTATGCTCGGTGCTAAGGAATAAATAATAATATTTGATAAAGGATGATTTAGAAATGAAAAAATAACCTCACAATTGCAACAATGTATTACAAAGAAATAAATTGTATATGTATTTTGAAACAAATTAAACCAGTCAAAAAGATAATTTAAAAGAAAAAATATTATAGTATGCAAAATCTGCCAATTGTCGATTTAGCGCTTTCCTTTCTCAGCCTTATCGATAAACCACCGAATTATGGTCAAAACATTTAGCTAAATTAGAGGCAAGTCTAATATATAATTAACATATTTTTTAATAAATAATTTAATGATATTAAAATTAATATAATAAAAACAATTTCTTCGATCTTTTTGAACTTTAAAATGTTTTTATAGCTGTTAAGATGGGAAAAGAGGATGCCATAAATTTAAAATTACCGTGAAAAGCAATGCTAAATGACTTAAATTCGCTTGAGAGTAGCACATGAAAGAAATAATAAGTAAAAAAAAAAAAAAAAAAAAAAAACTTTGTAAATATCGACACTTCAGCAAGCGAAGATCGACTAATAAAAGTATAAGCAGTTAGAATTGTACAACAAAAGATTTTTAATTATAAATAAAAAGCGTACAACCTTATAAAACTAGTTGTTATTTACGTAGTAGTAGCGACATTTGAAATGTATCAATCCATTTTCGAAAATTTTGGGCGATAGAAAGAAAAGTTTTAAAATTTGTGCTGCATCAACAAATAATTTGATTAGAATCGTGAAACATGGAAGATAAAATAACTTAAAATATACGTTCGTTTGGAATTATCGACCACCAGGGCGGCGATGGTCGACTAGCATATGTACAAACAGGTAATATTAGTATTGTAGAACAAAAGATTATTTCTTATAAATAAAATGCGTTCTGTAGTTTAAAACTAATTGCTGATTTCCTAATCGCGACATTTGAAATGTATCAATGCATTTACGAAAATTTTAAAAGATAGATTTAAAAAAAAAAAAAAAGTGAAATTGTGTGTTGCATGCATAAATAATTTGATTAGAAATCTTACATAGTCATTCAATATTAATCGGAAGAGTAGTTTATTTTTTTTTCCACACCTTCCACAAATAAGAGGTGTTTCATAAGTTCGAAGCATTTGCCTGTCTGTGTGTCTGTTGGTCCTCCAGCGGTCGAGGGTTCTGTGCTCAAAGCTGGTAGATGGGAAGTATCGTGTTTGATCCCAGGTCGCGCTTATCGAAATAGCCGTTCGGAGTTTTTCTTTTTTTCTCTGAAACTTGCGTAAATACGGGCCAGTACCCTTTAAAAGAAAAAAAAAACACAGGGGGCATTTCACTTATAGGCCTAGGACCTTAGCGAAGTCAATCGATCTTAATCTCCACAACCAACGAACCTACTGTGTTTCTGTCAGTGGCACTGTAGCTTCTTAATAAACACAGAGATTTAAATGCATATATATATATATATATATATATATATACATTCATACATATATATATATATATATATATATATATATATATATATACATATTCTTTTTTTTTTTAGAACGCTGATTTAATTGGATAGTCCTTAGCTAGACTTTATAAAAATATGTTTGAGAAGTTTTATTTAATTACAATGAGATTTTTGAGGACACTTTGAATAGATAATTTAAAATTGTCAATGTATCAACAGCCAAAACTTGTTAGGTTGGAAGCTCTCTAATCTCGGTTTTTTTTCTCTTCAAGCTGAGCTTTTGTTTTCTCAAAATACATGATAAGTCACATAAATTTTTAGATTGGGGTATTTTTTTTTTTTTAATCAAAAAATCAAATCGATTTTGATAAAAGTTAAAAATTGGCTACATGTAAAGGTTTTCAGCTAACAGTTGAAAATCATTTAAATTTGATTGAAAAATGGAAATTTTATAGAGATTTTTTTTAAATTATTTAAAATGTATTTCTTTTATCCAGGCCACTTTGGTTTGATATTTTAAATTTTTGAGCTGTCAGTTATACAACTTTCATATAATTAATATCTTTTTTTTTTCTTTTCCTTTTAATTTTTCATTTATCTTTATTGAAATTTAAAAACCTTTTTAAATATATTCAAGCTCTATAAAATAATAATAATAATAATAAAAGGGCTTACAATTGTGCTAAAGAATTCAAAATCAAAATCTTGCTTTTTTTTATTATTATTATTAATTAATATTTTAAAGAAAATTTATGTAACCCTGAGTTGAGCTCTTTTTTTTTTTTTTTTTTTTTTTAACTTACGTTTTTCTATCTAAAAATTGATTAATTTATGGAAAAATTACTTTTAATTAAAATAAAAGTCTCAGATATATTTTTCTTTATAAAACTAACTTTATTTTATTTTATTTGTTTAGTTGCTTGCTATTTTATGCAAGTTAGTGTATAATTGGGATACTTGATTTTTTTTTCAGTAGATTAATAGATTAATTTTATGTAGATTTGGTTCAGAATTCAGAATAATAAGGTATAAATTTCAAAGTAATATGTTACAGAATACCATTATATATAACTTAAAGAGATGGAAATTGAGTTATTAGATTTTTTTTTTCCTGAATGCAAAATATGTTTAAAAATGATGTATAAATGTATTTTTTATAATAATAAATAACATAAAAAATGAATCTACTTTTAAAATTTTAATAAGTATAATTTCTAGCATAATTTTACGCAAATTATTTGTTTTTATTCATCAAGAATAAAAAGGATTAAAATAGTACTAACCCTTCGTATGGTTTTTGATTACTGTTTTTAATAGTATTTTTATGGTACATAGGCGAAAAGTGATATATTGAGAATTTCCTCTCAATGAAAAATAAAGCTAAATAAAATGGAAAAACAATATTTCTATAATTTTAGCGTCATGTGTTTCAACTAAAAAATCTATATTTTATATTGTCTTTTTCAAATTAAGGGCAAACTTTTCAATGATTATTTTTCCAATAAAATTGATTTATGACTTTTCATTTATTACGTAATAGCGATGGAAAGCTTTATAAAAGTCGGTATTTGTTTTTTAATCGAAATTTATTGTTTTATTTTTTTTAAATATGTTTATTTATTTATTTATTTAATAATATTAAAATTATTTTTGATTTAATTTGCTTTTCTGTTTTGGGATACTTTATTAGAAAACAACTATCAATTTCTCGATAAGTTTTAAATATGGAAAATTCTTTATATTTGTGTCATAAAACGTTGGAATATCGTATGGAAATTTATAAAGAAAAATTGTATAACAAACAAAATAAAAGTAATCCTAATTTTCGTTTCTTATGTTGCATCTTTGTTTAAAAATCGAATTTAAAAATTTATATTCAGTCATCATTTATACATTACGTATTTTTAATTCCTATAAAATTTACAAATTTGTATATTGTCTATATGTACAGAGAGAGCAAGTAGGAATATAAAATATGGGTGAATATGGAATAGCATTTCTATATCATTTATTATATATTATATATTATTCATATATCATAGCATTTCTCACCATAATAAACTGAAGTATTTGTATTCATTGTGGATACGACTACAGCAAACCTTCAAGTCTTTTTAATATTTTTTAATGACTTTATGCTTAAAAAATTGAGTTTACATGCAAAATTTTTATTTAAGAATAAATGAAGCTATTGTCGGGTAATGTGGCCAAGCAGATAATATAGAATAGTTATGGAGGGAAATATGGAATACCCATTTCCTTAAGAATAATATGGAATAGTGTAGTATTTTTTAGAGAAAATCATGAATATTTACAATATTAACATTTGATTTTTAAATTATTATTAAAAACAAACAGTAATGAAAGTATTATCAACATTCGAGTTTTACAAAGTTGAAAATATTATGAAATAGTTGGTATCCCATGTTACCCGAACTGGTATCTTGGGAAATAAATCGAACCTTATCCCCTGGTGATAGAAATAAGGTCATAAGAATCGGATTACTAACTAACTCAACTCCCCAATCGTAAATGACACTAGGTTTTGCACTCATTTTACTGCTTTGTAATTAGATTACAGAATTCTTAATACTTACTTCAAAAAAATCTTAATCATGATAAACCAACAAAAATTTATGACACAAAATCTGATCTTCTCACTGATACAAGAGTAACTACAGTTCATATCTGAGGCCTAGTGAATACGTTTAACGTACTTCCGATAGATTGCAGCACCGTATAATTGAGATATTACGATATTCTACTTTACCCATCTTTCTCATATATTACCTACCGTTTCCCTATTTAGGTTATTTTAAATCTACATTTTCTTTCTTTTTTTTTTTTCCACTAATTTCTATATGGCACAGAAAGTATTGCTTTTAGATTAAATTTTCAAAATTGTTTTCTATAAATACGCAATATAAGATTTGATGAAACTTAAAAAAACAAAACAGATTTAACTCGGGTGTGTTTCTTTGTGTATTTCTTTGTTTCTATGTAAGTATTTTATCTGCATGACTCCAGAACAAATATTACCAGGTATTCAAAACTCAGTATTCTAAATTAATATCATAATAGAGTTATGCTTGAATATTTTTTTAGAATGATTTATAAATCTCATATACAAAAGCATAGAAAATTATTAAAATAAATTATGTATATGGACGAAATTTCTAATAAATAAAACTTAACGGTGTGTCGTGTTAGTTGCGAAAGTGCTTTTTCCGAACAAGAGGAATATCGTGAGTTTACCGAACGGAACACCTGTTAACTTTACTTTCGCCCCTTTTCCGAGAAACAGACAATAGACGATACTGGTATCGTCCAAGAGAGCACAGTTCACTTTAAGGGGAGTGAGACCGATTGATTGCACTAGGGTCCTAGGCTTGAGGAGGAGTGATCTGCGTGGGAGTCTTTCTGTCCTAGCCCGCATTTACACAAGTTTTGGAGAAACTCACAGAAAACTCGAACGGCTAGGCCGACGAGCGTGTCCTGTTATCGAACCCGTCACCTCGCGTTTACCACCTTACAGGACAGAACCTCTCGGCCGCTAGTGGGCCCTCTTTTTAAAGGAAATATTATTTTGTAACATCAAAAATATATATTAATTTCGTTACGTCATATTTAGTACAAAGATACCAAATTGTGCTTTAAATATATACCTCACATGGATTATAAGGAATATTTTAATTAGTTCTTTTATCAATAATCATTAACAGAAAAACTTTTTTTACATATAAAATTGTTTTGAAATAGATTATTTTCTATTAAAGCCCAAATAGTAATACTAAGCAATCTTCACTAATTCACTAATTAAAAAATTTAATTTTGAATAATTTAATTGTATTATCAATAAAAATATTTTATAAAATGAAATTTAACATTTTTTTAATAGGCAATATATATATATATATATATATATATATATATATATATAGACTATACTTCATTTAAAATCTCAAACATTAATATTCAAGCAATCTCATCAAGTAATTTTGTTATAAAGTATAATTTTAATAATTAAAATAGTCTTTCAATTAGATCTTTAAATTAAATAATTTTAAATACCTCCATATTTCTATGATCAACGATAGTGAATATTTTTTATGTTTACGAACATTTTGAAATAGAATTTTTATTTCAATGCCCAAACAATAGTATAATGATATCTCAACAAATTTCGTTATTAAAAAAAATGTATTTTTTATAATTAAATTAATTTTTAATTCAAATATATTGTTCTAAATGATTTTTTAAATATATATATATATATATACATATATACATATATATAATCATTTATAGAAAAAAATCGTTTTATATTAAAAAATATCTTCGTGGTGATTGTGTAAGGGTTAAAGCAATTGAAAACGCGAGTATCCTACGCCTGCGTGAAATAGTCTCCGGGGAGGGGAAGGGGGAACCCGAAGGGGCTCTAGCCTGTAATTGCGCAACTTTAAAAAAAAATCATGGAAAATGAAAGTCCAAACAATAGTATAAAGCAATCGCACCTAATTTAATTGTTAAAAATTATACCTTTAATAAATAATAAGTCTTTTTTACTTAGAATATTTCATTAAACACTTTTTTAAATATGTTTCTTTATAATTATTCATACATATATTAAATATATATATATATATATATATATATATAAAATTTTATTATTAAAAGCTTTTTAAAACAGTTATTATTATTATTATTATTAAAACCAGAAGAAGTAGTATTAAATAATATCAACTAATTTATTAGAAATATATATATATATATATAAGTTGAATAATTTATTACCATTGTAACACTCAGCAGACAAAAGGTAGATGAAGATACCAACATAAAATTAAATTTAGATTTATTTCGAATAAAAATTGTCACGGTAATAATTTAATTTGAGTACCAATGATTAGTAAAAACATGTTAAAGTACTTAAGCAGAAATAACACTAACATAACACATAAGCCTAACGATTAGATAATTTGCTAAAACTATGAAATATTAACAGTCAACAGTTTAGAGAAAAGAGAAAGGTTAAAAATTACCAAAATTAATTAAATTAGTTAAATTAGTTTTCTAAATGTTTTAGTTAAATTTTTAAAACTCATTTTTATTTATTTGTTTATTTATTTTATCTTTAATCATTCATAAAAAAAAATATATTAAAAGTATTTAAAAATACATTTTTGAATTAAAAGCTCAAGTAGTTCTGCTAAACACATTAATTTAAGCATTGAAATTTTTCACTTTTGATAAATAAAGTAGTTTTTAATAATAAAATGTTTTTACCTATAATCTTTCACTGAATATATATATGTGTGTGTGTGTGTGTATGCATATATATGCACACACACAAACTATTTTGACATAAATTCAAAGCTTCCATATACATTCATCCACACATACAACGATTAGTAATCGTGTTTAAATCTTAGCAGAAATTTAAAAGATCTTCAAAAAATTAAACATTGCCTAACAGCTGTTCGTTTACTTCCGCTGTCAGTTTATTTTAAATGAAAGAGGGGGTGCAATTAAAAGGAAATGACGGACTTTCACAGTCCGACTTAATCGTTTTTCTTAAGCTGCTATCACACGTACTCTCATACGATCAGCAGTATCAGATACTTTCTCCCGAAACCACCTGAAACAGGTTTTTTGAGAGGCCAAACTGTCGAAAATGTATCGTTTGATAGTTTCCCTCTCCTATCTTTGTCAGTGACGAATTTATGACTGACTAAATCTCCTACGCTAGATGTCAGCTCGTGTTCAACCAATCGGAGTGCGAGAAAATCAGAGTGCGTTTAAAACATGAAATAGTGAGCGATCAATAGCCAATGGACAATTTGCACACATGGGGGATTTGAACAAAATCTTATTTTTCTAGTAGTTTTATGCTCATAACTTTCAAAAAGTTTATTAAAAATTTAAAAAAAAAATGTTTTCATTAATTTCAAAAATAATTTTAAAACTAACCAAAAATCACGTGACTTCAAAACGCTGTCTGACGTCACACTTTATGATGGTTCAATGTTCACATTTTGTTAGCCTAGCTAGCAAGCAGCAATTCGTTTTAACTTTCGTAATTATTAATCATTTATGTGATTTCTGAGAATTCTTTTTCATTTTATAATCTTTAAAAACCATTATCATCATTTTTTCTTATCATTATTTTCAATTGTTTTCTTTTCATGGCGGTTGTCCAATGTTTTCGTTTAATAGGATCCTGTGGAATGCTAAAGAATAGCTTTTAAGAAGCATTTAGCCGTTGTGTTAATGCAGAGTGGTACAATACAATATTTATACTATGATTTTTTAATATCCATCATTATTATAAAAGACAAAAACTTTTTCACTGATTCAAGAAGCAAAGCAAAGCACAAAATCGAATGTAAACAATGATTACTCCCGTTTGTTGTCATAAAGAGTGACGTCACGATATTTTATACTGCGTTTTCTCGATACAGTAAATAGTGCGATGTTAAAATTGATATAAATCAGTAATTAGATTTCAAATAAAGAAAATGTTTGTATTTATTTTCTTACCTTTTCATATTCTATTATATAAGAATAAAATCAGAAAACGTACAAATTCTCTATTGTTAACGCCTTTTTGAATTCATTTTAGTCTTCAAAATAACCATACTACCTGATGCTCGATTATTCGGAGAGGTATTAGCGTATAGTTCAGAAGGTAGGATCTTCCGTGTGATAGCTGCTTTATTGACAGCTTTTAACAAAAGCAGTTAACCGATTAGGAAAGGGTGACTGCGCTCTCTGGGACGAGACACCCCTTACCTTCAAATGGGCAGAGAATAAGCTGCCTGGTGTAAGCACTTTCGGAAGTAGCATGTAACCAATTTAACATGATTAAATATCACTAAACGTTAAGAATAAAATTAGAATATATATATATTATACACAAAAATATGTTTCTGATACACTACGGCATGATACGTAGTTGAATTTCGCTTACAGAGTTACACAAAACAGTTGCTATATTATTAATACAGTGTTTGGAAGTGATGCTTGAAGTGCATTTAAAATTATGTGATGCATTTTTTTTTATGCAGTATTTCGCGAGAATATAATTTATAAGTAATACACTGGGTTTCTCATAATTCTTAGAATCAGTGTTTCCAAATTTAGGGCTTTTTAATTCCACTACCACCAATAATTTTGAAGAGCGATATTTTGCATACATAATAAATGAATAACTTTTGAAGTAATTAGGCAACCGTTACAGTTTAAATTTAGTGGTGAATATTGAATAAAATGTCCCTAAATTTGGCAACATTGCATAGAATAAGTGTTAATGTGGTAGGTGGAAACTTTGAATAATTTGAAACAAATTTTAAAACTTATCAACAGTTTATACATTTTTATAAGCTCAGCTACAATATTCAAACTCGGGATCAGAAACGGTAGTCCTCTTATACAAAAAAAGTATTTGAAATAAGACTTTCAACAAAATTATTTTGAAATATTGTTTTAACAAACCAGAAGTACTTAAATACAGTACCTAACGTAGTTTTTTACGAACTACAAACTGTAACATTTTGTCTATATTAATACAAGGTAAAATAAAGTAAAGTGAGTAGCACACCAGTTTATTTCATTTCATTTGTAAATATTTGTGCCATATTTCCTACGTTAGTAATAAATTTGTGGATTTGGAATAATTATTTGTTATTCGTTAGAACATTCTTATAACTCATAATCTTTTAGAACGTTTCACCAAGAAAATATTCTTTAGAAAAAAAAAGGTGTTAAGGTCTCTAATTAGCACGGTTAAAGGTCTGTAAAAGTTAAAGGTCTTTAATTAGCATGTTTTGAAATATTAAGATATGAATTAAGATAATTATGTTTGTTTAAAAATGTTATGTTGCCTTCCGTTGTTGTCCATATTATTATTTAAGTAAACTTTTTGAAAACATGGACCCCGTTCTTAGTTTTAAAGCTTTGAGAAACACCTAAATGCAAATATAAAACTATTTTTTATTTTCTATAATACAGGGTGGATGAAAAGTTAGGGTATTTGTATTTTTACGGGTTTGTTGCCATTGTCATTGTGATTTTACATTGTTTTGAACAATTTTAATGAATTCCTCGTGTACTTTCAATCCAGGAAATGTTTAATTTATTTGTTTCTTTTCTTCAGATCTGTTTACATTATGAGTCGTGAAAATTAATGTATCACTGTTGTCGAGCTACACGAGACGGAAACGAAGACGGCTGACATTGTTCGAACGACTGGATTTAAGCATAGGACCGTCTACAAGGCAGTGAAACGCTTCAAAGAGACAGATGGGACAGCGGACCATCCTCGAAGTGGTCGACCAACCACTGCCACCATTCCGGTAAACATGAACAAGGTGCGATGCCGGATTCGTCGAATTTAACGGCATGTTCATGAACAGATTTTCTAAACTAAGGGTCTCATAGGATTCCTTAGGTTTAGTGTTAGACCAGCACCCCTCATATATATCTCTAGCATCCTGAGTGATTCTGCTTGGTATTGCTGCTGAACATTCACTCAAAGTCTGCGCAAGGACCAACAATTGGAGTTTCTGCCGTAATAATTTGATTTCTCAATTTCAGAGGACTGTACTGTCAAGACTGAATGAGATCACTATGTATTGGGATAAATGGTAGAATTAGTCCTATCACGAAAAAATAGTCAAATCGATTAAACTTTTTTTTTATTATTTAAATTTTTGTCATTGATGTAATGAATATATAGATATTATTTTTATACGCTCATAAATACTATCATCCTTTACAATATTGGCATACGTATATAGTAAACATACCGATATTCAGTTTGATTATCCATAGATCATAACCAATGTATATTTAATATACACATCAATTGAGGGCTGCTTTCTTCTAGTTGATAAAGTAAATGATAACGATTAGTAAGGAATCTTCTCTAACTGAATTTAATCTACTGTAATTTATACATGACAGGACTATTTACAATATACTATAATGACAAGTTAATAAAACGTATTGGATTTATAAAATACTAAATACATAAATGTGCCATGTATAATTTTTATGTGTACATGTGAAGCAAAATAATTATATAAAGTTAAACAAAATATATTTGAAAGAACAAATGAAAAGCGTGATCTTAATGACAGAAATATGAATATTGGATATTCTGCAACTAATAAACTTATAAGGGGAAAAAAATTCTTATTTTTATTCAACTGTATTAATTCTATTAATCGTTACGTTTTTCATTATTAATAGAATAAACGTTTATATATCAGTGCAATTTCTACTGCTTACAGAATTGCACTTTCAAAAGTTGTATTTAAAGTATTTTGAAGCTATATAAAACTCATTAACCATTTATTCAGCTTTTAATATTTACTACTCATTATATTATCCAAGTTTCAATTGCTAAATAAAAGAATCGCATTTTATTATATTAAATATTATTCACATTTAATAGGCAACGTTTCAATAAATAACTTCAGTTTTAAATAGTGTAATATAATAAGATTTGTACGCTTCAAATTAGGTTCACTCATGAATATTATATATGTTAAACTTCCTATTAATTTATTTATTCCATTTTTATAAGTCTGTACAACTGCAGTTAAATATTTAGCGAAAAGTTGAACTAATTAGGAAATATGCGGTAAATATATACATTCTATACATTTAGTTTTATTTTAGTTCACATAAAAGTGGAACGCACTTAAGTCATTACACGAATACATGTTGATAGGTTGTTAAATTAAAGAACCCGTTACATTTTAATAAAATCCCTGAACCATGTAAAAATCTTAAACAGTAGAAAGCAATTTTTCTAGTAATGTAATATGGCTGTATTAAAGTATTTAACGATCATATTAAAACGGAAATAAAATGTATAACTGTTAATTATGAATTCACCTATCTGTAATGAACTCTCTTAATGAGTTAATTCTCCATATCAAGTAGGAGTTTTTTTTTTCTTTTCTTTTTAATTGACTTGAGTTAAAATGCAATTTGAGTTAATTAGTAGCCTTTTATATAAGCGAATTTGAGTTATCGATATTTATCGACACTTGAGTTATTTCTGCTCATTCAACCACTTAAAAGTACAACATTGCTCTTATTGCAACACATTTCTTCAGTAGCATGCACGTGCAACGGCAACGTGCAAATGTTCAAGTTTATTAAAGTCATATGTATTAAAAACATTAATAGAATAAATAAATTACTCAAATACAATAAATAACTCAAATTTAAATACATTATGCTATTTTATGCAATTTACTAAATTTAACTCAAAATGAGAGGGCGCGCTTCTTCTCGGCAAAAGAGTGAAAATTCACTCAAGTTCAGTTATTTTCATTTTCTCATTTTAAGAGAGAAATTAAACAAAGATGAAAATAGCAGTGTAAAATATTTCAGAAGTACAACTTTTCAAGGTAATAATAAATGCAATCTTAAAAAGTAAGAAGAAACGCAATCTTAAGACACAATAAGAAATACAATATTACAAGATAATGAGTTATACAGATTTAAAAGGTAATAAGACATACAGTCTTACAAGACAAGAAGAAATACAAGTTTACAGATAGAAATACCCTAGTATAACCAATCAACACCAAGACGGCGTTGCAGATATTTAATTGTGATAATAATATAACACGAAATAAGTAAAATATTTGTGAGATTAAGAAATGCACGTATTAATTTTCTATGTAAAAAAAATTGTATTTTTAATATAATAATTATAAAAATAAATTAAAATTATCAGTATATATAAGGTCATACATATTATTTAAAAATAACGTATATTATTGTTAATTTTATCAAATCCTAAAATCTATCTCTATCTATCTATCTCTCTCTCTCTCTCTATATATATATATATATATATATATATATATATATATATAAGTACAGTGCAGCCACATATCCTAAAATTAGCAGTGAAGACGCGTCCAAAATGTTGGAGGGATGCCAGCTTGACCAACAGTTTGAAATTTGGAAAACATCCAGTAATTCCGCGCTCTGTTATTGCTCATTTTCTCTTAGTCAGATGACTGTCACCCTTATTTTAGCATTGGACTCGTTGAGTTAGCACTTGCGCAGATCCTTCCATGGTTTCATGAAATATAGTCGAATAATACACACACATATGCGAATCCAAATATTATAGCACTATAGGATAGATGTAATTGTTTGGTCGCTTCTTTCATCTTCGAATCGACTATAGCGCACCAAAAGTGTGAAGTAAAACCCAACCAACTCCCATTTATCCCCACCCCTCTTAAAAATTTGAATTACATTATATACAATGCATTAGAATGTGGAAATTCGAAATAAAATTTCAATAATAAATATAAAAGTATTTCTGAAAATTCTTTTAAAATATTTTGATCATTTTAAAACAGTTGGATTTAAAATAATTGATGGCCATTTTTATGATATTCCGTAAGAGTTAAATGTATATAAATAAATAAATTTTTTCTTAAGTAATGGTCTGATAAATTTCAGTAAAGTACAATTTTTAATAAAATAATCTAATCTAATCGTATGTTTATTTAATATACAAGGACATCTCACAAAAGATATTATAAATATCTAAAACACATTTTTACATTAATTAAAATTGTTTAAAGAACTAAACTTGTTTTAGCATAATCAGAAAATAGTTTTATTATTTACTACAATAGGAAATCATTTCCAGATGTTTGAAAACAAAAATTATTTCTAATTTCAATACATAGATTTTTCTTAAATTAAGAGTCTTGATTTCGTTTTCTTTAATTAGATAAAATATTTCATAAAAGTAAGACGAGTTATAATGTTAAAAAAAAAAAAAAAAAAAAAAAAAAAATCAAAATTTCCATATGACATGCTTATCTGAAAATGATTAATGGTCCTTAATTAAAGAAAAATGACTTACAACAATAATTAAAATTGACAAATAATTCTTTCAAATTATTTAAATGTAATTTTGAATCAGAATTAAAATTATGGTAAATGTAAGATTCGTAGATTTTTAAATTAATTTCATAACAAACAGTAATTTAGATTCTGAAAAGTGGAATGATAAGTAATTATGGTTATGCATGTGAATTTAATTGATGGCATCTATCAGCATTTATTCTTCATTGCATTTTAACATATATGAATACTAGAAAAAATGAATTTTAATTCCAATATTCATATAATTTTTATTCCTGATGAATAAACCAATTACGATAATTTTAAAATTTACCATACTCTACTTTTATCTAAAAATTTAGAGAAAAGTGTTACAGGAATTCTTCATGTAAAAATGATGTTGAAAAAAAAAAAAAAAAAAAGTCTGGCAGAATGTAATGATAGTTTTATTGTTTAACAGAATTCGATGATGTTTTTATTATTTTGCAGAATTCGACGATATTTTTATAGTCCGCTAATTATTGTGAAATTTAATTAGAATTCCTTCTTATGTTTCTATTTAGTGTTTCTTCTTAGGTTAAGAATATTTAAAATTGTCAAGACAAGTTGTTTAAAAAGAATCTGATAAGGATTCTCTTAATTCTTATTTAGAATACACAATTTTTCCAAAGAACAATCTAATATGTTTTGCAGTTTTATTTGAAATGAATTATTGGGGTATTAAGTAAATATTTCTACTGAGATAAGTTTAATTTCATAAAACTATATTAAAAATTGTAATCATTTAAAATTATTCACCTTATTTGAATAATTTATCTTTAAACAAACTTAATATTTGTCTCACATTATATTAATTAAAATACATAAACATAAAATTTAAAATTTTTAATAAATGAATATTTATCGTTACATACGCTTTTAATCTAATATGTATATGCAACGAAAGTAATAAATGGAAAATCACTGTTTTTTTTTTTTTTTTTTTTTTCATTCGCTCAATTTTCTATTGTTTGTTATTTAGAAATGTTACATAATTTTTTAATGGGTATTTATAGGTTTTTCTCTCTCTCTCTCCCCCCCCCCTTTTTTTAATAAAAAGAAACGACACATATCATTTTACATATTTCTTTCATAAATATGAAAATATATAATATATAAATATATATATATATATATATATATATATGTATATATATATATATATATATGTGTGTGTTTTGAAAAATAAATTATATTAGAAATAAATGTATGATGATAATGAATAATATACACCAAAAATAAGTTTTTAATGTCATTCACGTAACTACATCAACACACACACACACACACACATATATATATATATATATCATACCTTATTTCCAATTTTAAGGATGAAATTCGATTATCAATGTCTTTATTCATAAGGATTTTGTTTAACAATAATAAAATATTCTCTAATCATTTTTTATATGATTTAAAAGCACAGCAATCATTATAATTATCAAAACTGATTTATCTATAAAGAAAAGTTAACTTAGTAAAAACATAATGCATATAAATTATTATTTTACAAGTATAATACGCATTAAATCAAAGGATCCCGTGTAAAGGAGGATCCCGTCAATAAAAAAATCCCGGATCCCGTCAATAAAAAGGATCCCGTCAATAAAAAAATATAAAGGTTTCTTCAAGAAACCTGCAAGTATTTCGGACTTTTTAAATATTCCATACAGGTATTTCGTGTAAACCTGTGTGGAACCTTTTAACAACTTGAATGTATTCTGAAGGAAACCTGTTGTTTTTATTTTTCTTCAAAATACTTACGTCAACCTTTAAAATACCAGAAAATGTTACCATAACTGCAAAATACCTGCAGTTTTTATGCTGATTTTTTTTCTGTTTTAATATCTAGGATAGTCATGGAACATTAACAAATTTATAAATGAAAGATAAAAATAATTAAACAAATGTTCTTAAAAAAAAAAAAAAAAAAAAAAAAAAAAAGTTATAAATTCAAAAATAAATGTGCACAATATTCTCACTTAGTTAAAAATGTACATTTAAATCAATTAATTATTGATAATCAATTACATGGAATTAAAGTACGTTCTATTAAACAATTTTAAAATATTTTAACAAAGACAGCTTATTGTGAATAGAGAGATTAGTTAATGTAATACAAATAGTTTTTATTATAAATAGAAGAATAAATAAATAGTTTAGAATTCATATAAACTCAAAAACATAATATATATATAGCAAATTATTAAAGTAATATATAATGCTTGATTAATCTTCCAGCATCTGTTAAATGTCGGCAAATTGAGCAAGTTCAGCTTGAATGCCTCTTTCTTTTCTCCATCTGTTTTGGTTGTCCACCTTCGGGTGCTTCGGGAAAACCTCTTCAACTATTCATGCTTATGTGCAAACGAGATCATTTTGTAGTCCTCCGGAAAGAAAAAAAAAAAAAAAAAAAAAGAAAAAAAAAGAAATCAGTCTACACTCATGTGCAATGAGGAAATTCACTGCGCTTCTCTAGGTACATCGAATGGGTGCAGGCGAAAACAAGCAAGTCTGTTCAATAACAAATATAAATTAAAGGCTGGTGTGTAATAATTATTTAAATTTAAGAACTTCGTCACACGCCATATATATAAAAAAAAAAATCTGGAGATCTTTTGCTTTTAAGGTAGTACTAGCACGAGATTTTTGCACCTGAAGAAGAAAGGTAATGTCCTTTCGAAACCGCTAATGCTTGGATTTATTTAATACATTCTGAAAATTTTTTAAAGTCCAAATAATGTCCAATAATATTCCCGCTACTAACACAAACAGGTTATTCGTGTGCTAGTGAGCTTCAATCAATAACACTGCTCGGCATGAAAATTGCCTCTGACACCATTTCAGCCTACTCTTATGTAAAATTGCCTCCAGAATCCGAACATGACGCCCATTTTGCCCTATCACCCACCGTTTTTTATGAATGGCCTCCTATTTTTATCATTTTTCGGTTATTTTATAGCTATAAGTTTGATTTTTAGGAGGGGGCAGAATTATTTTAACCGTTAAATATCTTCTGAGGGGCAACAGAGTTGCAAAACTCTAAAACATGGACATTTGTGACAAAGGAAAAATTTTGGGGGATTTGCCACTGAAATTATGCATTACATATCTTATATTTTTAAAATCTATTACTAATGATATTTTTTAAACTTTATATATTTTTTGTTTTTACGTGTTAAATTAATTATTTTTCATTCTTCAAATGAAATTCATGGTCATAAAATTATCGAACAGGGAAAGAAATTGAGGACGGGTTTGGTGTATCTAGAAAACGGTGGGTGTCTGGGCAAAATGGGAGTTATATTCGGATTCAGGAAGTCATTTTACATAAGAATCATCAAAAATGATATGAGATCTCGATTTTTTTTTTTTTTTTTTTTTTTTTGCAGAGCAGTGTAATTAATCCAGTATTAATATCAGAGTTCATATTTACGAATAAAATTGATGCAGGAAAATCTTGTATGATTCCTTGAGTCGGGAGATGAGTTTCACTTTTCTTCATCTATCTCTGGTAACTCGGGTGGAATAGACCGGCGTGCCAAACTCTGCGGCATAGCTTCGATTAATGGAGTTACTATTTCAGCAATATGACTTCGCTAGTTTTAGAGACATTGATGGCAATGGGATCCTTAAATCCACGAAAAGCTGGTGAAATCATTTCTGTTGCAAACTAAAAGGGTCAAAATTAATATATATGTATTTATTTAATTTGAATTGTCACTGATATTAAGAGTACTTGAATTTCATTCTTACACATAAATAGTATAATTCCGCATGTGTCTGCATAACTATATAGTAGACATACTAACGTTAAACATATAAACATAGTATAGTATATGAAAAACATCTAATGCTATTGCTTGTACAGATTTTAATTCGTGTATATTAATATACACAATGCAAGAGAAAAATCTACTTTTTACGGAAAAGGTAACAGGCAGTAATTAATAACATATCAACCGTAATATGTTTTCCACAATATTATTTTCAACTTGAAGGGAATGTTGATAGCATATAATAGACAAACCAACAAAACATATTACAGAAATATAGCATATCTTTCAAAGAAGGCTCATGCCAAGTTCCTAAAAGTTCAAATGTTATTGAATTTTTTTTTTTCTAATTTATTTAATTATTTATTTTTATCTTTAAAGTATTATTTTCCGTATTTGTGTCCTTAAATTTAAAAAGTTTACTTTAATAAATTTTGCATATGTAATGTATATACAGTATTGACTAAAATTAAAATATAAGAAGTATTAAATAAATAGTAATAATTATTTATATTAAAATATAAATAATGTAGAGCATACGAAATATATTTTAGGTTAATAATAGTAATAATAAAATGCATAATTACTGCGAAATTTGTTGTATACAATATTTTGTTTGTGAAAATGGAATAAAATATAAATTTATTGTTCTACAGAAGGTAATTTAAGGTTAAGAACAATATATATATATATATATATATTTATATATATATATATATATATATATATATATAAGTAATAAGCATAATTACATAAAGAGAAGTTGGAATTTTCTATTATGAATTGAAAAAAATATTTTTTGAAACTAAGTTATACGTCTTCATTATTTAACAAAACTCTGCAAATCGTGATATTTATAAGTATTTATTTACTATGCTCTTTATATATCGAAATAACTTCTATTTCTCTTAGTAACTATATTTTCATATTAAATTGCAACCCAGTTGCGGCAATTGTTTGTCGATATGCACCCAAGCTGAATCAGCAGAGTTTCACTTAATATATTTCTCCAAGTTTGATACACTGTAGATGCTGAGCCTTTCCTGAAATGAGAGGAAATCGAAATGCGGATGCGCCCCCTGTTGGGTGATATAGCGAAAAAGCATATCGGCAGCATGTCAAACTAAGGTCCAACCAAACATAAAATCCAGTTAAATTAATTCCATTGATTCATAAAGTACAGTGTTTGAACTCAAAAACACAGATGTTTTCTAAAAATGGTCGAATTGAGTTCGGGAAATCTCAAAAAGTGTAACTTCATCGAAAACCGAAAATCTAAAATTTTTCTTAATTTTACACTTTCTTCTTATATATGCAGAGGATAAAATAATAAATCTATTTTTTTTAATAAGTAGTCAATTTGAGTATACTGAAATGCAAGGAGATCTCAAAACGTGTAAATTAATCGAAAACCAAAAGTCAAAATTTTTCTGTATCTTATACTTTCTTCTTATATATGTAGAGGATACAATAATAAAGCCACTTTTTTAAAAAATAAGTAGTCGATTTCAATAAATTGAAATGCAAGGAAATCTCAAAAAGTGTGAATTCATCGAAAACTAGAAACTGAAATTTTTTCTGTATTTCCTACTTTCTTCATATACATGCAGAAGCTAGTAATATATCCACCTTTTTGAAAATAAGTAGTCACTTTCAGTTAATTGAAACGCATTGTGTGCCTTAAATATTGCATTTAATAGTACATTAATATTTTAGTAAAACTTAAAAGTATATATTTATTTATGAAATAATGAGAGTTTTCTTTTGACAAGTTTTTCTTTGCATCCAGATGCACAGCAATTCTTCGGCATTTTTCTTGGCGAAACTGTATGACACGCCGAAAAATCTTTGTCACCCTTTAACCGAAGAGGATAGTGACCCCGTGACCTTTCACGTGAAACCTAATAAGCCCTCATCACGTGATTTCGATGTTAGTTACTTGCTTCGTTCAGGAATGAGCACTCTAGTAAAATATATTCTCTAAGAGTGGGTAATGAACTGAATAGACTCTCACAGCATGAAGCAGAAAAACGCATTTTTAAAATAAATAATATCATATGTGGTGATACGAAGTATAATTTTGCATGAATAGTTTCACTATAATTTTATTCATTACATATTTCTTAATTTATATAAATACCGTAGTAAAATCAAGCAATAACAAGACCAGGTGTTTAAGGTATGATGGGAGAGTAACACAAAAAGTATTGTTCTTATTTTAAAGACGTAAATATTAATTATGGATGATAAAGGAAAATGTATTTTTACTATGATAAATAATAATTCAGTTATGAGATATTTGTTTAAAATTCTGTCTCATTGTGCTGTCGTAAGAGCAGAAGTCGTTCTAATGCTGAAATAAAAATCATCTTTTAATGCATTAAAAGATTGTTTTAAATGCGTATATGCTTTTAAACGTTAAAAGTTCATTAACGCATTAAAAAAATATTATAACTGTATGTATTACATGTTTAAATACTTATTGTAACAGAAAATGATTTTCGTCTTTTAAAGCTGACAATAAAAGTCCCTAGTAAGTAAAACGATAAATATGAATCTGAAATAACCTGAATTAATTAATACTAATTTACCCTATCATAAAACATTTCTCCTAATTTTTATTTGCTAAAGTGCTTTTTTCACTACAGACATATTTACGAATCCATATAGTATGACAGAATAGATGCAAATATATATATATACATGTATATTTCCTCTCTCACTTATCCACTCTTCCTTATAAAACTGAATCACATTTTTTAAAAAAATGTAATATATTATTAGTGTTATTATTATTACTATTATTATTTGAAATGAAGTATATATTTTACTAAAATAACATATAAACAAGTTTTCGTCTTCATAATACTAAAATATTATATATGCGTTAATTTAAATATGCATCAATTTATATATTTTTCCTTCTGTAACAATCTGCCATTGCTTCTTTGATTACTAATTCGTACAAAACATGTAAAAGAATTCTCCTTACGCAGAACGGAATGATAATGTATAATAGATACCATATATATATAGAGAATAAACTTTCACACTAACGAAAATTATTTAAATAATTGATTTATTTTAACATAATCCAAAATTATCTTTGTTCTTTAATGCAAGAGGTAATCCTTTCGAAATATGCAAAAATTAGAAAATAATTTTGTTATATGTGTGTGTGTGTGTGTGTGTGTGTGCATTTAATTAGGAGACCAGTGTTAGTTACCTTAAATAAATAACAAATTTTATATCAGTGAGGCCTAACAAAATAAAAATAAAAAATCTTCATTTGGCAAGACTATCTAAATATAATTAACGATCCTTAATTTAATAAAACAATTACCCAAAGTAATAATTAAAATTTATGTGTTATGAAATAGATTTTTCAATCTAAATTAATATTCCGTTAAATGTAAAATTTCTAAAAATTTTAATACATTTCTTACAAAAAATCATTATTTATGACAGAAGGTAAAATAACACGTAATTAAGTAACTGCATAAACATATTTTATAAAATATTAATCAACTTTTATATTTCACGGCATCTGAAAATACATGAAAACTACAACAAAATATATATATAAATTTTAATTTTCATAATAATGTAAATATTATTCTCAATGAGTAAACCAATTTAAAATACATTTAAAATTCACCCTTCTTTAATTTCATCTTCATATTAAAATAAAGAAAAATGCATTATTATTAATTCTAAGCGCAAAAGTATTTTTTTTTAATGAATTGTATTGCACAAAATGGATTATATTTTTGATACAGTTAATTATCATCGTTTAAATAACTCTTTCTTTTTCTTCTTATGATGATATCAAAGAATATTGAAAATTAGTAATACATGATGTAAAAGTGCAGAATGATATTTTAAAATCTTATTTCGAATGTAAGTCTTTTTTACAAAGGATTCATGAATTATAAATTTATACTTAAAATTAATAAATGTCGTATTAGTTAAGATTCGTACTTGTGGTATAAGTTTTCATTAATAAACTGATAAACATTGCAATTATTTAATAATATTTGTCATAGATCATGACACACTAAGCGACTAGTTTATTATGACAATCCCCCACTGTTTTCACTGACTTCGATTTCCATAGCCCGTACGAAGTGCATAAATTTATACTACAGTGCATAAAAAGGTCACAGATAATTTAAGAAGGTTCTAGTACTTTGCTCAAATGTTATTGTTCTGTTTTCTGATATAATTCAAGAGATTCTTCGTTCCTCGCTAACGTTCACCACTAGCTGACGACCATAATTTATTTGTTCAGACCGACGCTTATGCCTGCCACATCAGTCTTGATACACTTTCACTACACCTGCTCTTGAATATTTTACAAATACCAATTAGAAATACCATCTCACAAGGCAATAAGTAATAAAATTTTACAAGGAAATAGTAAATACAATCTTATCAGGAAATGAAAAACGCAGTTTTATAAGGCAATAAGAAATACAACCTCACATTTTAATACGAAATATAATCTTACAGTAATATAGTAAACATTTTTTTATTCTATTCATTTTTCCTTATTCATACAAATACCGCACGAAAATCAAACAATACCAAGACAACATACAGGGGGACACTCGTGATAATAAATTAGTATAAAATAAGTAGGATTTTCCTCACATTTAAAGATGTAATCATTCATTATGTGTGTTAAAAAGGTATTTTTACTACAATAAATATTAATTTATTTACGGTATACGTATTTGTTTTAGAAATCTTATTTTGTTTTGTAATGGCATAATATGTTTCATATGCTGGCAGTTTAATCACCTTGCAACTCGATTAAAAATATATTCTAATTATTTCTTTTACATATATTTATTTATTCATTTTAACAATTAATGGCCTTTCTTTTTTTAAGATAAGAAGTAAAGTTCTAATTAAACATAAAGTCGGATATCACTGAAAAACAACCTAAGTTAATGCTAATTATAACATATCCCAAAATTTTTTCTGCTATTTTGATTTGCTCATATATTTATTTATTTATATTATTTTTACTTTTTTTAGTACGGGTACATTTACGAATCTCACAATACTACGGCAGGATAAATGAAATTTTTTCCTCTTTTTCCCTACGTAAATTCGCACGATTTTTTTTTTTTTTTTTCTTTAATACAATAGAATTTTTAGTTTTGCAAGAAAGTTTACAATTTAATAAAAGATTAAAAATATTTTTGAAAAGTTTTTAAATTATACATGAGGAAATTAATGATACGTACACCGTACATCGAACTAGTATATTATACATGCATTAATTTCAATATCTATGAATTTCTATAAAGAAAAGATAATATATCATAGATGTTATGAGCATACAAAAAGAAAACTTTTACATAAATTAAAATTACTTAAATGACTTTTCTTTTTCTTTTAACATAATCAAAAATTAGCTTTAACCTTTAATGCAAGAGGTAATCACTTCCAGATAATTGAAAACTAAAAAATATTTTAAATTAAGTACACATACACATTAATATATATATTATTTAGGAGACATGTGTTAGTTTCCTTAATTTGATAACAAATTTTGTATGAGTGAGGCATGTTATAATGGTAAAATAAAAAATAAAAAGTTAAGATTTTCATTTCCCAAACTCATCTGAAAATGATTAATGATCCTTAATTAAATAAAGTTATTGAAAATAATAATTAAAATAAACAAAAATTTATTTTTAATAATGAAAATGCAAATTAAAATCTAAAATTATATTAACGTAAATGTAAGATTCCTAGATTTTTAAAAACGTTTCTTACAAAATTGCATTAATAATAATGGAAGGTAAAATAATATAAGTATTTAGGTAAAACAGTAAACATAATTGATAAAATATTAATCAACTTTTATATTTCACAGCATTTCAATGTACATAAAAACTACAAAAAGAAAAAAAAAAAAAAAAAAAAAAAAACTGGCGTAGACACTACATGACTTCCTTTAAAACCCATTGGTGTATACATATTGTTATGATTGATATTTTTGTGTGAGGTAACTGTGAATAAACATAGTGGTGAATAAACATAGGTTCTAACCACGAAAAAAAAAAACTGAAAAATTGAAAAATTGAAAAACTGCTACTCTAACCATAAAAGTCATGATAATATCATTATGCATACCGCCAAACAAATATACTAGTTTTTTCAGAAATGTCTTATTACGGAATCTCTCATTGGCAAATACATATCTTAGTTTAATAAAAATCCTTCGAGTATAGATGGCCTACAATTGTTCTCTCTGCCGAAAATAATGGGTAAAAAATGATACATTTTTATCGAAACAATTAATTCAGTTAAAATCGACAAAGGATTTACTAATTCTGACTATCCTGAAACAATATTTGCCGCCAAATTTGATTGCTAATCTCGCCATGACGCTAAGTTTCTAGCCAACGCTAATTTTGGTTTTGACATCGATTTTGACGATTTTGCGTCGAAGTTGGAGACTTGGCGATCGAATTTGGCGAAAATTTGTAGTTTAAAGTTGCCAAACTTTGGAAACTCTAAATTCAATAAGAACACAATTCTGGAATTTGCCGGAAAGAATTATTGGTTTATAGCGCTGAACTAAATTCTTCGAAAATTCTTCAAAAATTCTTTAAATGACAAACAAGACTGAAACAAAATAAAGTGTATTCGTCGACTACATCCTGCTTATCTATTAAGAATTATTAAAAACATAATATCATAAGTTGAGATTTCTATAAAATGTCCACGTGTCATAATTATAATTAAGAGAGCATTAAAGGCCAAGGCAACACTTTAAAGCTGAGGATGGGAACAGAAGGACGACAACAGTAGGCTGTGCTGAGGATGGGAAAAGTAGGAATACATTCAAGACGATAGCTATAGCAGATTACGTGTCTTGTGTCATGATTAGGATGGACTGAGAATAGTTCTGTTTGTACCTAATTTCCAATCCACAGCTCAACCAAATCTATGAATTCAAGATACAAGATTCCTTTAAATCCAACGTCCCTTCTACTCAGCTCTTAGCAACAAAATTTACGAAGTCTTCATTGTCAGCAACCTCCGATTGTGAACTCCTCTGCTGATGAGTAACATTTTAAACTAGCTGTTAATAAGAATTACGTTCTACAATCAAAAATGTCGGCAACTTTGAAAACAATATCATTTCGCGCTCTATCTACGTGCTGAATATTAATTAAAGTGCATTCATCGACTAGAACCTGCTTATGTCTTTAAAAATTATATTCTACACGCAAAAATATCGGAAACTTTCATAAAAATACCATTACGGGCTCTATTTACGGGTTGAAAAGTCATTAAATAAAATGCATCCGTCGATTAGAAACTGCTTATGTCTTTACAAATTAGTTTCAACATTTTTCAGAATTATATTATTACGGGCTCTATCGTTAGCTTATTTTGAAATCTCTATGATGGTAGGTCATATATAATGGCTAAAACCTTTGTATACTTGGCCATTATGAATATAATTTTCTTAAATATCTCCAAAACAGAAAGTCACAGAAATACCAAAAAGGGAGGTGTACAACTAGATGTTATAGAAAACCTATATACCAATTTACAACGTTCTACGTCCAATCCTGTTTGAGTTATGCACGATACATACACACATATATACACACACACACATACAGACGTCACGAAAAATCGTGTAAAGTCGCTGATATCTCTAAAACGAGAGCTTGTATTAAGACAGAACTTACAGGTGTGCAACTAGACATCATGGCAGTCACACATATAAATTTGCAACATTCTACGATTTTTTTTTTTTTTTTTTTACTGTGCGAGATATAAAATCTATTTCGCAAATCGGGATTGCAATATAATGAAGTTAAAATAATAATAATAATTATTATTATTATTATTATAATTCTTATAATGCTGCAAGTTTTTTTCTTGAAAAATCAATCAATTAGAATAAATTTAAAATGCGCTCTGCTTTAATTTGATCTTCATATTTAAATAAAAAATGCAGTATTACCAGTTTGAAGCGCAAAGGTATTTTTAAAAGATCGTATTGCATAAATGGAATATATTTTTAAATTCATTTAATTATTTACGATTTTATAACTATTTTTTTTTTTTCTTATCGTACGGAGTTATGAAAAAATATTTAAATTTAACAAAACATGATGAATACAGTCGAATCAGATTTTTATATCTTGTTTCGAATGAAATATATATGTTTTTTTTTTTTTTTTTTTTTTTTAATGATTTATATATTATATATATATTTTTTTTCTTTACGTTAATTATTTTGGTATCGAGATTCATACTGGGATACTTTTTCATTAATAAAATTATAAACTATACGGGATGTGTTGGTTTACTTTTTTCCATTGTGACTTCCAGGACGAGCCTAACAGATTTATGTTTTTGCTTGAATTTTTAGCACGCTTCGTTAGTTTTTCGTTTTATGTATATTGTGTTATTTTTTCTTGGTAACATGAAATATAGTACTACCTTTCTGTTGATTCTTTCGTGGAGTTTTGCATTTAGATAAGATTTTTAACAGATTTGAGCAGGCGAGTTATCCTATTTTGAACCGAAAACTTCGTCTTTGGACGTACTCCAAATGTATAAAGCAAACGTATTTTATTCACGTTATCATTAAAAATCAAATATATAAAAATTGTAATGTTTCTAGTTGAAGTATTTATATGCATACTACTTTGGTAGTATAAATACGAAATCTTAGAATATTTTACAGAATAAACGTTGCAGACAATATGTAAAAGAAACACCTACACTCTGCAGCAAAATTATTAAAGCGCTAACAACAATTCCCATGTGAAAGATGTACACCTAATATTGTTTTGTTAACCAAACATTGGTCAGGTCTTATTAAATTTATAAAAATGTAAGTTAATGATAAAAGTTAGCGATCAAACTATATATATATATATATATATATGTGTGTGAAAAATGTGGATGTGTGTTTCAAGAGTTTTGCGGCCGATTGTAGGCCGCATTATTTGTAAATGCGTGGTAAGTAAAATGCCCGAACACCCAGAAAGGCAGAGCAGATTCGACCCGTTGTTTATGTGTTAATTAAGATCTGCTACAGTTTGCTACACTGTTATTGCTTTGTTTTATGATAAAGTTCAGTAGACTTTACGCTCGGGGCTATCATTCTAAGATTCTAAGACGGAAGGTGGCCGCTCACCACTATGCAGCGGTTTTGAGCTATTTTAACCTTTAGAGAGGGGCTCCTATGGCACTGTGGCGATTCAAAATAGCCCGTGTCTAAAGATTAAACCTACTCCGTTGTTTATTGCATGAACAGAAAAAAAAAATTACAGAGGTCGCCAAAGCGGAGTTTTCACACGACAGATCGGTTAAGACCACCATATACTTGTTGAGATCCAGTCATTTGTCTGACATTGAAGTCTTGATACACTTTCACTAGAGCTGCTCGTGAATATTTCACAAATGCTGCAGTTTCGCTAATACTTCTTCCATGTAACCGAGCTTTTATTGTCACCCTCTCTTTCAGAGTCCCACAAAGAACATTTTATTTCCATATATTCATAAGTAATTGCTCTATACTACTGTTTCAGGAACTGAACTTTAATTATTTCATATTACTTTAGCCCTCTAGCGGAAACACTGTGATGCAATAACTGATTTTCATAAAACTGTCTGGTGGTTATAATAAACAAGGCACTCTATGTTTATGGTTGAAATAAGCTTTTACAGCCTGCAATAAACTAACAAGGAAACTTTCAAAAGGTGTCATCTTCAAAAAGTATTGAAAAAAATGTATGTGATACTACTCTTCATAAAACACCTGGAAATGAAAAAATTATCGGCTGAAATTAATTACAGCGACCACAAAAAATTATCAAAATTAAGCATATTTGGCGATTTCACACTGCTAGGCGATTGAACAAGGAGAGGGACGCCGCTCATCACTCTTGGAGCGATTTTGAGCGCTTCTATTGCGATCTCTCCATTTATTGGGTGGGGAAAAAAAAAAGAAAAAAAAAAAGTTTACAAAAACGCCAGGACTTAGTCCCAAACCGACAAAGGGCGTTGATAGTATACACATTGGAGAAAAGTCCACAGGACAGGTTTTTCATCCGAATCAATGAAGCGCAGCATAGTGGGCAAGGAGCTCAAACACACATTTATACAAAAGGAAGGAAGGAGAGAGTGAAGAGAGAAAGAAAGAGTACTTGGCGGAAAAGCAAAACACGGTTCTGTTCATACACTGCAATCTCGGTGCTAGCAAACGTATCACCTAACAGCGCTAAATCGCCAAATATGCTTAATTTTGATAATTTTTTGTGGTCGCTGTAATTAATTTCAGCCGATAATTTTTTTCATTTTCTGATGTTTTATGAAGAGTAGAATCACATATATTTTTTTCAATACTTTTTGAGGATAACACCTTTTGAATGTTTCCTTGAAAGACAATAACACATGTAAATGCCTTATAAATTAAAATTTATAAATAAAAAAAAAACCTTTAAATAAACCTATAAAGATACCAATCAATAAAATCATACCGCTAAATAAAAACCTTTCATGAAGACCCAAAATCAGTTTAATTTATACAGTTGTTTTCTCTTACATATCTTCGAAAGTCAATCTTGCGTTTTTAATATATAATTAGGTTGTTTCTTGTCTTAACCGTAACTT
Organism: Salticus scenicus; assembly: GCA_963930645.1. Lineage (NCBI taxonomy): Eukaryota > Metazoa > Arthropoda > Arachnida > Araneae > Salticidae > Salticus > Salticus scenicus. Next base: position 92,557,653 of record OZ005652.1, read on the forward strand.
TATTTTTGACAGATTTGATAAAAATTAGCTGAACTGCGGCGTAAATTTCTTTATAAAATCCTTTAAAATTATTTATTACGTCTAAATAAAAATAATTTCGGCCAAAAAAATTTAATTTAGCATTCAAAATAGATTTAGTAAAATATATTTCGGTAAAATTGGTATCTATGGTAAGAAGAATAAAGTCGGACTCTAAATCAATATGTTATAATTATAATCAGCCATTGTGGTACCTTTCCTATTTTCCAATGTGAACATAGTTCTTTATTATCCTTTCATTTTAGTAAATTTTAGAAAAATACATTTAAGCTTAAGAAAAAGAAGTTTATCTAAAACATACTTCCTATATACACATAGAAAAATAAGGAATATGAAAATCAAGTCATGGAAAAATAAAGCATTATGTTATTAAAGGCTAAAATTTCAATTTTCATATTATATGACTTTCTTTTTTTAACTGCGATGTTAACGTTAATGGATAAGCTTTATTGGGGGTGTTATTTTACCTGATTAAAAACCACAAACAAAATTTAAAATGTATCTGTACATTTTACTTCTACTCAGAATAAATCGAAGTTCTTTTTTCAAATACAAATCTTTATTATTTCTAAACTATTGCACAGAAATAGATTTTGAATGTCGAGATGATCTTTTTTTACGTCAAAACCATTAGCTTTGCTAAAAGCTACAAATCTTATCTTCAAGCATTACCTTAATGATGCTTTTGCTTGTGATAAATTCATTCAGTGACATTAATGGTTCTCACTACTTTTAAGTAATTGTAAAACCAACATTATCAACCATGTAAATGGAAATGTCCCTCTTCTAATGAAAATCTTCAAATAAACATTCATTATCAATTTTGCATTTATTATGATAATTAATTTTACGCCATCAAACATTCATTCAAACTCAAAAAAGGAAAAGAAAAAGAAAAAAAAAAAAAAAAAAAAAAAAACTTATGTACTTACATATATTTGTCATCGGAATAATTAAAAAAATATATTTGCGTTTTTCTTATTTTTTCTAGATAATTTCAGAATTCAACCTACGTGTGATAAAATTAAAATAAATACTTTTTGAATGATTTTTATTCCATTATAAAGAAAACTAAATGATATAAACTTTTCTTATATTGTTTGTAGGCAATATTAATTATATTATATGATAAAGAATTTTGACGAAAATACATAGATTTTAATCGAAGATTGAAGAGGTCTGGAATTCTTAATATAACATCATCAATAAATTAACATCCTAAATTGGATAAACAAAAAAAAAAAAAAAAAAAAAAAAAAAAAAAACATGTGAAATAACGTAAAAGCAAATATTATGTTGTCTAAACCCAGTTACGTTTGAGTCCAGTCCGAGTTACATGTGAACAACACGTATAGTGTTGTTCACATGTAACTGGGATTCAAATATAAAAGAGAAACTCCAATTTTTTCAATACTATCTATTTCGAAACTGTTATATAATAAGCACCTAAATGGAAGCTCATTGGTAAACTATTGTCGCAGGTAATAGGGACAAGCGCCCGAGTTGCAATGGATGACCAAATCGCTGCTGTATGCAGCAGGGACCTGGAGCGAGCTTTTGAACAATTTCAGTAATTTATTTTATTTTATTTTTATAAAGCTATATAGAAACGAGTTTCCTTTAAATTTAGTGGCCAGCGAAGCGGGCAAAGCCTGCTAGTATTTTATAATTCATTGATTTACCGAGATTGCAACAAGAGCATTTTTGAGCGTTTACGCCAACAGGAACATTTACATTTCAAGAGCATTAGAGCTTAAGAACGGCAAAAGATAATTTAAAATAAAATTAATAATAATAATTCAGCCATTTCTTTTAAGAGAAAAAAAAATACGTAAGCATTAATAAGCTCTTAGATAAAATTTATTCAGAAATCATATTTGAATGCAAATTTATTTCAAAAGTCTATTAATTTTTAACGTACTTAATAATCTCCTACTCTAAACCTTTGTTAAAAATAAAAAACCTGGAGTGACTCCACTCGACTTTCCGAACATTGAGTCATTAACAGTTTTGTAGATAAAGTAAAGAAAGAGGAATCGTTAAACAAACAAAAGAGAGAAAACCATAATAGAGTGTTTGAGTATTTTTCTCCATATATTACACGATGTTTTGTTTAAAGCTACTGAACTTTGAGCCCATAGATCATAATGATAAAGAATTTTTCGTTGTTTCCCCGTAAAAACCCATAGATGCTAGATTCACCAAAATGCTTATAGTTAGTGCAACAGTAATTTATAATATTCATATAAATTTTCAGCTCAATTGAATAAGGCGTTTAGATGCTATCGCACTTTTAAAAATTTGGTCCCATAGACCATAATGATAAAGAATTTTCTTTGTGTCCCTGTAAAAAACTGCTAGTGCTAGATTCACCAAAATCTATACAGTTGGCCCAACTATGACCTATAACAGGTATATAAAGTTTTTGCTCATATTAATAAGGCGTTTAGACGCTATCACACTTTTAAAAATTTGGCCCCATAGGCCATAATGATAAAGAATTTTTCTTTGTACCCCTGTTAAAAAACTATAAGTGCTAGATTCTCCAAAATCTATAGAGATTGAGTATCTGTGACCTATAATATGCGTATAAATTTTTTGCTCAATTGAATAAGGCGTTTATATGCAATCGAACTTTTAAGATTTTGGTCCCATAGGCCACAATGATAAAGAATTTTTCTTTGTGTACCTGTAAAAGAACTATAAGCGCTAGATTCACCAAAATCTATAGGGTTTGTACTATGGTGACTTACAATATACGTACCAACTTTCAGCTTATTCGAACAAAGCGTTTAGACGCTAGCGTGTTCACTCACAGACATACACACACACAACACACACATACACACATACACACACACACAAACATACATCATCGTAAAAATAGTGAAAACGGACTCAGGGGACCTTGAAACGTATACAAACAACAAAATCTCAAATTCGGATTTTTGACATGATTACAATACTTTCCTCACTATAGTGTTCGGAAAGTAAAAAGTAAACGTTTATGCATTTGAATATTAACATATTAAGATATATCTGCATATTTATTATTATTATTTTTTTTCAATAAATGTCTCTTTGTGAACTACTTACTTTATTCCACAAACAAATGTAATTTTATCGATAATGAAAAAGAAAATCAAAATACACATTCTGTTTCCGACAAGCTAACAAAAAGAAGTTACTACACACTAATGGATTTTCTTCCTGTTAATAGGAGTGTTACTAAGTGCATCGTACACAGTTAGTTTTAGATAGGTAACAGCTGTAAATGAAAAAAGATGAAATAAGTATGTCCTCGAGTCTTCAAATATTATTTATTTAAACTGAATAACGAAACTACTTAAAAACTTAAACGTGATGTAAACTTTTATAGACCATTTTGAGAAATAACTATTTATATAGAAAATATATATCCTTAATTACAAGGAACCTACACCATCCTTATTGAAATTTCTTTTTTTTTTTTTTTTTTTTTTTTTTTTTTTAATTTTTGTAAAAATATTTATTTTCGTTTAATTTTCTTTTAAATGACTAGAAAATTTGAATATATAATACCACACATATGAGTGCTGTCGATTATCACATATTCTAAAAAAATATTTTTTTCATTTATTTATAATATTAGTAATAAATAAATTAATAAAATATGTAACGAACGCATTTTTATAATCTCTAAATTGCAACTTAAATTCACATATAGTATGTTCTTTAAATTTTTACATTCTCCCTCTTCCCACACATGTATCTTTTGCTAATTGCAACTCTATCGTAAACTTTTATCATGTGTTATTCGTTCTTTAACGTTGATGCAAAAGAATCTTTAACGTTCTTTAACGTTGTTGCTGAAGGTCTACATTAGCTTGTTATGACTTTTCCTAATTCGGTTTCTTTTCATCTTACAAATAAATGCAGTTTTGTCGCCATGGGTGCATTCCTTGTCTTATAACATGGTACGTTAATTTTTGCTTAAAAGTTCCGGGTTCTCATAGCGATTTTTTGGCAATTAGTGAGGACCGTTTGAATTGTAATTATGTGGTAACCTTTTCAAAAATTGTATGTGTTTATACGTAACACAATTACAACTGTTTTTTCTCTTCTAATTTGAATTTGGCTTCGACTAGAGCTCTGGCGAAATTAATGAAGAAATCGGAGCGTCACTTGGTCGACGGGTGAAGTCGACATTTTAGGCTCCCACTCCAAGTTATTCAATTACCTCAATTCTACCTACCATTTTTTAGTAAAATTCTTATCTGGTCACCTATAGTCGTGTTAAATGTGACAACAATTCGTACATAATAAATTCATCATAATATCTACAAGAAAAAGCCTATTTATTTGGATTAACGAGCACTGTGTTATTAATTGGTCCCTTCGCAAGAATTATGAAACTGTTTTTATAAAGTAAACTTCTATAACCAACGGCCATCTACAATTCCTCAATTTCAAAAATCTTCATCTTTACAATATGTTTTTGAAAAAACTTAATAATAAAAGTTGGAAATTTATTTTCAATTCTAAGGCAATTAATGCAAAAATATCATTTACATAATGCGCTATATATTTTTAATTTTATATGTAACATCTATTTACAAATTTAACAAAAAAAAATTTAATTTTATTTTAATTTTATTTTTATTTTTAACGTTTTAGATTATAAATTTTAAGCAATAAAATAATTAATTTGTATCATACGTATTTGAAAAACAAATGCGCCTTAATTAATGATTCGTGATTAGAAAAATATCAGACAATGCTTTAGAATTCCTAACTTGAAGTAATCAACGATATAACTACCATAACTCAAATAAATAAGAATGAAAAATTGTTTTTAAACACACACAAAAAAAAAAATCGAGCCAATAAAAGCTGAGAATCATTTAATTTTTCATTACAGACCAAAAGATATTTCATTCTAGTATAGATAACATTTTACAATAAATATTTATTAAAAAAAAAAAAAAAAAAAAAAAGTAAGTTCATCTTTAAAAGGGATATCTTTTTTACACTATTCATAACAATATATATCTGCAATATTTTGTACAGAGATTTTTTTTTATTTAATTTTTGTTTGCAAGTAACTTAAAATCTGAATATGTAAAACATATGTGCCTTTTAAACTAACTTATTAATGAAAATTAGAAATTCATTTAATTTTCCGTTAAAAAAAAAAAAAAAAAAAAAAAACTGTTTCAAAAATTGTCGATAGGGATTTTCATGGCGTTGTTTTAGCTTACAAGAACGAGAATTACCATAAAACACGGGTTTCAAAGCAATATTCAAATTTTTGCTTTAGTAGGCTTCAGTCGCGACAGTAATTTGGGCAAGAAAAACATATTAACTGCTCCGAAAAAATATTCTCAGCTGAAGTTAGCTCAAGTGAATATGCGACTCACATTATCAGAAAACGGTCATATTGAATATGGTCATTCCTCGATGGTGTAAATGAATGTAGTTAATAAACATATCACTGTAATTATGTATGTGTTGTATATATATATATACATATAGTGTAACATCTTTTACATTGTACAGCACAATAAATACCACTATCGGTAATTTTCTGAAAAAAAATTTTTTTTCGGAATCATTTGTCTACTTACACGTTTAACGGCGTTTTAACTGTTCGATCGAGCTACAGATGGCTCTGAATATCGCCAGTTTAATAAAAGAAAAATAAACTTGTATATCTGGAAACCAAATGCATCTTGCATAATGATTCATAATTTCATTATTTTAGAAAAAAAAAAAAAAAAAAAAAACTATATAACTTAAAAATACCTATTTTTTTTTTTTTTTAAGATATAGCATTGTAAATGCAAATAGATATGAATAAACAATTGTTTTAAAATACAAAAAAAAAAAAAAAAAAAAAAAAAAAAAAAAAAGTGCTCACAAAATCACATTATTCATTTTTTTTATAATAAAGCATTAGATATTGCATTATTTTATATATCATTTTAAGAAATAAATATTTTTATAGCAAAAAAAAAATTCAATTGAGATAAATTTTTTGCACTTATCATAAAAATATATAATATCTTCAATTATTTTATATAGAGATGTTATTTATTTACTTATTTAACTTTATTTATTTATTTATTCAGTTTTTCATTTTTTGTTTGCATGTGTTAAATAATCGGAATATAGTATCTACCGCTTATTAAGCCCACATTTGAACTGAGTCAAAGTGAGCAGCTGATTTTTATATCCGGCGAACGTTCCTGCACACAAGAAAAAAAAAGTATTACTCTCCTGAATTCGGAAAGCAATTTCAAAAGGTAACGAATGATGAAATTAATAAAGTATATTATTTAATTTTTGAAAGAAAATCGATTAATTGTTCCTTCAATATAATAAATTTAACACATTCCAATTTCCGATGCGCTTTTCTTTGGGGGAAAATATCATTACTTTGCCGAAAGTTTACGCTTTTCTTTTAAATTTAAAATCCTTACATTTAAACTTCTTGCTCCTTAATTATTTCAAAATAAGAATTATATATATTTTTTTATAATAATAATAATAAAAAATCGCTTGTGAATCATATTATATTTTAACTCATTACCGTGCTTTAAAGAATACGTTCTTTTAAATTGTTACTGAGACGAGTGACGGGGGCGTGTTAAAAAAAAAAAAAAAAAAAAAAAAAATGCAAATTAAAAATTTTTAGCATGCACAAATTTCATTTTTATTGCTGAAGAGATATTTTTTATTTTATTAATTAGCGATCCTGGTTTTATAATGTGGTGGTTTTAAAATTGTTTGTATTGATTTGGTTCCGGGTCTGGCTATTTAATCATATTAAGCGACTGAATTTATTAAGACGCGGTTACTATATATGATATCAGGTATGTTTTTGAAAAAAACATATTAATAACTAGTGAACTTCGCCCCGTTCGCTTGTCACTACGATTAAAGGAATCACTTATAAATATAATATATTTAAAAAATATAATTCTAAAATGAAATTTCAATGATGTCTGTCTAACGAATCTTAAGTACGGATCACCGTTGTCTTCGACAGCGTCGTCTACTCTGGTATAAATAGAACAATCTGTTTGAATGCAGAGATTCACAAAGTATTTATTCTGCATTACGGAATGCGAGAAGTATATTTTTAAAACATAATTTACTGCTTTTAAACTGCATAAAACATAAGTAAATTGATGCATATTTTGTAAAATAAATCTTCCTAAAATAAGGTATATTTAGCATAAGTGATTCGTTTGCAGATCCCCACAAAATTGTTTCGATTCATTATGAGATATAAGAGGGAACTGCACAGTGTAAAGTTTCATTATAGCGAGGATTTTTTTTTTTTTTAGTAGGACATATATGAGCCGTTCAGTGCACACATCGACTAACTCCACTTTTTGAAAAATCTTAAATTTTATGTCAAAGCACTTGGTATAATCATAACTTTTTGTATTTATAATAACTTTCCGGAATAATAAAGATTAGCACCGTTAAATGGCAAATTTTTTTTGGCCATTGAATAATAAGTAATTTATTTCAGAAGCCATTTCGATTAACTCCATACTCTAATGTAAATCGTTTCGGTAACGCTGTATCTGTTCTGGCCGTGCATCGACGCTTATTTGTTTTTAAACAGCGGAAGATGCTCTCTCCCTCTCAATAATATTCGTAACAAAATCGCATCGGTAAACAGATAAAAAGAACAACGTTTACAGTAGACTTTACCTGTAGTAAAAGTAATATATTTTTTTCTTTTAAATTATACTGCTAAAATATTAAATTATACTGCTAAAATATTAGTTAATGCGCTGGATAAAGTTAGAAAGGTCCAAACCCTATATCATACAATTCAAATGTGACTATAATGAAGATACAGAATTTCAAACCATTAATATAAGAAAATCTTTAGTGGGTAGACCGCAAAGTTTGAAAAATATAGATCAGCCTTTATTATATCCTAAAGGTAGAACTGTGACAAGGGAAAAATGGAGAGACATGATGGACCTGCTAAAATTCATTCCTCCTGTTAAACACGATTACTATAAGAACTTGTCAACAAATCGAAATGACGAATCCTCGAATACAGCTGATGAAGAAGACATTATTTATAATATTGCTGAATCATCCCAAAGAATAATGCCGCTGACATAAAACTGCTATGAATTAATTACAAAAATTATAATATAACAGAACTGACAACATACATTCTTATGGAAAAGCTGTGATAAAAATGTATAATAACTAACTTTTTCTGTAATAAAAAACTTAAAAATGTAAAGACTTAATTTAACTTTATTACTTTTTTCAGTTGCCAAATCGATTAACTCCACCAGTCACATAAAAACTGTAACATTACTGACGATTGTTTGTTGGTTATTCTTTCTTATTAATTTTATACACCGTTAGATGAAAACTATATTTGCAATTATGCATTCTACATTATATATTTGAATTCATATTATCAGAGGAATTTTAAAAAACAATATACATTACATCATCGCGTTTCTCAACTTTTTGTTTTATGGAGTTAATCGGTGTGTGCACTGAGCGGCTCATATGTAGGATAAAGATTAGACGTTGCGGGAGCTACATAAAAGCAATCTTTGTGCTTTCTCTTTAAAAATAATGGTATAAACATGCGTTTATAAGACTCTTTATCGAATAATTAAAACAAATTATACTTTTTTAAAATTTACTGTCTTTAGATAAATTATTTCGAAGGGAACCCCGACATGAGAGTTATAAAAGAAACTTATTATATGGTTTTTCTTTACAAAAAATAAAAAGGAATTAAATTAATATTGGTGATTTTATTTTTCCATCCAAACTAAAAACAAAATTTAAAATAAATCATCATAAAGGAGGAAACATAGAAGGTTAAACATTTCAGCGGCTACATTCAGTTTGAAAGTGTTTCAAAACTGTGTGAACCGCATTATTTTTCGTTTTTGTTTAGTCTATAGCGAACACACATACTAATATTACGTATTATACATAACAGAATTTTTAGCCCGTGGAATTTTAATTTTTATTAAATTATTATTTCATTTTTTTTCTGTTTTATAGCGCGTGTAAATATACTTATTTTCATACCAAGAAATACATAAATGATCTTATAAACAATATTATGAATACTGTGAATATTTTGAATCCCTTGAAATTCTCGTTGATTTGCTAGAATTGTGCTATAATAAAAAAATATAGTTACTAAAACCCTCCTCTTGTTCTCGCATTTATTTACAGAGATCTTTAAATGAGATTGACCACCATAATATAGAAAAAAGGCCTAAAATTCTAATAGGATGTTTTTAGAGCTCGCTAGCAAAGTGAGTTAGAATTTATAAGGATGACATGGACCTATTTTTTCTAGAGCCATAGTTTAGATTCTAGATATCAGTCATATAACTTTTTCACAGTGAAAGTTCCAATATATTTATAAGATCGAATATTTCAACAGTTTTAAACCTTTCAGGAATACACAGATCATTTTGAAAAAAATCGCGCGTAAACTGGTCCAGTAGTTTTATATTCTATTGGAAACACACATAATAAACACTGCGTTTTATATACACCCCGCTACAAAAAGACAGATACAAAGGGTTTTTTCTTTGATTTTTCATAAAATAACATTATCTAAATTGTGCTTATCATTTATTTTTATCATAAAATAACACTATTCCCGGACTAATTTTTGTTTTAAGACTAATTTAGAAAAATTTTATTTTTCTAATTTAAGATTACACATCGCGACAAAAACATAGGTACAAAGTTTTTTTTTTTTTTTTTTTTTTTTTCTTTTTTTTTAAATTTTCATAAAATGACATTATCTAAATTCTGCTGATCATTTATTATCATAACAAAATATTTTATCATATCAAAAACACATTAAATATTTGAATCATATTCAAACTATTCATATTCAAAATAATCACATTCAAAAACTTGAAAAAAAAAAAAAAAAACTTTGTACCTGTCTTTTTGTCGCGGTGTGTAGTCTTAAGTTAGAAAAATTTCAGTCTTAATTTTTTTCTAAATTAGTCTTAAAACAAAAATTAGTCCGGGAATAGTGTTATTTTATGATAATAATAAATGATAAGCACAATTTAGATAATGTTATTTTATAAGAAAAAACCCTTTGTACCTATCTTTTTGTCACGGGGTGTATATAGATAAATAAAATTTTGGTTATTTTTGCATGAAAAAAAAAAAAAAAGGGGGAAGTAACTAAATAATATTTCCTTTTTAATAAGTAAATTTCAACAGATTAGACAACAATTTTCAAACAATGAAAGAATATTTTTTTTAATATATATAGCAGAAATCAAACGAATTTTAAATAATGATTTTCAATTTGAGAAACATTCTAAATCGCTTTCAATTTTCTAATCTAAGGTAATCAACTATATGTATCATTCTCAATACAAATGGGTATGAATGAAAAATTGTTTTAAAATACAAAATAAAATCGCACTGATAAAAGCTGTTACAATATTCAATTTTTCATTTTTATAAAAAAGGCATATCTGTTATGTGTGGCATTTGAAACAATGGGTAATTATGGAAATAAATGAAAGGAGCTTACGGAAAATGAGTCGATTTCATTTTTCATTGCGCGATACAGGAAAAGAAAATTGAAAGAGAAAATTTATAGTCTTCTATTTCTGTTCAGAATTATTGTGTAATTTTATTTTTTCGATGGTTTTAGTTATAGTTCTTTCTCAATGGGTTCATTTGATTGATTTCTCTCGATATATTTAAAGGAAATATTACATTAAACATGTGCACTGTGTAATCTAATGAAAATTACAGGGGATTTATTTAAAAAAAAAAAAATTAAATGTTCAAGGTAATGGGGACATATTTATAGTGGAGCATTTATTTTTATGCGTACATTAGGACTTTACATGAAAATAACAAAACCAGAATTTTAATATCAATATTATTTCATGTAATTTTAAAATGGATTATATTTTAAATATAATCCATTATTTATTAAATTATATTTTAATGCAATTAAAATATAATTTAATTGCATTAAATTTACATAGTAACGCTTCAAATATAAATTGTTTTCTCTTTATTTATGCACCAGTCGGTTTTTGTCTCTTTAGCGTTCGATTTTATACATGTACTTCCAAATTTATTTCTCCATTCCAGTTTAAATTACTAAAAATTGTATGCCATGATATTTAAAACAAATAACCCCATCCTTTACATCATCATATTTACATGTTTTATAATCCAAACGACTCCAAGAAATTAAAAATTGCATCGTAATCTATTAATTCAAATTTTATAGACGTAGATACAAAAATAAAAATTATTTTGTGTTATTTAAACTTTACTTTATGATTGAATAAATTTTGGTTAAACAAGTTTTGTTTTCGGCAATTATAACAACTATTATATACTATACTGAAAAAACTTCTTTAAATTAATCTCTTTAAAAGGAACACTAAATTTTGCATGTTTAATTTATCATTTGAATAAATAAACGAATCTACCAAAACTATGGAAACAGTGAATATAATTTTATTCTCTTTATATCGATATATTATTGCGATTGTGATGTAAGATTTTCTATTGAATAATCCTTTCTCATTATTTTGTTTAGTTGATTACCGTGCATGGAGTCTGTAAAACAATATAAATAAATAAGGTATTTCCGGGACAGATGCCCCACTTAAGGAAAGGGATAAAATAAATTGGGTATGAGCAATGACAACGAAAATTTGCGGTAAATATATAATAGATATTGTTTATTAATACTAAGTAGTTTATTTTTTTATCATGCTGTAAATTTTCTAAAGAAAAAAAAATTGCGGCATTACTGCATTTGGCCATCTCTCCCGAAGTTTCGGGTGAGATGCCCCACTCACGTAAAGCACTCAGAGATTCCCTACATGTAAAAAAACATAATAAAAGATTTTAACATTGGTCAACAGTTTATAACAATTTTTCAGTAGTTTATAACACATGAAACGTAAGCTATTTAAAAAAAAAAAAAAAAAAAAAAAAAAAAAAAAAAACTAAACATTAAAATATTTAGTTACTATAGAAAAGATGTAAAATTTAACACATAAACTATTAAAAAATATATATTTCATTTTTTTTTAAATATATTTGAATATTTCATATTTACAGTTTAGAAAGTATAATGAAAAACATTACGAAATATGTCGAATTTATTCAGATAATATTTTTCGCTTTCTCTTCTCTAATTTTCGCTTTCCCGCAAACATTGCAGAGATCCCCGTACATTGTGCATGATTAATGTAACCATTCATGGCACTTTATTCAATTTATCCAATCTACTGTTTCTTTTGTAAAATAGTAATTCTCCTCACATTCGAGGCAATTGTTTGTAGGATCACTTTCGTCCTTTTCAATGGGCATGTCCATCGCCAGCTGTTTTGACGCATTGCTAAATTTAACAGCGGATTTTAGCTTTTTTTTGGACGTGCTCTTAGGATGTAATAACCTTAACCGACTGTCTCTTTCTTGCATCTTTCCTCTAACCTAGGTACAGGGGAAATCTGGTGCAATATTTCTCTCGGGAAGGATGTTTGTTCAGTTGATTGAGAAATTTGGACTGTTCATCTGTCTGTTTCAAGTCTTCCCTTATGGAAACGAAGTGGTTTGGGATTGCTGCTTGATTTAGAGGAAAAAATTCCCGTCTCCCGAAAACCATTAAAAGCAGTGTCAACAGTAGTTGTCCTTTTCTAGGCTCTACAAATCAGTTCTGCAGCTTGTATTCGCCCAATGGTCCTTCCTGGATGATTAACAATCCATTTCCTAGCATCCTCTTTAAAGTAGTGTTTTAGTGGCTTAAAAAAAGACCAGTCAAGAGACTGAAGAACTTGTGTCCTATGGCTGGGCAGGCAAACAATTATAATGTTATTCTTGTCCGACAATTCCAGCAAGTCATAACAGATTAAGAGCGATGCATGACCGTCCAAAATTAATAATGTCTTCCCTTGGGATTTTCTTTAAACAAAAAGATCTTTAAGCCATCTGAAAAAAATATCTGTACTATGATTTTTCGTTGATGAAAACCATAGGTCCAGGTGGAAGACCATCGTAAAATTCTTTTTTTTCGCGAACGCCTTTAAAAATAACTGAAGGGGGAAGATATTGTCATTCCGCATTACATAAGGCAATGACTGTAACATTTTCTCCTCTCTGTGTAGACGTCAAAACATGAACATATTTTGCCCCTTTGGCAGCCACGACCTTTCGCGCTATTTAACTGATAGCCGGTTTCGTCCATATTTTAAATACTCCCCGGTCTGGTAAAGAATTCATTTTCTTCAAACACTCTTGAGAGAATTAAAAAAAAAATGATCAACACTTTCTCTGTTCATGTCTTCCACCCTTGCTAAAGAGAGCCCCTGGGCTTGTCTAATACTTAGTTCTGGGTTTCTCCTAAGAAATAATGACAGCCAAGCTTACCCAGCCATTCCTGCTTCTAAATTAAATCGATGCTTGAGACCTAGTTTTTCAGCAAACTGAAACGCAAGTGTCCTAATTGTCTCTCTGTCAGATGCAAATCCACATTTTTCTAAACGTTGGATGTGCTTGACGAGATGGTTTTCGTTTTCAACTCCAAACACTCATTGTGGTCCCAAAGAACTTGTTTTTGGTATTATTACCTGTTTTTCTTCGACGACGAAGTGTCCGAGAAGGAATTCCATAAAACCTAGCAGCTTCATTGACACCAATTTCCACTGCTTCTAGTCTACTGAGCTTTTAAATGGTCTTCTCTCCAGGTCGCACGAACTGCTCCAGTATTGTTTTTTTTTGTACACTGTAGGCATCTTTCCTGAAACGAACAAGAAGCATTGAACAACTGCAGGAACAAATACAATAATGTACACTTACCGGCGCAATTAACCGCCACCTACAGTTTCGTTAGCGCCCAGGTTTGTTTACGTTATAGTTTAAATGTCTGACATACCTGAGTGGTTTTTGCTTTCTTATTTGGGTTCAATCTGCATTTTTGTGATTTCGTATTGAGTTGCCACTTCTAGCGATCATGCCAATTTGAATTTTATTTGATGAATATTAATCTAAATATATAGTTTCAAAAAATATTTTTAAGTTCAAAAAATTAATGATTTACAAATATTACGCATTTTATAAAAACGATAGGATTTAAAAAATTTTAGTTTAAATTTTAAACAATTAAAAGACTTTTCTCACTGAAATTGTATGTGGGGCATCTCACCCGCATATAATCTGGGTCGTCTATCCTGTTGGTATGGGAGAGATGCATCGGCAACTGTCCAAAGTACAAGATAGCAAAAATGGCGGCAAAATGTCCGAAGTCGACTGATCAACTTCTTACTACAGGTTTTAAAGCTTATATTAAAAAAAAAAAATAATAATAATAATCCATTCTTATTAACTAGTGCCAGCCTTACAATGCAACATCCTTCTTATAACAGAGTAGAAAAAACATGGTACTTACTTGAAATATTGTTGTGACAGCAGAAAACAAAGAAATGAGTTCACATAACTTTCAAAGCACACTAATCAACATCTATCTGAAATAATAATCGGACTCGCAGAGCCCATCTAGCGTTGCGTTTCGAAATTACATCAAGTGGGGCATCTCTACCGGTGGGGCAACTCTCCCGGAATTACCTTAAATAAAATTAAAATGAAAATAATAATAATACTTTCTTCACTCTACATATTTTCAGCTGCGACAATATTTTTAGCGTGACTTTTAAGAAATCTATTTATTATTAAGGTTATTTATTTATCAAGTTATTTTCATTATTAATAAGATTTTGTATCTCTATATATTTCAGTGATTGTGATGTAAGTTTAGTTAGCAATGATTTCGAAAAAAGTATAGATTGTCCATTTAAGAGTTTGGTTAATTGAAAAAAATGTTACTAATCGAATTTAGTTTAACTGGTTTAGTTTCGGAAGAGATGAAAGAAGGTTTAAAGGGAAGTGATGGAAGTTGTAAAGTTTTAGAGTTCACTTTTATTGTTAAAAAAATTGCTAAAAATGCTTAATAAAATCGAACATGCACACCCATTACTTTTCGAATATAGCCCTTAATGTATGTTATATTTGTGCAGAAAAAATTATTTTTATCATGTGAATATTAAGCATCAATTTCATTCTGATTTGTGCTGTACGAAGTCATTTATATACGGTTTATAAAAATGCATGTCTTAAAATGCATTTCGTTGGAATTTTTGGGGTGTCTCTTCACACAAACTAGCGATCGTATTTACTCGATATTCAAAAGGTAACATTCCATGATGAACTTAATTGACATATATCCATTTCAAGGAATTCCATGAATATTTAACCTTTGAATGCCGACTGTTGCCTTACGGCTTTATACGCAATTTTGTCTTCTAAAGTATTATTAGAATAATATTGAGGGTCTCTCTCCTGATGTTTGCCAACTGACTGCAAATTGCTTTTCAACTGCAAACCATAGTTCAAATGAAGTATGGCTTTTAAAGTATTTTTTCCGTGAGAGTTATTTAAAAGAGGAAAGAAGTAAAACTTTTTTAAACTGATTAAAATCAATCAGGTTTTTAACGGTTACACTATGCAAAAAAAATCTACCGCCCTTATCTAGAATGAATAATTTGTCCTTTTCTAAATCCTTTAACTAGAAATTGCGCATAAGGCACGCATAAAATGCGCATAAGGCACGGCAACAAACTGAATAGACGAAATGATTGAGAATTCTGGCTGGAATTTCTAGAATTGAGTAATAGACCAAGATCACAGTTGCTGAAACTCGCCTCTTGTATTCGCATTTGTTTGCAGAGATTTTTAAATAGCTTTGCCCTCGAGAATATAGGCAAAGACTCTCGAATTCTAATAGAGGTTTGTAGAAATCGCTTTCAAAGGGGACTAGATTTTATAAGGATGACATGGAACTATTTTTTCTCTAGCCACAATATAGATTCTAGATGTCAGTTACACAATTTCTTCTGAGTGTAAGAGAGTTAGGACGAAGTCAGGCCCACGAGCCGATAGACAAACAGATGGGCTGAATCAAATCATTACTAAGCATTGTTGGAAAATGATAAAAATGCTTAATAATATCCAAATGAAATTTCAACAATTTACAGTTATAGCCCTTAGTTTATGTGAATACTTTTGCGCGGCCCTGTAAATCTCAATGATAATCATACTATATTTTGCAGAAAACTTATTTTATTTATTTATTTTGTGCACATGCAAAATTCTATGTCAATTTCATTATAATTTTGCAAAATAAAAATATTAAAATGTGGTCAACAGAAATACCTCTCATAGAACGCAATGTTATATAATTGTTTTCTGTGCCCCTGCATACAAACCAGTGGTGGTATTTACTCCAATTTCTATGAGGTATATCCCATAGTGAACTTCAATAACATATTTCAGTTTCAAGAAATTCCCTGAATATTTAAGGGAGATAGATCGCGGACAGACGAACAGACAGACAAACCAAAGTTATAAACACTTTTCAAACTTTAATGGAAAGTGTTAAAAAAGAATAAAATGTATGCATTTTAATACAATATCAATAAAATTTCAAGAAACTTCTTTAATGGACATTTTAGCTTTCGACTTGCTAAAATAAGCTTAGGTTAATGTAAAGGAATTTCGAAAAACGGAAAAACAGATGTCGGATAAAATTAATGAAGAAATGTTACGACAAAAAAATTATGTTAACTTCGAGCTAGAACTTTTTTTTTTTTTTAGTGGACAGCGGACATTATTAGTTAAACACATTTCTTGAGATTATAGGAGCCTCTGTGCAAATGCCGACTGAACAAGTCCAGTGTTGAAATAGGGGTGATAACCTTGTCGCTGAGAGAAAATAAGCGATAAGGGTATGACTGAATGTTTACCAAAACCCAATCTTTTGGTCAATTAGGCACCCCTCGAAGCCTTTGAACTCTTCTTCACTGATAGTCTTAGGAAACGTAGTTACACTATATAAATCTTTTTTTGTAGAGTATTGATTTACGATATCAACATCTGCATATATCTGTACTGATAAGTATAAAGGATTTAAGTCCATATTCTTGATTTTTCAGGAGACGAAAAATAAAGTTTAAAAAATTCTGTATAAAAACTTATCCGTTCAATACAGTTTTAACTAGGATATTATCATAATATACAATTTTGTGAATAAACTACATACATTTAATTTTGAAGTTTGTTTATTTTTAACAGATTTATATAGTTTTGAAAAAATGCCTGCAGGACTTAAATCCTTTGTATCACTCAACCCAGGACTTAACTCCTTTTTACCACTTTGACTTGTACATTCATTTAACATTATGATTATGCTGACAGTCCAAATACTTGGCTGCAGCATTAAAAAATACTGGATTTATGACTTTAGTGGATGTTCAAAACAATTTGAACCTAATAAAAATAAGGTCTTATCAATTCTAACTTCCTCAACATATTGATTCATGACTTTAATAAGATATAGGAACAAAGTTGTGCCGGATTACCAAATGCTTTTATCTTAGAAATCTAAGATTAATGAAATGTTATTAGGTAAGGGTCCATGGTAAATCCAGGTTCGTGAAACATGAACGATCAATATTATTAAAAGAATTTATTCCCTCAAACAAGGAATTGAATACACTATTATAGACTATCATATTAAAGATAGAAATTATTACACAATTATTGAAAATTAATGCTCAAAAACCTTCAATGTCTATGAAGTAATTAAATAAAGATAATATGCACTTGATAATATATACCAAATAAAAAAAATATCTGATGTACAATACTACTCAAGCTAAACTGATTGAGAGATAAATCAGTTTGAGAAATGTTATTTTTGTATTTTACCTCTAGAAGCTGTTGTTATAAAATTTCATTGTTCTTTTTTGTTATAAAACTTTTGAAGATTAGAAGAATATAAATCATAATAAACGATATACTGTAGTTGAAAATAGTTAATAATAATAATAATGATTATAAACAAAAAAGAACATAATAATAGATTAAAAAACAAAAATATGTATCACCCTATTAAATGCCAACAAAATACGTCATTAATAATCCACAAGCAAAACACTAAAGTTAAAACACACTGTAAAAAATAGTTCCTTAAAAATGATCTAAATTGTCTCAAAATAGCTCCGAAACAATATATATACTTAAATTTGAAAACCCATGTACTCATTTTTGAGTATATTGACAAATTCAAAAATAGGGTTGAACAATAAGAATCCCAATATCCACATATTTGACACGTCAATATACTCAAAAATGAGTACATGGGTTTTCAAATTTAAGTATAGGGAGACTGGGCCACAGTGGACCTAGAGGCACAGGAGACCACCCCTATTTGAATCTCTTAGTATTTAACTCTTATAGTTTATATTGAGACTCATAGATGGAAGCATGATACTACTTCTACGCATAAAAAAAAAAAAAAAAAAAAAAAAAAAAAAACATGGTAAATGCTATGGTAGCCATTTTATACAACTTTTATGTTTTGAGCTGCTCAAAGTGATTTTTCAAGTTTGAAATTTTTTTAATTTTATCAGGCCAGAATTATTGACTACAAGTATTGGATAGTCGTTAAGAAAAGCTAAGATATTGTTGTTTTTAAATTTATAAAAAATATTAGCATATTTATAGTCTATATAGTATTTTAATATTATTCTTTGTTTTTGTTTGGACATGGGGCACAGTGGACCACCTTCCAATGTGCCTAAAACTCCAAATTATATTTAACACATTATTTATTTTAGTTGAATTTACATATACAAATATAATGTGACTCAAAATAATTGATAAAAAAAGTAATAATCTTAACATTATATAAATTTCTGAAAAGGGAAAATAGTTGAATAGTAGTATAATAATTATGAATATCTAAATTTAATAACTATTTGAATTGTTTAATATTAAAAAAAATAAATAAAAAGATTATGTGATATAATAAATAGTAGGTTATATAAATTTATTGTTGTTGTTTTTAGAACATGTAAAAGATAAAAGCAGAATAATTTTAGTGAAACCTATCTCACAAGTATAATGTAAAGTATTAATATCTCAAAATAATTAATAAAAATGTTTGAATAGTAACATAATGTTTAATTATATATTTCATAATTTTTATAACTATATAACATTAATAAACAAATTAAAAATACATCTTATTGTTTTTAGTGATGGCACGTAAAAGACAAAGGAAATCTGATATAGAATTCTTACTCTAATTTGATTTCTTATTTATTTATTTCTTCTTCTTCTTCTTCTTCTTCTTCTTCTTCTTATTATTATTATTATTATTATTTTGTGTATTCCTTTATATTTTGGTAATTTTATTTCATGAAAATGTTCGAATTATGTTATTTAGACTAGAATTGCATAAGAAACTAATTTTAGAAAAAAAAAAAAAATGAGTAATTTATATTAATTAAACATGAACAACAGAGGTAGTGGGTCCACTTTGTGAGTGCACACAATTTATTTTTTTATTCGTAATGTATTAAAATTATTGTTATAAAAAAATAGGACATGTTAAGAAAGGTTTAAAGAATGTTTGCTAATTTTTTCAGGTACCTTGCTTTTTTATTTTTGATAAAAAAAAAAAAAAAAAAAAAAAAAAAATGTGTAAAAGTGGTCCACTGTGCCCCAGTCTCCCCTATATTGTTTCGGAGCTATTTTGAGACAAATTAGCACATTTTTAAGAAACCATTTTTAACAGTGCACAAAATACAAAGCATTAGGATTAATAGAACATTGACCATCACAATATTATATTCGTGTTTCCTTCCACTGAACCATGGGTCATGGTGATTAATGGTCATTTTCATCAGTATCACTAAATTCTAAGTCAGAGTCAATGTTTTCTGTGCTAGCTGATGTTCGTAAAGTTTTGTAAAAGTTATAGAATACTGGAGGCACAAGAAGAATTACTCTCTTCTGCACTGCGATTGGAACAGATTTGTTATACCGTTTTTGAATCTGGGTAATTCGGAGATTTGTTTTGCCTCGTCGAAGAATACTAATTTTTTTTAAAGTGCCTTCAAGTAGACTGTCCCTATAAAATATCTGATCCCCTTCCTGGCAATACCAACCATCGTACCTCTTGCCACTTGAACGGCTCTCCATCAACATTATTCTTTCTCACAACGAGAGTATTTATTGACAGTAATGCAAAATCAAAAAATTCATCTTGAGTCATATCTATAACAGTGAATTTTTTTTTCCCTGTAGACCGAACAAGCTGATACCAATCATCTGGGTGGAATACTTGAAATGCCATACTTTTCTTTTCTCTCTCAATTAGAGCATGGTCTATGTCACATTCCATGTGCGAGTGACCTGAAATTAGAAATTTGTGATTGATGCTGGAGAAATGAGGGAAGTCAGCCATCGCCTTCAAAAACATCGCTGGACACATGGATGTTTTTGTTGTGTTGATGTGTCAGAATAGAAAGTTACACTTGTAACAGTGTCAGGTACATTTCGTAGGTAGTCGTAAAGACATGAAGCAATTTTGTTAGTTTCACGACCATCGTGCCACATGTAATGACATGACTTACCTATAGCCACGTATAGTCAAAAGTCCAAAGTTGGTGTTTGTAGAAAGCTACAGATGATGACAGAAATGGAGTTGCTAGACACTGTTGTAAATCAAAAACTAAACACAGTTTTGAGGTATCAGTTTTCGCTTCTGCTTTGCCAAGCCTTTTCTGTTCATAGGCTAAGTCTGCTTTTCTCTGATTTTAAATGTAGTAAATTATTGATAAAGAATGATGTAGTAAATTATTTATATATAATATGTTTCAATTGAAAAGTGGGTAATTTTTTTATCGATACCAGTTCTACATTTATAAATTTAAAGTATAAAATACAATAATAAGCAATTGAATAATTATAATCTCATTATTGCATTGGATTAAAACCTGTTGACCGCCAAGTGGCACAGCGCAAAAAGAGAAAAGTGGACTTAAATCCTTTATACCAAAAACTAATCAGAAGACTCGATCAGTAAAAATGGATTATGTTGACTTATACCCTTTATACCATTCAAGTGATTATCAAATTTCATTTCATAAAGGGAACAAATTGACTTAAACCTCTTATACCAAACATGAATGCTAAATTTCTCACTTGAATCTTTTTTACCAATGCATTTTCTCAAAGACGAAATGACATAGGCTTAAATCCTTTATACCAATCGATGGAGAATTTTTTTCTCAATCTGACTATGTACTTAACTCAAAATCGACATTTTTGGACTTAAATCCTTTATACGTATCAGTACAGATATATGCTTTGAAATATATTAACTTTAAGTGAAGTATTTTTTAAGCTATCTAAATGCAACAAAATTTAATTAAAAAATAGACTTTTGAAACAATTTTAAATGCTCCATTCCAACCACATCTTACCACTCTGTTTTATATAATTATAATATATATTGTATGCTAAATCTATTTGGATAATTTGCTGCTATATCGACTTTATGAATTCTTTAATAAGATAGCAAATGTTTTAAAAGTATTTTTTGTGTTTGACGTTAACATTTTACAATAGACGGCTGCGTTATATAAATTTGATAACTCTAATAAAATTAAATTTGGAGTTTTGCAGTTTAGTTTTTGATTAATACGTTATATTTCCTTTAAGCTTAATGAATACATTTATAACTTGATAAATCAATCACTTAAAATAATTTACAGTATTTTTTTGTTATATATTACGGCGATCTCTATTAATAATATAGCATTGATCATGTAATAAAATCTAAATCTCACTGAATATTTAATACATTCAGTATTTGAAACTCTATTCCATATTTCAACTCCAATAATTTCAATCCCTTAATCTCAGAATTTAAACTTCATGGTGCGTTAAGCCAAGTATTTCAATTTATGTAATTTGATATAACAGCATTAATACATTATCCCTTCAGATGACATTTTGAACATCGATTAAATTTATTAATCCCAAATAATACATGTAGCATAAATTTAGGGACAGAATATAGCTGCTTGCTATTTTAATTGCCTTAATGGTCTAAAATAGAACACGGTGATTATTTAGTATGTAACACATGTAACAATACAGAATTATTATTTGAAAGATCTAGAAAATAGTTTTTCCTATGCACAAAAATTATTCAACGAAGTAATTTTTAATTCGGTTTAAGTATTGAAAGAATTTAAACAATGTGCCTTGTGCAAAAGAAAAAAATAATATGATTTTATTCTTATTATAACTATTCTTATTATTGCTATTTACAGCAATAAAATAAGTACGTTCAACGTACTTTTTCTTAAATTATTAGGCTAGTTAGTTAGATATTAACTAAAACCTATATCTTTAAAGGCATTCAAGGGAAGAATGTATTGTTTTTAAAAATATTAAAATCTATGCTCACTTGAGTCAGACATGTACTATAGCGTGTATAAGAAACATTTTAAAACAATTTACATTATTAATTAAGGGATGTATAATAATTTATATTTTAATAGGATTTCCATAATTTATAGTAATTCTCAAACTTTTTAGTAATTTATTTATAAAATGTTGTTTATTAGTTAATCTTCTAAGATAGCATGGCTTAGGGCATAATTTTGTTAATCATAATAATCATTGTACGTCTCTTTCATTAAAATTTAAAGCACATTTAATTTAATATATTTCTTGTTCAATTGTTTTTTAACTTAAAAACTTTATCATATATAACCATTAATTAATGTAATTATAATCAGAAATGTATAGATATGTTCATGAACTTTTCGCCTGTAGTTTTGTTGAATTTTTAATAAATTGAAATTAAGCAATGTAAAATATCGTTAGCAATTTATTTTAGAACTCTAAAAAGGAAAAAAACAAAATTTCTACTGTCGGCTACTTACATATAATTACAACTTAGGACAGCCCATTCGGTTAGCCAAATTGTTAGCGCTTAAACCTACAATTGCCAGATGCCAGGTTCTAATATGAATTCATACATGAGTAATCTTTGATGTTTGGAATCTGATTTAATAAGTGAATCCCGGTATAATAAGCTTTGTGTGCAAAGAAAAAAAAATGACCGTAGAGTGACAATAAAACCCAACTCAACTATGTTTAAAACATGCCAAATACCCCATACTATATTTAAAACATGCCACTATATTTCCCCGAATATACATTGCATTTATTGAATTATAAAAATATATTTTGATCTGAGACATGAGAATTTTTATAGAAATATTATATATATATTAAAGTACTTTTTTTTTCTAAGAACAAAATGGAGAATTTAGGCATTGGTAAAAAGCCTTTCATCCAATCAAATATTATCACATTCCTTTTAATAGACGTTGTTGGTCAATACGAATCCACTGAGCTAGAACACTAGGAAAAGGAATAGTGAGCGGTCTGTGGTAGGCTTCAAAATTTAATAGATTTAATAGAAATATATTAAGCATATATATATATATATATATATATATATATAAAGTATAAAGTAGTATTGTAATTTCGATTTGCGAAATGGATTTTTTGTTTCTAATAGCTCAAAAACATATAATCATGGAATGTTGCAAATTTATATTTTCATGATGTCTAGTTGTACACTTGCAACTTTGATCTTAATACAAGCTCCCATTTCAGAGATATCTGTGACTTTACACGATTTTTCGTGACGTCGATATGTACGTATGTGTTTTGTGTGTATCTCGCATAAATTAAAAAATGGTTGGACGTAGAATGTTGCAAATCGGTATATAGGTTTGTTATAACATCTTGTTCCGCACTTTCTCTTTTGGTCATTCTATGACTTTCCGTCTCGGAGATATTTGCGAAAATTTTAATCATAATGACCAAAGATATAAAGTTTTTGGCCATTATATATGTCCTGCCATCATAGAGATTTCAAAAGAAGCCCGTTGAAAGTTGTCAGTATTTTTGCGTGTAGGATAGGATGACCAGATCAAAGTACCTTTGTAATAGAGAAGCATTAAAAATTGCTACAATTATCAAATTATGGATGTATTTTTTCATTCCTGATAAATAAGGACTTAAAATAAAGTGTTATAGATTAATAATTTAGTTTCTACATTTTTTTTTTTAATAGGGTGTCCCCATTTGTCCCCAGAAAATGGGGACGTTTGGTAGTAAAGTGTAAGAAGTAATTCTCAAAGACATTAGCAGGTTCTAGTCCCCGAATGCACTCTGTTTAATGAATATTCAGCCCGAAGATAGAACCCTTAATGATATCGATATTTTCGCGTGTAGATAGTACATAAATAGGTGCTAGTTGATAAATGCACTTTATTTAATGACTATTTAGCTCATAGATAGAATCCGTAATGATATTCTTATAAAAGTTGTCGACATATTTTAATGTAGAAAGTAATTCTTAAAGACACAAGTAGGTTCTAGTCGTCAATTAGAAACTGCACTTTATTTAATGAATATTCAATCAATAGATAGAGCCTGAAATTATACTTTCATGAAAGTTTTCGACATTTTTGTGTGTAGAAATTAATTCATAAAGACATAAGTAGGCTCTAATCGATAAGTGCACTTTACTTAATAAATATTTAGCGAGTAGATAGAGCCTGTAACGATTTTGTTATGGAAGCTGTCGTTATATTTGCGTGTAGAAAGTAATTCTTAAAAACATTAGCAGTTTTAGTTGATGAATGCCCTTTCGTTAAAGAATATTCAGGAAACAGTTAAATAAAACTTTTTTTCTTTTTGTGCCACAAAAATCTATAATCAATGAATATTCTCGAAACATTACAATGAAACAGTATTCTTACTACAGATATCAAATAAACATTGTTAAATACTGTACAGATCAGAAATTTTGCTATATCAAAAACAACCGGAAGTGTCCAAGTCTGATTGGAATTTGAATTCATCGAGAGTTTTGTCGGTGGTTTATATAAGTTCTGCACTAGGAACCAATGAATCCTTACGAAAAATTCTAGAACTCGACTCCTATTAAAGTTAGTGTTTCCAAACTTTGGAAATCCTGACCTACCATTTTTCGCCACATTTGAATGCGTCATTTGACGCTAAGTTAATGCCCACCTTTGTGGAAATGAAAAAACTACCATATGTTTCCATTTTTACTGTAATACTGTATAAAAAGTAGCGCGGAAAGATATAGGCAAGTTCGAGTCTGCAATCATCAATAATCACTTCTCATTTTTTGTAGTCCCGTTAGTTAGTTATAAAACTTACGAAGAATCTAGTTTTACGCTATATACCAATGAATTTTCTCGGAAAATTCAAGAACTCTGCTGTTAATGAAGTTTGATGTACCAAACTTTGACAACACTAAACTGAAAGATTTTTCCAAATTTGGTCGCCAAGTCGCCAAATCGTTAAAGTCAGTGATAAGTTCAAAATCTGCGTTGGCTACAAACTTGGCGACTTAGTTAGATTAGCTATCAAATTTTGCGGTAAATGTGGTTTCAAGATAGCCAAAATTAGTAAATAGTTTCTTATTTTTAACGGAGACAATTGTTTTGGTAAAATGTATCGTTTCTCGCTACTGATTTTCGCCAAAGACAAGAAAGTTGTTGACATTTTTACTTGTAAAAAGTAGTTCATAAGAACAAAAGACGGTTCTAGTCGACGAATTCACATTATTTAATGAATATTCAGCTCATAAATAAAACCCGTAATGATATTGTTGCGAACGTTGTCTACATTTTTGAGTGTAGAAAATTCGTAAAGCAGGTTCTAGTTGAAAAATTCACTTTATTTAATAGATATTCAGCTCGCAGGTGGAGCCTGTAATGATATTATTCTGAAAGTTGTCGACATTTCTGCATCTAGAAAGTAATTCTTAAAGACACAAGCAGATTTTAATCGACGAATGCGCTTTATCTAATGAATATTCACCCAGTAGATAGAGACCGTAATGATAATACTATGAAAACTGTCGACATTTCTTCGTGTAGAAAGTAATTCCTAAAGACATAATCAGGTTCTAGTCGATGAATGCACTTTTTTTATTGACTTATTAGAAAATTGTTCAATAAAACTCTGTTTTGTGCCACAAAATTCAATAATCAATGAATATCCTCGATAAAATTCAATGAAACAGTCATTCATACTACAGAAAAAATAGCACCGTTAAATACATTACAGAGCAGAAATTTTGCTAACTCAGGAACAACCATAAATTTCGAAGTCTGAATAGAATTTGAATTCATCGAGAATATTGGCAGTGGTTTATAGCATTTTTGAGGTAGTTCTGCTCTAGAAGCCAAAGAATCACTACAAAAAAATCCAGAACTCGACTCCTATTGAAATTGGAGTTTCCAAAATTTCAGAATTCTGAACTACAACATTTCACCACATTTTAATGCCTAATTTAACGCTAAGTCAATGCTTTCCCTCTTGAAAATAAAAAAAACTACAATATGTCTCCATTTTTACTATGATACTGTATAGAAATTTGCACGTAAAGATATAGACATGATCTAGTCTACAATCATTAATAACCACTCTTCTATTTTATGACTTTGTTAGTCATAACAAGACTATAAAATAGAAGAGTCCTGTTAGTCTTGTTGAATCATATAGTCTTTGTATAGTCTTGTTGTGTCATATAATCTTGTTAGTCATTCATAGAACTTTTGAAGAATTTCGTTCTACGCTATAAATCAATGAATCTTTTCGGAAAATTCCAGATCTCTTTTTCTATTGAGGTTAGACCTTCCAAATTTTGGCAACCCTAAACTACATATTTTTTGTGAAAATCGGTCGCCAAGTAGCCAAATTGGATACCAAATCACCAAAAACGATGCGAAGAGCAAAATCTGCGTTGACTACAAACTTGGCATCTTGGCGAGATTAGCGATCACGTTTGGCGGCAAATATTGTTTCAGGATAACCAGAATTAGTAAATTTTTTCTCAATTGTAGCAGAATTAATAGTTTTGGTAAAATGTATTGTAGCTCGCTACATTTTGCTTAACATTTCACCGCTAATTTTTGCTTAAGAGAACAAAAGTAAGCCATCTATACTTGAAGGAGTTTCATTGAACTCTAAAACGTGCATTAGCCAAAGAGAGATTCTGTAATAAGACGTGGAGATTCCTGAAAAAACAACCATATTTGTCCCAGCGGTACTTATAATTCTATTTTCTTGAATTTTGTGGTTGGAGTAACAAGTTTTTTTTTTTTTTTTTTTTTTTCCAAGTATCTTCGGGGTCTCGAACCTGCCTGTTTATTTACGAATGAGTTATCTCACACAAAAAATGTCTGTGTTTTCATAACAATGTGTATATTCCAATGGGTGTATAAGGAAGTCATGTGGTGTCCACATCAGATTTTTTTTTACCCTAATTTTATACGAGAATGTGATGCATACATAACTTGAATTCATAAAAATTCAAGCAAGGAATTTATCAAATTGCAATAAAATAACCTGTCAAGAATTATCACAATTATAATTATCACAATTATTATTTGTTTATATTTTTGACAACAAAAAATTAATTTTATAGATTAAGTATGTTTTGCATAGAGAAAAAAAAGTAAGACATATAGACATTAAACGCTATTTACATAAAATATTTCTGATAAATTTTGAAATTTCGATTATTAATGGCAGTTTCAATATCTATTCTAAATTTCTATAGTATACATTGAAACCTATTAATAAACAGAATATACAATAAATATATTCAACTATAATAGCTAATTTTTTTTCTCTTCCTTGCTAAAATTCGGTAAATAAAACGATTATGTGTCATTGTTAAATGGGTTTTTTAGTTTATTTGATGAGAAATATATTTTCTGTTATAAATAACTCGACGATAAAATTGTATTATTTATCTAAATTCTTTTATCTTATACTTGAAAACAAATGTCATAAAATTAATTCCTCTAATATCTTTTCCTTAAAATAAGATTTATATAAGGCATAACAATTACATACAAAATATATTTTAAACGTTATGTAAAATTATGGTATTTGGCTTAACTAAAAAAGTTAAATATAACTACATTTTTCGAAATATTTTATGTATTAGAAAAACTGTACTTTAAAAATATCATAATTATTTTCTTTTAATATCATATTTTTTAAACAATATTCAAAGCTAACTATAAACTCATAATGTGTGATTTGAAACAGATATTTATATACTTTGCATGCGATTTATTTTATCTTACTTTTCTTAACAATTAATTTGAGAAATAGCATTCCCATCAGAAATGGAACAAATTTTAAAAATAAATTTTAAATTAGTTTACAACTATATTAGTATAAATCATTTTTAGTTTATTTTCTATTCGAAATTGTCCTTAACATTTTTGGAAATAAATATCAATATATAACTTTCCTTTTATCTTATAATATACCATTACTTAATGCTCATAGTATTTATCATATACTTCTCGTAGTACTCATAGAGAAACTGTTAACTACTTTCATTTCCGTTGACATTTGCAGCTGTGAAAACTACTTGAAAAATTAAGTGTAAGTGTAACAAAATTTATTAGAATGTTGTGTACCAAAGAAATATCCTTTCCTTGTCGAAAACATATTTATTTGATTTTCTTATTTTTCTAGTGTGAGGGATGTTACTGCCGCTATTTTGAAAATAAAACGTATTCTTCATTTGAAACTCGTACTGTACAACTCAAATACCAAATAAAGAATGCGTATTGTACTTTAAAATTCATAGGAAACTGCTGTATCTTAAGGAACTGCTATATTAATTAAATTTTCTTGTGTTTAATAGAAATAAAAATTAAACAAATATTTAAATCCTTATACATATTTCAGTAAATTAGTTTTGATCACGGTTGAAAACCAAAATATGATTTTTTATCAGTAAGATAGAGTAATTCCAGAAATTGATATAGGATTTTTAGTTTATTCCGTACTATACAGAAAAATGTTTTAAAGAAATTTATGAATAAAAACTCTATTGGTAGATAGAGTTATTATCAACACACTCTAGAAATATTCATTAAATAATTATTGAAATTATCGATTTGACAAATAGATCTTTTTTGCTTATTTTATACAAACAAAACTGCATAATTAAGAATATGCCAAGTATAATATCAACATGAACATAAAACATAAAAATATACTCTCAAGTTTAGTATCTCATTATATAAATGCGTACCACGTTTTACTGTTTTATCATCAAGTTAACTTTTATGCTGTTCAAATATGTAACTGTGCGAAAAAACATTTCTTAAAAATATTCTCAAATGAAATCCTAAAATGGTATTAAAATACATAAATTATTTCATAGGTACTATTTTTAATTGCATTTACGCAATACATTTTCTCAGTATTATGAAATATTTCTTAATACATCAATGAAAATAAATATACATATGTTCAATAAAAATTACCTTAACAAAAGTTAAATATTTATAAACATGTAATAAATAAAATATGTGACATTAATTACAATAACAATTTTAAAGAAATAAAAAAATTCATATCTATATAAATAAAAATTCATTTCAAATACTTTTTAAAAAATATAAAGAAACAAGCTAAATCTAATAATGACAAAAGTACCAAGAAACTTTTGAAGAACTGCCAAATAATATAAACTTTCGATAAGTTTTCACACCCTTATTCGACATAAAAAATATATAAAAAACTCTTCGCCTATATATACTTATTTTCTTTTTTGTCTATAAAACTAAGCCATTTAATCTGGACTGAAAAATTACAAGATTATATTTCTTAAAATGTAATTTTCTGGGTTTTTTTTTTTTTTTTTTTTTTTTTGGTGGTGATGGATTATTTTCTTTTCTTTCTTCAACTACAATGGGTATTAGAAATATTCCTTTTCAAAAAGATTTAATGAAACCTAATCAATTTAATAAAAAGTAAATTTCTGAAAGAAAGAACCGAATTAATTGAAGCTCATATTTTTGACATTCATATAAATAGATGAAAGTTGTAAAAACGTAAAATGCAAGATATACTTAAAAAAAAAAAAAAAAAAAAAAAAACTTTTAGTTTAGAGTAATTTTTACTCTGCATTATCTATTTAAAAAAGTGCGAAATAATTTATTTCCAAAATATTTTTTTTATTATAAATCTTATAAATCTAAGTATATAATTATTGGGAGTACAAATTAATTCGGTCCGTTTTTTTTTTCGTTAAAAAAACATTTTATTTATTATCAAAATGAAAAAACATGTTATTCAAAGTATTGTCCATCGGTAGCCACAACTTTTGTCCACCTTTCTGGCAATTTTCGGATTCCATCTCTGAAAAATGAGTCCTCTCTGGACGCAAACCATGAATCGAGCCATTCTTGAATTTCTTCGAAATAAGTGAAGCGGTGTCCAGCCAAATCGTGATGCATCCGTCGGAACAACCAATAATCAGAAGGAGCAAGGTCTGGCGAATACGGCGGGTGGGGTAGGACCTCCCATTTCAACGTTTCCAAGTAATTTTTAACGACAATTGCCACATGGGGCCGAGCACTGTAATGTAGCAAAATTACCTTGTCGTGCCTTTCGATGGTTTCTGGCCGTTTTTCACGCAATGCTCGGCTCAAACGCATTAATTGCAGTCGGTAGCGTTCGCCAGTAATTGTTCCGCCAGGTTTTAGCGGATCTTGATCGAGCAATTCCTCCAATTCGGCGTCTTCGAACTTTTTCGGCTGGCCCGGGCGCTCATTGTCTTCGACACTAAAATCACCATTTTTGAAGCGTCGAAACCACTCTCTACATGATTTATCAGATGGCGCAGATTCACCATAAACTTCCACAAGCGATCGATGCGCTTCAGCGGCACTTTTCTTCCAATTAAAAAAGAAAATCAAAACTTCCCGCAAATGTTGTTTCTTTAGCACAAAACTCGACATATTGAATGCTCAAAAAACCAATGTTGTTGTATAAAACTCGAAGCTTCGTTGACTGAATATGGTTGACAAAGGTCAAACCTTTCTAACAATGCCAAAAACATCTATCATTATTCAGTAAACAAATCAGCCAGAGCCATCTATTGAAAACGGACCGAATTAATTTGTACTCCCAATATTATTTTTTTTTCTCAACAAAATTAACAATTTTGGTTGATAGATTTTCAAAATAAAGACTACTAAATACCCAGGCTTAAACTAAATTTGATGATTATGATTATTTTTTTTCAAATAACATGACAAATTTAAATATTCGCCGTTAACTGTGTAAAAAAGTAATGGTTATGATATTTACATGGAAATTACATAGTTCACATTCATCAGACCACTTTTTGCTATTGATCATTTTTTAATTATATTAATTCTTTTAGAAAACATTTTTTATTTTTTATTTTTTTTTTTTGTTTGAAAATACAATGTCAGTACTATTTAATACAGCACGAGCTTTTCAAATAAATACATATAAATAAAGCTAAATTTTACAAAAAATAATGCATTCTTAAAAAAAAAAATTCTCCACATTTATAGTCTAATTATTCAAAAATAAAATTTTTTATGCAACCCTGTATATCACTAAAATATTACAAGGCAAATATATTTTAACTTTACCTCACAAATGCTCTTTTTTAAGTTTTACTTAAAAAAAAAAAAAAAAAAAAAAAAAAATTACACAACAACGCACCAGTGGCGGCTCGTGCACCGAAAATAGGTCAAGAGGCACACTGTATTTTACACTGTATTCATTTATAGAATATAAGTTTACATTTAATTAAGTATTTTTACTTAATTTTAGTTAAGACCATGCTTAATAAAAATTATGCATTAAAAATACTTAAATATTATTTTTTAGCTCTTCACCTTTTTTCGGTTCACGAGCCACCACTGCAAAGCACTTGCGTGTAACCAGGTAAGTATTGATTGAAATAGCAAAAGTATCCATTTGTCTTTTTGCATCGAGGAAGAAGTCTTACAAAAGTTATCTTGATAAAACATTTCTCAATACAGAACTTGAAAAGTACTACTTTGTGTAACATTTTATGTATTGGTCTTAATATGGTTATAGTGGAGATATTGATAATCTATGGAAGTATACATTTTTTATTTAAGTAATATGGTGTGGCACTCACACGAATTTCTCTTAAAATAACTTTGAATAGTATAAAGATAGATTACCGATTAAGGTATAAGTACGAGGATATAAGTACGAATTATAGGTACGAATACGTATTCTACATACAAACTTACTGAAAATTGTTGAAAATTCTTTTATAAAAGTTTTATTTGCATATATTTGTATATGAAGAGAGCCACCGCTCATTAAATTCACCTAAACCCTGTTTACATATAGTACTTACATTCGTAAAGTAAATGAATGCTGTAATTAAAATTAACAAATCCTTTTTAACAACGTTTACTCAAACAACTTTACTGCACAACTTGAAACTTAACCAATCGTGGTCAAACCTTTCAAATAAAAACCTCATATGGTCGTCAAAAGACCGACTTTCAATTTTCTTGAAACCCAATCATCCAACCAGCCAAAAAACAAACAATTTCAAAATAATAAATGTGATGGACAAAAGAAAAAAAATAGTGCACAATCAAATTGCGACAAAAGCTTTATTTAGGAAAATAGCGCCACATATTCCTCCAGCAGTAAATTTTTTAACCTTCTTTTTTTTTTTTTTTTTTTTTTTTTTTTTGGTATTACGCTACAGAACACTCTAAACATTGTGAGTTTAATTATGGGCACCATGTACTTCCATCACTTACATTAAACAGAATAGCAATTAGTTTTGAATTTCTCTGTATATAACCTATAAATTTTATCAATGCCTTGTATTATACTTCAAATCACCAAAGTATAAAGAACGCATTAAAAAACTTGAAATACATTTTTTACAATTTCTGAGCACAATCCTAGTATACCAGAATTCATTTGTGCGGCCTTGTAAACAGATGGTATGGGGTTGCATACCTTATCCTATACAAAATATGATTTTATGCATATGAAACATTTAATTTTGTTTAGTGCAGTATAAAGGTATAAAAATATTACCGAAGAAAAATTTCGCTCATAAACGTAATTTATTTGAATTTTCTTGAATATTCCTGTACTTGAACTATTCGTTCGAATTTGATAAAATGTTTCAAGTATTATTCATTTCTTAAACAGATTTTGAATACCAAGTTTTAATTTCCTGCTAATATATGTGCTTGAGTTATATTAATAAAAGACTCACATGCACACCGACACACAAATACTATTGACACAATCAGACTTAGCATTTAGATTCAAGCATCCTCGAAACATGTAAGCATAGCAAACATTTGATCCCAAAACAATATTTTTTCTACCTTATATGAGTGAGACAAAGTAAAGAATTATTTTATTTTTACTGTTGCATATTTTTGATTTAAATTATTTCTGATCAATATGTGATAAAATTTTATTACCCTACCTACGCGTTGTACCCTACTTTTTTTATTTATTGTAATCAAAAATATCCGCTTATTTAAAACTTCAAATTAAGAAGAATTTAAACTAACTAATTCTGATTTTAATAACATAATTGTTCGAGATCTTCTGAAATCAAAGCTGATAACGGGAAGTGCCCGCGTTTGTACCCAAATAGCTTTCCTCAACCTGGACGTTAGAAATTTTCCGGGGTTGTCTCCGATCAGACGCATAAGAAAGACCCCCCTCCCCTCGGATGGTACACCACCCGGGCCCTATACCCTCGTATAATGAATTGCCTGTAACTCAGGATACTATACCATACTGATTTCTTTCTTAACCTGTTACATTTTTGTAAGTAGTTATAAAAGAAAATTTAAAAGTCTCATAGTAGAAATCCTTCAGTGTTCTTCGAAAAATAATGCTGTGAAAATTTAATGGAAAAAAATGCTTTTAGTGAAGGTCTTTTATTCTGGTTAACCACTAAAATGAACGTTCATAAATCTAGTTTATTGGAAAAATGATTATTGAATTTTCCCTCAATTTAAAAAGGAAATTTTGGAATATAGATTTTTGAGTTAGAACATATGGCAGCTAAATTACAGAAATTTAGTATTTTCATTTGTTTAACTTTTTTTTTTCATTAGTATAAAAAAGTACATAATATATCACAATTCAATTGACAATATAATCTATCAAATAGGAAACTGAAGAATAATCTTAATGATGCAAAATTTTATTCTTCTCACTTTCTATGAAATATTTATTATTTATTATATACAATTTGCAGCATAATATTAGTTTCGTGAATTATTTTACTTTAATTTTGTAAATATGCATAATACTATAAAATTGAAATAGTTTATAATAGGTAACGATTGCTATTTAATCATTTGGTTTATCATAATTTGCATAAAACTTACATCTTTTTTTGAGTAAAAAATATTTCATTTTAGAGATTGTATTTTTATTTGCATTTTTTTAAATATTTCATACAAATTAAAAATTATATGTGTTGCATTTAGATAAAACAATTATTTTACTTTATATAAGTTGTAGTATACTCCATTTAACGTTATTTCCATTCTATAGGCAATTATGGTCAATATGATATATGACGTCAGTATTAGAATGAATAAAATATAAAAATAAAAATACTAAATTAGTAACAATGAGCATATCCCTAAAGATATTGTTTTTTAATTGTTTTAACTTTAAATTTCTTCACGTCATTGATGGCAACCACAAATAATTTTCGTTATACCTTTTTACGTAAACATTTTTTAATCGCCTCTTAGCGTATCAGAAAAAAAAAAAAGGGTGCTTTACAAATAGACTTGAAGTTTGAAAATTTCTTTTGAATGAATTTTCCTAACATTTCCTAAAAACATTTTTTAAATTAAAACAAAAAAGGTGTTTATATATATATATATATATATATATATATTCACATTTAAATCTTTTTACCGTTTTGTTTTGAATATTTATACAGGATATAACAAAAATAATGGTCAAAACTGAAAAGTGTGATAAAACTTGCCAATACAAGTACCTTTCACCATACAATATGGGATCGGAAAGCAAAAGAAGAGCCGCACGAGGTCGCTTTCTCTTGTAAAATTGAAAACTTTATTTAATAATAATTATTTAATTTTGTAAGTTCAAAAAAAATTATGTAGTTATTTTGCTTATATTTTATATTTCTGATATTTATAGCGTTTTTGTGGCTTGAAAAATTCTTTATTATAATTATAAAATCAAGTAAAAAATAAATTAAATGTTTAAATAAATAAATAAATAAATAAATAAAAAGTACTCCACAGAAGCGTTGACACGGTTCAGAAATAACTCGTACTTAAGAAATTACTAACACTTTGAAGTTTTTTTTTTTTTTTTAATTCTTTGGCTAGTGCGCGCATATATAGGGCTTTAATGTGTTGTTGCCGTCATAGTACACTAAAGCTTATGTGTAACGTCATCCTGAACACAATTCTCCATATCGTGACGTCGCCTTGTAATTGAATCAAAGGCAAAATG
The DNA here is from genome assembly GCA_963930645.1 of Salticus scenicus. Taxonomy (NCBI): domain Eukaryota; kingdom Metazoa; phylum Arthropoda; class Arachnida; order Araneae; family Salticidae; genus Salticus; species Salticus scenicus. The sequence goes on from OZ005652.1 coordinate 92,593,059, forward strand.
TAGCTTAATATATATAGAAAATGGACTATACATTTTAAACGTATGTGTTACATTATATGAAAAATTTCCTTTTTCTTTTTATTTTATATCACAAAATAGTTCGTGTTATTTTTTATTTTTATTTTATTTTTATTTCTCGGCTAAGTTTTAAATAAACTAGGCAAATGACATTTGTTAATTACATTATCACCCTACTTCATACAAATTAAATCTTCTCTCAATTAAGTTAACGTAGACGCTGAAAAATAAAATTCTCCAAAAGTATTTCAAAGGAATATTCTTCTAAGCTAAAGGTATTAGTTCAACAAAATAAGTTCAAAATCTTATCAGTGGGCTTTACCGTAATGCTGTTTTCTTTTTCTGATAAATAAGTTCAGAAACAATAACGACTCTTTATACTTTTAAGAAAGTGTAAAACCAACATTATCTGTTTGCAAAAAAAAAAGAAAAAATTTGTTTCTTTTCTAATATCATTATTTAAATAAACATTCATTAATCATGTTCTTTATATATATATATATATATATATATATATATATATATATATATATATATACATATACATATATATATAATTAGTTTTCGAACACATTACTTGATTTGCTACTGATGTGCAATAGTCTTTTATTTTTACTTGTAAAAATTCTTGTTTGTATGAATTTGTTGATGTGATTGTTTTAATTTCTTCTTGTGAAAACTTTAAAAATATTTCCATTTTATTTTTCATTCTTAATTATTATGCTGATTCAGCGCGAATTTTTGGAATTTTTCTTTATCACATATCACCTTATCTTAAAGCTTTTTTTTTTTATTTTTTATGATATGATTTCATTTAGATTCCTTTATTTGGCTATTCCATTATATACAAATATAAACTAAATATAAAAACACATAACATGATTTACTACTAATGCGCAACAGTCTTGTAATTTTGCATGTAAAACGTATTTGCATGAATTTCCCTTTCTTTCGCTGTTTATTTAATGCACTGTGCTGAAAAAAAAAATAATAATAATAGTGAGCGCTGATGCCATTCTTTCTGATTCTTATGTAAAATGACCTCATGAATCCGTATATTACACCCATTTTGTCCAATCACACACCGTTTTCTCGAGATGCCACACCTTCCCTCACTGTTCGGTAATTTTATGGCCATGAATTTGATTTGGCGAATGAAAAGAATTATTTTAAAACTTAAAAATAAAAAAAATATATTATGTAAAATAAATAATAGTAATAAATGATCAATAAAATATAATAAATGTAATATAGAGTAAACTGCTGTTATTTTCTCTCGGAAATAAATAAATATATATATATATATATATATATATAAATTATATAGACACGACATTATTCATTATTTAAAACATGAAAATCTGACATTCACAGATTTTAATTTAGTGCCAGAGGCCTACTGCTAAACTTGTTAATATCGACAAATTCTTCTTTAGTTAATTCGTGACGATCAAAATTCCATGATAAAGTTTTCATTAAATCAAACCAATGTGTTTCAGCTGCAGATACTGTAACAAATAACGTTGGAAGTCCAAACTGTCTTATAGCCACAAAACAACGTTTTTTTTCTCTTTTTCCCAATGAGGGGGAGGTGTGCCTTGGGGGGGGGACTCATGTCAAAGTTGGGCTTTGGGGGGACTCATGTCAAAGTTGGGCCTGGGGGGGGGGACTCATGTCAAAGTTGGGCCTTGGGGGGACTTCATTTAATAAATCCCCATTCAATAAACCGACTGAAATAGGCCCTTAGCACTAATTAAGAGTGACGTATAAAAATTCGACAACGCTGTACCGACTGAAATAGGGGTACCTTGGGGAGGACTCATGTCAAAGTTGGGCCTGGGGGGGGGACTCATGTCAAAGTTGTGCCTTGGGGGGACTTCATTCAATAAATCCCCATTCAATAAACCGACTGAAATAGGCCCTTAGCACTAATTAAGAGCGACGTATAAAAATTCGACAACGCTGTACCGACTGAAATAGGGTTACCTTGGGGAGGACTCATGTCAAAGTTGGGCCTGGGGGGGGGGGGGACTCATGTGAAAGTTGTGCCTTGAGGGGACTTCATTCAATAAATCCCCATTCAATAAACCGACTGAAATAGGCCCTTAGCACTAATTAAGAGCGACGTATAAAAATTCGACAACGCAGTACCGACGTAAATAGGGGTACCTTGGGGGGGACTCATGTCAAAGTTGGGCCTGGGGGGGAACTCATGTCAAAGTTGTGCCTTGGGGGGACTTCATTCAATAAATCCCCATTCAATAAACCGACTGAAATAGGCCCTTAGCACTAATTAAAAGTGACGTATAAAAATTCGACAACGCTGTACCGACTGAAATAGGGGTACCTTGGGGGGTCTCATATCAAAGTTGGGCCTGGGGGGGGGACTCATGTCAAAATTGTGCCTTGGGGGGGACTTCATTCAATAAATCCCCATTCAATAAACCGACTGAAATAGGCCCTTAGCACTAATTAAGAGTGTATGATAAAAATTCGACAACTGTACCGACTGAAAAAGGCCTCCAGCACTAAAAAGATAAACGAAAATGGGTTTTACTCACATATTTATTTTGATTCGTTGAATGGTAATACAGTTTTCGATGTTTGTAAATAAATATTGAGAAAACCCCCTTATCATTTTCTTATTTTTTAGAACAACTAAAATTCAGATCATTCTATCGCGTATAACTTTTTAAGTTTGCACGATACTTGTTCGGGATTTTTATGTAAGTACCTCAATATATTTGGCTATTAAATTACGCAAAAAATTATGCTCATACTTCATTAGATATTATTTTTTTTTTCATTCTGATTGTAGTATTCCGTGTCTAATATTTGAGTGGTAAATCCCTCCCCCCTCCCCCCAAATTTTCCCCTTGCTGCAAATGTTCATGATTTGGAATTTTCCAACTCTGCAGCCCCTCAGAAGATATTTAACTGTTCAGAAATAATCGATCAGAAGAAATTTTCCCTCCCCCTATAAATCAAATTTATAGTCATAAAATCACCGACAAGTGATACAAATAGGGGGGGGGGGGGGGGGCTCCCTAAAAATCAGTGGCTGATAGGACAAAATGGGCGTCATATTCCGATTTAGAAGGTCATTTTACGTAAGAATTTGCAAAAATGGTGTTGGGGCCGATTTTCATGCAGAGCAGTGATATCAATCTCATGGGATCGCACAGTTTTTAATTATTTGCTTTATTAGTGAGCTTATTTTTTTCTTTTAAAACTTCCATTCCTTCATATGATATTTTTCATTTATTCTTGTGAATTGTTTGAATAATTAGGTTTTCATATTATATTCTTTCATTATCTGGTTTGTGTTTTTTTTTTTTTTTTTTTTCTTTTTTTAACTATATCTCCTATTTTTTCAGGTAATATTATTTTTCTTCCTATGTAACGTTTTGAAAAACTCATATATTATTTTCGAAAAAAAAAAAAAAAAAAAAAAAAAAATATTATATAACCTTGGGAGTAATATACACTACCTTTCCATAAATGACCGGAAACTTTCGATTTGAGATGTTTTTAAAATATCTCAAACATCATATTGAAGTTTCAGGAGTATAAAGAGCATGTTATACCTCATATATTTCAGTTAAAGTTTTGCTCCGAAAAAACTAAATTCCAGCTGTTTCCAAAAATAAGAAATTGATAAGGTTTTTTTTTTCAATATTTATTTACAATCATCGAAAACTGTATTGCCATTCACTAAATCAAAAAAAAAAAAAAAAAAAAAAAAAAAAAAAAAAAAAGTGAGTAAAACCCCTTATAGTTTAGCTTCTTCTTCTTTTTTTTTTTTTTTTGAGAGAGAGAGGGAGAGAACTGAATAGCAGTTTATCCTATCGTGTACAATTTTTTGAGTTTACACACGTTTGGTGTTTTCATATAAGTAGCTCAACACATTTGGTTATTAAATGATGCAAATGAAATTTCGCTAAATCTTACGCACGCGCAGGTAAAAAATATTCAGTGAAAAGTCTTATATTTCATTATATATTTAATATTTTTTTTTTATTCAGATTGCAGTACGCTGTGTCTGATATTGTATGTCGAGTTTCCTGAAAATAAATTTGTACTGGATTTAATATCTTGCGTATTATAGCTAAAAACGTGATTTTTTTTTTTTTTTTTTTTCAATTTTTAAAGAAACCTTTATATCTCCTTGATTACGTGCGTTTGAGGCATAAAAATGTATACAGATAATACGAAAGAGCCTTATAAATACACGCTACAGCCAGATTACATTTCAAGCATTTTATTTATTTATTTTTTTGGTCCCCCTCGCACTTTCAGAGCAAACTTTTAACTGAAATATATTAGGTATAATATGTTTTGTACACTACTCATGTTTCAACTTTTGAGGTATTCTGAGAAACGCCTCAAATCGAAATTATCCTGTCATTTAAAAAATGGTAGTGTATTAGTCAGATTTATATTAAGATAAAAAATAAACACAAATAACATAAATGACTTATTATAAAACATTTATTAAAAAATAGGGTAATATATATAGAATTTTTGAAATATACCAAAGATATGAATTCGCAATTTATATTGACACACCCCATATTTCACTTAGTTTTTTTATCACAAAATAATTTCTCATAAAAATTCTTATTATACTAAATTTCGACAAATTCATAAATAAATTAAATAACCCATATATTCGATTTTGGACACTATCGCCTCAATACTGTCATATTAATTTATGTCTTAATAAATTTCAAAGGAGAAACTAAAAAAATAATTTGACTGCGGAAAATTAAATCTAAGTATTTTGTGTGACAAAAAACATTAATTCAACAAAAACCAAAAATAAAATATCAAAATCTTAACTTTATCTTAATAGCGTATTCTTTTTCAGAAAAATAATTTCAGAGTTATTTCTTAAAAGTTCTTAAGACATTTAAGAAAGTGTAAAACATTATCTGCCTGTAAAATAGAATAGTATCACTTTCCTAATGTTAATCTTTAAATAAACATTTATTAACCATGTCATTGTATTTGTGTAGTAAGCATTCTGATAAGATCTTTTTTTTTTTTTTTTTTTTTTTGTAATTGTGAAACTTTTACATTTATTAATTAACACGCTTTTATTAGCTTCACCTGTATGTATGTATGTATGTATGTTTGTATGTTTGTAACCGCTCTGGGAGCAAACAAAAAATTTATATTGTAAAAAAAGATTTTCCTTACGTGAACGGCATGGCGTTGAGGTATAGCTCCGCGCTGCGAGCTTAAAGGTCTAGCGTTCGATCCCAGTCAGGGGAGATTTTTTAAAAATGGATTTTGTTTAATTCTAAATTATTTTAATTAAAGATTTAAATGTATGTAAATATTATGGTGTGTCACTCACACGATTTTTTCTTACCCTGCGTTTTAATACTAAGATAGATATTTTGTGCATTTTAGTTCACATTTCTATAAAAGCGTGTTCTTTAATTTTTTAAAACTATCATATTATACTTTTATTGTTCAAAAATCAGAATGAAATCGACTTATAGAAAATATTATAACTTTTGAATTTTTCGAATATTGAGGAAAACGCATTCTGTAGTTTATATGATATACAAATAAATAAATAAAAATAAATAAATAAATAAATAAATAAGAATATTAAGAATATTCAGTCTTATTATTCAAATTACTTTTTCATTTCTGTCTCTTTATGATCTCTAGTTTTTTTCTGTTTACTAACAACATTAGACAAGAAGAAAATTGTCACACGTCACACATAGAAAAATGAACAATTTGTAAGAATTAAGTAAAAATATGTATATATATATATATATGAAAATTTTATTTTAGGATATATGATTTTTAGCACTTTTGCTGGTTCAAATATTACACACATTATAACCCTTTTCATTTGTAAGTATATTATTACATAAACGTCACATTTTCAAATTTTGCAATTATCATGTAATATTTGTCATATTTATGTAATATTTAAAAAGAAATTTACAATGATTTATATTAACATATGAGATAACGTTAAAATACCTTACTACAAAATGTTTATCATAGAAAAAAAGCAAAATATAGCTTTACACATGAAGAAAATATTAAATATAATTTAAATATTAATGTATTATTTAAATGACATTTCTCGTATCTTGTTCTGTATATATGACAAGAAAGTTGTCATAAAAATTTTATAATAAAATAAGCTAACAAGGAAACATTTAAAAGGTGTCGTCTTCAAAAAATATTGAAAAAATGTTTGTGATTCTACTCTTCATAAAACACCAGAAAATGAAAAAAATATCGGCTGAAATGAATTACAGCGACCACAAAATATTATCAAAACTAAGCATAGTTGGCGATTTCACATTGTTAGGTGATTGATTTTGAGTACTTGGCGGAGAAGCGAAACACGGTTCTGTTCGTATACGGCAATCTCGGTGCGAGCGAATTTATCACATAATAGCACTAAATCACCGAAAATGCTTAATTTTGATATTTTTTTGTGGTCGCTGTAATTCATTTCAGCTGATATTTTTTTCACTTTCGGGTGTTTGATGAAGAGTAGAATCACACATATTTTTTTCACTATATTTCGAAGATGGCACCTTTTGAATGTTTCCTTGTAAGTAAATCACACATTTAATACAAAACAACAACATTATCACTTTGTTTCCGCCAAATTAAAATCCTTTCTTAATTAAATCAAAAGTAAACCCTAAAAACGAAAATTAAATTTGTAAATGCATATACTTCTTAACTTTTTTTTTTTTTTTTTTTTTTAATGAAAGCGCTAATGTAAAATAATAAATCCAAAACTCTATCTGTGAGCTTTACTTTAATGGCGTTTTCTCTTGTTGATAAATACGTGCAAAGACAATAAAGGGTTTTAAGACTTTTAAGAAATTGTAAAAATCTTCATTATCTGTTTCGAAAAATGGATACTTGTCTCTTTTCTAATGTAAATCTTTAAACATGCATTAACCGTGCCATTTTGTTTATGGCAAGCATTCTAAGAAAGGAAGAAAAATTATACACATTATTTTTCAGAGAATATGTCTGCGTATTTTTTCCATTTTCATTAGCTCCTTTTTTGAAAAATTAGCAGCTTTTATAAAGAATCTTCGAAAGTGTGATGCTTTTTCATTATTAATAAGCAATTCGTCAAAGCTGGGCGGTTAATAACTCGATTTATTCAAAATTAAATGACTTTTCTTTTAATTAAAATCTTACACAGGCAAAAGCATATATATATATATATATATATATATATATATGCTTTTGTATGTGAAAGAATATTTTATATGGGTATTATCTCGAAAGATTAAGCTTATCTAAATGTTGTTTAGATTTAAATGACAAAAAAATAAATAAAATAAATAAATAAATAAATAAAAAAATAAAGATCATTTTTTACTATTTAATAATAACAATTGACATGAAATACATTTTCACAGGTCAAGTATAGAAAATTAAATATTTTCTAGCAATTAAATCAGAAAATAAATAAATTAATAAATAAATAATATTTCATAATGCTAGATATTTGACTTATTCAGTCTCTTTGTTAGTTGAAATATTACATTTTTTTAAACAAATATTTTTGCATATAAGGCTCATTTATTTATTTTTGGTATTAATATGCAATACTTAAAAAAATAATAATAATTTAATCTGATATCCATTAACATTTAAATTAACTCAAAAATATTTTATTTTAATTGCTAATGTAAAACAAAAATCAAAATATAGTTTATTGTGTACAGAAAATATGAAAAGTACATAAAATAATATCACTTTGTAATTTGAACTAAATTATCTCATATTTAATTTAATTTTTCATGACAAAATGTTTCTGTTATAATTTTTTCAGGTTCTTTAAAATTTCACCGAGCTTACACAAAAGAAGTAAATCACACACTTGCTCTTAACTAATTACATTAGCATCCCCATTCCAACAAATTTAATGATCTATCAACTAATTTCAAAGTAAAGATTACAGGAAAACAATTTTAATTTCTTTGTGAGGCAAAAACAATAGTTCAACATAAAAGAATTTCAAAATCTTTTCGGTGGACTTTATGTCAATTTTTGTGATAAATAAGTTCAGAGACATTAATAAACTTTTAGAATTTTAAGAAATTGTAAAAACAACATTATCAGTATTTATAAAAAATAATGTTAATTTTCTAATGTAAATACTTAAATAAACATTCATTTACCTTGACATTTTGTTGCTTGGAGGCATTCTGACAAACTATAGGGTGATTATAATTAAAGTTACGATATAGCGCTATAATTTCAAAACTAACAGTCAAAATGACTTGATATTTTACCAGAACAATCGTGAGGTAATGGAATTTTGTTTGGTGAAGGAAAAAAGTATTTATAAAATGTGCGAATAGATGGAGCTGTCAATGAAATCTCAAAACAAATGCCTAAAGAGATTCATTATGCGGAGTAATGTTGTTAACAATAGAATAAAATAGCTGGAAACAATAGACTTTAAACGTACTGTTTTAGCAAAAAAAAAAAAAAATCAAGAATACATGTTCACAGCAAAACAGTGATAGTGACAAAATAAAAAGAGGAGCTTCATGAAACAAACATTTTACGAATGGTTAAAAGTACATTTTGGAACTTTTTATTTCTTCTTGCCAAACAAAATTCCATTGCCTAACAATTGTTCTGGTAAAATATCAAGTCTCAGTGGTAATTTTAAAGTTATAGCGTTTTGTAATCGTAACTTGAATTATAATCACCCTGTACATAAGGAAGCAAAAAAGGTAATATCGTTAAAAGCTATAAAGATAAAGTGTTTTTTCGAAGAATATTTCAGTGTATTTTCCCCATTTCCCCATCCCCATTAGGTTTTTAAATAATTTTGTAAAAACAGCTTCTGTACAAAATCTGTATTCGTGTGGAGCTTTTTTTTTTTTTTAAACATTTAATTAATAAAACTTTTATACAGTAATCTGTAGGTATATATACATACATATATATATATATATATATATATATATATATATATATATATATACTTTCAGCCTGCTAAATCTGTAAACGGAAAAATGAAATTTGCAGTCTAATATTTTTCGCATACAATTCAGTCAACAATATTTACTCTTTTAAAACCTGAATAAACTACTACGTCAGAAACGGCAAAATAAAATATTTGCGATGCATACAGCTGTTTCGGTAGCCTTGAGCGTACCGTTTTAAGTGCAAAAAGAAAGCACTGAAGACGGTACGCTTAAGGCTACGGAAACAGCTGTATGCATCGCAAATATTTTTCTTTTGGCGTTTCTGACGTAGTTGTTTATTCGGGTTTTAATATTCCAACGCCAAGTCTCCTGTTATTATTAATATTTACTCTTGCATTTGTAATTCCAGTATTAAATGCCTTCTCCAAGAATTTACAAAGATTGCTTTTGTTTGAAGCAGCTTTGGAAGATCTTCTGCATTAAGGATAGCAATGCTGTTTAGTTCTTATATTGTTTAGTACTTATTTAAGAGTTTTAGTATCCACGATAACAGAGAAAAAAATATATAATATCAGTGAGATCACAGTTAAAAAAATACACATCCCAGCGAGTTCGGAAATTTGCGATAAGTGGAAAAACGAGATCTGTCTCATTACGTGCGGTCAATCAGTCGTCTTCGAGTATTTGGAGAGTAAAGACAGGCATTTTGTGATTCTCGTTTTAGTCTTCTGTTCAAGCCACGATGCAGCACTAGATGGATCCAATAATTAGCATCATGTTGTGTGCGAATTTCGGTGGGTCATTTATAGGAACTTTCCAAAAACAGCCTTGATGATGACTGTTTATCGAAACATCAAGTCTACCGTCTACACAACACATTTTTAAGGCCGTGAAGACGTCATCGATGAATCCAGCAATAGAAGGATATCAACTACCGTCGACGACAAAAAAAAACTTAAACGCATATGACTGACTTCTTGACTTCAGACAGTCTTTTATGGTTCGTTTAATTGCATAAACGTTTCAAAATATACCGATCTATGAGATTCTGGCGATTGGAAAATTCAGAAAGGATAGAATGATACCCCACATCGTCTTTCTCGTGATCTACTTCCTGGCCGATTCGAAGGTGCTAACTGTCTCCAGTCATCCTTCAGTCTTGATGTAGCACTACAAGACGATTTTTTTTTTTTGCCCTTAAAAAAATTAATGAAAATACATCATTTCGAGACAGTTGACAATAACAAAAAATCTTTCACCAAATCTCTAAAAGATATTCCGTAGAAGGTCTATGGAATGCCTTCGATGCTAACAAATCTTACTGGAAGCAATGTAATGACGCTAGAGGCGCCTATTTTGAAATCATTTAATGTACTATTCCGAATGGACGATTCAAACATTTAATCGACTTACTGACAATACTTTTCAGATAAATCTTGCATTTTATCGAAATTAAATTTATATAGATAGTAAATTTTAATAAAAGTCGAAAAATTGCCTTTCTTTTCCAATATTAATAAAACTCGAAAAATCGCCTTTCTTTTCCAGTTTATGTTCTCCACATAAAAAGATCGATAAAAATATCAAGCAAATAAACATGAAACCTACAATAACTACTTATATCCTATAAAACCTATAATATCCTAATGTTTATCATACAGTAGCAAAAGTATTCGAGCACTAGCAAAAATTCCTATGTAAAAAAACAATAACTATAACACTGTTTTGTTAAATAAATCCTTGTCGAATCATGTTCTTAGTCAGACTAAGAACATAATTCGACAAGGATTTACTTAACAAAACAATATTAAGAGTATTTTTTTATATAGGAATTTTTGCTAGTGTTCAGATACTTTTGCTGCCGACTGTATATAGATTACACTGTAATGTAAATACATAGTACAGCTATCTGATGTGACCACCTGTCAAAAGTCAGAAAAAACATCCTTTGTAGTGCAAATCACTATGAGACATGAAGGTAGAGGATCAGTGAGTTTCTGGAAGGTGCTCACTGGAATGTCGAGCCATGCTGACTTCTGTGTCGTGGCCAGCCTCACTCAACACCTCCTGCAATAATGCCTCCCAGCTGAGCTCTAGGTCATGGAAGATCGGCCGATTTTATCCAATCAACACTTCCTATGACACATGTTGGATCGTGGGGATTGGATGTAATCGGCCGATCTTCCGTGATGTAGAGCTCAACTCGGAGGCATTATTACAGGTGGTGTTGCCTCACTAGGTTGCGCGGTTGAAGATCCATGGCGCGATGTACCCGATCGAGAAAGTTCCCAAGATTCTTTATTGGGTTTAATTCTGGGATGTTTGGCGTTCAGAGAAATGTAGTAAACTGATCCTGTTGCTCTTCGAACAAGTCACGTACACTTATAGCTGTATGATATGTGGTTGATGTTATCGTGCTCAAAAAAAAAAGCATCTTGCAGGGAGGAACATGTTCTCGAAGGACTGGTGCGTACTTCTGTCGATCCATCGTGCTTTCACTGTGATGATTGGATGTAAAAACTGCCGCAAAAACATTCTGCAGACCATAAGTGTCTCTCCTCCAGCTTGGTCCCTTCCATCATTTGGTGTAAGGTGTTTGCTTTCAGACGTTTCAGGCCGTGTACACAAACGTCCATCTGTCCGATGGAATACAAAGCATAATTCATCTGAAAAAGTCACTTAAAGCCACTGAAGTACATTGTCATCAAGTGAGTAAATTGATTGATTTATTGAAACAGAAAATGACATAATTGATCAATAGAAAATGTGAAGTGGTACACCAGGATAACACGAGACTCTATACAAGTTTAGTAACTCGACAGAAGTTTATACAGATTTAATTGAATGAACTACCACATCAACCATATTTCACAGATCTAGTACATTCGTGTTATTGCTTGTTCAGGTCTTTATTGAACTTTTAGACGGAAAAAACCTTTACTTCTTAAATGATTTGGATCCATTTTTGCCGGTAAGGACCAGAAAATTTACGAACGGCAAATCATATTTCTGCCAGAAAAATAGAAAAAGGTATTAAATCAGGAGGGAGAACATATAACTCATTGAAATATTTATACTTTATAAGAAAATAGTGTTTCATTTTCATACACACACGAAAAAAAAAAAAAAAAAAGAAAGAAATGGAGCAACCTAATATTTCTTTTAAATATAGTTAAAGTATCGCTTATCCATATTTTACGTTTGCACACAAAATATTTTATTATAAAACCGTTAACTTATTAGAGATGCATAAATGAAATTTTCCAAACTGATGAAAGTCATTTATACAAAGCATATTTTTTAAGGACGCGGTAATTCGAAAGTATACCTTGCAAAGTTCTTTTATATGACATTTATGTCAAAAGCGATATTCTATATATTTTCTTCCAGAAAGAATTTCAGTAACTATTTATATCCTCCAAAAATAATCATCTAAAATTCATTCTACTTTCTTCTTATAATCCCATCTCATACATATTTCAGGAGGCCTCTTATTTCTTCCAAAATTTTAAGAGCAACTATTTACCACTTACCGTGAAAAAAGTAATACTTATAAGCTCTTTACGACGTCTGCTATGCAAAAAACTCTTGCGTGTGGTATTCTTCTCTATTATCTCCTGGAGAAGTTATATTCTACAAAGTTTCGTATAAGCATGCTCCCCACTGTGACCTTTAACAGTAAAATAAACCGTAAAGTAAAGAGCATTAATAGTCTTTAAGTTTTTGTACGCCAGCAGTAACACGTTTGAATATATTAAAATGTAATTCAAATATAATTTACTATTATAAGCGCAGTTGATATGTGTATAATTTTAAATGCAGAAAAATACATTTTATTGTCTTTGCCATCAAATTTGATTATTCTGATATATTTTTTTACACATTGTACAGGCGAAAAAAAATAATCATGAACTAAAAGCTTAAATATATATATATATATATATATATATATTTACTTACTTTATTTAATTTTTTTCTTGTAGTATGCAATGCGTTTTTGCAACGAGTTAGTTTTTAATATGTTAGTTATAATTATATTTAAAAAAAAATGAATAATTTTAAGCATTAATTATATATACTTAGATATATTTTATGTAAGTATGTAAAATATATACTTATGTATGTGATATATGTAATATGATCATTGCATATTTTCGGAGACAAGAATGTCTATAATACTATATTATTTAACAAATCCTTTATACAAAATATCTTTATGATTTATTCACGAAACTGCCTTTTTTTTTACATCTTTCTCTTTATATTCTTAAGCAAAATTTTACCAGTTATCTTTCTTTTCATAGATTTTTGAAAACAAATTATATATATATATTGAAAAATGCATATGTGTACATAAAAAAGAATTAAGAATAAAATATACATTTATTAACTGTTACCATGAATATTAATGCCTATTCCTTTTAATTAATCTCGCAAATCTTCGGATAAAAATATGTTTGTTAATCCTTTTTTTTTTTTCTGCAACAGTATATGTATATTTATATTTGTAAGCTATAAATTCAATTTTTTGTACGAAATGAAAAACTAAAAAAAAAAGAAAATGTAAAATGTAATATATATATATATATATTTAATTACTAGTAATTTTAATACCTCTCAATCTCTCTGTATATATGCTTAAACATTTACATATATATATGTTTTCTAATAAACACAACTGCATTATATATTATTACGTGAGGTTTTATTTATTAGACAATCTTTATTATACAAAATCATATCTACATTTGTTATCTCAAATATTAATTGTCATAAAACAGCTTTTAATTTGTAAACAACTACATAGTAAGCTACAGACTCTACATGCTATAATTAGATATAAATATTTATAGAATCTTATGCAAATTATTTTATTCTACTTTTATTGTGAATTCAGTTGACAAATGATAAACACATAAGAAATTATAAAAATTTTAGAACAAATATAAATGTATTTTACAACTATATTTGTATAGGTATTTTATTTATTTATTTATTTTCAGTTGAAATTTTTTTGTAACTTTTTTCTTTTAAATCAAATTGTATAATTTTCTTTTTATTTTTTAATATACAAATACTTAGCTCTTACAGTACTTATGATATATTTCTCGTACTACTTATAAAAGTTCTGTTAAGTACTTGTTTTTTCTTTGATCATTCGCAGCTGTGAAAACTACTTGAAAAATTAGCTGTAAGTGTAACAATGATTATCAAAATGCTATGTACCAAAGAATTACGTTTGCTTGTCCGAAACAGATTTATTTGATTTTCTTATTTGTCTAGTATGTTGACTCTTATTGCCAAGCTTCTGAAAATATAGCCCAATATTTACTGTTAGCTCATATTTCATAAATAAAATTATATATATATATATATATATATATATATATATATATATATATATATATATATATATATGCGTGTGTGTGTGTGTATATAAAGGGTTTTCCATTAAGAGTGATACAATTAAAAAAACAAGACACATAAATAATTCAGTGAGACACACTTTTTTTTTTTTTTAAGCTTACATTATGCCCTTAAGTATGAAAAAAATATCGTTCATGTGAGCACCACAATTTTTCAGTACATATCGCATTCTGTCAACCCAATTTTCCATCACTCTTTCACATAAATTTGGTGTTATTTCACGAATAACACGTTCAATTTTGGTTTTTAGTTGCTGAATTGTTATTGGATTATCAGCATGAACTTGTGATTTAACATATCCCCAAAGAAAAAAAAAAAAACAGTCTTTGGGGACTGCCGATAGAAGCGAAAACTAAGTAACTTGTAAATTGTATCGTCGAGCTATTAGATTATTATTTTCGAATTATTTTTGGTTCGTAATTGGTTTTGGTTTATAATCTGTATTATATGATTCGGCACAATATTTGTAGCTACCCAAATTAAATGAACTAAGTCTTATATTAGGTAAAAATATTGACCACTTATGAAATTATTTTAATTAGTAGCTGAGATACAAAAGAAAACCGATTCAGGAGACCTCAAAACGTGTAAATCTTGTGAAATCTCGAATTCCACTTTCGATAATATAAAAGAACTTAAAAATATATTTCGAATGATGCATTAAAAATAATTTAATCATAATTAGAATTTGAAATATTGAAATTTTCAAATATTATAGCGCCATCTGGCGGTAGAATTTTCAATAATCTACTGTTTGATTCCAATTCAACAAAGCTTTCTAATGATGTATTATTTATGAAATTATTTTAATTAGTAGCTGAGACAAAAGAAAACCCATTCAGGACACCTCAAAACGTGTAAATCAGGGAAATCTCGAATTCCACTTTCAATAGTATAAAAGAACTTTAAAATATCTTTCGAATGATGTATTAAATATAATTTAATCATAGTTAGAATATGAAACATTGAAATTTTAAAATATTATAGCGCCATCTGGCGGTAGAAATTTCTGTAATCTACTGTTCGATTCCAAATCAACAAAGCTTTCAAGTGATGTATTTCTATGAAATTATTTTAATTAATAGCTGAGATACAAAAGAAAACCCATTCAGGAGACCTCAAAACGTGTAAATCATAATAAATCTCGAATTCCACTTTCGATAATAAAAAAAAAAAAAAAAAAAACTTTAAAATATCTTTCGAATGATGCATTAAAAATAATTTAATCGTAATTAGAAATTGAAATATTGAAATTTTAAAATATTACAGCACCATCTGGCGGCAGAAATTTCTGTAAGCTACTGTTCGATTCCAACGCAACAAAGCTTTCAAATGATGTATTATTGATGAAATTATTTTAATTAGTAGCTGAGATACAAAAGAAAACCCATTCAGGAGACCTCAAAACGTGTAAATCAGCTGAAATCTCGAATTCCACTTTTGATAATATGAAAGTACTTTAAAATATCTTTCGAATGGTTTATTAAAAATAATTTAATCATAATTAGAATTTGAAATACGCGTATTAGAATAAATTTAGCGGACTTCGCCCGCTAGCAGGTCAGTATTTTCAAATGATTGACTATAATTAATGAATCACTAACAGTAACTTTTAGTCTTAAGAAAAGAAATTAAAAAAAAAAAAAAAAAAAAAAAATCATTTCTGATCGGGTAAAAAATCACACCGGGTCGGTCAAATGAACGGAAAGCGGTAACTTAATTTGTTACTTTAGAAGTCGAAGCTTCACATGCATGTTTATAAATGTTCAATTTTCATACATGATGGGGTTCCGTGTCACAGGGCGAAGATTGTCAGGGAATGTCTGAGGGTACAGAAAATCAAAGTGCTTGACTAACCAGGTTACAGCCCAGATTTTAATCCAATAGAGAATCTGTGGTGTATTGTGAAAAATAAAGTCGCCGAAAAGCAACCATCCACTACTACGGCCCTTGTTCAAGCAATAAAGCATGTCTGGTGCACAGACATTTCTATAGCTTACTGCAAGTCTCTTATGTATAGCATGTCTAAAAGTATTGCACAAGTTATTAAAAACAAAAGAGGTCCTACAAAATACTGACTTTAATTACAGTAAATAACCATGTACAGTCTGTTTTGTTCTTTTATATGTAAAATATGTATGTTATTTTTGCGGAATTCCATTAACTCTGATTATATGTATATACATGTATTATGGATATATGTATGTATTTTTACACAACCGTTGTAAACGTGACATCATTAGTTACTGCTACAATTTTAGTAGCTGTTGAAAGTTTCAACTCTATATAAATAAAAATTCTTTTCAAATACTTTTTTTTTTCTTTTTAAATCTAAATGGACAAGGAAAATCTAATAATGACAAGAGTACCAAAGAAATATTTGAAGAACTGCCAAATACTATAAACTTTCATTAAGCTTTCAAGAAAAAAAAAACAGAGAGAGAGAGATTTTATACCTTCACTTTTTTCTGTTTTATTTATGAAACTAAGCCATTTAATCTGAACTGAAATATTATAAGATTATGTTTCTTAAAATGTAATTTTATCGGCTTTCTTTGATGGTGAAGGAATATTATTATTATTTTTTATTATTTGTCTACAATGGGTATTAACAATATTCGTTATAAAAAAAGATTTAATGAAAACCAATGAATTTATAAAAAATAATATTGTATTCGAAGGGACCGTAATTCATATTTTCAACTTTCATACAAACAGATGAAGCTGTGAAAAATTAACCACAAAATATAGTATAAAAGTATATACATTTTTCGTGATTTACAGTAAATTTCACACTTCCTGGTGAATTAAAAAATGTTAAATTAATTCATTCTTTTTTTCACAGTACAACTATTGTTATAAATCGTTTAAATATAAGAATCAAAATCAATTCTCCTATAGAAAAATGAACAATTATTAGTATGAGCTTTTTTAAATACAAGTTGTTGAATATCCAAGCGTAATCTAAATTACGCAAATATTTTGTTAAATAACTTAACAAATTGAAACATAGAGAGTTAATCGCGTGAAACATTAATAATCACAATAACCATATGCAAACAATTTTGCAGTTTACATCAATTATGCTGTGTATTTTATATATATATATATATATATATATATTATATAAGTGATTTTTGAAAGTATAATTTACTGCTTCATATTTTTTTATTCCAGTATAAACCTTTGGCATTCTTCAACTTATTGAAAAATAAATAAATAAATAAAGCCAAATTTTAAGTATAATGTGTACAACCCAATTAAATGAACTTTGTGGGTGATCTAATGTTTTTTTTTTTTTTAATTCTGGAGAGTAAAATGTCATACACATTTTTTTATACCTTCATATTTTAAAAAAAACCCATAAAAGATGCTTTTTTGTATTCCTGTATAACACCAAAAATTACAATACTTCCCAAATACATATTTTAATTATGGAAATAGAAATCTCACAAAAACTTTGTCTGATCTTTGAAAGCAATCTTTTAAGCTTTGATTTTATAGCAAAACACTTACTAAACTACTTTTGCTTAACCCTGTATATATTGAATAGAAACAGCAGCTTTACATAAAGAAACAGTTGCTTATATCTATGGAGAAATAAATATTATAAGAAATATCTCTACACCTTTAATCATCTGAGGAGGAAGCATGAACTATATCGGTGCTATGTAACAATGTACATGTACAGTACATATCCTCTAAATATTTTATTAGTGGATAATATAAATAATATATATGTGTCTCTAGATATATTCAATTTAAATTATTTTGACACAATATGTCACAAATCTTTCTAAATTCCTGTTAATGTATTTCAAAATTCTTGATTGATAAAAATTGTAATGTAACAGTAATTAAATGTATAACTAAGTAATATTATTTTTTTAAGTAAAAATTTTTCATTCCGCATATTCTTAATTTTTAATTCCAATCCCCTTCTTTTCCCTTAACATTTTTACAGATATTAACTTTTGTAATCAATTTGAAACGAAAATAATAAAGGACTTATAGTGGAAATTCGTCCATTTACTTTGAAAGATAAAATTTTGAAAAAATAATGGAAAAATACTATTATTAAAGGAATTTTATCCTGGTTATCCACTAAAATGTACGCTCATAAATCTAGTTTATTTGAAAAATAATCATAGATTTTTTTTTCTCAGTTTAAAGGAGAAAATTTTGAAATATAGGTTTTTTAGTTGAAACATATGGCAGCTAAATTACAGAAATTTTGTATTCTCATTTATTTAACAGTTAACTTTCTTCAGTAGTATGATAAAACATATAATGTATCACAATTTATTTGTAATGAAATTTATCGAGTATGAAATGGAGAAAAAATAATAATGGCTTAATATTTTATTATTGACACCTTCTATTGAATATTTATAATTTTTATATAAATTTGGCAGCAAAGTAATAATTCTTTGCTCTGTTTATACTTTATTTTTTGTAAATATGCATGGTGTTATGTAATGTGATGTGAAGACAGTAATGAACACTTATATTTTTCTTTCACAAACGAAAACTATATTTAACAAACAATACACAGAATTAAATATGCGTGAAGAACATAAGGTGCGATAAATCATTGCGATTTAGTAATAAACAATAATAATGTAAAGTAATAACTGCGAAAATAATAATGCGGAAGATAGCATGCAAGCTACCGTGCGGGTAAAAGAAGAATAAACTGTTCTTTTCGGTTTCTGTTCGAGTAGAGTTGAGATGTTCGTACCTGTTGAACAGAAAAAAGTAAAGTTGAGATGAAACAGTTAAATCGAAAGTGTCAATGAGTGCGGAGTTCGATATGTTAGGAATCGAATATGACTGTATGGTGGAAATCGAACATGACTCCCACCCTATCAGGGCGCTAGTCCTGATATAAAGGGAGAACAGCAATTTTGTTAACTGTTCTTTTAATAACACAGTCTTTAGTTTTTATGGAGACCACTCTTACCAGTCCGTCGGTACCGGTGTGAACCTTTCTAATTCGACCTATTGGCCAGGATAAAGGTGAGCAGCTGTTGTCCATAATAATCACTATTTCTCCTTCCTTGATATTCGATGCAGGATGTTGCCACTTATTCCTTGATTGTAAGGAGCTGAGATACTCCTTTTTCCAAGCTCTAGAAATATCTCGTCTCAATTTTTGTACCATTTGCCATCGGTTCTTGAGATTCCTGCCACAAGACAATGGCTCGTCTGCAGGTGAAAGCATGACATCACCTGTAAGAAAATGTGATGGGGTGAGAACATTAATAGAGTCTGTATCAGAATCAGTACTTTTAAAGAGAGGACGTGAATTTAATAAGGATTCTATTTGGGTTAATAAAGTGCTCAGTTCCTCAAATGTCAACCGTGTATCACCGATTACTCGTTTAATGTGAAATTTACAGGATCGTACTGCAGCTTCCCAAATTCCTCCGAAATGAGGTGATGCGGGAGGAATAAAATGCCACTCTATTGCGGCTTGTGTTAAATAATGTGCTACGCATTCATTTCTTGGTAAAGACAATATTTGTTTTATTTCATCGAGTTTCCTTTTAGCACCAACAAAATTGGTTGCGTTATCACTGTAAATATGACTAGGTGAACCACGTCTAGCACTGAAACGTCGTAAGGCAGCTATAAATGCGTCAGTCGTCAAATCGCTGACAGCTTCGATGTGTACTGCTTTTGTAGCAAGGCAAATGAATAAAGCTATGTATCCTTTTGTTGTTTTAGAGCCACGACCCTTGTTAAATTTTATATACATTGGACCAGCATAGTCCACACCACATGCAAAGAAAGGTCGCTCGAGATTTACTGGATGTGGTGGTAAGTTTCCCATGAGCTGGGGTGTAGAAGTAGCTTTGAAACGGAAGCATTTCAAGCATTTATTAACAAGCTTATTGATTAATCTTTTTCCACCAATGATCCAATATGCCTGTTTTATAATGTGGGATAACAATGATGGTCCTGCATGCAAGTGTGCAATATGTTTCTCTTGTATAATAAGGTCGCTCAATTTGTGTTTAGACGGCAATATTACCGGATGCTTTTCGTTAAATGATAATTGGGCGTTTTGTAAGCGACCTCCCACCCGTAACAGACCGTTCTGGTCAATGAATGGATGTAGAGAGTGTAAAGGACTTTTTCTAGACAAAATGTTTTGATTCTTGATGCGTTTTAAGTCTTCGTGAAAGTATTTATTTTGTACCCATCGAATGATGTTTTCTTCGGCGTGTTTAACTTCCCTACATGTAAGAGGGGAGTAAGAATCATCTGTTGAGACATGAACTTTACTTGCTGACTTGCAGTTATTTATGAATCTTAGGCAATATGCCAGAATGCGTTTGATTTTAAAAAATGAAGAAAATTTATTGAATAGTTGATCATAAAGATCATTAGATGTATCAATATGGTAAGACAAAATGGGATCAGTTTTCTTTTCAGCCGAAATTTGATACTCGATTTCCTTGGACTTAGGTGCGTCATTTGGCCAATGTGTAGGATCCAAAAGTAGCCAACTTGGGCCATTCCACTACAAGTTGCATTCAGGTAAACTTTTAGGATCGATGCCCCGGGAAGCGATATCAGCGGGGTTTTCTTTGGATGGAACGTGTCTCCAATGTTTTGTGGGAAGAACATCTAATATTTGTGAAGTTCTATTTGCAACAAAAGTTTTCCACTTACGTGGATGTGCGGATAACCAAGAAAGAACAACTGTTGAATCTGTCCATGCGTAAATGTCAAAATTATAATTTTCTAATATTTTTATGACTGAACAAAATAACTTAGATAATAAATAAGCACCACAAAGTTCCAATTTAGGAACGGAAATTTGCTTGATAGGAGCTACTTTAGTTTTGGCAACTAAGAGTGAGACTTTTGATTTCTTATCATGAGTCTGTCGACAATAGATTGCAGCGGCGTACGCATGTGTTGACGCATCGCTGAAACCATGTAATTCAAATGTACTATCGGATGAAAGCGTGACGCATCTAGGAACAGAAAATTGGCTAATTTTATTGAACGAATTCTCATATTTAATGAGCTCCTCTTCAAATTGTTGCGGAATAGGAGAATCCCAGTCTCCTTTTGTCAACCATAGCTTTTGATAAAATATTTTTAACACTACTGTACAAGGTGAAATTAACCCTAGAGGGTCAAAAATGCGTGCGGATTCAGACAAAATGCGTCTTTTTGTTAGTGGTGGTTTGAGAGTAAGTGCAGTTTTGAAAATAAATGTATCTGCTAAAGAGTTCCAGTAAAGCCCTAGAACTTTAGAACTTTCATTGTTGTTTGGTATTATTTTAAAGTCTGTATCTGTGATGCAATTTTCTCGAAATTCCGCAAGGAATTCATTCGAATTGGAATTCCACTTTCTCAAATGAAACCCATGTTCTTCCAAAACATTAGCAGTTTCCTTAGCAATTGATATTGCGCTATTAACTGAGTTTGAACCAGATATCAAGTCATCCATATATATATCTTTTAACAAAGTACGCGAGACGTGTGTATTTTGATTATAATCTAGAGCGATTTGCTTAATGCACCTAGTGGCCAAAAAGGATGCTGGAGCAAGGCCATATGTAACTGTCTTCAATTTATATTCCTTTATTTCCTCATTAGGGTTGTATCTCCAAAGGATTTTTTGATAATTTTGATCGTCCTCAGAAATTAAAACCTGGCGGTACATTTTCTCCACGTCTGCAGAAAAAACTATCTCCGGTAATCGAAAATTAAGTAAGATCTCAAAAATGTCTCGTTGTAATTTAGGGCCAACACCTAAAACTGAATTTAATGATTTACCATCAGAACTTTTGCAGGAACCATCAAAAACGACTCTTAATTTAGTGGTAGTGCTAGAAGGTTTAATAACTGCGTGATGAGGTAGGAAATATTGTTCCCTTTGAGAAATATTTAGTGAATTTTGAGTAACTACCTCCATGTGTCCTAATTGTTCGTATTCATATAAAAAATCTTTATATTGTTGTTCGAATTCTGGATTTTCAGAAAATTTCCTCTCCATTGCATACAATCGGGAAAGTGCAGCGGGTCTTGTATTACATAATTCAGATTTACATTTATAAAATGGTAGTTTCACCACAAAACGGCCTTCTGGATTAATTGAATAATTTTCCTGAAAATGTGACTCCACAAACTGTTCCTCGGGTGAAAGTAACTTCTCACTTGGATTAAAAACTTCTTCTAATTCCCAAAAACGTTTTAACTCACTATCAATATTAGTTTCGTAAATATGTAAATTTGAAATCGAATTAGATTTTGTCTGAGATTCAGGTAATTTTCCGGATACGAGAAAACCAAAAATTGAATTTTGAGCAATTAAACCATTCTCAGTACAAATTGTTTGACCAGGAAGTAAAATAGAAAAAAAAATAATCAGATCCCAAAATCATATCAATTTTACTTGGAATTTCAAATTTGGGATCGGCCAGTTGCATATTTTTTAAATGCGAAAAATGTTCCTTGTTTATTTTCTCTGATGGCAATGGAGCTGTTAATTTATCTAATATAAAAACTCGCATGGATAACTTGATATCGGAATCGTGAATGGAAATTAAATTAATGTCTGTATAACCTTTAGTTATTGCAATCTTTGAATTTGCTAACCCTTTGACGGGAAATCTTGCATTTTTTCTCTCATAACCTAAAATACTCATACATGATTCAGTGATAAAAGAACTTTCAGAGCCTGAATCGCATAAAATTTTTAGCACATGTCTCTGACCCATTGAATCATAAATATAAGCGCTAGCTGTAGGAAGTAAAGCGAAAGATGTTTGTATAGAATGGTTATGAGTACTTGTTTGGAATTGAGATATGCCAGATGTCTCTGTACGATTCTCAGAGTTTTCAAAATTATTACCAGCAGATGAAGCCGAAGCTGTATAAGTTTTCAAATTATTATCGCATATACTAGAATGATGTTTTGCATTACAAAAATGACAGGTATAAGTGGAATTACATTGAGCGATAGAGTGTTTATTAGATAAACAATTGCTGCATAATGAGTTCTTTCTAACAAATTGTTTTCTATCCTTAACAGGAAGTTCTTTAAATTTAAAGCATTTGAACAAGAAATGATTATTGTTTTTACATAAAATGCATTTGTAATTAACGTTAGAATGAAACTTAGATAACTTAAATTGTTTATCCTTATTTTGCTTATACTCATTCTCTTTACTCTCATTTTCATTACATAATTCCATAGATGCACATTTATCATTAATAAATTGTAAAAAGATCTCTAAAGTAGGAAAATAAATTTTTGCGGAATATTGTGCCCATTCTTCACGTGATTTATGGTCAAGTTTTTGTAATAAAATATAAATTAACCATACATCTCTTTCAGTAGCTTTAGTGTCAATAGTTTTTAATCCCCTAATTTTTCATCCGAAGTATCTGCTATCTTACGTAAGTTATATGCAGTAGCATGACTTACAGTTGGTTGATCCATAAAGGTTTTAATCAGTGCAGAAATAATTTATTTTTTCTTATCATACCTAGTAAGTAATTTTTCCCAGGCTTCTAGATAACTATTCTCAGATATTGGAATGTGTTTAATAATAGAAGCCGGTTCGTCTTTTAATAAACCCTTTAGGTATTGAAATTTTTGTACATTACATAAATTAACATTTTCATGAACTAATGATATATACAAATCCTTAAAAGACATCCAATCTTTATAATTTCCAGAAAACGGACAAATATTTAATTTAGGCAACCGAAAATTACTAGATATAGCACTTGTATTAATGGGGGAATTTTGAAAATTTAAAATATTTGTTTGCATGTTTACAGATAAATTTTCAAGTTTTTGTTGAAGCTTGGCTTTGGTTTCATAATATTTCAATTCAAATTCTTCTATTTCTGAAATTTCATCAGGTAATTCAGAATCGGCTTTATCAAAATCAGAATAAATAATTTCAATCTTTTCAAGTTTATTTAAGAGATCATGTTTTTGAAAAATTTGATTTTCATTATTTATGAAATTCATAATTCTAGTAAGCGCAGATTTCGCTCTGCCTCGATAATGTTTTGCTATTTTTTCAGCATCTTCTAAAGCAACAGTTTCATTACTGTCATCATCATTGTTCTTTTTGCTTGCCATTACTACGTAATGGAGTAATGCGAAAAACCAAAGTCAAACTTGTAAAATAGGAAAATAAGTACTTATCTGTTTTATTCCTTAATAGCTGCGCTTGGATATCCAAATTTGTAAGCTAGCGAAAATTCACACATGTTCACCAAAAATCTCGCCGGTGCCTCCAGAAAATGTTATGTAATGTGATGTGAAGACAGTAATGAACACTTATATTTTTCTTTCACAAACGAAAACTATATTTAACAAACAATACACAGAATTAAATATGCGTGAAGAACATAAGGTGCGATAAATCATTGCGATTTAGTAATAAACAATAATAATGTAAAGTAATAACTGCGAAAATAATAATGCGGAAGATAGCATGCAAGCTACCGTGCGGGTAAAAGAAGAATAAACTGTTCTTTTCGGTTTCTGTTCGAGTAGAGTTGAGATGTTCGTACCTGTTGAACAGAAAAAAGTAAAGTTGAGATGAAACAGTTAAATCGAAAGTGTCAATGAGTGCGGAGTTCGATATGTTAGGAATCGAATATGACTGTATGGTGGAAATCGAACACATGGCTTTCCTACAAAATTGAAATATGTTATGAAAAGTCCTTTCATAAAAATTTTGTATAAAATCATATTCTATTAAAAACTATTTTGTATTTTTATCTTTTTTTTATCATTATTATTACTATTACAATTCATTTATTTATTTCTATTTTTTAATTTAATTTTCAATAAAAAGCTGTATAAAGAATGGTACTTTTAATGTGAATGTTTTAAGTATTTTAAGCAAAATGATGAAGGGTAAAAAAAAAATATATATATTTATTTTTTATTTATTTATTTATTTTAATTTATTTATTTGTTTTTTATGTTTATTATGACATGAACATATAAAGTGTTAGTATTAGAATAAATGAGAAGAAAAAGATACCAAATAAAAATCATGTAACATACTATTTTGGGAAGAATTTTTCGAATTGAATTTTATTTATTTATTTATTTTAATTAAAGTTTGAATTACTATTTACGGTTACGCATAAAATATTTGTCCGAAAAAGTTTTTACTTATTTGATTTCCAAGCACCTATTAGCATATCAGAAATTCCGAAAATTTATTCCAAAATTTCATTAGAATGAATTTCTAATAACTTTTCAGAAAGCAGGTATTTTTCATTGAAGCATGAAAAAGTACTATTTTACATTCCTTATTGCAATATCTTTCAGTCTTTTTAATTTTATTTCCTTTGTTATTTTGTTTTGAGCATTTATATAGGATCGCTAAGAAATACAAAAGAATTTTGTATAAAGCGATTGCTGTTTTAATAATTGTCTTTATAGGAATAAATATACTTTTTTAACACTTAAAACAAGAATACTGTTAAGGAGACTTTATAACAAAAACAAATCAATATTATGTTGTAATTAAAACCTATTTTGCATAAAATTTTTAGAGTTAATTGCTGACGCTTCTTCTTCAGTGTTTTTACGAGCAGGATAATTTTCCCACAGTGCCGCTAATCATAGAAAGAGATGTCGTAAGAGAGAGAAAAAGAAGACATAAGATATCCTGTTTCCTTCAAATTAAAATTTTCATGCATAATATGAGCATTATATGAAATAGTGATTATAAATACAGTTTAATTGCAAACAATAATAAAATAAATATTTCAATATTTGCACATAAATTACAAATACATCTAAACTGCCTAATAATGTCATCTAAATTAAGCTTACGCGAAAGAGCCAGACCTTTTCTTTGTACAAATCCTTTGGTTATAAATAATTATACATAATTACTATTTTTACTACATCTCAGTTTAATGATATGAAGTTCAGTCGAAGCACGCCATTAATTTCAGCACGGATTTCTAAGATATGTTATAAACGACAAGAACGGTGTTGTTTTGCTTTGAACTGAACCTTGTAACAGGAAAAGTTTATTTTCTACAATTGGAAAAGCTATATTAGCCTCCAATATACGATGGAAATGAATAATTTTCAAAAATTTTATTTTGGAAAAACTTTGTAGAAAGAGAAACCTAGCAAGAATTATCGTTGGGGAAAGATTCACCTTTAAATCCTTTATTAATATTAGATTTTTAATTTAACTATTCTCAAATCAGTCTTCAAAATTCAAGAAAATTCGAGTTTTGTATTTTACCCGTTAATAAAAATCGAAAACCACACTTTTAAAAGGAAAAAAAAAACATTCATTATGCTATTTACATTTTTCTAGTTTTAAAACAAAATAAAAAAATAAAATAAAATAAAATAAAATAAATCCGGCAAATTCAGAAATTTTACTTGAATGTAAAATGTGGGATCAAATAGTTAAGATGAAACCCAGATGAAATAGTTAAGTCAAAAATGTCAAATTTGTTAATCGGAAGACAATCAGATGTCTTAGATAAAATTAAAAAGGGCAATGTCTCATAAAAGTCAAATTTTTTACTAGATAATTTTACCCGGTAGTTTACTTTTAACAAAACATTGTTCTTCTTCAATTTTACAGATTGAAGACTTTTATTTATCTGTTTATTTATTTATTTATTTATTTATTTATTTTCAATTTTCAAATTATTAGATAATTCTGAATATATAACGATATGGACTATTCTGAAACTATTATATTATTTACGTCTATATTTTTTTATTGTTTTAGAGTCACTCTATGTCAAATTAGCACAAGATATCAGCATTTTTAACCTGACCCCTCAGACTTTTATAAAATTGGGCTCATGACTTTTATAAAATTGGGCTCATGTATTTGTCCTATTGAGAAATTAATGTACATTAATTAATTAGTCACCGTTTCTTTTAGTTTTTGATATACAGCGCTGCAAAAATGGGTAAAAAATGCAAATTACCAAAATTCTTCTACTACAAATGTACCATATCTTCTTTCCTAATTAACTTAGAGATATAAGATTGGTATCATTAGAAAGTTTCTAATACAGGCTTTCAAACGATATATCACAAGTATATGTTTTTATTTTATTTTTGTTTCACTTTAAGGTCAAACATTTTGTCCTTTGACCTCCAATATCTCAAAAAGCAAGCATTTAATTTTCTTTTCAAAATTATATGTTATTTTTACATTGATTATCTATAACTATTGCAAATTTTGACATGGGATGACCATTGGATGCTGAGTTATAAATTAATATGAAACCTTAAATCCGTATTTTCTTACTAACATAAAGTACGTTTTCCCCATATTTTGTTCCCTAATTAACTTAGACGTATAAGATTGGTATCATTAGAAAGCTAATAATACAGGCTTTAAAATATGTATCACATGTATATATATTTTTTTTAAATTTATTTTAAGGTCAAACATTTTGACATTTAAATTTCAATATCTCAAAAAGTATACATTTAATTTTTATTTAAAAATTCATTGTTAAGTTTATTATTTATAATTATTGTAAGTTTCAACATAGAACGGTCATTTTTTTGTAAAACGTACGTTATGTTAGTATGCAAATACTGGTAGAGTTCCATTTTAATTTATAACTCAGTATCCAATTGCCGTACCATGTTGAAACTCACAGTAATTATAGATAATAAACGTAAGAATAACATAAAATTTATAAAAGAAAATTAAATGTGCACTTTTTGAGATATTGTTGATCAAAGGTCAAAATGTTTGTCCTTAAAGTGAAAATTTTTTAAAAATATATACTTGTGATACAGCATTTGAAAGCGCCTGTATTGTAAGCTTCTTAATGATACCAATCATTGATCTCTAAGTTAATGAGAAAAGAAACTATGGGTGCATTTGTAGTAGAAGAATTTCGGAAATTTGTATATTTTACCCATTTTTGCAGCCCTGTATATCAAAAACTAAAAGTGATAGAGACTTATTAATTGGTATAAATTCATTTCTCAGTAGATCAAATGAATGAGCCCAATTTTATAAAAATCTGAGGAGGGGTCAGATTTTTAGCTGTGTTGATTTGACATGGAATGACTCGTTAATTAATGTATTTTCTATAAATAAATTTGCAGTGTTTTTTTTTTTTTTAAACAAAAAAAAAAAAGATTCTTTAAAATTGTTTGTTAAAAACACGCCAGAGATGATTTAGATTCCCTTCACTATGTCTGGCAAAGGGGAAGACTATTGATTCTAATTTGATGTTCTAAATCATGTGACGAATTATTAGTTATATTTTATTTGCAAATTGTGCACGTAAATGTGAACATATAGAAAGTAAAATGTAATTTTAAGCAATTATTGCACTTTTTTTTTATTATTATTACTTCAATTTTTCATCAACAATCAAATTTAAAAACTGTGCATATCTGTGTAATTCATGAAATTAATACGCTTTATTTTAAAAAAGTTTCATTTATACTTTTATCAGAAATGATAAGATAAATATTTTGTTTAGTTACTGAATATATCTTTAAGTTTTGAATTTTGAATTTTTGCATTTTTAAATTGATACAAAACAATGTATATATTGACTACAAATATACTTATTAAACGAATTTAAAGGGATATTTTTTTAGATTTTAGTGGTAATTCGTCCCTTTATTTAATTCCATTCAACTGATTTAACATAGTATTAGAAACAAAGTGATAGAAAAATTGTTCTATTTCAAATGAATTACGTTAAAAGCTTTTATAAACATTATCAGTGATATTTTCTTACTATTAGAGATTTTAAAATGTACTGTTCTTAGTTTTTAATATAGATATAAAATGTGAGCCTATGACCTTCCTTTAGTTGTCAAATAGCATTTTGATAATTAAAAGAAATAGATAAAATGTGCTATTTGTAAACTAATAAGCTTTGTTTCACCACATAACAAAGATTTTAAATCAATAAATAAGTAAAATAAAATAAAAGTATTCCGTTGTTTGAACTTGCATTTTTACAAAAGGTCTTTTTGTAATCACCATTTAATTTTTCAACTTCAATATTCATATTTATTTTAGAAATTAATACATTTCAGATTTACCTCTAATGAATCTCTTTAAATCTTTAATTTACGCAAACCGTTACCCAAATTTCATGCCAATTAGTCATTTTATAGGGTTTTTCGATAAATAATGTCTTTCTTTTTTTTTTTCATGTTTTTCAAAGTGAATTTATTTATATTAACAACAAACACTAATCAATGATATATTGACCATTTTGTTGGATGACCTTTTGCCATCTTTCGGTAAGTTGAAAAATTCCACGTTCGAAAAAGCATTGGTTTTTAGAAGCGAAGGTTTCTGAAAACGACATTATTTTTCCAACAACCCAATAGAAGCTGTTTATTTGAAGTAATCCAAAGTTTATTTTATATTTTAAATTCTTTATTAATTATAATCGTTACTTTTTATTTATATAGAAAGACTTTGAGCTAAAAGATGAAATTAATTATTTTACAAATTTACATATCGTTGTCAGTTTTTATTTAGCTCGTCCTTTTGTTCTGTTTAGGTGTTTCAGTTCCATTTTTTCGCGATTTTGTCTGTTCCATTGGTTTAAACTGTTGCTTGAATATGAATAATGATACATGGATTTTAGAATCTAGAAAAACTAATAACCAAATTCAATTATTTTAAAAAGCTAAATGCTGACATATCTCGTTCAGCACTTTTACTTATGTTGATTAATTCTTACCCAATACCTCTAAAAATCATGGTAATTTAACTTAGAGAGATGGCGTAATAAGATACATATACATTTCTCCATTATCCGGTATACATTATAAAATCAGTGCTTTAGAGACGCTGGCATGTATTAATCAAACAGCATTAATAATGTGTATTACACTTGTCATTAATACAAAATATTAAAAATACTCCAGATTTACATACTTATAAATGCAATATTTTAAAATATTGAATTTATTGAAGCAAAGATGAATTGTGGATTATCATACCTAAGAAATTAGTATACTCAAAATAACAATTTGGAAATTTACTCTGACATTTAAAGCATTTTGTTTAATTGGATATCTCAAATTAGCTTCTGTTAAAAATATTTCCTATTTTTCAAAATTTCAAGAAAATCTTAAATAATATACGTCAATCACATTCTCTTGTTAAACATTTACATTATCATGACCGTTCTTCCAAATTAAGGCATATCTCGATTAATTCAATGTAAGACCTAAAAAAAGAATTTTAGACAGTAAAGCACTTTTTTTTTTTTTTTTTTTTTTTTTTTTTTCCAAACGCATTAACTCAACAAAAGAATTTCGAAATCTTATCTGTAGGCTTTTCCTTAATGGCGTTTTCCTTTCGTGATAAATACGTTTTCAGTCATTAACGACTTTTAAGACTTTTAAGAAATCGTAAAAACCAACATTATCCGCTTAGAAAAATGGAAATTGTCTCTTTTCGCATGTAAATCTTTAAATAAACATTCATTAACCATGTCAGTTTGTTTGTGGTAAGCATTTTGATAAGCACATTCTATGACAGCAAGAAAAATTACGCACATTATTTCTCGAACAATGCATCTGTACATTTTGCCCATTTTCATTAGCTTTTTGAATAATTTCGAAAAATTAGCTTTTATTCAAAATTTTTATAAGTGTGATACTTATGTATTCAGAATGTGCTATTCGTCAAAAGAGAAAAATTAACTCGACCTATTGAAAATTACTACGTATGTTTATTTATTTATTTATTTACTTATTTATTTTTATTAGGGAAAAAAAGAAGAAGAAGAAGAAGTCTGGCAGCTATAATAAATGGAAAAAATATTTTTAAAGAAGTTTTATTCAATTAATAACAGTTAATAAGTTAACAATTAATAAGTTTGTTATTTTTTGGTTTTGTCTCTCACTTAAAAGCTTACTTACATTTGTCTTAAAAGCTTTGTATTTTCTCTAATGATTGCATTTATCAAATCTATGTCTAAAATTAGTTTAAAGAAAATGTTTTTCCTGAAGATCAGTTTTCGCTTGTTACGTATAAATTAGGCAATCAAAATAGGCTGTACTTCATGTATAGAACATAGTATAGTTGTTAATAGTTACTTAAAAAACATACGAAAATTTTAACTCAAGATCCTAGATATTTGTCATAAGCTATTTATAACATTTTTGCATATTTACAAATATATACACATTATACCCATTATAGATATTATTAGCATGTTTTTCATAAATATTTTATATGTAAATCATAATTACAAAAATAAACAGATTCTTACTTTATCTATCATACTTAACATTGATTCTGTTTGAAATATTATAATATTATATTAGCTATTTAAAAAAAAAAAAAAAAACTTTAAAACCCAAATTCTCAATGTATCATATCACATAAATCTTTTGGAAGTTAGAATAAAATTAATTAAAAAAAAAAAGTAACTTTTTTGTTTATTAACAAAAATTAATGAAATTTGAACTGCAAGTTGGTGTTGTTTTGTACAGGCTGCATATTAATTTTTGTGCTCAGGAGAGAAAATTTGTAAAAATTTGAAAACTGCAATTTTTAATCCCACTTCAAAAACATGTGACTTAATGAGTAGCAGATGTTTTCTTTTCTCTCCAGACACTGTCCAGACAATCGTCTGCTGGTGCCACCTAATTTTAATACTTTAGTTAATTTTTAAAAATCTAATTACCCGATCGATAAACTGTTTAATTCGTCGGATTCAGAAATATCGTCCCTTTCATTTGGTACCTTATTTGTAACGATACGACTGACATTTGTAATCTATTTTGCAATTTATTGTTTTTCCAGCGTGACATTTACAAACGTACCTACGTACCGTTCCAGATGAGAGTGAGTACAAAAGAATTTGGGGAAAAATGAAATTCAAAGATAAGAAATGACAAATTTGAAATATATTTTTTCTGTATTTTATGCTTCGAAACTATTTTATATTATTCTGTAATTGTAGCAAAAATCTTCAAAAGGTTTTTTAATAAAACAGAAATTCTGTAGAAAACCATAAATTTACCTAACATTTAATGATAAGTGTTCATAGATCATATTATGTATCCAAATAATTTTGATAGTTCCTTCATGAATTCAATGGACAAAACTTTTAATGGAAAAAAGTAGTGTAATAACATGTAAAATATATTTTAATTTCATTGAAATTTAAAGCAAATTACAACACAGATAGAAAGATCAGGAGATGGAGCAAATAGACTGAATTCATGAACCTCTCCTGGAAAAGAACAGATCTTTAGGCTAACGGAAACGGAATTATGTTGCGTAGAATGTTTTCATATTGTATTTGGTCGATGTGGCTTTGTGTAAGTTTATGTGTAAAAAACTTTTATCAATTTATCTAAAAAACAAATATTTTCAGAAATTTCAAACTCAGTATTGTGAATCTGCAATATAAAGAGCTGTTACAAAACTTTATATCGGCATCAGATAATTACCGCACTTTAGAATGTAGAAAACGGGGGAGAAAGGGATAAAATCCACAGAAAACAGAATGGAATGTAAACGAAAAAAAAACAAAAAAAACAATCACAAATGTGTGTGAAAAAAAGGCTAACACCGGAATTAATATAAAATCAAAATTGACTAGAAAAAGTTATCGAAGTTCAGGAAGGGATCGGGCTTGGAGCCCTGAAGCTTTCGTCGAGGGTTTGCTACATCTCGCCTAATATAAGAGTAGGTGGGGGTGGATGGGTAGGTGGGGAGTCACCGCAGTTTAGAATGTAGGAAACGAAGAGGGGGGAAGGCTAAAAATCCATAGAAAATGCATGGAATGAAAACTAAAAAACTCACTATCACAATTGTGTGTGTGTAAGAGGGGGGGGGAGGGAGATGATTAAAACTGGAAGCAATATAAGGTAAAAATTGACTAGAAAAAGTTATCGAAGCTCGAGAAGGGACCGGTTCAGGGCCCTGAAACTATCGTCGAGGGTTTGCTACGTCTCGCCTAATATAAGAACATCGAAAAGAGAAAAGTAAAAAGTAAATACATTTTATGCCTATAGGCGAAATTCTAGATAGCTGCGAAATTCAACACCTCTACTAAAGTAGATGAAATTGACATCTATTTTTACTTAAACAAGATAATTTTTCATACAAAAGATAGAATGAAAAGTATTTATTCTTCGTTTAAAAAGCCGCACTTCTCAACTATATATTAATGTTAAGATTGAAATGGGTCAATATGCATGTTACGTTGTGTCATATTTCTCTTGCACTAAATTTAAATACGCAATTTGAGAGTATGTAATTTACAGATAGTATACAGGACTACTCAAAATTAGTAGAATAAGTTTTAAAAAGTGGTATGCGCATATAAATATATATATATATATATATCTTAATATAACATCTTAATTGCTTTATAAAATTAACTCATCATTCAAACATAGTTGGGGAAAACAGTAGTTCTCTCATAAATAAAACTTTTTTTGAAATTACGATCAAACCTGGATATAAGGTCACCCGTATATAACGTCATTTCTCGAAAGTGTCCACTCAGTGTATAGGAATTTTGTACTGTGGTTTATCAGATACATGGTCAGATATAAGGTCACTTTCGTCTCACTTTCTTTTGAGTGATTTCTGCAATCAACTAGGTCGATTCGGAGATTTCGCTAATAAATTAGTGTAAAACAAACTTAATGATTAACAATCCATTTTTTGTGTTAAAGAGCTTGTTATGATAGCCGAATGGTTGTAGCTGTAGACTGCAGTAGCTAGTTACCAGATTTTATTCAATGTTCAGGCTTGAATGTTCGTAGTATTTTGGATTCTACATTAAGCCGTAGGCCTTGGAATAAGGAACCTTAATATGCAAAATATGACCGTATAGTAACATCCCATACCCTCAGTAAAGGAACTTTAATTGGGGAGAAATTTTTACTCTTCCTCATCGGATGGCTAAATCGTTAGGACTTTGGCCTTCATATTTTAGATGTAGGGTTCAAGTACCGGTTGATCTAGGAATTTTCATAGAATTTCAGAATCCATTTTATGTTGTAGGTCAGGTCTAATGAGCCTTAATTTACAAAATAAGACCATAGAGCGACAACCTAAACTTAAAAATTATCAATTCTTACTTTCATCTCCTTTGCGTATCAGTATTTTGAAGGAAACAGTATGCGAAAACAGGTGCAGCTTTCGTAAGGAATCGTATGTCAATCTATTCAGTGTTATGTAGTTAGATTTAAAGCCAATTGTCCACTCTTGCGACCTAGATACGTAGTGGATACCCTCCGTTGGGGGTCTTTCTAAAATAGTCTAACCCGCATTCACGTAGTTTTACGAGAAAACCATGAAAACCTCCGAACGGCTTGACAAAAGATCGCAACTTTGTCGTATGTTGAACAGAACATCTGTATAAGGGATCTTATTACACCTTGTGTGCAAAATATCTACAAAAAGAAAAACTCTATTAGAGTGACTGGAAATCGTTAAAGGATTTAAAAAATCTAATCTGATGAATAAGTATATTTCATAGAAGCGGAAAACACCAAGCATATAATAATATTTTATCATTTCATTATTTGTTTTAACAATGAAAAATGTATAGGCGGAAAAAAAATTAAAGAAATGCTAACAGTATTTTTATGAGCTCATAATATGAAATCCAAAAATCTAAGACTGCTAGTTCTTGAAAATTTTAAACAAATGCGTTCATTTAAAAACTCCAAATCTTTATCTTGCATGCTTATACATAGTTATTTGTTAGCACTTACTTATTCACTAATTAATACACATGCTTATTTATTAACAAAATCGCACTATCCGGATATAAGGTCACATCGCTTAGAAGATTATTTTCGCGAAGTTCCAAGAGGCGACCTTATATCGGGATCTGACAGTCTTTTTTATATTGTTTAAAAAACTTCCGAAATATTCAACTGTATTTCTGTTATATTATGCCTTAAACTAAAGTAATGTATCTATATGATTAATAGCTAAAAGAAAGTATCGTGAGTGCCACGCTACATCATTTACTATGATATAACTTTTCTATTTTGATATATATATATATATATATTATAACAGAAATTTAAAAATAATTCCATAAAAGTTATCCCATAAGTATATGATTTATCATTAATTCATAAAATATAGAGTCCAATAAATTAATTTTCTTGTTTAAATAAAATAAAACACAATTAAATATCATTAACGCAGTTTTTAATTTAATTTTGATCCAAAATTAATCAAAAAAAATGCGTATCATAAAATAATAATTATAGAAATCCCTATATACGTATATAATATTTTTACACTTTCTTTACATTTAAATAGCTTAATGAAAAATATATTTTCAAAAGTCCCACTATTATATAAACTATTTGACGCTTAAAATGCATGCACATTAATTTAAATAAATTAGTTAATGGTTATTACTACTATTATATAATTATAAGAAAACACACCAAGGCTAATTACTGTTTCGTTACAATAACTTTTTTTAAAGTTCAATGAACATTTTACATTTTAACAGCACCTAAGGGTATATTAAAATACAAAGTACCAAAAATCTATTAGAAAAGCAAACAATTAAAGCAATTAGCGTTTTTTTTTTAATAATAACATCACCATTTTATGAATAATTAGTTTCTTTTATTTTCATCATAAAAATACATTTATGCCGAAAAAAAAAATCATTTTGCTATTAGATAGAAAAAACATTTTGTACTATTCTCAGATCAATAAGGAAATTTATTAATTATTTCTAGTAAAACCAAATTATTTTATAATATTTGTGTTCATTTCTGTGTACTTTTATTGAATAAATAGCCTATTTATAACTTGTATATTACTATAATTATTATTGTCTTAATGAAAATTATTTAATTAATATACATAGTTCTAATCTTTTTTATTAAGTAATATTTTATTTCTTAATAGAGTATTGTTAAGCGCTTGAGAAAATAAATTTAAATTAGAATATTCTTATGCAAACTTCAAGATAAAATTTTGTACGACAATTCCTACTTTTTTTTTTTTTTTTCAGTCAGCGAATTTTCGTTGTTACAGTTTTTTATCTATCACTTCGAATAAACATGCATTTTTTTTTTTTTTTTTTTTTTTTTGCTCTTATTTAAAATTTAAAAAGCTGAAAGTCTGCTGTTCTATCTGTCCAGATTTTTAGTCCGAATTATTAGTTTTTTTTCTAATATTAATGCACTTAATCAGTACAATATCTAGCTAACGCCGTATTGTTTAGTTCAATCGAATAATTGGTTCAAAAGATATTAAATATAAACCCCACTATAACATCAAATTTATTAAAGAGAAGAAAAAAGCAAATTGTTGCCAAAAAATTTTTTAAAAAGTAAACATATTTTTTTGATGCCAGAAAAAAAAGCACAAACATTTTATTTTTAAATAATTAATATGAAATTTAGAAAAATTGTGCTAAAGGAACGTAACAACTTCAGTACAGAACGCCTCAGTAAAATTTGAAACTTAGGAGTGTAGCTTAGTCGTTTCTAGCTAAGATCTTTACTTACGCAATTGCGATATCTGTTATGATTCATCTTCAAAATGACACAAAAAAAAAAAAAAAAAAAAAAAAAAATTAAAAGCCGCCAAGAGGCTCCTGTGCTAAATCTATGCCAAAAAAGTTTTAAGAAATATATGTAGTATCCTTACCCAGGGATTAAAACGCAGTTACTGACTGCATTCCTTTATATGGAAGAAAGATTAAAGTAAATTCTATCATACTGAATTAAATACTGTTTTGTGCAGAATTTTATATATTACTTAGAAAACAAATATAATCTTGATTTTATTACAATTTTATTTCATTTTTCAATGCTCTTGGTTTGTTTGTGAAATTTCATAGGAAAGAAAAAAAAAAGATGCTGTGTAAAACTATAATATATTAAAAAAATAATAATAAATTAAAATTAATATATTTAAGTCCTATACATAAAATGTTCATCTTACGACAGATTTTCTATATTATATGATTAAAATTAAAAAATATATATATTAGGAAAATATTTCTTTTGACTATTTTAATTACATAAAACATTTATATAGTACAGTCGGTAACAAAAGTGTCCGAACACTAGCAAAAATTCCTATGTAAAAAAAGTACACTTCATACGGTTTTGTTAACTAAATCCTTGTCGAATCATGTTCTTAGTCAGTGTAAGAACATGATTCGATAAGGATTTAGTTAACAAAACCGTATGAAGTGCATTTTTTTTACATAGGAATTTTTGCTAGTGTTCGGACACTTTTGTTACCGACTGTATATATACATATATATGTGTGTGTGCCTAATATTTTAAAATTTAAAATCGTTTTTTAACTGGCGCATTAAAAAAAATAATAATAAATAATAAATAGATTTATTTTCAGATTAT
Organism: Salticus scenicus; assembly: GCA_963930645.1. Taxonomy (NCBI): domain Eukaryota; kingdom Metazoa; phylum Arthropoda; class Arachnida; order Araneae; family Salticidae; genus Salticus; species Salticus scenicus. The sequence continues at coordinate 92,630,838 of OZ005652.1, forward strand.
AGAATACATAGACAACAGCATAATTTAAATACATTTTGAAAACAGAGTTTGTTTAATACCTTTGATTATTTATTTCTCTTATATAAATTTCCTTCTGGTAGAGGTTGAATAAAGTAGAAATATTACTTTACTTTTTCATTTAATGGTATTTAAGTAAATATTGATAAATACTAAAATTATATATATAAAAGAATAAAATCCTACGCGTAAGAAAAGAATATTAATTTAAAATTTTATTCCAGAATTGCTTATTACAATTTCTCAAAAAGCATTATCGGGTCTTTCAGGTTAATTTTTTTAGAAATCGACTTACTGAAATCACTTAGCTTACCTATCCATCTCTCTCTCTTAGTACATCCCCATCTCTTAGAATGTCCATCGCTCTCTGTATATATATATATACATAATGGAAAATTTGCTCTTATGATAACTTCGAAGTAATGAATCAAATCAAACCAAATTTGAACAGTGGACTTATCTTACAAATACCTTGGATGCGTTGGTCATTTTTTATTAGAAGACACTTGAAAGTTTTAAACTCACACCGTAAAATCCTATACAGGATTGGATTGTCCTAAATTTGCATGCATACATACCCCTAATTAGTGCTCCACGAAGTTTGATAGTGAACAGAACTGTCAAATATCTCGGATATGTTTGCCGAGTAATTTGCTCCACCATTTTGTTTGCAAGTAGTATTAACTTAAAATCAGACTACCATTTAAAAATGTGTCATCGCGAAAACTTCTGAAATAGGGTAAGTGCACCAATGATTGACACTTTTAGAGCAATCTCAGATGATTTTAATGTTCTAGTCATGAGAAAATATTTTTAGAAATCTTAAGTATATGGTATGAAAGACATCCAGAACCACATATATGTTAAAATCTATACATTTAATAAAAATTATTTTTTTTAATGAATTTTTTTGACACCCACTTAATGTTCCAGTAATTGACACTGCCAGTTTTCATTTTATCAGTAATTGGCCCCTGTGTTCCAGTGTTTGACACAGCTAGTTATTCATTTTACCAGTTATTAGCACTCTATGCTACAGCGTTTGACATAAAATGTTAAAATTCTTATATGTAAAATATATGATTTTATTCTTCTTCTTATTTATTAATTATTTCGGAATAGATATCAATTACTGGAGCATGCCAATCACTGGAGCACTTACCCTAGTACTTTAATTTGAACTAAAGACAGGACACTTGTTTTACAATTAGCTGAGGTAACACTGGTAGGAAACTTAGTCCACTTATTTATTTCCAAGTGGCGGATACTTGAAGATTTGTCACTACGATAACTTTTGAAATACTAAATAATTTCGAACCAAAGATCGACACTGGAATTATCTTACAAATATTTTGGATTAGTTTACTTAGGAACTTTCTTCGATTTTGCTTGTATGAGGCTTAAAATTTGTCATCAGGATAGCTATTCAAATTCTGAATTATTTCGGACTAAAGTAGGACAGAGAATCTATCGTACAAGTAATATCTTGGATAGGTTTGCTAAGAAATTTACCACGTGATATTTTTCAAACTGGTAGCTACGTGAAACAACACTGTCATTTAAAAGCTTGTCATGACAATAATTATTGAAATACTGAACTAATGCATATAAAAGTCGAACAATTGACTTCTCTTTTAAATATCTTAGATGCGATATATAGATATCTTGGATTAGGTCACTGGGCAACTTGCCCCGCCATTTTGTTTCCAAGTGATTTTTACCCGCCATTTTGTTCCACTTCAAAATTTTAAGCTCATATTTTAACACATACGTGTATAAGACCAGATTTGTTTAAACTTCGATGCGTTCATAGTAAATATATGTTATCCCCCAAATTAATTAATGAAACTGATGCAGTATCTTGTTTCAAAATGGAAGACACTTCGTAAAAATAAAGAAAGAAAGAAAAAGAAATTAACATATTCTACCGACAATGCTCGGAAAGATTTTTTTAAATTGTAAAATGACTTTCCTACACAAATTTAAGCTGTTTATTACATATTAAACTAAATTAAAATTATCTTATACAATATTTACAAAAATATAAAACAATATAAACAAACAGAAAAGAACAAAATCAGTGGTGAAATTTTTACATTTCTAAATTTTTAAATATCAAGTTAGTAAAACTCCCACTAGAGCAAAATATAATTTAAAAAAAATATGTTAAGTTCTCCTTTATATTCACTTACAAAAGTTTCTTTTCTTATTATTTGTCGTCCGCTATATTTGACCTTGTCTTTCATGATGTGCTTTAATTATATTATACAAAAAATAACCAAAAGCTTGCGTATCGAGTTTGTCCACCTATTTAACATAGTAAATTCTCTAACTATTTGTCATCTATAGTAAATTCTGTAAATATAATTATCTATAGTAAACTCCGTAAATATTTATTATCTGCCAATTATAGTAAATTATCACAATAACTTCTATAAATAATTATTATATACCTATCATATTAATCTATTAAAGTAATATTTTATTTTATTCTGTAAATATTTATTATCTACCTAATTATTGTAAAAATTAATAATTAACATTTTTAATTGATTGTATATTTTTTAAGCTTATTATAGATCCTCCTCTAGAGGAGAAAAAAAAAGGTTAACAAGAAAAAAAAAATAGGCAAAACACTACTGCTTACATATCATAACTTTTCTAATATTTAAAATTTCATTAGAAATTTTTATAGAAATGCACAGTAATCAATTATTAATTCATGCCAAATATTTTTTACTCCAATGTTCCTTTTTTTTTTTTTCACGACAACATTTAACGGAAAAAATTATCCTATATGATCTTTATAACAGCAACGATGATGGCAAACTAATTAAAATCAGTACGTTGGCGCTCTTAGAATTAACTTGTTTACATTTAAATAGTATCATTTATCATTCTGCAAAACAGCAATCTTTGTTCCACTTCTTAATGCAATGCTTGTATCATTAATATAAAACAATGCTTATTTCTTATATTTTGTAAGTTACCTCTGATTTATAATTAATATTTAATTAAAAAAATTAAAAATGTTATTCAAAAATATTCTAAAGTAATGCAAAATGTCACTTGAAAAAAAAAAATGATCAAGTGCATTTATAATCTATCAGCAAAATCTTTTCATTGCACGGTAAAACTGAAGAATAGTTAGGGAAAAAAATTAAAATGGAAATATTTTAGTTTATTACCTAAGTGCACTAATCCATAGAACGCAAAATAGCTACGAAATTTTCTTATTAAGAAATATATTAATAATACTTATTATGACCACTTTCGCAAACTTTAAATCAACGATTAAAGCAATACTATTATATTATATAAATGTTTTTATTGAAAACAAACAGTATTATGAATTAAACATTATTCAACAGGAAATAAAGAAACGAAATTATTTGATTTCCATATTGTTAACATTTTCAAAATGTACATTAATATTCCTTTGAAATATATTTAAAGAATCAGTCTATAATTTGAGATGCACATACAAAATATTTTTAAAAATACTGTTTAAAAATTTACTATGCATAAAGGAAAGTTTCTAAATACAATGAAAGAGTTTCTGAAAAATAATACACACTCTTTAGAAAGTACGCCGCTCAATGTTCTTTTATAACTTTTTATGCCAAAAGCAATGCGCCATATATTTACTCCCAGCAAGAATTTCTGTAACTATTTATATCTTCTCAAAATAATCATCTAAAATTTATTCTCCTTTCTTCTTATAATCCCATCTCATACATATTTCAGGAGGCCTCTTATTTCTTCCAAAATTTTAAGAGCAACCATTTACCACTTGCCGTGAAAAAAGTAATTCTTATAAGCTGTTTACGACATCTGCCTTGCAAAAAGTTCTTGCGTGTGATATTCTTCTCTATTATCTCGAGGAGAAGTTATATTCTACAAACTTTTCTTATAAGCACGCTCCCCACGGTGATCTTTTTGGTATAAAATACGCTGTGAAGTGGAAGGCAATAATAAATTTTAATTTTTAATCTGTCAGAAATAACGCATTTGAGTATATTGAAAGGACGTTTAACTATATTTATTATTATGAACGAAGGTTATATATTTATTAGTTAAAAAAAATACTTTAATTGTCGTTTCCTTCCATTATACATATCCTGATATAGTTTTAATACACCGTAAAAGAGAATGAATAATATATACAGTCGATAACAAAAGTATCTGAACACTAGCAAAAATTCCTATCTAAAAAAAAGTACACTTAATACAGTTTTGATAAAAAAAAATCCTTGTCGAATCATGTTCTTAAGTCAGTCTAAGAACATGATTCGACAAGGATTTTTTTAACAAAACAGTATTAACTCTACTTTTTTTTTATATAAGAATTTTTGCTAGTGTTCGGATACTTTTGTTACCGACTGTACAAAATAATAAAAAGAAAAAAAGGAAAGAGAGAAAAGAAATGAAAACATAAGATTTCTTTTTCTTTTATGAGAAGGATTTTTCTTTTAGTAGACAACGTAAAAAATGTGGCATGATTGCACTCGACTTTCCGAAATGAAGTAATTAATGGTTGCTTAAATAAATTAAAATAAGAAATGTCGTTAAATATAAAAATGAGAAAAATATAGTAGGGCGTTTGAGTATTTTTACTCATATAGTATTTTGTTTAATGAAACTTAATGCATCCAAATTCTTTTGTGCGTCTCTGTAAAAGAACTATAAATGTTAAACTGGAAATAGCAAATATTTATCTATTTTTCCGTTATATTTTAAATAGTCACTGCTCTTTCTTTATATTATAAATAATATAATGTTAATAAAGTGATCTTTAAAATGTTTGAGCCCATAAACCGCAATATATTAAATTTCTATTTGTATAATGGTTTTAAAAAAAAAGAACGACAAGTCGTACACTTATGTAAATCTGAATGTGACTTATGATAATAACCTATAACATGCCAATCGATTTCTATCTTAATCAAAAATAGAGCTTAGATGCTAGCACACTTCAAATAATTTTAGTTCATTGGCAATAATGAGGAAAATGTTTTCTTTGTGTCCCTGTAAAATAACTATAAGTCCCACACTCATTAAAATGCATACATTTTGGGAGATGAGGATCTATATGATCTATATCAACATTTTGCTTAATCGAATAAGGGCGAGTAACGCAATTGCACTTAAAATAATTTGAGTCTATGAGGCGTAATGATAAAAAACTTTTTGTAGTGTCCCTGCAAAACTCTATGATTGCAAGGTAAATTAAGTGGTTTAAAAAAAAAATCTATGAATATTAAATTTATTTTCAATATAACAGGGGTTGTCGCGGTATATATATATATATATATATATATATGTAACATATATATACATATATTATGCAACTTTATTTATTTATATATTTATTTATTTATTTATTTACTTATATAGAAAACTTTAGTGAAACTTTGAAGTAATATTCTTGATTTAAAAATTCGGGGAGTGTTTTATAAAAATATTGCAATTCAGAAAAGTGACAGCGTCGACGTGTGATATAAAATTCCTCAAACATTTGTTTAATTATACTGTATTACTGATCTATCGGATGATTACAAAATAAATTTTATAAGTTTGAACAGACAATATTTGCTTATTTGTTAGTTCGTTTGTCTTTCTTCAAGTTTTTTTTTTTTTTTTTTTTTTTTTTTTTTTTTTTTTTTTTATGGGGGGAGGTGTTTACTTGTTTATTTTTCAATTGTCTTTGTCTATTTGTTTACAGTCCATCACAATATTGAATTAACTAATATTGTCCGGAATATCAATGTTTTCCATAACATTTGGTTATTTTCAGTACTAATTTTAACAAAGTTTCAAATTTATAAATCCTGATATTTTGAAATTATATAAAGCTAACAACAATGATTTTACATAGACGTTTTGAATATATCTTTCAGTTTACAGAACAATATCTTACAGATAGATTTATATGACATGAGAAAAAACCTCAACATTGACACTAACTATATGCCACAATTGTTGAGTAATTGGCATTCCAAGAACTACATAAATATTATAAATCCTTTTACTAATAATTAAAGGTGTATGTAATTTCAAAAGAAAACTCAAACAAGCAGATTTTCAAGCACTTTTGTTTTATTAAAAATTATGTTCTCTGGACTTGTGACAGCTCCGCAGCTAATTTTCAGCTTTAGATCGTGGTCTCGTAGATATCCTGTGTGAAAATTTCAACAATAACCCATTTTATGGGAGATTCAAAACCGATGTCTAGATACTAAAGAAGTATTTCCGATATAAAAGAAACTGGATGTTTAGAGAGAATGAGAAGTCGTGTTAAAGTTTTCAAGCCGTGTTTGTCCGTATTTTGCTGGCATTTCTACATTCGCAAGTGGTGAAATTAAACATTTATTCCCTCCAAACAGGTACTGGTGGGATTACGTTCTTGCTAGTATGTCATACAAAATCTATTTCAATTTATTGAAATTATAATATATTTAAAAAACACGTTAAACACGTATTAAAATTTATTAAAATCGTTTACAAAGCTTTTCGCCACAACGTTATAACATCATCAGGTAATTTACACAAAAATAAATGAGGCAGCTTCTTATACATACCAGGAAGTTTTATACGGTTGCAGTATATCTTGAATGATGGATTCATTTGTTACTTGGGCACATGGATTCACCATTTAAATTATCCTTATACTTTAACCGCATCAAAATTTCCTGGTATATATAAGATGCTGTCTCATCTGTTTTTGTATAAATTACCTGATCATGCCATAACGTTGTGGCGAAAAGCTTTGTAAACTATTTTAATAAATTTTAATACGTGTTTAAAGTGTGTTTTAATATATTTTAATTACTATGTTAGCACGTGTGCTTAGCACAAATAATAAACTTTTAGAAGATTTAGATTTTAATTAATTAATTGAAATTTTTCACTTTAACAATTAATATTTTTTTCGATTTTTTTTTTAATCTTTAAAAGAATCTCGTATAAATTCATAATACTTATATTAATATAAAGATTAATTAATATGTAGATTAATACAGAAACCTACATGACTTATTTAATTTGGTTATTTGAATACATTTTGGAATATGTTGTATCATTAAATTGCAGCATTCCACCTGCTGAGGAAGAAATTAATGCATATATTGATCCTTTCGGCTGAAATTAACATATGTTTTAAATTTCTGTAATATTAACAATGTATTTATGGTTATTGTTTTTATGTTATCAAACTCTAGTATCTCTTTTTAGGAATTTATTATATATATATATATATATATATATATAACGGTTTAAACTTTTTATGTATTAACTAATGTAATACATTTTGGAAAATGCACATATATTATGAAAACAGCGAAAACGAACTCATGAAACTTTAAAAAATAAACACACACCAAAATCTCAAAGTCGTTTTTTTTTTCATGATTACAATACTTTTCCTATTCTCGGAAAACAACAAGAAAAAGCATTTTCATGTAAGCTATATAATTAGCAGCTATGTCCTTTAAAACAATGTATTAAAGAAATTGTTCCCTCGTCTTAACTGACTTATAAAAATATATAAAATGAAACGGCGCAAAATAAGTGAGTAATCAGCTAAGAGAATTAGAACTTGTTGGTAACATACTTTTTTAAACTCCATGATTTTATGACAAGAATATAGAAATTTTGGATTCAATGAAACTCCAATTGATAGGAAACAAGAAAACGGAAAATTATTAATATTTAGCTTGTAAGTAAAAGCATGTCATGGATGCATATAAATAAACCTTCATATTTACACTTATATTCATACGTATTGACTGATTGTACTGGCAAAACTATATTAAATATGAACAAATTAGACGACAATATAATTCATCAAGTATTACATTACCCTGAGTGAGCGTTATCAATATGCTTTGATTAAAATTAGACGTTTACATACATGATGGTCTAACGATCAGATTTTTTGTGAATGAAGATAAAGTAAAGTTAGTACAAATGGCATGAAAGACATTCAGAATCACATATATGTTAAAATATATACATTTGATATTTTTTTTGTGAATTTTTAATTGACACCCACTCAATGTTCCAGTAATTGACATCGCCATTTTTTCATTTTATCAGTAATTGGCACCCTATGTTCCAGTGTTTGACACTGCTAGTTATTCATTTTACCAGTTATTTGCACCCTATGTGTTTGACATAAAATGTTAAAATTCTCATATGTAAAATATATCAATTTATTATTTTTCTTATTTATTAATTATTTCAGGAGAGATGTCAATTACTGGAGCATGCCAATCACTGGAACACCTACCCTTTAATTTAATTTTCCTTAGGTCAAAACTAAATTAAATATGAACGAAATTAGACGACAATATAATTCCTCAAGTATTACATTACCTTGAGGGAGCGTTACCAATATGCTTTGATTAAAATTAGACGTTTACATACATGAAGGTCTAACGGTCAGATTTTAGTAAATATGCTTCACTGTTTTTTTTTTTGTTGTTGTTGTTTTTCTTGGTAATTTCCCTAAACAAAGTTGTCCAGAGCATTTCTCGTATTTAACTTTAACAGTTGTCAGTAAACTCAATTACAAAAAATCTTTAAAAAATTTTTACTAATTATATATAGAAACATAAGAATAATTGAAAATTTCCATAAATTCGATGCCTAATTAATTATAATGGATTTTAATCTGTAATAAAGCATAAATAATCTTCTTCTCACGCTTAACTGACTTTCATTTAGTTATTAATTAACTTCAAAAAATCTGATAATGCATTTACTATTATATTTTATAATATACCTTAATAATAATAAAAATTATTATTATTATTATTATTATTAATTTTTTTTTATCTTTATTTACAGTACAAATATTTGTACGATCTGGAGGTACTCTCAAGTTAACTTTGATGATGATTTTACCAGTTTCAAAATTTTTATTAGTAAATCTTACAAAACGTAGTAAATCTTACAAAACGAACATTAATGGTTCTAACAATGCACTGTTAAAAATGATTTCTTGAAAATGAGCTAAATTGTCTCAAAATAGCTCCGAAACAATATATACTTAATTTTGGAAACCCATGCATTCATTTTTGAGTATATCGACGTGTCAAACATGGGGATGTTGGGATTCTTATTGGTGAACCACATTTTTGAGTATGTCAATATACCCAAAAATGAGTACATGTGTTTTCAAATTAAGTATATATTGTTTCGGAGCTATTTTGAGACAATTTAGCTCATTTTTAAGAAACAATTTTTAACAGTGTGAAAGCGCATTTTTTAAAGCAAATTCTCATGTAAGTATTCATTAACCAAATGATGTCGTTTGTACTAATGATAATTATTGTCATATAGAGAAAGCGCAAACTTACTTAAACAAACAGTACACAAAAGTTAAAAATGAATTAAAATCAGTGTGGAATAATAGATTTTTTTTTAATTACTTCTTTCATTAGTGTTCTGAAATTAATTTTAAAAACACTTTTATTGTAATTTTTTCAGAGCTTTTTGCTTAATAATTTAGTCTGTATTTTTCCGATTCCCAGAACTTACTAATAAATTTTAATGAGTACAAATAGGTCTTTCTGGAAATTATGTTACATAAGTATGCTCTTAACATATGCATTCAAAAGAACATTTGCTACGCTTTTTTTTTCTTCTAATTTATACTCAAATTACGTTTCCTTATTCATAATTTATTAGTGTTATAATTTAATTTTCCTTAGCACAATTTTAATAAAGGAAAAATATAAAAACACAAATGCATATGCATTTAAACATTTTTTGGTATTATTTATGTATAATAATCAAAACCTTTGTGTTTATTTTTTTTATTTTTTTATTTTTTTATTTACTTATTTTTTTTTATTTTTTTATCAATTTAAAAATAAAAATATACATAATATTTCAAATTATAACATTTTGCACATAGAAAAATACATAGAATGAAATACCTCTATAACTATACTAAGAAAGCACCACAGAAATGGCATTTAACAGCTATAAATTAACTTTTAAAAAAGTACATACATTAGAAAAATAATAATAAAAATAAACGGTACGTAATATACATACTAAAGAAGCATCGTTAAATAGTGACAAAAAATTAAATGTCTCCAAGTGGGTCATATACTAAAGCTGCGACGCAAAATGATCTAGATATTACAACCTTCTTCTTTTTTCTTCTCTCATTAGTGTTCTGAAATTAGTTTTAAAATCACTTTTACTGTAATTTTTTTAACAATTATACTAAAGAAGCATCGCTAAATAGTATCAAAAAATTAAATGTCTCCAAGCGGGTCATATACTAAAGCTGAGACGCAAAATGATCTAGATATTACAACTTTCTTTGTATTCTAAAAAAGAAAAAGAAAAAGTACTGATTTTTAACATAATATTTCATTTTTAAAAGAATGTGGTATTAAATATTATGTACTTCAATTCGACATTGAATATGGGGAAAATCTATAATATTGTTCTACTTTTATCTTGTGTTATGCACTATTAATATTCCTTTTCAGTGAAAGGCAAGAGAGCGAAGAGGCGTACAGAGCCCCGCAGGAGTTAATTAGGGAAGCGTATCGGGGAAGCCGAAACCTTTTTCAGGGGTTGATGAGCAAAGTTGAGCAGGGGACAGGCCACCCTAGCATATAAAAAAATATATTTAAAATTAGAATGTCAAATTTAAAAGAAAAATGTATGCTATTATTTATTTATTTTTATTTTATATATTTATTTATTTTTATTTATTTATTTTAATGAACTTTTAATTCACATTATTTGTCTTAATAGCTATTTAGACAAATAATGTATTTTTGGGTGACTAAAACCATAAAGTTTAGACAATTTGTTTCTTTAATTATGATTTCCTGAATAAACGGTATTAAAAGACCATTTCTCTGACGAATCAGTTTCCTACAGCACGCTTTGTAATCTCTCAGAGAGATTTCACTCTCCTCCTTATATATTAAAAAAAAAAAGAAAGAAAGAAAGAAAAAAGAAAAGAAAAACTAAATATATATAATGTCGAGAAATGTAAATCATTATAATATTTAGCATACAGGAGATACATTGTTAATGCCAACTACATTCAAAAATAACTTGGTGTGTCACTCACATGACATTCTCTTACTCTGCATTTCAATACTCCAAAGATAGATTGCATATCAAGTCTTAAGATCAGTATCGTAAGGTAACGAAGTTTAATGTACCTTTAAAAGAATCTAAAATAGGTTTACGATAAGTTTTATTTAAGATGTAATTCCATGTGAAGGAGGCTACCGCCTCCCTCAACCCTCCATTCAATTGCAGTGCATACAATCATTAAAAAAAAATCAAAGCTGTGTTATTAATTTGTTTTTAAATTTGCCAATCTTTGTTTTAAATTTGCCAATCTTTAGTTTGTAACCTAATACGAACTTTAAAACACCAAATGTGAATTTTCGGCAGATATTTGTTTTTAAGTTATGCTGATAACAGACACATATACAGATCGACCGCTAAAAATTTGGCTTCCGAAATCAGGAAACATCAAAACGTGATATTATGAAAAAAAAAAAAAAAAAAAATCAGAGTTCAAAATTTAAATAATGCTTTTTTAAGACCTTTTCTGATACCCGCTCTGTCTGTCACCGGCGTTTGCCCGAAAGTATCCCATGTTTTTGCTTATATCTCAGCAATCAGACCACCTAAAGACTTCGGGTTTTCACTAAAATATTTTTCATGTCTGACACTACAATTTAACACAATCAGATTTTCGAATTTCTGATTATTTTTCTTTTAATTAATAAAAATATGAATATAACAAGCTAATAATAGCGAAAAAAATTAGCCATTTAAATTTTATCCATAATTTAATTGTTGCCAAAAAAATTTATGAGTCATTTTTTCTTTTTATCCCCGACAGGAAAATACATACAATTATCTAAACGTGATTAATAAAAAATTATAGAAAAATAAATTATGCATCTTACAAAAATTGACGACATTATCACTTTAACTCTTGTTTTTTTTTTTTTTTTTTTTTTTTTTTTTACACAGTGATAAAATGCTAATACAGTTTACGATGCTAAAATCAGTTTCATTTATAAATCCTCTTGGGCAATTTTTTATAAATTTTTCGTTGAAGTACACCTAACATTTTTCGCCAAGAAGGTTAATTTAGCAACAGCGATTTTAATCTAGGTAGCGCATCAAAAATATAAAAAGTATAAAATATTAGAAAAATAAAAAAATAACACTTATTTAAAAAATAAAATAAAATGTCCTTTTCTTAGAAGTGCCCTTTTCTTCCTTGTTCTAAAAGAACAAAATAACTTTTCAACTCAGTACCGCCGATCTGAATACTTGCATTTTTCTACTATTCAAATAAAATCGCTCCTCAAACGAAGAAAAGGGCGGCTCAAACTGTTTTATACCAAAATTTCGTGAAATTTTTAGATTATTATGGATTTATGAAAATATGAGCTGAAATTAGCCAGATTGGAAATTTCGGTATAAAATGGTTTGAGCCGCCCTTTTCTTCGTTTGAAGTGCAATTTTATTGGAATAGTAGTAAAAAAGCAAGTATTCAGAACGGCGGTACTGAGCTGAAAAAAATTATTTTGCTCTTTTTAGTGCATTAAGAAAAGGCATTTTATTTATTTATATATTTTTTAAATAAGTATTATTTAAAGTATGCTGGGGAAAAATTAATTTTGCTTCCTTAGCAGTGTTCGTCTTCATAGTAAAATGTAGAATTTAATAACCACAATTATTACTTATTAAACCCATACATGTACATATAAATATTCCTTATAAGAACCACGAGCACTTAATAAGGAGTAGTATTTCTCTATTACTTCAGTTAATAAATAAAATTTGTAATATATTAAAACATAGATTTTAAATAAAATATGTCGAATTTTTTTTTTTTTTTTTAAGTGTTTATTATTACTTACGGCTTTTCCAAATGGAATAATCCGAAAATTTTTTAAACCTTTCTAAACTGACGTTCATAAAACTGACTTATTGGAAAAATAATCATTGAATTTTGCGCTTCGGAAAATAAAAAATAGAAAATTATAGATTTTGAGTTAAAACATGTGCCTTTTGATTGATATCCAAAAGAAATAAATCACTAAAATTAGTTTTAACTATCTTCATTTTTTTTTCTTTCAGTAATGCACAATTTATTTACAAATATCAGATACTTTAAATATCAGATTTCATTTAAAACATGATAGAAAATTTATCAGTAAAAAGATTTTTTTATTTTTTTAATCACATGCTTACTGTTTCCAATGTATTTCCGAAACAGACTATCTTTGAATACAACCTTTCGGAAATATAGAAATTTAATGTTATTTAATTTATACACATGCTAATTATAAAAAACTTGAAATATTAATATACTCAAAAAGTATTTGAGTAAGGTGGGTTTAACACCACACTATATACAGATAGTAGGAAATTGATGACGGTCATTGATTCACTCATAGGGTGATCCGAAAACATGCCATCACAAATTTTATCTTCTTCGGGGAAGACAGGTCAACATTGTTAGAAGGTCAAAAAGGAAGCTTTATTTTATTTATTTATTCATTTATTTATATATTTGTAAATAAATCGTTTTCAAATGAATATCCAAATTAGAAATTTAGCACATCTAATTTAAACGTTTGTAGGTTTCTCAGTTACAAAAATATCATTCTAACATTTTAAACTATAATTTCAGTAACTTCATACTTCTTACATTGGAAATATCCTTGTAGATTATGTCTTTTTTATTTATTTATTTATTTTTCCGTGATATATATACAATTATTTAAGATTAATTCATAAATTTTAAAAGGCTGCTTTATTTTGTTTTGAACATCTTTCTAAAATGCAGTTTTCAAATTTTTATAATTTCAATGTAAATAGGTTCAGCTTACTTATACAATATTGTTGTGTCACAGTTCACAGTTTTATTTCCCCGCAGAATTAAGTTTATAACAAAACATTAAAATAAAAATGTATTTTTATAGTACTTGTAACTCATGGACGGCTATTATCTTGAAAAATCATCAATATATATTTTTTAACCATTAAATCTATTTACACAAATACCACTCTAGCCAGAAAATATTTTATCCTAAAAAAGAGAATCTTTGCCTCTTTAAAAAAGATATATTTTCTCTAAACTTTGCTTTGGTTGATTTCTTAGCAAATAATTCCTTTTTGACTATAGCCGATGATTCATTCCTTCTTATTTACTTTCTCTGGATAGTTTTCTATTTTAGCTACAGTATCTTTTATATAAAGGGATACAAAATCGTTTTCAAGTACCATTTTTTGTTTTTAATCAGACTATAAGGAGACGTAATTTATCTTTCTCTTACTTTCTTTTTAACTTATTGTATTTTCATGATTCTTTAAAAATCAATGTTTTATAAATAATGATATAGTATAGTGATGAAATTAGTTATTTATAATCAATATTGTTATTATTTGTTATTGTTATTACTATTTCATGGATGGTTACCACACTTTACCGAAAATGACAATAAGGAGTTTTCTTTTTTCGTTATTAAATGTATTTTACGGGCTCATAGGCATTGAACATAAGAAAATCAATCATCATATATAAACCTTAATATCTACATCATTAGACATTTTAACAATTATTTTTCTGTTACGGTAGTATTGTAAAAAATACAATATTACTTTTTGATTTACCTAATAAGGGAAATTACGTACACTCTCAGAAATGGATACTCAAATTTAACGAAATTTTCCTTAATTTCGACGAAACCATTTCCAGGGAAATACTCCGAGCCAATATTTCGTGAAATTGAGAAAATTACTTTCGCCACATGTTTGAACACACGAATTTCGTCAAAAGTAATGAAACATTTTTTTTCCCTCCTAGTTTTCGTTATATAGAGTAAAATACAAATTCTAGAATTATGAAATTACTTCGTTGCTTTGGACGATTAAATCCTATTTATATTTCATGAAAATATAAATAAAACAAAGCAAACAAATAAAAATCATTGTAACGTAACGTCGAAACAAAACAGGAAAAAAACCAATATGCCGGTAACCAATATGGCAGTAACCCGCACGTGCTATTGTGAGTATAAACGTTTCTTCAAATATTTGAGAGTTCACGTTTCGTCAAAAATCACGTGATCACTTGACGAAATGGTTGTCAAAAACAACGAAATTAAACCCGAGGATGTCTGAATCGTCAAAATTGAGTATATTATTTCTGAGAGTGTAAAATATAAAATTTATCTTCTTCTTTTATCAGTAATACTGGTATGCTAACAATATTCATATATTTAACTATGCTTAAAATCATAAACATATTCATAGAAAAATACTTTCTGAATATGTGCATGAGTTCGGAGTTTCCTCAAATTAGTTATTTAAATATATTTATAACAAATATTTCTTACTAATAATTCTTTGCTAAAATAACAGTGATATAATTAAATAAAGTTTGGCTTACCTGGGTTTTCACAGGTAATTGCAAATTCCATTGGTGAAGAAAAAATCTCCTTAATATGACTTCTGTATTAAAGACCAGCAACTACTTTTCCTATAATTAATCTTGATTAGAGTGAGAAATTCTTACATAATATGTAGATCTATTATATTTAGGATAATTCACTCGTTGCTAGGTAATGAAAGAAAGTCTAGATGTTTTTTACTTTAATTTATTCATCTTAGACAAAAGGAAAAAATTATGATTAAATAGAATAAGAAAAATGGAACGTCAGTTCCGAATAACGAAAAATTACATGATTAAAAAAAAAAAAAAGAATTACAATGTACTTGTAGAGAGACGCAAAACATCGTCACGTGATACGGCAGGTGCACCGAACAATCTTTTGGCGGGAAGTAAAAAACAAAAAAGAAAGTTCGGAACAAGAAAAATGAAAGTTAATAAAAGAATGGCTGAGATTAAATATCACAACACCCCCTCTTAAGCTCAGAAATTTTTCAATTGTTCATTAATGCATTTCTATGTCTATTAAAATCAGTTTTTGGTAGAGCTTTTGTGAGGGCATCGGCGCTCATTTCTTTGGTAGGTTTGTATTGAAGCTTTATTAGGCCTTCTTGTATTAAGTTTCGTAGAAGATGATATCTCAGCTGTAAGTGTTTTGTTTTGGACTGGAATTTTTCATTTTCAGCAATCTTGATGGTAGATTGGTTGTCCTGGTACAACACTATAGGACATTCTTGCGGCAAATTTAAATCATCCAGTAGTTTGTTGAGCCACTGTATTTCAAGTGCAGCACTCGCAGCTGCGACGTACTCAGCCTCTGCTGAAGACATGGACACACAGGACTGTTTCTTCGAAGTCCAAAATATTGGATTTTTTCCTATCTTAAATAAATTTCCAGATATAGACTTTCTATCACTTGGGTCATTGGCCCAATCCGAATCCGAATATGCTCTAAGAACAGGTTCACCAGAGTTACAAAGTTTTAATTTAATATCTTGGGTATTTTTCAAATATCTAATAACCCTTTTAACTGCCTCCCAGTCTTTCGCTCTAGGATTTTCGTTTCTACGGCTTAAGATGCCAACGGCAACACTTATATCAGGTCGCGATACTGTAGAAATATAAAGTAACGCGCCTATAGCCTGTCTGTACATTGTGTTGTTTGGTAAGAGATTGTCATTATCAGTTAATTTTATATACCCTGGTTCCATTGGTGTGTCAGAGGGCCGTGCGTTATCTAGCCCAAATTTGGTTACAATGTCTCGTATTTTATTATTTTGATCAAGCGTAATTACCCCTTTACAAGGTCTTTCTATATTTATGCCGAGGTAATATTTGGCTTCCCCAAGGTCGGTTAATGGATATTCTTCCCTAAGTTGATTAATTAGTATGTCAATATCGTGATTTTTACCAGCTACAAGTAGATCATCAACATACACAAGAATGTAAGTTTCTGTGTTATCTTTGTTACGTATATATAAACACTTGTCATGTTGACTTTGTTTAAATCCTAATTTACACAATGTTTCATTAATTTTCAAATTCCACGCTCTAGCGGCTTGTTTCAAGCCATATATCGCTTTCTTTAACTTACATATTTTATTTTCTTCGCCCTGGACAACATAACCCTCGGGTTGATGCATGTATACATCTTCTTGCAAATTTCCATGTAGGAAAGCAGTTTTTATATCTACATGCCTTAGATTCAAATTTTTATATAGTGACATGGTCAAGAAACTTCTTAGAGTGGTATGCGATGCAACTGGTGCAAAAGTTTCGTCATAGTCCACCCCGTATTTTTGAGAAAAACCCTTGGCAACAAGCCTGGCTTTATATTTCTCGACTTGTCCTTGGCTATTGTATTTGGCCTTGAACGCCCACTTACACCCTACTACTTTGGTCCCTGGTTGAGCGTCAACAAGTTCCCAAGTATTGTTTTGTCTGAGTGAATTCATTTCGTCGAGTGTGGCATTCAGCCAATTTTCTTTTTCAGCTGGGTTTTGAATTTTTAGTATATCATCAAAACACTTAGGCTCATCAATTCTTTTGTCATTTACTGCAAATGCAAATCTGTCGGGCGGAACACCTTTATTTAATCGTTGTGATCGTCGCGGCAGAGTTTGCGTGTCATCCGGACTATCGTTATCGCCCGCTATATCTATATTTATATCAGTATCTAATATTGGTAATTTGGACACCGGAATTTCATCATTTGAATTTTCATTCTTAATTTGTGATGTTTCATTATTGTGGGATTCTCTATTCTCATCTTCCAAAAATTTTACAGTTCTGCTAATTATTACATTTTTATTATTTGTGCAAATTCTGTAGCCTTTGCTACGATTATCATATCCCACAAAAATTCCTTCTTGAGCGGTGCTATCCAGTTTTCCCCTATGTATTTTATGTACATATGCGTATGCGCGACATCCGAATGTTTTTATATTTGATAAATCGGGTTTACGGCCGGTCCATTTTTCGTAAGGAGTTGAGTCGCATGAGGAGGTCGGGAGCCTATTTTGTATGTAATTTGCAGTATTTACGGCTTCCCCCCAAAAGGAATTCGGTAAATTACTGTCTTTAAGCAGACAGCGAGCCATTTCGGTCAGCGTACGATTTTTACGTTCTGCCACGCCGTTCTGAGCACTAGAGTAAGGAACGGTAAACTGGTGCTCAATTCCTTCTTTATTCAAAAATTCATTCACTTCCATACTAGTGTATTCACCCCCGTTATCGGAGCGAATTGCTTGCACTTTTCGGCCAAATTTGTTTGCGGTCATAGCCACATATTCCTTTAACTTAGAAAATACCTCAAACTTATTTCTTAGCAAATATATAATAGTATAACGACTGTAGTCGTCTATAAATGTAAGAAAGTAATATTTTCCACCTACAGTGGGGGTTTTCATAGGGCCACATAAGTCTGTGTGGACCAGTTCGAGTGGTACGGAGGCTCTAAATTGTGCAGCTTTGGGGTAAGGTGAATCAGTTAATTTTGACATTATGCATGTTTTACATTCAGTATTATGTTTGCAATCATTTAATTTTATACCCACAGCCATGTCCTTGTTAACTAAATCTTTAATGTGGTTAGTATTTCTGTGGCCAAGTTTCACATGCCACTTGTTTATGCAATTTTCGTTATCACAAGTTTGTATTACAATGTTCGCTGTGTGTTTGTTTTCAGAATAATTTAATTGACATTCATATAAGTTATTTTTCACATATCCCTCAATGCATGTATTTCCCTGATTTACAATTTTACAGGTTTTATCATCAAATACAGCGATACAGCCATTCTCTGTTGCTCTTTTTATAGAAATTAAATTAGTTTCTATTTCAGGGACATAAAGAACATTTTTAAGTGTTATTTTGTTCTGTGTGTTTTCCGAATTTACGGTATACAAATCCACAGTACCGGAACCCAAAGATTTTAGCTGCGTGCCGTTCGCGATAGTGACGTTAGAAACGTTATTTTTAAGATCGCGAAATTTTAGTTTATCATTGCAGATATGTGAAGACGACCCTGAATCAACCACCCAATTTACAGTTTTATCTCCAACATAAAAAGAATACAATTTATCAGCTTTTGGTTTATTGCTCCCCTCTGCAATTTGAGCGCTATCTGGCTTCTCATTGTTCTGAGAGCATATGTTGGATCTGAAGTTGGGTTTTTTGTTGAAATTTTTACTGTGACTTTTAACAGCAGAATTATTTTTGTTTTTTAACTTATAACATTCTTCTATATTATGATTACTTTTCTTACAGTATTTGCAGAATTTCTCCGATTTGTTATGGTATTGGACTTTTAACGCTGAATTTTGATAAGTTTTGTTTTCAAGCCTTTTGGCATATTCATCAGCTAATTTGTTTCGTATATACTCAGGTGTCAATTGCGCTTCGTCTTTCGATTCGAGACTTGTTATGAGAACGTCATACGAAGGAGGGAGTGAGCATAGCATTAATGCAGCTAGGTGCGATTCATCTATGACTTCACCTATAGCAGTGAGTCTGTCGCGTGTTTTATATATATCAGCTATATGTTGGTTTACATCACCACCTTCCATTAATTTTATGGAATAAAGTTTCCTAAGTAAGAAAAGCTTACTCGTAAGGGATGATCTTTCGTGGACTTGGCGCAGAGCATTCCAGCACTCTCGTGCTGTATCTAGATTCATAACATACACGATTTGTTCGTTATCAATAAGTAAATTAATTAAAGCTCTCGCTTTTCTATTTTTTGAACGCCACTGATCGGTTATTGGGTTGGGAGGATCGTCAGTAATGACTGTAAAAAGATCCTCTTTTTGCAAGTACATCTCAATACGAAACTTCCACACATTATAATTTGTAGAGTTCAGCGGTTCAATTTGTATATCTTTAGTCGCTGACATACTTAAACAAAATTTTTGTAATAGTTTTGTTAATATTTGTTCAATTCGTAAATATTCATTTAATATTTTAAATCACACAGTTCGGATAAATAGTACTTGAAGAAGAAAATGAAATTAAATAGTTTTCATGAAAATAAGCACTTTTCAATACTTTCGATTTAGTGTCACTTCGGTTTTGAAGAAACAAAAACAAATATTTTCGCTTACATTTTCATTTCTTATTTATTTTATTATTTAAATGTAGCAATCTCTTCCAATGTGCAATGAAAAAAAAAACTTTTGAACTTTTGTCAAGAATAAATCTAAATTTTCAATTCAAAATATCAGAATCATAATCTCATAGAAAAATACTTTCTGAATATGTGCATGAGTTCGGAGTTTCCTCAAATTAGTTATTTAAATATATTTATAACAAATATTTCTTACTAATAATTCTTTGCTAAAATAACAGTGATATAATTAAATAAAGTTTGGCTTACCTGGGTTTTCACAGGTAATTGCAAATTCCATTGGTGAAGAAAAAATCTCCTTAATATGACTTCTGTATTAAAGACCAGCAACTACTTTTCCTATAATTAATCTTGATTAGAGTGAGAAATTCTTACATAATATGTAGATCTATTATATTTAGGATAATTCACTCGTTGCTAGGTAATGAAAGAAAGTCTAGATGTTTTTTACTTTAATTTATTCATCTTAGACAAAAGGAAAAAATTATGATTAAATAGAATAAGAAAAATGGAACGTCAGTTCCGAATAACGAAAAATTACATGATTAAAAAAAAAAAAAAGAATTACAATGTACTTGTAGAGAGACGCAAAACATCGTCACGTGATACGGCAGGTGCACCGAACAATCTTTTGGCGGGAAGTAAAAAACAAAAAAGAAAGTTCGGAACAAGAAAAATGAAAGTTAATAAAAGAATGGCTGAGATTAAATATCACAACACATATAACTCTATTTTACATATTAAAATAAGAAACAGTTACAGGCGTACTTCTTTCAGCACATAAAGATATTGGATCCAGATGACATCTGAATGTCTAAAGCTGTTGAAAAAAAATTTTCGTATACAAGGTCAGCAATCATTTTGCTTTTGTTATGTATTCTAACGTAATGTGTAGTGCCTATATTCTTTTCCCATTTTTCAGAGAATTTCCATATTTCTTCTTTTTCTGCATATTTTTTTAAAATTTATTTTATTGGATGCATTAGCATCCACATGAGTCAGAAAATGTGTTGTGAACATCTTATCAAAGATCTTCCCGAGAGCAGGAATCGGGCAGATAATCACAAGACTAAATCTATCGTTGGCAGGTGTGCTATTCGACGTCAGAATTTACACTGAAAGCTCCAACTACCACTAAAAAAAGTCTGGTACATTAGTTTTGATATTTGCAATCTGCGAGTCCGAATCAGCCTGGCAGAAGATATATTTTGCAAAATCTTCCTGGATTCCTTCACTGGAGGAGATCAAAGTCCCTCCAATCAGAATCTTTGAAATCGTGACGTTTTAGCATGCAGGCCTGTCCTCTTCTACTCAGCATACTCAAACAGCACTCCAAAGCTCTCCATCTAATTCAGTTCCAGCGTTTTCTGGTAAATTCGCCTAAATTTTAATTGTAACCTGTTGGCTAATAATTGTGAAGACATCTTTCTAAGATGTCTTCGAAATGATTACACGTCGTTGCAATTAAAATGTATTGATGGATAAAGAATAAAAAAAGACTCCTTCAATCTGACACTACCTTGTGAGATTTACGTTTTTATGTTGTTCATTTATAATTTCATGAACCGATTAGGAATTTTAATTCCTAGATCTGTTCAACTGCGACGGTAAATTCTCAGATCTTCCGACTGCTGTTCACAGAGGAATGCACTACAAACCAAATTTTACAACTTCCAGCGACAATTGGTACTCTGATAGTGCTTCATGCTTGGTTTCCACAGAAGTGATTCATTTCAAGGCATTTTAATCAATTAGCGTCTTCGAGACAGAAAAATCCTGTCTGAAGTTTGGCCAGAACAGCACCGGATTAAAAGGATGACGTTTCATATACTGTCGGTACTGTCCACAAACTTAGGCTTGTAATTTGTGCCATTATTATCTGATGCTGGTGTAACAGATAGGTGGAGTTTATTTTCGAATTTAATTCCCTTTTATTCCTCTTAAACTGTTATTTAGGACTTGTACCTTAAAGAATTTAGGCTCAGATCACAACAGGAAGTGATAAATCTGACGAAATTTCATTCGATATACAGTCGTCAGAAAATTTATTCGAGCGTTATCATTAATTCCTATATAACATAGTACACTTTTGTTAAATAAATACTTGTCTAATCATGTTCTTAGACTGACTAAGAACATGACTGAAACGTCCTGCATGCTGAAACGTAACCATTACGAATATTTTAAATGCAGGGATTTTAGTCTCCTTCAGTGAAGAAAGAAGATTTTGCAAAATATATCTTCTGCCAGACTGATGAGAACTCGCAGATTGCAGACATTAAAACGAATGTACAGGCCTTTTTTTCAGTTGTTGGCGTTTTCACTGTAAATACTGACGTCGAATAGCACACCTGCCAACGATAGATTTAGTCCTGTCATTATCTGCCTGATTCCTTCTCTCGGAAAGATCTTTGATAAGATATTCACAACACTATTTCTGACTCATGTGGATGGCAATGGATCCAATAAAATAAATAAAACAAAATATGCTGAAAAAGAAAAAATATGGAAATTCTCTGAAAATTGGGAAAAAATAGACGCACTACACATTACGTTAGAAAACATATTAAGCTATGACTACTAAATTTTTTATATTACTATAGCTTTTCGGTCTGTAATTTTGGCATAAATCCCTTTTAATTCGAATATTTCTTTTAGAGTTTGAACGGAAATACAGTTTTAGGTACTGCTGAGCATGTTTCTAATAAACTGTCGATATGGCACTATTTGGTGACCATGAATGAAATCACATTCAAGGTGGCGAAAAAGGGAATCATTGCAAAATACTATTAAATATATAGGTTACAAGTAAAAATTTAACAAATTATAATTAAAAAAAATCAGTACAGTATATCGTATACGTATAAAAAAAAAGTATTAAGTTATATTCACTCACAAATGAAAGAAATTTTTAAAATATGTGGTCGCACAATATCAGTACACGAAATTCGGAATCGAACATATATACGCTTCACGTACTTTATCTGTGCATATTTATTTTGCAGCTTCGTGTGCAGGAGCTCATTCTACGCTAAGAAAGTAAATAAATAAACTGATTACCACTTCCACGCTGTGCATTAGAGCCCCTAAATAAAATAATAGGCCGGCGCATCACCGCCATTTTTTTGCCTCCGAAGAGGACAGCATTTCCGCTTGGCGTCCTTATCGCATCCCTAATGATTTTAAGAAATCTTGATCTGAATCTAATTCGGTCAAGATAAGAGCAATGAGCAACGATAATATTCCTAAAAACACATTTTTTTCACAGTACATTCTCAGGATGTCACTTTATTCTAAGGATATCCTATGGATGTACTGGGGTAAGATGCGTTGTTAGGGCAGTTTCTGTTTCTTTTACAAAATATCGCCAAAAATCAAATGCACAGTAATAGAAGGTCTGTGAATACTTTATATTCACTTCTTGAATGATTATAGCAGTTTATCGCTAAACAAACTTCCATATAATAGTTTACTTAGTTAAAATTATGAAATATAATAAAAGAAGTTACTCTAAAGTAACGTAAGACGATTAGAAAAAAATATTTGTCGTTTTTTTATCAGAGAAACCCGCTGGGTACATGTGGCAACCCTAAGGCAACAAAATTCCTGATGCGCCAGCTCGTATATATAGGAGCCTTACTGTGCATGAAACACAAAATGCATGATATTTGGTATTGCAGTAATCACAATTACATATATACGTACTCTTTGTGTACTTCATCTAACTGAAAACCAAATAATAATAATAATAATACATTTTACCTTGCTATAACCGAATCTCAAATCCACAAAATTCGGCACCGCAGAAATCACTATCACGTACATAAGCATGTTTCTTTCACACGAAAGAAATATTAAATAAAATTAAAACGTGAATTGCAAAATGTAGCATTCACTAGTTTTGTAGAATATTCTCTCACCTGATTTATAGCCCTATTTTTAAACCAAAATAAAAACTTGTAATTGGCAGAATATATCTAGATGATGTTCAATAAAAATAAAAATAAAATGCAAAACACAAACTTCTGGGTAGGTAAAACTAAAACAAAAACTGAGACTGAAAACTGATCAAATTAATATGCTAAAACTAAAAATATCGCCATAAATATGCTTATTTTTTATTTTTTCATCTCTGACTTGCATTTATCGTGATTGGCACGTTGCATGATCTACTACGTAGTATAAGTAAGTAATTTACGATGTAGCAAAAGCTCTTTCACAACAGTATCAGAAAATAAAAAATTGCACTGTTCATTTCTTGAGCCACTAAAATTCAAACTTCAGTGTTCTTCATTGAAAAGTGAATTTACCAAATAGGATAATATCGCCAACATTCTTAATGGCGGCAGTCCATAAAAGAAGTCGCCAATACATGATCCCAAAAATAGATAAGAAACCATTATTTAAATATAGATGTTCATTTTACCAAATAACTTCTATATTTAAATGTTTTAACATTTTCAATTTTTTTGAATAATTTTATAAAAGTTACACAAAAAAGTAATTATTAAAATTCTGTTTAAAAAAATCAACTATAAATTAGATAAATTAATTATAAAATGAAATTAAATTAATAGAAACATGAAATTAGTTTAATGTGAAATTAATTATAAAATCACAATATATATATTTTTTTTTCATAAAAAATGAAGATTGTACTGCGATTTGAAAGGAGTCATAAATAGTTTATTAGTTCCACATCATACTGTAGGTGTGGGAAACATAGGTAATCGTTAAAAATTTCGACCTCGGTTCTTTTACTTTTTTACATGCTTTCAGGTGTGAGGAACCCAAAAATATCAAAATGGGTATGGTGTCTGTTTGTAGGGTGTCTAGTAGTTTGTTAGTAAGTTATTGTGTTATCCCATTAGTTTGTTAGTCTGTGTGCACCATATCTCAAGAACAAATGATCGCAGAGAGGTCGGAGCAGCTTTAAAATAATATTTATGACACTGGTGAGAACCCTATTCATTTGCAACATTCTAATTAAAAAACTTCAGAAGTTATTCGAAATTTACGATATTCTTAACATGGAAGAATAAGGAAAAATTTCACTTAAACGCGTATGAAAATAAATATTTTTATCGTAAAGATGTAAGAAAAGCTTTTAAATATCACTTTGATGCAGGAATAAATATCATTAACTACAAACAAGCGATTTTGAAAATTTCGCAAAATATTCGAAATTTACGAATTTCTTAATACGGCAGAATACGGCAAAATTTCGTTTAAATGTCCCTTTTGTGGGATATTTTCACCATAAATTTGTCATACTACTTTTACAATATTATATAAGATACTGGTATAAACTTCCTTGACTGTGAATTTTCCAATTTAAAAATTTCGTAAGTCATTGGGAATTTACGGTTTACTTAATATGGTAGAAAAGGGGAACATTTTGAGGGATATTTTCATCGTAAATATGTCAGACCACTTTTAAAATATCATTTAGGATTCTGGCATGAGCATCTCTAAATTTGAATTTTTTAACATAAAAATTTCGTAAATTATTTGGAATTTATGATTTACTTAACACGGCAGAATATGACAAAATTGAGCACAAACGTCCATTTTGAGGATCATAAATATATCAGACAACTTCAAAGTAATATTTATGATACTTGTTTGAAAATCATTGAGAAAAACATTCTAATTTTGAAAATTTTGTAACTTTGATCAACATAGCAAAATGGGGCGATATTCTATATAAATATGCATTTTGGGGATTGTTGCATTGGAAATAGTAGCATGAAAACTAAACTACGAAATTGACCCCAGTAAAATAAATTTATAGGTTAGAATAAGAAAAAAATATATCGAACTAAACGGTGGGTAGTCTATTAGGTGGGGATTTTGTTCTATCACTGTGTCAATCGTTTCATCAAATTCATTTCTCTTAAAATGAATATAATATATCCTGCACAAGAAATTTATGATAACATACACATATGTTGGGGAATTGAGCAGTCTTCACCTATGCCAACTAGTTTTAACTTAATACTAAAGGTAAAAAAAAGTTTTCAATTGGTTTATTTTATTAGGAAAACTATGAGTACTATTTTTACTAAATTTTAGAAAAAGTGAGCGATTCTTAAATTTCTATTGGTCAAGCCCCTCACATTCTGCGTATTTCTTTTGGTTGATCAGAATTCGACTAATTTCTTATATATAAGAAGACTTCTTTCTCAATTCATTATGTACTGAAAACGGTACGCTAAATGCCCCTGAAACAGCTGTCTGCTTTCCAATTTATTCTCTTTTGCGTTCTAGACGTTGTAGTTTTCTTTGTTTTTATAATCCCACGCCAAGCCTCTAATTAACATAACATGATTGATAGTGCTTTATTTTAGTTTTGTCCATGCCAACCATTTGTTTAAAAATAAATATATAAAGTTTCTCAAAAATGTGCGTTTTACATTGAAATCTTATAACCCATTGTACCCCTAAATAGACGGTCATCGTAACCGAAGTGAGATTGCGAAACCAAAGCGTTAAGGAAATTTTTTATTTCAAAATTTTTATATTTTTGAATTGAAATATATTTTTAATATGCACTCAAAAGTTTAAATTTTCAAAACAGATCAATAAATAACAAATATAACCTACAGAGGATTTTTTCAGAAATATTAAATATAAACTAGGCGTCTTTCCCCAATATACCTTACCTAATAATCGATAATATTATTCTAACATTGCGGAAAAAATAAAAGCAGCCTAACATGTTTTATATTAGTGCACATATCAAAAAATATTTAAAATTCTTACAGAATGTCATTTTATTTTGACACTTCGAAGACATTTCGATTTTTCAAAAACGAAAAAGCCGACATAACGAATCTTTAAGCTGAAGAAAAAACAAATCTAAAGTTTAAAATTGAAATTTATTCTAACAACAATTTCCCTTTCCTATACAAAATATTCAATGGGATTTTTTTTTTTTTTTTTGAAAGTGAAAAAAAAAAAAAAAAAAAAAAAAAAGTAAAAAATAATGGCAGCTAGAAAAAAAAAAAAAAAAAAAAAAAATGAAATAAAAACAGAAATGTTACATGCAATTCAGATTTAAATATTATTACTTTGTTCTAGAAATACATGTACAGTGTGTCATGTACAGTGTACATGTGCACGTGCGAATTTGGAGGGGAGGTAGAAATGATCGAAATGATCATTAGCAGTCAGAATTATGTAGGAAAGCAGGATCCAAATGCCACTTTTAAATAGTAAACAGTCACAAAGCCAAAGCAAGGGCACAATACAGAATACATTTTTAACTCTTTATTAGGCAAAAAAATAATACAATAGTTAGAAACAATCGAAAAAGGTATTAGAAATTCCGGCCAACGGCATCCATGCACGACTGATAACTACGCTACATTGATTTTCAAAAATTTTCGAAAATTGGAAATGTTTCGCGAATCGTAGCAGCGGCGATGGCGATTCTTGAAACGAGATCCATTTTAAAATTTTCTAGCGTTTCGTAGAGAGTGGCATTCCGCAAAAAAAAATCAAGAAATAGAATTGGTATATGAAGATTTGTAGTAACTCACTACCTTCCAAAACTGTTTAGCGAAAATTTATGCAGTATTTACATGAAAAATAATCTGGTGTGTCACTCACGCGACTTTCTTCAACCCTGAAATTTAATACTATAAATACAGGTTGCAGATTAAGAGGTAAGATAACGAGTACTGTTATGTAAACCTGTGTTAATCATTTCAAATTAGGCTTCGGAAGAGTTTCATATGATAATTACTTCTGTATGAGGGGGCTACTGCCCCCCCCCTCAATCCCCCGTTTCATTAATGCACCTACATTTATATAGAATTTAATACGGTTATTAAAAAATAATTCTGTTTTTAAAAAATAATTTATTAAAATTATTATTTAAAAAAATTATCTTTTATAATAATGCAGACGATTTCCATATTAGAGATGTAGTATAACACTAAATATTAAAAAAAAAGTTGAATTTATTCAAAATATTACATTTAAAAAAAAAAAAAAAAAATGGTTAAAAATGAAAAAAAAATCGATAACTTTATTTTTAATTATCGCAGATAGATGGTTCAACCATTCGTTTCCAAGGTATTGGCGAGCTCTTTTAAAAGATACCCATCATGAAAAATTTTTCCCCTCAACGGGGGACTTCCCTCCCCCAGGGGGGAGGCGGGGCTCCTACATACACTTTTTTTTCCCAGTTGACTATCTCTATTACAAAAAATATCGTTTCATTTGTTTTAGTGCAGTCTACAGAAGTTAGACTCTACTTACCTGCAATTTCCCCCATAGACGTAATGTATTAGAATTCTCTTGATTGTCCCTGTACCCGAACTATTTGCTTGATCTTAACGAAAAGTTTAGTGTAGCATCTTTATATGATACACATTCAGAATACCAAGTTTGAACTTTCTGCCATAATTTGTTTTTGAGATATGCTGATAACAGACAGACACACACACACGCCCACAGACCAACCGCTAAAAACACTATTTTCGTATTCAGGAAACCTCAAAACGTGTAAATATAACAAAATCTCACTTTCGAAAATTTGACCCAAAAACAATACTTTCTCTACCTTATGAGTAAGAGAAAGTAAAAAAAGTACTTGGATTACTTTCAAATGGATGTAAGTCATTTCATTTCGTTATTTATTCGTGCCAAAAGGGAGTAAGTTATAGTTTTGTTCCAAAAGGGGGTAAGTCATTTCTTTCTTTTTTTATTTCTAAATAACTATACTGTTAGGATTTTTTTAAACATGTAATTTAGTGTTATTTTCATTCATAGATTACTGGGGGGAAATAACATTTCCTTAAATTCAATAATAAATCTTACATAACAAAATCGCGTTTTTTCAAGAACTGAAAAAAAATGACCTTCAATTTACCATAAGTAATAACTTCTTATTTTTTTCTGTTATTGATTATAAAACACAACTATGATTTGAAGTTACATTTATTCAAGCAAAATATCAAAACCAGAAATTAAACATAGTTTAATTTCAAAGAAGAAAATGATTAGTTTAAATAGAATGCTTTCCTATTTTTTGAAAAATTTTATTTAAAGCATAAACGAGGATATATCTATATTTGAAAAGCATTTCTGTTGCAATGGAATAAGTATGCTAGGTCAATACTGCTGGTCTGTATCAGGAACATATCAACGGATGCCTACAAGAGGAAACAGTCAAAACAAAATCATTTTAGAGTTTGTGTTTTCTATAATCAAACCTTTATTACATTTCTCTGTGACCAATTTATATACATATATGAAGTGTGTCTCCTAAAACATTGTTGCTGATGAATCATTTTCATTTTTATATATAAATCAAGCACCTTTCATTTATATACAATCACATAGTTTCATATAAAAGACCGAAAAAATGTTCAAATCTGAGTACAGTATAATTTCTACTGCAGGAATTTATAAAGAAAAGCATAAAAGGCCTATGATGGCCACAACATACTAATACACATGTCCAGAAGTTAAGAAAGAACGTGTTTTCCTGTTTTATTCTTTTGCGCATAATTTTAAAATAAGTGCACATAGGAGTATAAAATTTGAGTAACATGTTCGTTATAAAATTATTATCCGAATTTTATGTAACTCCAACATAAATAATCATTTTTAAACTAATTCAAATTTTCTCAAAAGTAAGCTATTAAAAAACGTATTATTATTATATATATATATTTTTTTTTAATTTAGAAGATAAACTAAACGAAGAATTGTGTTAAGGAAGCATGTGCATTACACGTAGGTGAAGCTGTACATGCATCCATATGTTTGATTAAATAGATTTTTCTTCCTGTGTTCACATTTATGTTTCATATTTTTTTTTTCAACCGTATGTGAATAACTTATATATATATGCGTATGAATATGAAAATTGAATAACATGTATATTTTAAAATTTTTTATTGCCATTTTTAAATTCGCGATGCTCAAAGTTAAAAAACTAATAAAATATAAATATAAAAAAATAAGTCCATTATAGAAAAAAAATGATACGGAAAGTTTAATAAAGTATGAAAAATATTATTTTAATATAACATATGGAGGCATGTACATCATCACCTATCTGTAATGCTTCCCTAAAACCGTTTTTCTCTTTTCTAAAATTGTTTAAATTTTTCATTTTTTTTTTTTTTTTTTTTTTTTTTCAAAAGTTTAATTTTGAGAAAAACAGAAGCAACATTAGTTTAAAAATCATTTTTTATGTTAAAGCTATACAAAATTCGATTGATAATTTAATAACGAAAATGTCCATCAAATTTTATGTTAATATGTTCATTTGCTTAAAAAATATGCGGAAATGATAAAAATGGTAAAATACGCTGTTCTTTAGCTTCTGGACATGAGGGTGATTTCTTTAAGAGATCTTAAGTGTTTTGCATACAAGTTTTTAAATTTAGTAACAGATTAAAAATTCAAACATAAAATAAGAATATCCAGCATGAATTATATTTTACTCTATGTACGTTTATTCAGCCTGAATGATATTTCAGAATATGTACGCGTCCTCTAAATCTATAGAGTGTATTATGGAATGTTAAAGAAATTTGACGCTTTTAATCAACTGATTCTCCGTACCATTTTCATGTGAGAATTTGACGCAGAATTAGGAAAGTTTATTATTATTGTTATTATTATTATCATCCCTAATACTGTAATAAATAATATACAAGCCATGCTTTTTTGTCGAGTTTTAAAAAGTGCACTACAGAATAATGTAAATTGAGATATAGAAAACTAAAGTAAATCAACATTTTTAACCGACTGATGCTGCAGTCAATTATTTGCGGTAAATGCAAGAGATAACACTGGTCGACAAAAATGAAGTCGAACAAATTTGATTTCATGATTTTAGCTGATCTTTATGTCTTTTGATGTGCTGAAACCGAAAATGCAGTTCACTTTTCTCTATCACATATAGGTTTTTGTCAATACAGGGTGTTTACCGACACAATTTCTTGAATATACCACCATAACAGTAGGTTGCTTGGTTAGTTTGTTGGTATGGTTTTACGACGCACTAGTGCTGTACTATTACAGCAGTAGGTATCCATGATTAATTAATCATAGACACATACTACAAAACTTACCATAAAATTATATTGGGGGAAGAGCAATGGAAGAAATTGTATAGGTAGGCTCCCTGTATTGACAAAAATCTATACGTGATAGAGAAAAACTGGAGTCATTTTCGGTTTCAGCACACCAAAAAACATAAAGATCAGCCAAAATTATAAAATCAAAATTTTACATGTCGACCTGGGTAATTTACCGCAGACGTAGGATGTTTGTTTACATTTTGTTCCCTCAATACTCTAATAATTAAAATATAAGCTTTAAGTTTTGATTATTGCATCTTAATTAATAATAGTTCAATCCTTTTTCGTGTTTCTTATCTTTTTCTTTTTTTCTTTTTTCCTTGTGAATTTTCTGTTTTTGTACTTTTTACCACCATCTATAAAAGAACACGTTTGGAAACAAAATGCCACACATGAAAGTAGTCGCAAATTTGTATTGTGACAAAATATAGGTTTCATTGTTAACAATCTTCGACGACAACTTTTGAAGACCTAGAAATTTAAATGTTAAATAAAATACTAATAGCATTTTAGTTATAAAATATTTTGAAAATAATTATGTCCTTCACTATTTTGAAAGATATAAAAATGAATTTACAAGTGTTAGAGCTAAAATATATGCGTATATCGTTATAGTGTTGTAATGAAATGCTTCTATTATATTAATGATATACTTCTTGTTACACTGAATTGATAACGAGAAGCTGACTTTTTATTTGTAATTATAAAAATAATTATCAGATTATTCTTGACTTTATTATTCAAACATATAATAAACGAAGGTGTATGTGTGTGTGTGTGTGTGTGTCCGTCGCTTTGTTGACTTGATCGCAGAACTACAGAACTTTGCATGGATGTCCATTCGAGCTCTCCTGATGCACCTTAAGTCCGATATCTAAATTTTTATTTCTTTTTAATTAATTGAACTATAAAAATTTCTAAAAGGATTTACTTTGAAGATAGGAACGCAAATGTAGAAATTCCTTATGTGGCCCAATAGCTCAGTTGGTTAGATCATCATGCTAATAACGAGAAGGTTTCGGGTTCAATTCTTCAATGAATATGATACTGTTTGCAGATAATTAATAGGAAGGATATTAATTGATTTAACAAAATCTTTTAGACTCTTCACAGTATCCTAAACTTTATGAGTAACGAGAAAATGACAAAAAACAAAGTTAAACTTAGAGATTTTTTTTTTTTTGGTCGCTTGGTAAGCAAACTGCTGATCGCAGAGCTATTGAATTTTGCTCGGAGTTCCGTTTTGATCTCTCTTAATTCACCCCGAAGCCTTTTTTTTATTTTATTATTAGTACTTTTGATTATTATTATTATTATTTGAATTAGAGAGATTGTTTGGTGCTGTCATCTCTTGTCCTAGACAGAAGATGATAATCTGTCCAAGAAACGGCTGTGCAAAAAACAAAGTTCTTGAATAATAGCAGCGAGACTTATCGCCAAATTGGAACCTAAATTGAAATTTCTTGAAATTAAGGTGCAAATGCTACGAGCAAAGGTACCGATACAGTGCAGGCAGGAAGATGCTGCGGAAATTAGCGGGGACCCGAAGAGAGATTTAAACGTTTTATTTTTAGGTTTTTCTTTCTTTCTTTCTTTCTTTTTTTTTTACTATTCAAAACATAGGGATTAATGTTTATTGAAAATCTCTTTAAATATAGTAACTACCGTAGTAACTACTTAAATAATATTATTTAATCAAATTAAATATTGATCAAAGGTACTTAGCAGATTATAAAAAATATTTTAACATATTTTTTAATTTAAAAAGTTCTTATTACTTTCTAATAATATAAAACAATTAGAGAAGTAACAAACACTCTAAAAAGTTTTTTAACGAATATTTTTTGTTGATTATTTCTAAATTCTAATTATTCTCACTTGCAGCAAATCACAAAAAAAATTAATTGGAAACAAAATTATAGAAATACTATTTTAAGAAATCTAGATAAAGTATTTTTACAAATGGATTGTAAAAAATATATGTATAACTAAATTAAAAGATGTTTCAATCATATTGGGAATATTTTCGTTGGTAAAAGATTACCTAAGGTAGCGAAAATTTTTCAGGTCATTAAATAATATTTCGACTGATTTAGAAATATTTTTATAAGATGAAAAATACGCCTCAGGGTATTAAATCAGATTTTGTAGTGGAAATAAGACATATATTCGAAAGCGTACTTCAATTTTTACAAATGTATTTTTTTTTTTTTTTTTTTTTTTTTTTTTTACCGGATATATTTAAAAATAAGCTTGACATTTTTAGCAAAGTTTCAGTTTTAATATGTAATAGTATGAAGTGATATCTTACTTTATATGATTTTTTTTCTGTCTACAGAGAAATATTTTGTTGAAAACAAACTCTATTCTATTTTTACTTTCTTCTATATGCATATATAAAGGAAGTGTTGGATTCGTGAAAATTTTCGAACTCCAGTTTTCGATGAATTTACACAGTTTGATATGTCCTGAACACGATTTGACTGTTTTTAGAAAATGGCTGCCTGTCTGTCAGTCTGTCTGCCAGTATGTCTGTCAGTCTGTCAGTTTGTCTGTGTACCTGTGTGTGTATCACTAATTTTGTGGACGCTGTATCTCACGAATCAATGAACGAAATTTAAGCAAACTTGGTATTTAGTAGGACCCTGACATGAAGTTGTGCTGTTTAGATTTATGAAACAATTGCTCAGCAGGTGGCGCTGGGATCGCGTTTTTTCTACATTTTTAACATAGCAATATAGGACTAAATTTCGTTATTTTAATCGTGAGATTTTAAAATCAATACGAATTAATGATAATAGTTGTAGTTTGCTAGAAAAAAAAAATTGTGCATGTGGAACCATAGCTTCCCTACCTGGAGGGGAAAGTCCCCCCCCCCCACCAGGGGGAGTAAATTTTCAATATGGGTATCTTTCGAACGACCTCGTCAATACCTTTAAATCGAATGGTTGAACTATAGATCTGGGATAATTTATCCATTTTAGGATAAGTTATCCATTTTTTTATCTTTTAACAAGAAAAAAACCATGGGGGAAAATTTTTATTTCTTCTGATTTGCAAATAATTGACATCTTTCGGCATTTAGTGATAATATAATTCTGTCAGATAAAAATCGTCTGCATTTGTAATGGAAAATAATTTGATAATTTAATAAATAATTTGTATTGAATAAATTTTGTGTAAAATTATACAGAAGAAAGCCATGTAGTGGCCACATCATACAAGTTCTATTTCCTTTTATTTCATTTTAAGCTTATTGAACACTTGTTTCATTATTATTCTACAATATATGTTTTATAATAAATAGATTACAATATATGAAATTACATGCTCAAAACTTGATTTTAGGAACTAAAAATTCCCAATAATCTTACATAAACAATATTAATACTTTTAGTTACTTTGTAGTTATAGTCTCCTAATCCACGGTAACACATTAAAGAACATTTTAACTTAATAAATTTCCTTAATATATAAGGCTCACCTATCCAAATTTGCATACATTCGTTCTTAAAGTAGCATACGTTTGTAGTACAAATTTGTTGCTTACTAAAAACTGAGGAGGTTTTTTTTTTTTTTTTTTTTTTTTTTTTTTTTCAAATATAGCAGTAGCAAAACATCGTATTTTGAGAGGGACACTCTGTCGAAAAAGAAAATGTAAGCAATTTTTCAAGTATTTAACACTAGCACTGTTTTACATCTGATTTGGTTACTTAAGGTTAAATATAGCAAAAGAAAACAGTATTAAATGAAAAGATATGTTTCTTTGAACTATTACTATGAATTAGATCCAAATTCAACTTTTCAATAGCTGAGGTTACGCTTACTCCGTGGTTTAATTTTCCCCACTTCAACGTATTCTCTTAAAATGAAAGATTGAAAATAACTCAATTAGAGTGAATTTTCACTCATTTTTCTGGAAGTAACGCGCCCTCTCATCTTGAGTTAAATTCAAGAAATTGAATGAATTAACATATGCACTCAAACTTGAGTTATTTATTGTAGTATTGAATAATTTATTTATTTTATTAATGATTTTAATAAAAATAACTTTAATAAGCTTGATCGCTTTACAACGGCATTGCCCATTGCACTTGCCTGCTACTGAAAAAATGTGTTGCTGAGAGAGCGATGTTGCCACTTACGAGTGATTGAATGAGCAGGAAGGATTCAGATATGGATTGGATAACTCAATCTCGCTTAATATTAGTAAAAAGCTACTAATTAGCTCAAAGAATTGTATTTTTAACTCAAGTCGATTTCAAAAAAATAACTCCTACTTGACATGATGAATTAACTCATTTATTTTAAGAGAATACTCATTATTTTAAGAGAGAATAAAGTATGCTTTGTCTTGTAAGTTATACCCAAGCTCTTGTCCAAAACAGAGGCATGTTTTAATTACTTTATATCACATGTACAATCTATTTTTCAAACTAAAATATAAACAAGTACATTAATAATTTTGCAGTTTATACATTCCTTCGTCATTTGCATTAATTATCAAAAGAGTCATTTCACCAACCTTTTTGAAATCGCACGCTTCACAAAACTTAAACCTACTATACTGTAATTTTTTGTTATTTTTGTTGTTGTTCAGTGTGCAATGAACGAGTTTAGATGGAAAATTCGTGTTATGCATTTTTAAGTTAAGGAGTTGTTTAATAAATGTATCCAGTAACAATTTAATAGTTTTGCTTGCAAATGTCACAAACGGATTTATATCATTGTAAAATAGCTAACATGTAATTTAAATGAAATTCCTTACAGCTTTTCATTTTAGTTAAAGTTATTTACGAATAAATTTTATAGTTACGAGAGTTAAGTATTTTTTAGTGTTTAGTTATTTTTATTTCTGTACAAAAAATGTAATAAACTGTAATAAGATTAATAGGTATTAAAAAAAAAATCTAAATGGAATTTTCATTCAAAGTTTTCTTTCAGAATCGTACTTGAAAAGTTATCAGAAGCTTATTTTTATAAAGTATATGTGTGTATCTGTATGTATATATTTTTATTTTCCGTTCTTTTTATAAAGCAAGGAGATCTATTTTTTCCCACAAAGAACTTAAGAAGTTACTTCTTTTGTACATTTTCTTTCCAATCCTTTTATTTATTTGTTTCTGCCTCCGTTTTTTTTTTTTTTTTTTTTTTTTTTTTTTTTTTAAGTTTGTTTCTTGAAAGGAATTTCACCGTAGATTTTTTTTTTTTTAAGGAAAAAGCTCGTAGACTTTTTATCAGAAGGAAAATTTTGTTAAAAATGCAAAAAAAAAAAAAAAAATCATTAAAGTTTTTTTTTTTTTTTTTTTTTTAAATCTTTTTTTCTTTTCAGTATTCTAATGACGAAATAAATTGATATTTACAAAAATCATTTAAAATCAAATGTGAAAGAAATCGAAATACATGAAATAAGGAAAATAAACAAGATAACTTGAATTCTAAGTATAGTTTTCGAAATTCTTTTAACGTCTATTCGTTTAATTCTCATAAATCTAATAACCTTTTCGCTTTTACTAATGTTTCGTTGTAATTTATAGCGAAAATGCCTCAATTAATCTATTAAAGGTTATAACAAAACTATAAAATAATTACGATTAATCAATAGTTTAAGTAATAATTTTAATTTCATATAAATTCATAGATAAATTCGTGTATAAAAATAAAAAAATTCAAATTTATAAATGCCTAAAAAGAATTCACTTTACATTTATGAATTGTTAGGAATTAAGATTAAAAGCAATAAATCTAAATGAAAACATTTTCATTTTTGAAAACAAAGAATTATAATAATTTGTAATGTACATCTTCCATACTTAGTATAGTGGAAAGCGTTTTAATTGCTTTAATTATTATTATTATTGTCTATAAGTTATTGATTTATTGCACGCATTGGAAGCTAGCCTTGAATTGTTACTGCACAGTACCCACACTGAGATTAAAAAACAAAAAATAAAATAAAATAAAATAAAAAATACCGCCTTCATCTAGAACGAATAAGTGGTCATTTTCTAAATCCCTAAACTAGAAATATAGATCTCCGAGCTATGCGTATAAGGCGCGCCAATAAGCTGAATAGACGAAATAATCGAGAATTTCTAATCTATGCATTTCTAGATGGGGAAACAATATTCTGAATATTATGAATCCTTTGCATCGCGATAAATTCTCACTTGATTTTCTAGAATTAGGTCATAAACTGAAGTTGTAGTTGCTAAAGTCTCTTTTTGTATTCGCATTTATTTGCAGAAATTTTTAAATAAGTTTGACATCGGTAATATAAGCAAAGGCTTTATAATTCTAATAAGAGTTTCTAGAACTCTCTTTTAAAGGGGACTAGAATTTATAAGGATGACATGGAACTATTTTTATTATAGCCACAAACTAGATTCTAGATATCAGTTACTGAATTTTTTTCTCAGTGCATCGATATCCTGATGATTGTACAAGAAAATACCGTTACTCTTCCACTATGATAAAAGGTATTTAATTATCGATCGTGTTTTAGGTCAAAGGTTTATTCGTGCAATTCTTAAAATTGTCATTGTACCAGTTTGATGATATTTCATGAGTTAAAGGCAACTATCAAAAACATCATTGCTAATAATTACAATTTTGTGAGCTATAAAAAACAAAAAAAATTAAAATTAAAATTAATTAATAAATAAAATAAAAAATCAATCGATTGTTTTGAATTAAAATATTACTTCAACACTTCATCACGAGAAAAAAACGATAACTACAATACCTAAACGACGAAAAGGACAACTTTTAAGAAATATTGCTATAACATAAATATCACAATGCAAACTATGTAATCTTTGTTTACCTGATGCAGAGTGAGCTATTATTTCGACCTAAAACAATTGTTGGAAATTTTTGAAATTCATAGCTTTTACTTATAAAATATTTGTTTATTACCCTCCAATAATTTTTTTTTCTGTGTGTGTGTGTGTGATTTTTACTACAACGGCTGAAGGTAATGCAGCATTATATTATTAATATTTATTTCATTATTATTTTGGAACGTTGGACGATAGCTAAAAAACGTTTTACTTATCAGGTCAATTGCATTTATTATTAAAGTATGTGTTCGTATAAAATTAGGCCCTGGTACATACAATTTCTTCTTATTATTTCTTTAATATCTTTCAGTTTACTTCAAATAATGGTTGCGATAATAAAAAAAAAAAAAAAAAAAAAAAAGAACTGGTAACGAAGTAAATTCATTTCATTTCATTTTTTTTTCCTTTGAAGGGTTTTACGGAAAATTTTAATTTAAAATTTCTCTGATGTTTAGAATAACTTTAAAATTTGCATTTTTCAGATCATTTATCAAGTTACATTTTTATAATATTTTGTATTTACAAGGCAAAGCTTTTACGTGAGTCAAAGAAAATTTTTTAATTTTTCGTGTATAATTTTCAAAAGAAATCGAAAAAAAAAGAAAATATTACCCAATATATCATCAATTGGCAACAAAGTGGTCACCAAAAGATTTTTTTTAATATTCCTTTATATGAACTATACAAAAGTTCCCCTTCTATCCCAAAAATGGTGTTTACTTTTAAAAGAAGGGTTGATTTTAACGATTTTTTTTTCTGTTAAAAAAATTCTTTCTTTTAATTTTGACTAAATGGAAACTTTTAATATGAAAAATTCTGTTGTCGTGGATTAAAGGCAACGAACTAATGTTCTAAATTTTGAAGATAAATATTTAACAAATTTCGAACATTTTATTTCTGACTGACTGGTGGTCCGCGGTAGCCCAGTCGATAGAGCACCGAGCTCGTAATTGGATGATTACGATTTCGGTACTCGAGCTGGCCAAAGATCGTCGTGTACGCTAATGATGACTGGTGCATACGTAAAAACTGTCGTGGCCGCAATGTGTTCCCATCAAAATATACCTCTGGGGATTACTGAAGCGGGGGAGCCATCCCCTTCGTGAAGGATCAAAATTGTGATGGCATGTCTCCGGATCACCGCTTGGGGTGAGTTCCAGACCATCGCCAATTGCCCGTTGCGCAGCACTAGTACGATGTAAAACCCAAACAACCAATCTGACTGGCAGGTTTGGTTTAACGTCGTACTAGTACTGCGCAATGGGTAATTGGCGACAGTTTGGGACGCACTCCTAAGGATGGTCCGAAGACATGTCATCATAATTTTTATCCTCCACGGAGGAGATGGTTCCCCGCTTCGATGAACCCTCAGACATTTTATTTCTGATCACCTCTGATTGTATTTACATTGTTTTAGCAATACAAAACATTTCAAGAATGATAGCCCATGTTAAGAAATATTGGATTGTTATTCCAATTTACATGAGTTGTTATGTTGTGCAGTGTAAAAAATGACGAAAAACGACATATTTATAAGTATTCCTGAATAATAAAAATGTGGCTTCTAATATAAAAAAAAAAGAAGTAGAACATACATTTTGTTATATTTGCTAATTGTTTTAAATCGATGTTAATCAAGAATACATTTTTTTTCTGAATTTTTAATTCAGTGTATTTCAT
The DNA here is from genome assembly GCA_963930645.1 of Salticus scenicus. Classification (NCBI taxonomy): domain Eukaryota; kingdom Metazoa; phylum Arthropoda; class Arachnida; order Araneae; family Salticidae; genus Salticus; species Salticus scenicus. The sequence continues at coordinate 92,670,576 of OZ005652.1, forward strand.
TGGAACATTTACATGCAAATGGTTAAATGTCATAATTAGGATGTGTTTTTGTGTATTCTAACTTTAAAGAATATTTTTTGATGGATGTTATAAGATGTTTAAAAATAAGTAATGTGTGTACTTCAAAATGTTTAAAAAAAATTAATATATATATATATATATATATATATATATGGTACCCAGACTGTAAGAAATTTTTGTAGAAGATTATAGCTTAATTTACTGTTAAAAGGGTTGTCTATTCAATGTATTGTATTTTTACTGAGTGCAGAAAAATAAATTTTCTGTAAATTTTTTATTCAAGTGCGCAGTAATTTTAAGTAAAAGCATTTTCTGCAATTATACACACGTGTGCGTATACTATTCGCAAATATAACATTATTATTATTATCATCACTTATTTATTTATTTACTAGCAAAGTCCCGGTTCGGGAACGAACCGAATTCCGAATGCGGAAAAAATTTCAAAATCAAACTCGAAATGTACATAATTCGGCCTGATGCTGCCTACGTTCCAATTGATCAAAATTTGTTAACGAAACCATTTTTTAATTCATGAAATCAATGAAGGTCAAAGAAGGCTTCTCTCGTTTTGCTGGTCACTATATTTAAAGGAAACTCTTTTCTATATCGCTTTACAAACAAAAATAAAATTTAAAGAAATCATGAAATTGTTTTAAACCCGCTTTGGTTCCCCGCTGCCTTCGGCATCGACCCACTCATTCACAGACTCTCGGGTGTCTGTTCCTATTGCCTGTGACAATAGCTTACTAGTGGGCTTCCATTTGGGTGCTTATCAGATGAAAGTTTCGAAATGTTCAGTATCGAAAAAATTGAAGTAGCCATTATATATTTGAATCCCAGTTGCAAATGAACAATAATATAGGTGTGTACATAATATTTTCTTTCACGTTATTTTCTATATTTATTTGATTCATTCGATCAACCATAAAATGACAACAATTTCACACCAAATGTAATATTACAATGTGCTATGATCGGCTACGTCTATCGCATGAGACAATTAATTTTTGTGGTTATAATAGTAGTTGAGTTAGCTAATAGTAGTTGGTTTATAGAAAAATAAATAATGAAATAACGATTAAAATAAATAATAAAATAATGTACAGCCTTGATGTAGCTGCGTTTGGCGACTTTTGAATTTTTATCGTCAATTTAGGCAAAAATACATAATTTATGTTTTTTTTTTCTTTTCTTTTCTTTTCGTTTTCCTTTAATTTCCTTTCTTTTCTGTTATTCAACATTTTATAATTTATTTATATTTTTTATGCGCTACTTGCCATAAAGTGGCTTTAACGAAAGTGGAGTCCTTGGCGAAAAATGTCCGATCTATTTCAGCATCAAAATTTTAAAAATTACCCAGGATTATCAATAAGTAAAGCTATTTAATCCAATGCTGAATTAGCTTTCATGACAAGCGCGATTTATCTATTTAACATACTATTTAAACAAAACGGGGGGGGGGATCTAAAATTGAAGTATATATATATATATATATATATATATATATATATTACTTCATTTTCAAATTTACATTTTTTTTATGTGCAAGAGCAATTTTTTTTATTTTTATTTTTTTACGTATGAAAGCATATTTTATTTTATGGTGAAAAAAAAAAAGGGGGAAAAAAAAAAAAGAAAAAAAAAAGAAAAAAAAAAAGAAAAAAGTAGTTTTTTTTTTTTTTTTTTTTTTTTTTTTGCCAACAATTAAAAATTTAAATGTCCATTTTTAAAGCTTCTGCCAGGCTATTATTTTCACATTTTAATTAATTTAAAAAAATCTAATCAAAATTTCGTTACAAATAAGATATCAAATGAAAGGGGCATTTTTTCTGAATACGTAGGTTATTTTAACTTATCGATCGAACAATTGGATTTTTTTTAAATTAACTAAAGTATGAAAAGCTCGTGGCAACAACACACAGATAAACAGAAGAAAATCTGTCTTAGCCAATCAACTTGCATCCAGCAACGGACAAACAGGAAGAAAACTCTCTTAGTCATTTATATAGAGAGAGATTTATTTATTTTACGTATAAGACGAGCAAACAATCTTGCTTTCCCCGGAATTCAAACTTGCAGTCTTCTGTTCTAGGAATCAACAACCTGTTATCTGGCCAATTAGGCTCACAAGACTTGCCTATTCTTTTCGTTACGTAAACAGATAATTTCAAGATCAACGGTAATAGGTTAATTAATCATGTGATACACACCGAAGGTTTCTGAGATATATTCTTTAACGAACTATAGCACAATGTGAAGTAACCCGTTTTCAAACGTTTTTACAGAACTAACTGTAAAAATGTACTGTAAATTTTGCTGCATTCATGAGAAAGTGCTGTATTCATACAGAAAGTTTAACATACACTGTTGTTTATAAAAAATGCAGCACCATGAAGAAATCATCAGAATTAAATGAAATTCGCAGCAAATGTCAATTATAGGATGTTATGCAAAATAGTGAAGTTCCAGAGCCACCGCGCATGCGTGGCGTGCGTAGCGCCCTGTGAACTGATGCTGAAAGCATATAAATAGAGGGCTGTAGGGGGACGTTGAAAATTGTTAATGATTATTTAATAGTGGCGAACGTTTAGTGAGACCTAAGTATGCCTCCGCGACGGAAGAAGGAGAAATTCCAACAACTTACGGAGTTTGAACGGGGAAGGATTATCGGCCTTCGAGAAAGAGGATTTTCCTATCGCGCAATAGGAGTTCGTGTGCAGCGGAACAGTTCCACAGTGATACGAGTTTGGAAGCAGTGGACCGACGAGCACCGAACAACTTGAAAAACTGGCAGAGGACGACGGAAGGTGACGTCAGCGCTCGACGATCGACACCTGCTCCGCATGGCGATGAATGATCGTACAGCTTACTCCAGGCAGTTAGCAGCACGTTGGTCTACTGCTACAGATGTACTCATGTCGGCTTCGTCAATTCGTCGACGTCTGCTGCACCATGGACTGCGTGCGAGGGCACCTTTATACAAGATCCCCCCTCACGGTAAACCATCGACGGCTGCGTCTGCAATGGGCTCATGAACACAGAGCCTGGCAAGTCCATTGGCAACAAGTTGTCTTTTCAGATGAATCACGCTTCAATTTGTGGGACCATGATGGCCTCGTTCGTGTTAGACGCTATGGCGGTCAACGCTGCCTTCTAGAGTGCGTTATCGAACGACATAGTGGCCGAACACCCGGAGTTATGGTCTGGGGTGCGATTTCGTATCATGGGCGATTCAATTTGCTACGAATTGAGGGTGATCTATATAGCAACAGGTACGTCCGTGAAGTGCTACAGCCCGAAGTCATTCCCTTCCTTCAAGGCATCCCTGGAGCTAACTTTCAGCAGGATAATGCACGACCACAAGTTGTCTGTATTGTCCGGGCCTTCTTTGATACAGTATGTGTTCAACCATTGCTCCGACCAGCGCGTTCGCCTGATCTCGCACCAATGAAAACGACTTATTAATCGTTGAAAAGCGAGTGGCCCGCTACCACTCACCAGTAACTGTCTATGAACTGTGGCATCCTGTTGAAGCTTCATGAAGGGCTGTATCCGAATATGCCATCCAATCGCTGTTCGATTCAATGCCTAGTCAGATAAGTGTAGTTATTGCTCCCAGAGGTCGCTGCTTTATGCCCTGTTTTCTCAGGTTATATTACTCAAAGCTTCCTGAAAATTTAATAAATTGTTCTTCCTACTATAGTGCATGTGCTCAATGAATATCATTCTTATATTCGCATCCCTTCTTGGTGTTGCAATTTTAATGAACAGCAGTATACAATGAAATTTTGCGTATTATAGGTAATTTCTTTAATGAGTATACTGATAAGTTTCTTCAATAATTCTTATGTAGCTAAAAAAGGCACATGATAAAAAATCGAATTTTTTTGTTTAATATTGGCAAGCTCAGTAAATATAAAAAAAAAAAAAGAAGCTGATTTAACATACATTTTATTGTTATTTTACCGCAAAAAGTATCTGTGACAGAAATCATGGCAGATTTAGAAATATGTTTATGTTTTTTTTTTAGTGTGTTTACTAAATTTGTTTAACGCTTCATTATGTAATTCTACTGTTAAAATAAATAATTCGGAAACATATTACAGTTATGTTTCATAACTAATTAGCTAAGAAAAATATTTCATAAATACAGATAGAACTGGTTAGCACATCTTTGTTAACATTTTCCTAATCATATCTTTCAATTTCAAATTAAATATGTTCTTTTAACTTGAATTAATATAGCAATACTAGTTATAACTTCAACGTTGCACCATTTGACATACTTAATGAATATTTCCTTTTCGCAAACAAGCAATATGACAAAGAATGTTGTAATTAATTTACAATTTTATAAATTTGTTTCAAACAATGCATTTTCTTTTTCTGTATATCGGTAAATATTTGATAATTGAAAGGACGCTATATGAAACTTTTTCAAAGATTATTAATGAAAGAATCTGGTGTTTCGCTCACACGACTTTCTCTTACTATGAAATTTAATGCTATAAAGGTTGGAGATTAGGAAACATATGAGTATTGTTATGTAAACCTATGTAAAACAATTCAAATTAGGCTTCAGAAAAGTTTTATATGATAATGAGTTCTATGTGAGGTGGGCTACCACTCCTTTCAACACCCTGTTTCATTTCTGCGCCTATATTTATATATAATTTAAATAAGTTATTAAAAACAGAAGTTCACTTAAAATTATTCAGACAACATTCCTTGAAACTTATCAGTCTTGATCAAATTTTCCAGCAACAAACTTATAATTAATTTGAAAATAAGACTTTTGGATCTCCTGAAATTATTCATATTTAAGTTGGTCTAAGAGACACAGACAACGACCAAAGTTTAAAAAACTTGATTTTTGTAATCATGAAGACTAAAAACGTGTAAATACACAAAAACCAAGCGAGGAATATTTAGCTAAAAAACATACATTATTTATCATATGCCTATGAGGAATCCATTACCATTCCTGAGCAGCTTTACTAGACATGTTAAAATAGTATAATAAATCACTTCCACTAACTATAAAAAACAATGTTATCGCCTAAATATTGGCAGCTCTGTATATCTTTTGAAGATTATGTACAGACCACAGGTTGCACCTCAATATAATACTACTGCAAAATCTGAAATACACTTCTATCAATTTTCAGCTATTGTCGCTCTATAATCTACTTCTTTCGTGCAATAAATGAATAGTGTATGATTTTCCTACCATATTCTACATGAGGCACGTTTTTACGCATATAAATAATATATATTCATTTCATTTGGTTTAGTGCAGTGTATAGATGTTAAACTATACTTACCTGCAATTACCCCCATAAATGTAATGTATTTGCTTACCCTTGATTTTCCCTGTGCACGAACCATTTGCTTCATCTCAACGAAAATCTTAGTGTAGCATCCCTATATGATAACACGTTTAGAATACCAAGTGTGGACTTTCTGCTGCTATTTGTTCTTGAGATATGCTAATAATAGACAGACACACACACACACGCACACACCAACCGCTAAAAACATGATTTTCGGATTCGGGGAACGTGTAAATATAACAAAAAGTCACTTTCGAAAATTTGAGCCAAAAACAATACTTTCTCTACCTTTTGGGTAAGAGAAAGTAAAAAGCAAGTTTTAACTTATTGCAATACATACAAATATTTATTTTCCGATTAAAGTTACAATTCCTTACTATTTTGGTTATAAATAATAGTTCATATCAGGCCAATTTCTGACAATTTCAAAATAAGTAAAATTGTCAGTTAGCCACATAATAAATAATGAGATTTAGGATAATTCTTTTAGTTAAACAATAAACAAATTACAATTAAAATATTTTCTTCTATCTATAATTAGTAAGGTATTCTTGGATTACAATGATTGTTTCGGTGATATTACAATGCAAATCTTATTTATGAGATTATATTTAAAGAACTAAAAATTGATTTATTTCATATATAAATACACATACTCATAATCGAAATGAAAAATTTCTAGAAATATTTGCACAGTTTTAAATAAATAATCTTTTTTAATTCACAGTGACACAAAATATTTCAGAATAATATTTACATATATTTTATTGTTCGATTCTTGTACCGCTGTTAGATACATTATGTATGCAGATTAAATTTTCCAGAGTCATAAATTTTCCTTTCAACTAATTTATTTCCTGTGTCTTTTCCATTGCGAAATGCACTCAGAATAAATTTTGCATTAACTTTACTGTTATTTTAGCTATAGAAAATTAAAAATAATATAGAAACATTTATTTAATTAAGAATTTTTTAATCATGCGAAATAATTAATAAACTCCCTTTGTATGATACAGTTTTGACTTAATCAAATTAATTATTGGTAGTAAAATAATTTAAATGTTATTTTTTTAATGGTTCACTAACATTATCATAATACTTAAAATATGTTTTGTACATATGTGATACGTTTCTGAGCAATAGTTTTTTTTTTTTTTTTTTTTTTTTTTTTTTTTTTTTCCACGTGACATATAATGCTGAAGATATGACAACTGTTCACAGCTTATCAATTTATATAGAGTAATTTAAACATTTTAATCAAATGTGTAAAGGAAACGTGACACAGGAAAAAAAAATCAAACATGCAGAATGCCTTGAAAGAAATGTTGCAAATTAATTTACAATAAAACTTTCGATCACTTAATACTTAACAATAAAATCGTTCGTTCTGTTAATCACATTATAATTACTATTATTTTCATTAATTCATTATTATAATATTTACATTTTCTTGATATCACTTCATTGTAAACAGTCTTTTATTCATTTTTTAGTTCCCCATCATACTATAGGTGTGAGGAACTTAGGTAATATTGAAATTTTCAACCTCGTTTTTTTTTTTTTTTTTTTGAGGAATTCGAAAATATCAAAATGGCTATTGTGTCCGTCTGTCGGATGTATGTTATTTTGTTAATGTTTTACTGTAATAGTGTGTTTGTATGTTACTAGCAAATCCCCTGTTCGGGAACGAACCTAATTCCGAATGCGGGAAAAATTTCAAAATCAAACTTGAAATGTACAAAACTCGGCCTGCGTGCCAATAGATCAAAGTTTGCTAACGAAACCATTTTTTAATTCATGAAATCAATGAAGGTAGTGAATCAACGAAGGCTTTTCTCGCTTCGCTGGTAACTATATTTAAAGGAAACTCTTTTCTATATCACTTTACAAACAAAAATAAAATTTAAAGAAATCATGAAATTGCTTTAAAGATAGCTTTGGTTTCCGTTGGTTTATGTTATTATTGTTATTTTCTTCTTTCTTTTCTTTTCGTTTTCATTTCCTTTCCATATTTACTGGATTTGATTCTTTGTTTTTCAATATCACGTGATTGAGCAGACGACTATTTTATTTATTTAATTCATTTAGATTTCCATGAATTTTTGGAACTCTCGTGCAAGTTTATCTAAATTGTTTTTTTACTCCATTTTCAATTTTCATTTTTTCATGTGCATGCGTAAAATGTTTTATAATTTTTATTTTTCGCGTGAATCTATCCGCGTTTGTAATGATCGATAGATGGCGCTCTCTGAACACTGCAGTTGTTAGTAAATATAACAGCCACGTGTAATTATTATTCTTTCTCCGCCATTTCATCATGGAAAGTAGATTGCATAATATGAGGATATGCAGTGGTGTGATAATTTCACCTTAGCCCACCAGAGGGCGAGCATTTCATTACAATCGCGGATATTTCATTTTATGTTTGATTAAAAAAAAAAAAAAAAAGTATTTTTTTATTTAGCAACAATTAAAATTGTAAATGTCCACATTAAAACTTTTACCAGGTATTTTCACATTTTAATTAATTTTAAAACATCTTATCAAAATTTCGTTTTAAATAAGGTACCCAATGAAAGGGGAATTTTTTCTGAATCCGTCGGTTTAATTAACTTATCGATCGGACAATTAGATTTTTTTTAATTAACTAAAGTATGAAAAGCTGGTGACGATTTTTTAAAATAACTAAAACATGAAAAGCTTGTGGCAACAACACACAGACAAACAGAAGAAAATCTCTCTTAGCCAATCAACATGCGTCCAGCCACGGACTAACAATAAAAAACTATCTTAGTCATTTATATAGAGAGAGATAAGTTTGTGTACACGATATCTTACAAACAAATAATCCCAGAGAGGTCAGACCAGTTTTAAAATATTATTTATGATACTGGCAAAAACCTTATTCATTTGCAACATTCTAATTCCAAAACTTCGGAAGTTATTCGAAATTTACGATTTTCTTAAAATGGTAGAATAGGGCAAAATTTCACTTAAACGCACATGAAAAGAAATTTTTTTATCGTAAATATGTAAGAACAGCTTTTGAATATCATTTTTGCAGCCGTTGATAAACATCATTAACTATAAACATGCTACTTTGAAAATTTCACAAGTTATCGGAAAACAAATTTCTTAACATACGGAAAAATTTCGCATAGACGTCGGTTTCGCGGGATATTTTCATCGTAAAGATGCAGACAACTTTTAAACTATCATATAACATGCTGGCATAAACATCTTTGACTATGAATTTTCTAATTTAAAAAATTTCGCAAAATATTGGAAATTTACGATTTACTTATAGCGCAAAATTTCGCATAAACGTCCATTTTGAGGGCTATTTGCCTAAAAATATGTCAGACAGTTTTTTAAATGACATTTATGATACTTGTTTAAACATCATTGTCTACAAATATTCTAATTTGAAAATTTCGTAAGTTACTAGAAATTTAAGATTTTATGAACTTAACAAAATTAGGCGATATTCCATATAAATTTGCATTTTGGGTATTATTGCATTGGAAATAGTATGGAATAGCGTGAAAACTAAATTACGAATCTGACCCCACTAAATACATCAATAGGTTAGAATAAGGTAAATATATCGAATTGTACGATGGGTAGCCTGTTAGGTGGGGATTTCATTCGATCACTGAGTTCAATGAATGGTCAAATTCATTTCTCTTAGCATGAATATAATATGTCCCGTACTAGAAATTTATGAAAATATACATATGATGGAGAACTGAGCAGAGTCCACCTATGCCAACTAGTTCAATAATAGAGCCTAAAAACTTAATTCTATTTCGGATGTTTAAGCCATATGATATTTCAAAAATTTCTGAACTATGTTTTGCCTTATAATGTTACAAGGAACTAAATAACTCTAAAAAAATTAATTAATGTAACAAAATTAGTAGCACTGTGCTGAAAAAAAAAAAAAAAAAATCTTGCTGATTCTTGTGTAATATGACCTCCTGAATCCAAATATGACCCCCATTTTGTGTAATCAATCACCCACCGTTTTCTTGGGACGCCACACCCTCCCCTAATTTTTGTCACTGTTCGGTAATTTTATGGCCATGAATTTGATTTGGAGAATGGAAAAGAATTATTTTAACACTTAAAAACAAAAAAAATATATAATAAATAATAATTCATTATTGAATTATAATAAATGCAATATATGATTTCAGTTGTAAATCCCCCCCCCGCACCTAAATTTTCCCCTTGCTAGTTGTGAAATATTACTATACCACTCTGGTGAGGAACGCTTTACCAGTGACACCTACGAACAAATTACTGGATATTTAATTTTCTTTACTGTTAATTTTTATCTTTTGCCGCGTTATGAATACGATCACATCATTGTGGGAATTTATTCTGAAGTCATTTTTGAAAAATGATGTATTTTAACAGGATTCATTTTTGCAAATAATAATAAGTAAGAGTTATTAAACCTACTGCTTTTTTTTTTTTTTTTTTTTTTTTTGAGAGAGAGAGAGAGAGTCATAATTTTCAAAAAGTTTAATTTATTATAAAATTTAAAAATAGGATATATACATATATATATATATATATTAATAAATTACCAAACTTTTTCGATTTCGTAATGAATGCATGATAGCATGCGTTTTATATTATGAATAAAAATATTCTTTTTCATCGATTAAAATGACTTTTCCTCAATGTTATTAGAATGTGAAAAAAAAAAAAAAATCATTGCACCAGTTTTTGAAACATCAATTTTCCTACATTGAAAATGGGATATAAATGAAAAAAAAAATGAATTTCTAAATAACAGATTTTCTAAATATATGAACCCATTTTTGTATACAGTAGTGAAAAAATCTATAAGAACAAATCGTATTTACAAAATGAACTTTATATGCTTATTTGAAATAATTAAAATTTCGCCACAAAATAGTATTTTTTTTTTTTTTTTTTTTTTTTTTTTTTTAAGGAATAGGTAAATTAAAAATCTAACAACAACAAATTTAAGGCTTTAAAAAAAAGCTGAAATAAAACGCGACCAAGCTTTGTGACCTCAAACCTACATCAAAAGTATACAATCATAAAATCCATTTTTTTTTCTATTATGTTAACGAGTCTTACATAGATCTACTCAGTCCTGTAGTGATTTGGGACTATTTTTCCAAAACAAACGAATTGAATCAAGTAGGTACTCCCAGCATTGTGCACTATTTTTGTATATTTCTTGAGCCCAGTTGCTCCAGAGAATTTCCCATGAGGTTAGAACAAAATTCTTATAATATCGCTAAAGTAATTTTACAGAAATTGCTTTAAGCCTGACTTATCAGTACTTAAAAAGTGTAAGGATGCATTGTTTTCTTGAAATAGGTATTTTCTAAAAATTTGTGCTCTTGGTAATAAACATGTGAGCATAAAACCGCTGGATACAATGAAACAAACACCCCGGAAGTTCGTAGCAAACATGTCGAAAACATTCCGGTCCCTCCAAGTTGAACTTTTCTCGTATGAAGAAAATAATAAAAAATATATATATTTCTTATTCTTAAAGTAACTAGTGGAAGTATTAACTTCCTAAATATAATTATTAACTTTCTAAATGTAATTAGTGGAAGAGTTTATAATAAATGCAGGGAATTCAAATGTGTTTAAATTTATATGAGGCTGCTATTTAAAAACTGTAATCAATATTCATAGGTTTCGAGAAATTGTGTTGTTAAAATTTGTCTGAAGAGTTTGGAATAATTTTTTATAATTAAGAGCATCATACAAATTTATATAAATATAGATACAAAATTCAAAGGGTGTTTTCTGTTAAATGTAATTAGTGGAAGTGTTTACTTCAATTAAAAGTGGAAGCGTTTATAATAAATAAAGGAAATTCAAATATTGTGTTTTGAAGTTCAAAATTCAAATATTGTGTTTTCTCATATGAAGAAAATAATAAAAAAAATATATTTCTTATTCTTAACGTAATTAGTGGAAGTATTAACTTCCTAAATGTAATTATTAACTTTCTAAATGTAATTAGTGGAAGAGTTTTTAATAAATGCAGGGAATTCAAATGTGTTTAAGTTTATATGAGGCTGCTACTTAAAAACTTTGATCAATATTCATAAGTTGCCAGAAATGGTGTTGATAAAATTTGCCTGAACTATTTGGAATATTTTTTTTATAATTAAGAGCATCTTACAATTTTATATAAATATACGTACAATATTTAACAGAATTATTTTTCAAATAAAATTGTTCTCAAACCTAGTGTTAATTCTTTTTAATATAGGTTTATATGCAGTATATGTTATCTTATCTCTTAGTTTAATATCTATCTTTATAGTATTGAAATACAGGATAAGAAGATGTGGTGTGAGTGCTACTCCAGATTACTGATTTATTCACTTTTGATGTGCAATTCTATTTACGTAACGTTCATCATTAAATTCCTTTTATCAAATTATATTTTTCATCTACTTACACATAACCTTACTCTGTTTCTCTGTTTACACACTTCCTTTCATAATTAAGTTTACGTTTCTCTCTTATATGATTTTGCAGTTTCAAATTAAACTATTGAAATTACATTTTATATAAATTTTCTCTGTATTAAATTAGCAGTATCAGTTTAATGCAGAAATTGAAATTCAAGTATTAAAAGTCAAAGATGAGCTTTTTGAATATATTACGACGGTTCTTTTAATCATTAGCACATTTTCAAAAATATAATCTCAATAGAATTTTCAAAAACTGAAAAATATAAAATATTTAAAGTCTTTGCTTTTCACGAGAAAAAATGTATATATGTAAAGTTTTTACTGAGATGAAAATATTTTTTTAAGTGTGTAAGGAATTTGAAAAGGATGTTTTAAAAACATTTTTAACCTCAAATATGAATAAAAGAAATATTGAGTTTGTTTTATTTATTACTATTACGCTGCGATAACTTTTAAAATTCTTATTTCTTCGAGTATTTACTTAATGTACGGTGTAAAGTCACTTGAGATGGAATTTAAAGCATTTGAAAGGTTGGAGTGAAGTACTTTGCATTTGATTTACATGAAGTATACTTTTATAGTGCAATATTTATCATATATAAGTCATTTATTTCTTATATATTTTACCTTTAATATGCATTACGGAATATTAAATTTTAACTTTGAATTTTCAATGCATAATCAAATATTAAATATAAATTTTAGATAAAATCTTTAAATTCATAGGTAAAATAAATTTTTTGTTACAGTAAAAAAACAGGAATATATCAGTAATTTAGAATTTTTGTAAAATCTTAACAGAAATAAATAAAATATTTATAGAAACTAATATATCTTAGAAGAACAAAAGAACTAAATAAATATCCCTATATGAGATATAATTTCCAATAAAATAATAATTTCACTAATTTAGAAAACATTTGAATGGATAGATATAGTTTATACAATTAACTTAAACATTTGAAATCAATTTAATATTATTATTATTTTTTAAGTTCTTGTGTATTTTAATATGGAATATGATTTCATCAAATTCACTAATATATTTTCATACATTTACTGTACATTATGAGAGACTATATTATTTCAATGTTTACTTTATACATACTATTTTAACAAATCCAAGTTCAAATTATTTGCTATTTAAGTGTATTGCTTGATTTTATTATAAGAACTTATTTGTTTTATTATGCTTTCTCATACAATACCGAATGAACAGATAAATTTTAGCAAAGCGTTAATTATATCACAATGACAAAATCTACAAGCTTTTAATATTTTTCTAAGTAAAAATGCTTAAAAAGTGCTGTTCATAAAATCAAACAACATATTTTTTATTTAAAATTCCACTCTACTTAGTTTTATTATATCTTCATTTTTCATTTTAGTGTAATAAAAAAATGTCTTTAAATATATATTGTCCAACATTAACATGCACTTATCATCACTAGAGTATAGCAATGTCAAACAACGCGGGTATTGCATAAAATTACATGGCTTATACAAGAAGTGTCACACAAAGTATATCTTCGGCGGATAGAAAGGTGTTTTCTGAAATAAACAAATAGTAATACAGACATCCAAAAAACTTTAATCTATGAAAGACTTAAAGTAGAAATTTTGCACGGTTAAAATAATTTCGGTTATTTTGCAAAAGCTGGCATTGTATAGATTAAAGCAGATTAGCTAGATAAAGAATTTAGACCTGGGGTTTCCCTACCTAGAGGGTCTTTCCAATGAATTCTTGCTCGTATTAGCTGGAATTTTTGAGAAAACCAAGGAAAACTAGGAATAGCTAGTCCAAAGAGCATCAGCTAAGTTCGAGCCCGCTGCCACCCGCCGACTGAACTTGAGAGTAAATCCTATAGGTCACTAAAGTAATTAAATATACATGAATATAAAAATTAACATAAAACTGTGTAATTATTTTTAAATAGGAATCGTGTAATTTCACGCAAAATTTATAAATGGTTGTTAGGAAAACATCAGCAGCAAGCAATATACGATTCATTATTATTGTTCATTTCGAATTTTTCCTTTAAGTGGATGTTCAAGACAGAGATCCTTTTGGGGAGTTTTTATAAATACTAATGAACGAGAAAATATTAATGAACAGAAACTTTGTATGGAACCATTATAAGTTGTAAACGCAAGCTACAATTGTTTCAAATATCTATATTTTTCGCCAAAAAAAACAGTTTTCGCTCTTTTTAAAAAGAATTAAAATTTTTGAATCATAACTTTGTATAAAAACTAAAATGAAAAATCTAGGGGAAAAAAACTATAATGCTCCTACAATTTTTAGAAGAGATCGTTTTTCTGTTGATAACACGTGTTTATTTTAAAATAAGAAAATATTAATTTTAAAAAATGACGAGATTTTTTTTTTTCTTTTTAGTAGTAATTCAACCTTTGCAAATGGAATCTTATAAAATCTTTTGAAAAAGCAGGCCAGCTGCTTCCCGTTCTCTGTCTAAAGATTAAAGTATAACAGAAGTTTAGATATATCACAGTACTTTATGACAAAGAATTAGCTAATTTTGTGTGATTTTGCAATATTATTTCCTTTATATTTAGTGAAGACGCTTTTTAGGATATATTTTTGTTTATATTGATAAAAATAACTTTTAAACAGAAATATGAAACGTAACTTTTGAAACAAATTACCCAATATTGATTGCAAATGCACAGAATTAAAATAGGCAATGTATATCGTAGACCTTTAAACGAGCAAAATACTATCTTCGATATAATACTTTTTTTTTTTCCTTCAATTCTTCAACCGTTGGCTTTTTCCATTGGAAGGAATTAGTTATTGATGTCCCTAAAAACGGATAATAAAACTTAGGAAATTTCAAGTAAAGCTTGTCTAGAATAAAAAATAGCCCTTGAAAAAGTATTGGATAATCTTTCTTTTCAAGTGGTTTTTAAATTTAATCGAATAAAACATCTTTAAAACTCTTTTCAGATCATAATGAAAGTTAATAAAAGGTTCTTCATTCTTAAAAATTGCTTTTTTTTTCAATTCTTATAAAATTTTTAAAACAAAGAAATGTCCAAACAATCTGAGCTTAAAATTTTTCAATTACTTTTTATCACTGCATCGTTTATTATAACGTATTATTATTCTGTCGTATCAGTGAATAGACTATTATTATATTATTATTTAAAAGATTATCGTATTAAGACTTTTTATTTTATAAACTCTTAATGCTTCTTGAAAAATTTTACAAATGGACTCTAACTAAAACGAATCCACTCAACTAAAATACAAGGTTAAGGTAAGATAAAACGTCAGAAATAGTTTCCTTATCTTTATTTTCATGATTTTAAGGACGAAAGAATTTTTCACAAAAATAAAATGCCATTTAAAAATATTTTTCAAGGGCATTTCTTTTACTCTCTCATATTACTTTATCAAACTTTTTAACTTTTAATTTGAAATTTATTGAGAGAGTTGCATTTATCATTCCTACAGTTTTGTGAGTAATTCCGATAAAGAATTAATTAAAAATTAAGAAAACATTCTTTCTTTTGATTTTAGTCTAACAAGATGTACCAAAAATTTTAAACACTTTGTGTGAAACAGCCATACGAATTCCATTACCCACTATCACACTTGTTATATGCACTTTTGGAAAATAATATGATCGCAAAACATAAAATTAACCTAACAAAGTAAATACCTGAAACATTTCCTGTAAGAGAAAGCTGATACACGTGTAAATACATGTAAAATAGTGTTTACAGTAAAAAATATATATATTCGGTAGAGTCATTTTTCGAAACACTAATTTCCAAAATCTAAAACTGACCTACCTAGTCTGGATTACTGTTTATTTTGCTATAATGACCATGTAATATATGAAAAAAACTATCTAAAATGGGCCTATGCAACAATTTTCAAGAAAATCGTTAGAGCCGGAGTTTTAGTTTCGGAGATATGATAGTCAGAAGATTTCACACACACATACACACATACGGGCCAATTAATTAACAAAAACTCCTTTCTTGGGTTCAGGAGACCTTAAAAACATGTAAATCAGGTGAAAACTCGATATTGAATATTTGGACCGAATACAGTACTTCCATTACCTACGGTAGTCTGGTGATGGAAAAAAAAAAATAAGAGATCATAAAAATTTATCGTCCTAGTGTCCTATGTAAGTTTCCAAATTTTAATGCAACTCTATCATACATTTAGAAAACGAAAAATAAATTATCGTAAATAAATTATCGTTACAGCATGAGAAAAATTTCGCTTAATACTGCATTTAGAAGAAAAATCTCTTTTTAATTTTTAATGTTTATTTCAAAGTATAGACGCTTCGTTAGTATTTGGATCTGCTAGTTAAATTAAAATTAAATAATAATAATAATAATAATAATAACATTGTGTATTTTACTTTAATAAAAAGAATCAGAATAAAAATTATCATTAATGGTTAATTTTTTCTTAGAAATATTATGTCTTTAAGATGTAATTACTATATTATGTTAATGGTTCTTGCCCGTGTTTTAGTTATGTATGGAGTACGAAATATTCAGCTCATTCATTTATCGTTATTATAATAATTTATGGGCAGAAGGTGTCAATACAATATAATGTAAAATATACAAGAAAAAGGAGTATAGGAAAAAAGAAAAAGAAAAGAAAATGTACAGTTACGGGTACGGAAAAAAAATCTAACATCCGTTTCAAGAAAAGGACAATTTTTAAGAAATGAAATCGAAAAGTAGGACGGATGGGGTTAGGGTACTTAAGCTATCGACAGGGCTTGCTAAATCTCGCGTAGCACTGCTTTTATTATTATTATTATTATTACCTTATTTTAGTGAACTCCGTATTACCGATTCCTGGTTTCAAAGCATAGGAACTTCTTTACATAGATATGTGAGCATTCACTATTAGATACATTTTATAGAGTTCCAACAGAAACAGCTAAAAACACTTAGGTAAATTTACTATAACCGGTAGCACATAAATTCCATTGAACAAACACAATCAATTGAATTTTAGGGGTTAAGTGTGTTTCGAAGTCTAAAAGAAATATATTTCTTTTTCTTTTTCTTTTCCTTTTTTTTTTTTTTTTTTTTTTTTTTTTTTTTTATACTACATTAAATTTTTCATTAAAATTTTTGAGCATATAAAAGAGCAATAGTTAAGCAATATTACATAAAATTTTCATTAAAACATTTAGAAAATTCAACCGGTGGGTTCCTGAAGTCCTTCAGAAATGTTATAGATACAATTTATTTAAAACTAATGCACCGATCTGATTAAATTTTTGCACATTTCTACAAAATAGAATGGAGGAGTAATTGAACAAAGGGAAAAAAAAATGATTTTTGAATATTTGGCAAAATTGTATGCAAAATCAGTACAATTTTTGGCATATTTTACCCTCAATTAAAAAAAAAAAAAAAAAAAGAAAGAAAGAAAGAAAGAAAATGAAAATCCTTCGTTCAAGCAAGATAATTCAAATGACAAATATGTGCAACCAATTGTACTTTATTTAAGAAGTATCAGCTTAATTAACATCAAGTAAAATATATTTAAATATTATTTACTTTTTTCGATATTTATAAAAGAAGAAAGTACTGAATTAAAGAAATATTACGACTTCCGTTATCACTGTATTTATGTGTTTAGAGATGACCTAAATACGATTTTACCATTTTTAGAAACTGTTTGTCTGTGTATGTGTCTGTGTGCGTGTGTTAGTGTGTGTGTATTATATATATATATATTGTGAGCGCTGTATCTCACGAATCAATAAGAATGATGAATTATTAAATCATGCGTAGGGGAAGGTGACGTAAAATGATCCTCTTATGTTAAAAACTTGTGTAAAAACAACAATTTAAATAAAATGTTAGCCTTTTGCTAGTGTGTTTTACACTATATTTTGCATTACAAACATACTTTAATAATATTTTAAACTTAAACTGAGAAATGAAAAAAATAGATTTTTGAAAAGGATCCAAAGGATATCACTTTACCCTCACCGAGGGCAAAATATTCTTGCAAAATCTACTTACAAAATGGTCCTTCAATTATCTGCAAAATAAAGGATGTAAAAGTAATTATGGCAATACATAACGAAATAAAATATATTTTACAATTAAATAGAATTCCTATTTTAGCTTATAAAATTTAAAAAGAAATATGAAAAGAAAAGAAAACAACAAAATGGAATATTTGAAAATTATTATCCAAAAATAATAGATTTTATAATAGACCCACATTAAAGTCAGAAATAAATTAAATAATGCCTATTTTTGCCATATCCGATCCAATTAATGCATTCATAACGATCCGCATAATGGATCCCCATTTATTGACATAAATGATCATTTTACCTGAGAACGTGTCCATCCATTTTAGGTCATACTACTGGATGACACCAAGAAACATAGCAGAAATAGCAAGTATAATATTGTTACGAAATTGTAAATAATTGTATTTATTTGTGTACAAACTCTTTCAAGGAGGCTTAGTAAGTCTATAAAATGTTAATTTTCTGCATTTATAACTGTTTTAGCGCTAAAACAGCCTAATTTTCCCTTAAAAACGCATTAAAAAGCTCCAATAAGGCAGGTAATGGATTTGGCGTCAAACTTGGCGAGTTTTTGCCCTTGGCAATTTTTTGGCGACTTTTGGTGAAAAAATCCTTGTTATCGATATACCAAAGATGGACGCTCTAACGTAATTGTTTGACCACTTTCTGGATTTTTCTCGAACAATCTGGGTTCGACAGAGAAGTATAAAAAGAGCGTTTTTTTCCGCCAAGGCAGTTCAGTTCTCAGTCAGCTTCCGCCAATTTTGCATTGATATTGAGCCTCATTGAAAGAGCCTTGTTTTATGTCTTATTGCTACCCAAGTCGAAATTCATGCTGGTATTTGTTTGCTAGGCAAGCACTACATGCTTCATCCTAGCTAGTAAAATAGCATAAAACTACCATAAATATTTGCTAGTTCCACCATAACTATCAGCAAATCATGGTGTGTTTTGGCACACTTTATATGCTTGTCCAGCATATATATTCCAGCTTGTGTAGCTTGAATATTTTGCTGGTCTAGCAGCCATCACGACCACTACTTGCTTGCACTTTTTGCTATTCTAGCAGAAATTCACAACCAACAGATGCTTTTTTTCTTTGCTTGACTAGCATTAAATGCTGCATCCCAGCAAGTAAAATAGCATAAAACTAGCATTAATATTTGCTGGTTTCACCAGAATTACCAGCTTGTGTAGCTTGAATATTTTGCTGGTCTAGCAGCCTTCACGACCACTACTTGCTTGCACTTTTTGCTATTCTAGCAGAAATTCACAACCAACAGATGCTTTTTTTTGCTAGACTAGCATTAAATGATGTATCCCAGCAAGTAAAATAGCATAAAACTAGCATTATTTGCTGGTTGCACCAGACTTACCAGCATGTCATGGTGTGTTTTGGCACAATTTGTATGCTTGTCCAGCATATATATTCCAGCTTGTGTAGCTTGAATATTTTGCTGGTCTAGCAGCCAATCACAACCACTACTTGCTTGCACTTTTTGCTATTCTAGCAGAAATTCACAACCAACAGATGCTTTTTTTTTTTTTTTGCTAGACTAGCATTAAATGCTGTATCCCAGCAAAAAAAAAAAAAAGCATAAAACTAGCATTAATATTTGCTGGTTGCACCTGAATTACCAGTTTGTCATGATGTGTTTTGGCCCATTTTTATTGCTTGCCAGCATACATAATCAAGCTTTTCATGCTGGTATTTGTTTGCTGGACTAGCATTAAATGCTATATCCCAGCAAGTAAAATAGCATAAAACTAGCATTAACATTTGCTGGTTCAATGAGAATTACCAGCATGTCATGGTGTGTATCGCCCCCCTTTTATTGCTTGTCCAGCATACATAATCCAACTTCTGTCGCTTGAATAAGTTGCTGGCCTAGCAGTAATTCACAACCAACATATGCTTTTTTATTGCTATTCTAGCATTACTTATCTACCATCAGTTGCTTTTAATTTTTGCTATTATAGCAGGACTTTCCTACCATCTGTTACTTTTAATTTTTGCTCTTATAACATTACTTTTCTACCAGCAGCTGCTTGTACTTTTATTTATACTAGCCAGATTTGGGGTAGTTACCTACGGCCTGGGTGAATACCACAAAACTAGGTATTTTTCAAAGTTAAATCAGTAGTAATCAATTTTTATCTAAATATATATATATATATATATATATATAATACTAAAAAGGGATGTAAGGAATGGTACTTATAATGCAATACAAATTATTAACTCTGTTTTATCATACAGATGGCCCCTGCAAAGCTTCTAATAGTGATTTCTTAGAATGTTATGCTGTAAATGAATTCTTATCTTGCAGGGTTCCCACTTAATTTCAAAAATAAAATTCCCTGACTTTTCCAGATCTATTTTTAGAGAATTCCAGTCACAAAATTTGGTTCGTGACATAAAAAATAGCTCACGGTATGAAACAGAACAAAGCTCGCAACATAAAAGACATCATAGTAATGTGACTTGCGATATAAAATGAATGCTCAAACAGCCTTTTCCAGGTTTGTATCATCCTTCTTCCAGGTTCTTGAGCAATATTTACAATTTTCCCTGATATTTCACTGACTTTTTTTCGTAATTTCAAATTCTCTGTTCTCCCTGACCCGTGGGAACCCTGATCTTGACTAGTGAACAATTAACATTCAATTTTTATGCGAATATTTCTATAAGTAAATTTTATGCTGCAAGGATGTTAAAATGGAAGATTAGTTATCTTACTTTTACCTTACCCACTCATTAACACGATATTCTGAAACTGATGGGAAATGGTGAGAAGCATTTTTAAAGCTGTTTTTAAATGGATAACATTGTGGTCAATAATGTAAAATTTTCAACAGAGTCACAGAACTAATTTTTTATGAAAATGTATGCCTTTTACTGACATTATCATTGAAGTTCCTAAAAAGGGAAATAAGTTTTTATTTTCTAAATACAATACTTCTCAAAACCCTAATTTGTAAACTTTCGCATCACAAAAAAGGGATGAAAATCATCAGCTAAATTGCCAACTTTGATGTACTTTTAAAATTTATATATATAATATATACATATATATACTGTAAAATTCCGATTATAATCCCCCTTTCCTTTATAAATAAAAATTATTAAAATCCGAAGGTGTGATATTATTGTAAACTTTTAAAAAGCTGAAATTTTAGGAAAAACTTCAGATAATAGCTGAAAGAAAGAAAGGTTTTGGGGAAAGGGAAACATCTAAAAATTACAGAGGAAGGTGTATTTGTGTGTGGGGTTACTATCGGAATTTTACGGCATATAAATATATAATGTATTTCTTTATTACTACAAAAATGAAAACACTTTAATTTTGTAGTATGTAAATAATATCTCAATTATTACGAGTTCACAAATTAAAATGGTACAAAGCTATACCAGAAGGTTATTTAGATTTAAAAAAAAAACTTCTAAAAACATCAAACATTAATCTATTTCCTACTGCTTAAAAATGATATCTACATTTTTTTTTCTTTTGTTCAATCATTGAAAACAGCCTTTATATCATGTAAAAAAATCTTGACTTTTTATTTGAGAGCAGCCTCAAGGATTCTTAGAATTACTTTTCGAAGAATTAACAAAAAATAAATAAATAAGTGTTGTACAATGGCATGGTAAAAGAATATTTTATATTAAGTTGGTTTTGAACATTTGGAGAAATTTTTTTTAATTTATATTACTTTCAAAGATAATTATAACCATTTTAAGTTTTAAAAAAAAATGTTTCTTTTCTTGAATGTTATATTAGAAATGTGTAGCAAACACTATTGCAATAAGTTTTAAGATATTTAAATTGGTATCAATCAACCCTAATAGTACTATTGCATCTTAATTTTTGTAATCATTATCATCTCTTTCTCATATTGAAAAAGAAAATTTTTATTAATTTAATTAAAATGACTTTATGAATAATATATTTGAAGATTTTTTTTTTTTTTTTTTTTTTAAAGTACTGTTATTTAAATCAAATTATTAACAAAAAATGTATGCTGTAACACTGCATTTTTTTTTTTTTTTTTTTTTTTTTTTCAGATTAATATACATTTTAAGCCTTTATAAAAATTTAAAAAAAAAAAAAAAAACTGTAAAAACTTTCAATTTTTTTTTAAATTTACCTTCAAACTCAATATATATACATAATATCATACTATACACTAATCATAGATACTTTATATGAATAGAGCTCACTGAAAAATAAATACCAAGGTAAGTACCGATGGGTATTTACCCAAGTATACATAAATCCTTAAAAAAAAAAAAAAAAAAATGGATATTTTACATTACCAATACCAGCAATGACCTTTCTACTGTCTGTTGCTTTTAATTTTTGCTATTACAGCATTATATTTCTATCAGTAGTCATTTTTTCTCTTTGCAGTATTTATATACAGAAAAGGACAAAGCAAATTATTTAAAAAAGTTTTATTACAATTTCTTTTTTTTATTTATTAAGAAAAGTCAAAAAACACTTTAAGCAAATTTATCGTGAGTGAGCTTAAGCTATTGCAACATTTTAGCAAATTACATCTATCTTGAATTTTTTCGGGTACATATTTGACTGCAATTTTTTTTTATTTCAGCCTCATTTCCAGACATGTTCTTCCCTCTTTTAAGCAGATATTCTCTCATTTGACCTGAAATGAAAATGACACAAGAAATGAATATACATATATGTGTGTGTGTGTAAATCTAGTATTAAAAAAATAAAATAAAAATTTTAAATAAGTCGTCCCCCCCCCCCCCCCAAAAAAAAAAAAAAAAAAAAAAAAATATTATTATTATTATTATTATTTGATTACCCACTGTATATAAAAAGAAAAAATGACTGAAAAAGTATATTTGAAATTTACAGTTTGTAAATTAAGTGCTATATCCAAAGCTTCAGTCATTAAACAACATTCTTTAAACAGTGTTGGCACACTTTAAAACAACCACCACCCCCTCCTCTTCCAAAAATAAATAATTCCAAAAAAGTCCTCTTAAAATGAGATTGGATGTTACAAAGTATAGGTTAGCACAAACTTTTATTGCTCCCTTTGAATCTACTATGCTTTAATAAAGTCTGAGACTGGTTACAATAACCAACTAAAAACATTAGCATCGGATATTGCCGAGTTTTCCCATTTGAATTGAAAACTAAAATTTCACTTTTCCTATGTATTTTCTTTGAATAAATGCACAATGGGAGATATCTTTCTGTCTTTTCCTCTATCATCATTCAGAAACACCTGCTCTTTCTACTTCAGAGCATGTGCATTTTGCTGGCTTGTGTAATGATTACTTTGACACTGGAATGAATTGAAATGTATTAGTATGCTGTCATTTGCTGTCAATGTTTGAAATGTATTAGTAAGCTGTCATTAGTCACAGTTTCTCTTCGATGCAAGTATTGAAAAAAAATTTTTTTTTTTTTTGTAGTGTTCAACGGCACGTGAAAAGAGAAAGTGTTTGATAACTGTGCTGCCCATAACACAAGCATTCAGATTAAAAACATTACATTATATCATTTTCCATCAAATGCCTATCAAAAATTCAACTTTGAGATAAGGGCCTAATAAACTGTATCAAAGGGAAACACAGGATCAAGATAATCCAGCAACTTTGTTTAAACCTTGTACTGAATCAGAGTTCCTACTGTTAAAAAGAGAAAAAGACAGCTGATCCTCAGGACAGTTTTCTTTGGGACACATTAAACCTGGAAAACAAAATGTGACTAATAATGTTACACTAACTAATTACATTACCAGTGACAGTAACCTAGAAATAGGAGATGAAGAAACCGATAAAAAAATGTTGCTGAAGTTCAAAACAGATCTGGGGGTCGTACAATGAAGTCGTAATGTTTTCAAAGTGACAATTTCTCTATATTGAATTTGCAAGATCTCATCAAAATGTTTACGACAATCATTTTTGGCGCTACAATGAACTGATCGGAAGCTGTGAGCGGAAGTCAAACTGTGAGTTTCAGCTTCAAATACTAACTGACCAATCACAGTGAGTAAATGGTCGAAAGTGAATATGTTAAAATATTGTCAGCTTTTTTTAGTATAAAAATAGTGATTTAAAAAGCAAAAACGATGCACATAATTTATACTTTTTTGAAAAGAACTTTCAAAACTATTAGTTTTTTGTGTAAACACCATATATTAGGTCGTTGCAAAAGTTCGTGCGAACGCGGATCATTTTATTGCCTCAATCGCTTTTATCGCCGTGGTATACATTTGTTACCCGAAAAATGGGCAAAGGTTGTAGAAAGTAATGGAAAGTATTTTGATTAAAAATTGTTATTTGATTTGATGTATTTTTATGAAATGAAGCAATAAAAAACCACACAAACTTTTGCAACGACCTAATACATTTGATCATTTGTTTTAAAGATGTTTGATTAGGAGGTTTACAAGTGACGATAGGTCTGTTGCTTTTCCCTTAAAACAATAAAACAAAAATTACCCTAAAATTAAAGACTAAAGAATGACTTTCTGAAAATAATCAATTTTGATGTCCTCAAAGCTATAAATTCTAAATTAAATCATGTCATGAATTCATCGTTCATCATAAAATATTTGTAAAAGATGCTAATTTAAGGACTGTATAATAAATGGGCGACTACCAACTGCACTCGCTTATTTTTCGCCCACTTTAAAAAAATACCAACTGCCCTCGGATATGCAAATGCTTCCTGCTACCTGAAACACACCCGTTGTGAATTTAGATCCTTCCACTGAAAGTAATGAAATAGATACCCATAACAAAAGATGTTATGGGAAAACATCCCAAGACTTGGGTTCTTCCTATTCAGAGCGAAGGGGTGGTAAAATATAAACTCGCAAGAGAGTAAGTGAAAGGGGGAGGGGGGTTAAGACTAACAAATGCAGTTGGATAACACCCTAATAAATAACTTAGCCAGTGGCTTGGTCCTACACCCAGTGACAGAAAATTTTGTAGATGACTGCAACAGGTTTTTAAAATTTCATAATCTGTCTGCGAAATTTGCACGTAGTCAGGGATGAAAATGGCTTACACTCAAAAAGCCTGAAAGATGATAGCAGCAATCTGGGGGTGGGGGGAGGGCTGTTGTTAAAACAGTGGTGATCTTGTGCAACAATGCACAATACAATTTTACTACAGAACAATATAGTATAAACAATTATAAAATAATAAGATTAACTCATTCACAATTAAATATTTTATAGCAATGTTTGACACAACACAATAAAAATAATTATCTATAACAATAAAAGGAAAGGTTTGTCTGTCTGTTCTTCTATACGTTCAGCCCCTATTGAACGCAGAAGTATAAAAATTGACATACGTATGCTCAGGAGCCTTCCAAAGGGGCTCCTGAAAACAGAATTTAAAAATTTTAATTAGTTTTGGAGATATTAATTAAAACGTCAACCCATGTCGATCGAAAAATGACCAAAAATCTACAGCTTATTGCTTAAAAAGAGGCATTCTATCAGCAGACGATTTTAACCGCTGTCTGGAACGGAAACAAAACATCTGGAAGTCATTAATGTCACATGATCTTGAACTGGGGTTAAAAATTGCAAATTTCAAAATGCTTCAAATTTTCTTTTTCGTACACAACACTTAATATACAACCTATGCAGCACAAAACCAACCTGCAGTTCAAATTTCATCAATTTTGGTTAATAAACAAAGCAGTTACATTGTAATTGCAAATTAAATTTTATTCTAACAAGTAATCTATCTTTCAATAGACGATAGGAATTCCCATAGCAACAAAATACATTTGAAGGTACTAAAAAAATACTTTTTCTTTTTACTTCCATTACCTGACTACCGTGGTATATATAGGTTTTAAGGACTTAAAAATATTTATTTTTCTTTTTACTTCCATTAACCGACTACCGCAGATAATGGAATTAGAGATTTCATGTGATTTACATGTTTTAGAATGTCCTGATTAGGTTTTCTTTTGTATCTCAGCTACTAATTAAAATAATTTCATAAGTAATACAACATTTGAAAGCTTTGTTGATTTGGAATTGAACAGTAGATTATAGAAATTTCTACCGCCATATGGCGCTGTAATATTTTAAAATTTCAAATTCTAATTAAATTATTTTTAATATATCATTCGAAAGATATTTTAAAGTACTTTTATATTATCGAAAGTGGGATTCGAGATTTAACCTGATTTATACGTTTTGAGGTGTCCTGAATAGGTTATCTTTTGTATCTCAGCTACTAATTAAAATAATTTCATAAGTAATATACACTGCTCAAAACAATTAAAGGATATTGTAAGTCTTATATAAAATAATGGTACAAGCGAAATTTTTTTGTAGAAAACGGAAAAAGAGGGTCACAAACACAAATTTTTCTAGTTTTCAAACTTCGGAGTATTCAAATGTTGAGTTTGACCTCAAAGATGACGTTTTAGCGGCAGCGAATGAAATTTGGCTTTACTCTAAATGAAAGATAAAGCGGCAAAGAAAGGTCAATATTCAGTAAGTGCGTTGTCTCGATGATTGCGATGTCTTAACGAAGTGATTTAACCGATTCAATAGCTTGGAGAGTTGTTGGTCGGTTAGAGGGGGTCCAAACACAAACCGAAGTAGTAGAAACCACTGAAGTTACGCAAAGTGAGATTTCCAGGATTTGAAACCAATTTTTGAAGACTGGAAATGTATGATGAAGATCAGTGAAAGGTCATAGAATGCAACAACGTCCAATGAACATCGATATTTAACGTTAACGGCTCGGAGATGCCGAAACATGAATGCCTCTTTTCTTCAACAATTACCTTCTTCTCTCGGCTACCGGCCCCACATTTTCGACCCAAACTATTCGAAATCGGCTCCATGCTGTAGGTCTGTATGCTTACCGACCAATAATGTGTGCTACATTAACAGTAAGAAATCGTCGCGCTCGCAGACAGAGCATGTAAAGTGGAGAGAAATGAATGGTGCAATATTTTTTTTTTTCTGGCAAGTCTCGTTTTTCTGTTCATCACGATAATAGGCATATTTTCATTTGTAAGGAAAGTCGCACTGAAAAAATCCTGCACTTGTGCACATAAGTATCAGATTTGGCAGTTGGAGGGGGGGGGGGACCATTCATGGGTGCACTGATCCTCACATCATTCAAAATGGAGCTTTGACCGGTCGTCGGTATAGAGATGAGATCATCAGACCTATTGCTATAGCGTGGAGCCGGTTTTGGACAGTTTGGGTCAAAAACGTGGAGCTAGTAGCCGAGAAAAGGTAATTGTTGAAGAAGAGAGGCATTCATGTTTTGGTATCTCCGAGCAGTTAACGTTAAATATCGATGTTGACTTTGTTGCTTTCTATGATCTTGCCCTGATCTTCAGCCTGCATTTCTAGTCTCCAAAAATCGGTTTCAAATCTTGGAAATCTCCCTTTGCGGAAATCCAGTGGTTTCGGTTACTTTGGTTTGTGTTTGAACCCCCTCTTACCGACCAACAGCTCTCCAAGCTATTGAATCGGTTAAATCCCTTCGTTAAGACATCTCAATCATCGAAATAATGCACTTACTGAATACTGACCTTTCTTTTCCGCTTTATCTTTCATTTAGAGTAAAGCCAAATTTCATTCGCTGCCACTAAAACGTCACTTTTGAGGTCAAACTCAAAATTTGCATACTCCGAAGTTTGAAAACGAGAAAAATTTGTATTTGTGACCCTCTTCTTCCGTTTACTGTAAAAAAAATTTTTGCTTATACCGTTATTTTATATAAGACTTACAATATCCTTTAATTGTTTTGAGAAGGGTATCATTTGAAAGCTTTGTTGATTTGGAATTGACCAGTAGATTACAGAAATTCCTACCGCCAAAGGGCGCTGTAATGTTTTAAAATTTCAATATTTCAAATTCTAATTATGATTAAATTATTTTTAATACATCATTCGAAATATATTTTAAAGTACTTTTATATTATCGAAAGTGGAATTCGAGATTTCACCTGATTTACATGTTTTGAGGTGTCCTGAATCGGTTATCTTTTGTATTTCAGCTACTAATTAAAATAATTTCATAAGTAATACATCATTTGAAAACTTTGTTGATTTGGAATCGAAAGTAGATTACAGAAATTTCTACCACCAGATGCTGCTGTAATACTTTAAAATTTCAATATTTCAATTCTAATTATGATTAAATTATTTTTAATACATCATTCAAAAGATATTTTAAAGTACTTTTATATTATCGAAAGTGGAATTCGAGATTTCACCCGATTTACACGTTTTGAGATGTCCTGATTAGGTTTTCTTTTGTATCTCAGCTACTAATTAAAATAATTTCGTAAGTAATACATCATAATGATTTTTTAAATTTTCTTTTTTTAAGAATAAAAGTTTGATTTCAGAATATGTGCATGCACCGCACATGAGTTTGGGACCCGGTACAAGTTTTTACCCAATGATAAAAGATTTTTTTTTTTTTTTTTTTTTTTTTTTTTTCTTAATAATAAAAGTTTGAGTTGGGAAGGAATATACGTGCACAGTGCATGTACAACCCTCACAGGTGCAATTTTGGATTATGTAATGGAATATTGTGATCCATTTGAAAGTTAATTATTGAATAGAATTTACATTTAATATTTCAAATAAAATTACATGTTTTATAGCTTTTTTCAAATTAAATTTTCTATTTTAAGAAAACACACTACACCGGTTGTAGAATCTTTTGCGATTAGAATTATTTCAACATTTTTCTATACTTAGTTAGATATTAAAATTTTTACAGTCATTTTCTTAATTCTACTACTGTCACATTTTAATAAAATAATTCACAAAATGTCTTTGAATGGAGAACTTTTTGTTTGAAATTTTAAAATCAAAGTTTTTTTTTTTTTTTTTTTTTTTTTTGATGGTTCAAAATCAGCATATGTTGCTTTTAGATTTACTATATAGATAAGAAAATGGGCTGCTATTGATTACCGTATTATCAGGGCGCGAAATTTCAGCTCGCCACTGGCGCGTGAAATTTTTACTGTGGCGAGTAAAAATTTGGTCTAGTTATAGACAGAATTCTTACACGATAATGTGACAGAACTCTTTTTATAGATTTATATATGGCAAAATCTTGCCATCTTATAACCTCATATTTAACCTCTCTTTCTCTTCTTGGAGTGCCGAGTTTGTGTGTGCGCTGCCCAGCCTGGAAAAGGAGAAATGCTTAGTGCATGCATAAAAGTTTTAATCTCTTAGGGCAGTTTCGTTTCTTCCATTGTGATTTCTTCAAGCAGGGCGAAAATACATGAGTCCACTGTTATAATTTGTAATCAATGATTTTATCGAAAAAGTAATTCCGAAATGGCTATTTCAAATGACAAAAATGAACAAGTTATACATATCGACATTTCATCTGATTACAAAAATAAAATGGACGAAAAAGACATTTCTGATGTAAAAAGGAAAATAAATAATGATTCTTTGCATTTATAGGTATTTTAATCTTTTTCAAATCTCAAATGTTAATGATTTTTGATTATAGATAATTATGAGACATTATGACACACTTTTAATATATATAATTTTAGGCATATTTGTAAAAGAATTTCAAATAGTTAAGGAAAATAAAAACCCAAAATGCGTAAAAAAAAAAAAAAAAAAAAAAAAAAAAAATGCTATTTTGTGGCGAGTAAAACTTTTTTCTCGGCGAGTGAAAGATGGGTTGAAATTTCGAGCCCTGGTATTATAACAAATACCCAGTTAAAGACAACTTTGTTCAGTTTTGAATGAAACAAAGATAGAGCAGTTTTTTTAATTATACATTTTTCACCTTATGTCCTGTATAAAATAAGAGTGCTTTCCAATGTTTTTTATTTTATTTTACTTTACTGCATTTAGCCTTACACAATTTCATTTATATTTTTTTAAGATAATTAATATAGAAATTTTTCTTTTACAATTTCTATATCTTTGTTGTTATTGTTGTATATTACATACATAACTTTTAATACAGCCAGCCAGTCAAACTTAAAACACATAACTGAAACCTTCTCTGAAGCAATATTACAAGTGAAATAAATTGAATTAAAAGTAAACATCATTTACATAAAAATAATTTATAAATTTCATTTAAAAAAAGGGACAACAGAATAAAAATTTTGAATTTTTTGAAAAGGAAAAAACTAAAAAAAAAACAATTGTTTTTTATGGGAAAAAAACCCAGTTGGTTTCAACCGTGCCAACCCTGATTCTTATTCACGAAGTAATGTGATATAATGGAAAAACTATATACAAATCATAAAAGCAGAATGTGTGTGTATATAAATATATATTCCAATATACAGTGAGTTTAGTTTTCACTTAAATTAATATACTATTGCTAAGGAATTAACTTCCTATTTTAAAGTAAAGAAGCCTCCCCCCCCCCTGCTTCTGGTACATTTAAATGGAAAGACAACTATTAAATTATAATATATTAAAGAAAAGGGGGGGGGGGAGAACGCTTAAGTAGAATTTAGTTTAGTACTTAAGTCCTGTTTTTGAATCAGAATTTCTAAGTATACATATATACACTGTCAACAAAAAGTCCTGATTGCTGCAGTTCGCTGCCAGAAATTTTCTGTAATCCAGAAAAATATGTTCTACCAACATAATTTTTTCGTTGATAAAATGTACTTTTCTGAATTGCAGAAAATTTCTGTAAGAAAATAGGACTTTTTTTGACAGCATATATATTTAATGAAGAATATAATTCAGCTATGCTTTGGAAAGTGTATTAAAATGATTTATTCTTAATAAATAAATAATTGCATGAACTACTTTAATTATGAATACGAAAAATGAATATATGGCATATAAAACATTTAGATTTATTGAATATAATTACAAAATTTGATAAATTCGTTGAACTGAAAGAATTTTTAGTATATAATAGTATACAACAAGCACAGAATGATCATACAAGTTTTGAACATGGATGTTCAAACCAGATGTTCTCTATGCTAACATGTATACAAATCATAGTCCTATCTCTCTTAATAAACAATGTTATTCAGCTTATATCCTAACCTAATGAAGCAATTAATAGATTAAGATGACTTATTTTTAATAAATAAGAAATTATACTTCTACTTTATTTTTGAAAATCATGAATATACAGCATAAATCATGTTTACAAAATATTTGGGTTACTGTATCTGATTACATGACTTAATAAAAAAACAAGTTTAAAATAAGATATTTTATTATGTCATATATAGCAATTAAATATGATTATGGGAAAAAAAAAAAAAAAAAATGAGTGAGGAAATTTAATGCAACTTAAATAGAACTTATTATTTCACATTAATTTTTAGGAGAAAAAGTTAATGTAATATTCATTCATTATACTTTTTTAGGAACAAAACTTGTTTGAACTAACAATAACAATTGTAATTAGAAAGTTTTCCTGACAATCGCATTATTAATCTCTTACATATGATACAGTAAAAGAGATATAGTACACTCTTAAAAATTTCCGTTCAACGTTGAACCAGCGAATGGGTCTAGCTAAGAGAAAATTCCAAACAATGGGACACTTGCTTTCTCGAAAAATGTGATCATGGTTCAACTTTCAACATAGTTCAAAGTTGAACCAACCCATGGGAATACCTTTAGTCCAGAACACCGCTTTGCGCATGCTCGCTCAGAAGCCTGCTCCGCTGCTCACGTGACTTATCACGAGACGACGTGTTCTTGTTGGTGCTTACGGTCAACTTTTGTGAAAGTTTCAGGTAGTTTCAGAAAGATATTTCAGGCAAAGAATTTCTAATAGATAAGAAGGGAAGGCTACGGAAACCGTAACTAGCGAAAGAGTGCTTATAGCTTTGCTGGAAATTGGTACGTTTTTCCCCGCTCCATCTGCGAAATCGCCAAGTATATTGTGGCAAACCTCAAAAGCGTCACGGCGCGCACCATTTTGAAATTGAATGAAGTTGTCAGTTGTCGTTAACCGTTGTCGTTATCCTCTATCCTGTTAAAAGTGATGTGTCAATTTTTTGTGAAATCATAATGGATTAAACACAGCCTGAAAATACTTTTAGTTTCATTGTAGTCCTGAAAGGTAAATGATACTTTACTTACCACTTGCAAGCAGGTACAATCCTTAAAAGCTCAAATTTTTAATATTCTTTGGCTTTGGGTTTTGTACCTGCTAGTATTTCCAAGTTGAATATTTACTTAAGGAAGCCTCAGTAATGAAGTGAGTGTTTTATTATTATTATTATTATTATTATTTTCTTCTTTAATTTTGTATTTGAATCTTTAATTTTTAGGTGTTGATCTAGGTTTAAAATTTTGGTACACTTTTTTAAATTAATAGATACTCTTGTAAATTTCTACTGATTTTGTAAAAAAAAAAAAAAAAAAAAAAAAAGGTATCGAGTAAAGCTTTAAACTTTAGCATTAGCTGTCAGCCGATTTCCTGTTTAATATAAAAATATATAATATTAAGCTACCAATGTTTTATTGAACTAAGTGTGTGCATATGCGATAATTTCATACAATATTGATAACAGGTTTTAGGCATCGAAAAATTTGAATTAATCATTTACTTAAACAAAATGTTTTTGAAATGCTTCTTTATGAATTTAAATTTTGTGAAGAGAGCAAGCAACCCAACACTCCCAATTTTAGTTTAGATTTTATTTATTATTGTTGTTGTTGTTATTAAAATTATAGCCATTTGATTTTCTTTTAATTGCAAATTTTAATTTCTGTTTACATTGATTAAATTTTCTCTCAGTAACTGCATTAACAATTTTATTGGAAATAATAATAATGATAATCAAGCACATTTAAGAGATGAAGCAAAATTTTTG
Organism: Salticus scenicus; assembly: GCA_963930645.1. NCBI lineage: Eukaryota > Metazoa > Arthropoda > Arachnida > Araneae > Salticidae > Salticus > Salticus scenicus. The sequence continues at coordinate 92,703,316 of OZ005652.1, forward strand.
GATAAACAGATTAGTCAATGTACAATGTCTGTTAAAACAATTTAGGCAATTTAGATTAATATGCATTTATACTAAAATTCTGAAAATATTGTAAATATATGTGTTCTGAATTGTAAAAGGGGAATGTGCAATATTTTATTTTATTTTATTTTATTTATTTATTCATTTTTTTTTTTTTTTTTTTTTTTTTTTTTTTTTTTTAAGCAGTGTTTAAAATTATTTTAATCCTTAAAATATGTTCTCTTTATTTAAGACTTATGAAATTTCATGTAAAATTTATCATTCTAGTACGCTGCATCCATTACAATTTTTTTTCCTATATCAGTTTAAATAACAGTACAGTACCACGTACCACCTATTAATTAGATGCACAAAAAATTTAATTAACATAGCTTCTCACAACAAATGTTTTAAATATACCTACTGTTTAGTGTAATTTTAAGTAATAGGTGTTGAGATACAGCAATGTGGAAAATTATAGACATTTATAGCAGTGCCACCTATCCGTCGATATACACCGATATTTAATAAAAATTTCAGCACCAATATGACCTTCAAATGTCAGGGAATATCAAAAAGATCCCTGTTTATGATATTGAACTTTTATTTGGCTATTGATCTTTAAAAAAATAATTATGGTTCTATTTAAATTAACACGGTGGAATCTAGTTTAAATTTTAATACATGCTAATTTGTAAGAGTTAACTCTATTTATAGTTGCACAGTCAAACCTCGTTAATACATCACTCTGCACATAAGACACCCCTTTTTCTTAGTCCCAAAATTCCTTTAACTCCGCATAACAAGTCAAACCGCTTAACACAGTTTTTCAGAAGTCCCAAAAGTGATGTATTAATGAGGTTTGACTGTAATTATATTTATCACAAAACAGTTTAGCTTAACCGAGTTGCTGCTAATCACAAATTTAAATTAAGATTTGTTCTATTCTGGTTTTTAAAACTAATTTTATGCCACTTAAATTATGCATTAATCTTGTTTTGTTGTCAACATTTTTAACTGTGGAAATTTTCCTATTTAATTATTATAACTGAAATATACTTGTGGTTAAAGTTTGGTTTCAGAAACAGAAATGTCGAGGGAATAAATTAAAAGAATATGGACTTGGAAAGAAATAGATTAAAGTCATATATTGCCACCACCGTAGGGTAAAGCTTCTAAATTGTATCACCATTGCTCTATCAGAGCAGTTTAATCAATTTTTTGACATTATTTCAATTTTATGCTATATAAATAGCAATGTAATACACGCATGTGATTCTTATTACGCTTCCTGTTAATTTTAGTGACTTAAGACTAATTGCACAAATGTGAGCTTACATAGCTTTTGTACTCCCAAGATATTAATGTATGCAAAATTTATTCTAGTGCAATACTTGTCTTAGGACATTATAATTTGCATAAAAAGTGAAGTAAAAAAGAAAAGTCATGGAATTCACAAAAAACGTATAATATAATGAATTGGGGGCATAAAATGGCCGAATATAAAGAAAAAAAAAAAAAAGAAATTGACTCTACTGTGAATAAAATAAGTGGGTGATTGTTTATTTTATTTAAAAAAAGAAAAAAATAATTTTGTCTAAATTATAGGCAAAAACCTGATTTGGTTGTCAAGAACCAGTTAGTAATTGAACAATGTTTTGTATATATATTTTTACTACTAGTTGGATTTATGTTTTGAGTATATGTTTAACCACTATTTGGAATTCGGATGAATCATACAGTTCCTGCCCAAATTATTAGACCAAAGCAAAAACACAGTTAGAAATACATTATATATTTATTAGAATGATCAACTAACTATGTTGAGCACAGATACCGAAATTCGGCTATGTAATAATCAGTTCATATTTTTCTGTGAAAGTTCGAACAAAAATGTATATAGGGAACCGATAGAGAAAAATAAAATATTTTGAATACGCTGTGCCATTAAATCAATGAAATGATTTGGAACTTCTACAGTTAGTCTTGCTTATTATGTGCCAATTTTTACCTCAATTTTCATAGAAAAGCACATATTTAAAAAGATATAAATGTTCTTTTTTTTTTTTTTTTTCTTCCTTTTCATTTTTCCATGTTGAAATTGATATATATTTTTTTTAATCAACGTTTGTCAATCTGTGATTTTTTTTATCCGCCTGCATTTCCTTGACTTTAAAAATTTACTTGCATAATAAGAGATGTATCGCAAATTGGTAAATTTTTGGGGAAAAAAAAAAAACTTTCATTTTAAATTTGGAAACAGGGAAATAAAGACTGAATTTTGTTTTTGTTAAAAAAAAAAATCTTTCTAAATATTTGTGCCAGTTCTACGAAAATTGAGGCAAAAACTGGTGCGTAATAAGCAAGACCAACAAGTTTCAAATCGTTTCTTTCATTTAATGATAGGGTTTTCAAAACATTTTGTTACTGTCTAATTTTTATCGGCTACTTTTATGTATTTCTATCTGAACACTCACTGAAAATCTGAACTGATACATACATATTACATAACCAAAGTTTCGTTTCTGTACTCATTGTAGTTAATTGATCATTCTAATAAATTTCCATACATTTATCTGTTTTTTGCTTTGGTATAATAATTTGGCTATGCACTGTAGGGTTCATCCTAATTCCAAATAGAGGTTCAACATAGTTCCAAACTGTGGCTACACCTTTTCCCAAAACATGGCTCAACATAATTCCAAATTATGGTTTTACCTTTTCCCTAAACATGATTCAACGTAGTTCCAAATTATGGTTACACTTTTTCCCAAAACTTGGTTCTTCCTTTTCTGAAAATATGGTTCAACATTTTCTCAAAACATGGTTCTTGCTTTTCTGAAAATATGGTTCAACCTTTTCCCAAAACATGATTCAACGTAGTTCCAAAGTATGGCTGAAAGCAAGTACCATGTTATGGAGACAGGTTTTACCATTATATGGATGCACCCAGCATTGAACCATATTTTGGTTCAACGTTGAACCAAAATTTTTTACAGTGTAGTACAGTAATTTAATAACTTAGGAAATAAACTTGAATATATAATGTGAAATGTGAATATTAAAAGACAAAAACAAAACAGATAAGAGTATAGCATAGAATGTACCAAGACAATATCATACATTTTTATGAGAAACAATTTTGGAATTTTTTATATTTTTGAATGAAATATATCACTTACAAAATGTAGCCCCCCCCCCCCCAAAAAAAAAAAAAAAAAAAACTTGCTAATTTTTTTTTTTTAGCAGCAATGTATCCAAGGTATAAATAAATAAACAAATAAATGAAATTTAAAAAGAAAAGAAAAATCAGATATAAAAAAAAAAAAAAAAAGATTGTACAGGTAAGATTATATCATAGAATGTACCAAGACAAACTAAAGATTTTTATGAGAAACAATTTTGGAAAATTTTTATATTTTTGAATGAAATATATCACTTACAAAATATAGCACTCCAACTCCCCTCCCCCCCTAAAAAAATAATCATAATCAACATACCACTTTGCTGAAAAAAGCACCTTTTCTTTTTCTCCAAATTTCACTAAACCAGTCTATCAGACTTTCATTAATCCATCCTTTTTTGTTACATCTTATAACAACATCCGATGAGAAATTTTCCTTGGGTAACGTTTTCCTTTTAAATATCAACATCGGCTTAAAATTTTCCCCACTCACGGTACATGATAAAACACAAGTAAAAGAAGTTTTTTTTGTGATCTGTGGTGGAAATCGAAACACTCTTCTCTACAGTTGAAGTCACAGTTCTATTGGGGGGGATCAAAAGTTAGCTGAACTTCGTCCATGTTGATTAACTGGGAAGGCTTAAAATTCTTTCCGTTTTTTAATTTCATTACAAAATCAAGAAATTGATTTTTCTTTTCAAACCAGTCAGCAGGTAGACTCTGCCCCACAGTCGTTCTCTGCCTTATGGAAAACTTATGTCTCCTCATGAATCGAAAACACCAATTAGCATTTCCTCTGAAATCAGAAATTCCCATGTCAGCAGCAATATTTTTAGCTTACATGCGAATTCTTGCAGTTGAGATTGAGAGCCCCTTATCAAGCTGTTCTAAAATCCAGTTTTTCTAAATTCATCTCCAACTCCAGCCAATGGGCTGTACCGCCACGCCTTGCCTTTTTCATTATCAGCATTCTTTCGATCACGGATTTTTCTGATCGCCATCGGCGAACACATCTTTCATCCATGCCAAATTCTCGTGCAGCCAGACGATTACCAATACTCTCAGCTTTCATGATTACTTGGCAGTTTAAATGCAGCAGAATAATTCCTAAGTTGCTTAGGAGCCATTGTGAAATATTTTTAAATAATCAAATTATTAAAAAAAATGAAAAAATAGCAACACGAAAAACACACTTGAAAAGAAACTACACACAATGCAACGATTGTAAGTAAGCAGCGTGAGAGAGAGACAAGGTCCAATCAGATCGCTTTACCACTACATAAGGAGCAACCTATTTTTAGGAAAGGGGTGAGAGCAATCCTGCGGGTAAACATGTGAAATCAGCGATTCTATGAGAAAGATTCACCTTTCACATAGTGCCATCTATTGACGGCAAATTTAACTTTTTTCGACATTCTTTGTAGAAAACTTAAAAAAATAAATTATCTATCATATGCGTCGCACCCGGTAGAAGCGCCACATCGGCTATTTAATAACTTTTAAACTCATAAGTGCAGTGGCGCTTACTCCCAAAACTACGGTAATTCATAAAAAAAAAAAAAAAAAAAAAAAAAAAAAATCAACCTTACACTCCATTATAACTAAAAAAAATATTTTAGAAAAACAATAAGGTACTTACATATTAACTTCATATCCTAAATCTTTTTCAAAAACTGCAAACATCTGCATCTGAGGTCCACAGATGTTCTAAACAAGTTCTGAGTCCTGAAAATAAATAATACATATATATATGTTACCGTTAAAGCTCGAAATCCGTTAATGTGCAGATTACCTAGATAATCTGCAGATTAACTAAAATGAAACGTTAAAGTGTGGAATCAAGAGTTTTCCGCATTTTAACTAGGTAATCTGCAGATTAGCGGCTTCTGTGTCGTTAAAGTTCAAATGTTTGTTTCGAGCCTTAGTTTTTTTACATTCACTATGACGTCAAATAGTCATGTGATACAGATACGCGAATGACCTTCAAACGCAAACCAAAACTTTCATCCTTTCCGCTCCGCTTCCGCTATGATAATTGGTTGGTGAACGCAAAACTTGGAATATCGAAGACATGGTTTGGTTATTATAGGTTTCTTATCATGACCAACACAAAACTTAAAGTAACAAGTAAGTTATAATTGTTTTAATTTTGATTTTATTTCTTCTCTTTTTTAATTCTGTCAATATAAGTTTGATAAGGGTCTGCACTGCATTTTATTATTGAAATCTAATCTTAATCTAAACGCTCTATCTCCTGAAACTTCATTTTGAATTATGAATATTAAAATTTACAACACAATAATTGTTTCCTCCCGAAATAAAACTATTAAAACACAACTTTTTAAAACTAATTTATTTAAAAATTGATTTAAATTACTATTACTTACTAAAAAAAAAAAAAAATAATAATAATAATAATAATAATAATTTTTAACTCTGAAAAATATGGCATTCAATATTATGGCTTTCTTTAATAAATACTTAATATGATATTTTTATGCATTTTTTAGCATTTTATTACATTTTGTTGTTATTTCTTTCAGTTTCAAGTTTCCTTTATATATTTTATATATCACGATTACATTTTTATTTTTATTTTGTTCGCTTTTTCAGATAATTTCGTTGTAGTTTATCACATAAAATGTGTTAATAAAGGTTTTTTTTTTTTTGTTGTTGTTTTTTTTTTTTTTTTGGCAAAATTAATATATTTGCTAAATTTGCACTTGTTGTTGTAATATGTATGCTGCAAAATATAGTTTAATAAAGCATTGGAAAACAGTCATTTTAAGTTTCCTGCAGTCTAAAAATTATTAAAGCAGTTTTAATTATTGGAAGTACTTCTTAAATAATGCTTCTGAATTGTCTAATTTAATATTTCTTTATCGAATTAAAAATTGGTGCATAACTTTAAAAAAAAAAAAAAAATAGTAATAGCAATGCAAGTTGTTAATAAAACTTTTTTTTTAAATTTAGATGGTTAAATATCTTTATTTTGAAAAGAAATCATTATTGCATTACAATTCTAACATTCATTTATAAAATAGAATTTATTGAAAGCTATTAAAGTTATTATATTTCATATTAAAAATGCATAACATCTTCAAACGTATATTGACAGAATAAAAAAGATGAAATAAGTAAAAAAATTAAAACAAATATAACTTTAAAACAAATAAAAATTGAAACACATACAGATTAAAATAAGTAAAGAAAGAAAGAAAAGGAAGGAAAACTATTTTTTTCCCCGAATGAAAAAAACAAATATACAACACAGCGTGCTGCAAAATTACAACACCAGAGATCTTATTTTAACTTTAACGAGTGCCTACTAGGTAATGTGCAGATTATCTAGGTAATTCGCAGATTACCTAGGTAATTTGAGAAATGAAACAATTTTTCTCACTTTAACGGATCGCCCTAGTTAATGTGCAGATTACCTAGCTAATCTGCAGATTAACTGATTTCTGCACTTTAGCGGTAACATATATATACATAAATATATTCACAGATTACATTTAAATACAGTAAAGAATTGATAATCCAGCAACGAGGGGAAATAAACGTTGCCAGATTATCAGTTTTTTTTAATTACAGGTGATCAGAAAATGTCATACAGTGTGCGAAAAAAGTATAAGGACAACATTTAATTGCATGAAAATAGGCTTTATTTCCATTTCACCTAAATGAAATTTTTATATTTCTTACTTCTGCTTCATAATTTTGTGATAACACTTATACCACATAAAAAACATAATTTAGCTTCAAAATATTGATTTTACAAAATTTAACATTAAAGGAAATACGGAAAAAATTATAAGGACATGTTCTAAAATACTTAAAAAATGTTTTAATAATCAAGAAAACTACCTTTTTTTTCTATCACTTGAATAAGCCGAGAGGTCATGGATCCTGAAAGATCTTTTAAAATGTCCACAGATATTTTTTCCCAAGCGTCTTTGATAGCGACGACAAGATCTTGTGTACATTGATACTGTGTGCCGTTTTTATAAACTTCTCGGGCTAGAAGTCCCCATAAGTTTTCGATTGGATTAAGATCGGGACTTCTCGCCGGCCAATCAAGTAAATTTACAGAATTAGCTTCAAACCAGAGTTTTGCGCTCTTAGAAACGTGTATCGAAGCATTATCCTGCTGAAAAATAGAGTCCCCTGAAGTAATTAGTGGCGCTTCAGGTAACAAACTTTCTCCTAACATATCAACATACCTGTCCGAATTCATTTTACGGTTGATGAATACAATTGGAGTGGTTCCATTTGCCACAAAAGCGCCCCATACCATAACCGAGCCACCACCATATTGACGCCTGGAAAACACTTCCTTGGTCTTTCGCAGATCATACCAAAAATAACGAAAACCATCAGGTCCATCAAGATTGAACTTTTTTTCGTCCGAAAAAATTACATCAGCCCACTTTTGACCAAGAGAAATGTATTTTTTGGCAAAGTCAACTCTTCTTTTCTTATGATGATTTGTAAGAGGGGGGCGTGACACTAATTTCCCATAAGAAACTTGAGGATGTTTACTCAAAACATTTTGAACAGTACTTGTTGAGCATGGTAAACTCAAATTTTGTCTAACTTCATTTGCGGTTTCTTTTTTCTCGCAAGCTCTCCTTAAAATCAATCTTTTTTGTCGACGAGTGAGAATTTCTGGTCTTCCAGTTCGCTTTTTCATACCATACATCCCAAGATTTCTTAGAAAATTATAAACCACCGTTTTAGATCTCTTTATTCTTTTTGAAATTTCCCATCCACTTAATCCACATTCTCGAAAAGCAACAATTTTTCCTTTTTCAGTGTGAGAAAGTTGAGTTCCTTTGGGCATCGTTAAAAATTTCACACTGAAAGTCGCCTAGTGGGAAATTCTTTTCGCAAATGAATCATTTAACTCGGAATTGTCATTTTATGCTTTCAAATATGCAATTTTTTAAATAATTACTGGAGAAAAAGCAATGTCCTTATACTTTTTTCCGTTTTCATTTAGGTTTAAAAATCAAAATTTAAATTTTAGCAGATTTAAAATTGAAAATTTTAATTACTTTACGCATGAAATATTTTAGTTTTACTTCTTTTTTTTCTGCAAAAATTTGCATACGATTCTGTAAACAAGGCTTCTAGATTTGGCGATTTTTCGCGTGTCCTTATAATTTTTTCGCGCACTGTATCATCAACAACATCCACAGGAAAATTTCTTAATAATTTTGAAAACTGTATAAAATCCCTATCAAAAACTTAAATAATTAAAATAATGTTTGAAATGAGTTAAAAATTTTTAATTAATAATCTATAAAACAGCAATAAAGTTCACTAAGTTTTGATCAAATAATAAATTAAAATTAATACTAATTTCATAGCATATAAGATCAAGAATTTGCAAAGTGCTACATATATTCTATCAAATATCATTCAATTTCATTTGTTTTCTTATTTTCTATTTTTCAGTTTGTATTTGATTGATTGCATGCATGTTCAATAACATATTAAAGATATATCTGTTATTGTTGATTAACATATCAGTGTACTGTCGATGATGAAAACATACTTGTCAAGTCCATGTAAAAACTGTTTGATTCTTTACCATCACGCATTTTTCTTTTGTACCCCCCCCCCCCCCAAAAAAAAAAAAAAAAAAAAAAAAAAAAAAAAAATCAAATCTTCATATAGTTTGTCTTACAGGGCTGGTTTTACAAAGAAAAACAGATTTCCAGTGTTCTTGTTTATTTTGATTTCAACATCATTATCAAAACGAAGTGGCTAATCGGACCATTGGTGCGATTAGCGTACAGGCTATTCAGACAATCTTTCCCAAGGAGAATAAGTTAGCACTGATAAAGGAGTAAAATTTAGAAAGAATACATGTCTCGTCCCCACGTATAAAATTTCTCTTTTTTTTTTTTTTTTTTTTTTTTTTTTTTTTTTTTTGTGGGTGGGATAGAGATTAATTATTTTCGCAGAAATTTTGTACTCTAAATGATGCTAAACTTCTTCATAAAAGGGCAATAACTCAAAATAATTTTAAAAAAGCAAAAATGAAAATAATAAAGCTTTCGAAAATTCAATAGTAAAACCAATAAATGCAACATGAAAACAGATCGTAGTATGAGTTTGAGTATTTTCAATCTATGAAAAAAAAAACTTCGCAATATGCCTGTTTATGAATATGTATAAATAAATCTGTATATTCAGCTACATAGATGTATTCGTTTTTCTATTTCTTTTTTCTTTAACAATTAAACCATTTAAATATAATTCGATACAAATCAAACCCAATTTTCTATACAAATATATGTATGATTTTTCTGAAAATGACTTTAGTATTTATTTTGTAATGATTTCTAACGGCAATGTTTATAACATAGATTGCAGATCAGTCACATTACACACTTTCAAAATGTTAAATGTTTGAATTTGCAGTTGAAACAAGCAAAATCATTAGTATGAAACAGAGATTTTCATATTCTGATGTTTGCATTGAGATTATATTCAGATACGGTCCAAGTAAGCACTACCACGGCCTTACTAGATCACTCTTCGGCGCCAACGTCGTAAGTGGCCGTAACAAAACTGCAAAGATCAATGCATGCTGTGGAATAAAGTAGATGGCGCTCGCTGCCAACCCTGAAAATCAGTTTGTGTTATCGATTCCAATTGTAAACAAATGTGAAAATAAGCATTGTATCTTGTAAAATGGTGTACTATTGTGTACCTTGCTATTTTCAATTTTATCAAGAAGGGGTAGGGATCGGTCTCCTCTTAATTTGTTTCCTTTAAAAAAATTGTTAAATAATTTTTTTCTTTCTTTCTGGTCCTTATTTCATTTCTTTCATGCAAGACAAAAACTTGAAGAAGAGTATATGTTATTTAGAAGAAAACGACTAATATCATTTATTATTTTTCAATGAATTGGTTTAAATTATTGCCACAATTATTTTTATGATTCATATATTTTTGAGTATCGGAAGACTGCATTTTAAATTTAATTAAATCAATTTAAATGCTCTGCAAACGGAAAAAACTTATGCAGCTTCATATACAAAACTAAGTTAGTTCTGCCGTGGTGACGTTGTGCGCCGACCCTAACTTCCAATGCATTTGATTTCAGAAAAATCGTCAATTGTTATGGCCGCTCTCACGATGTTGGTGCCGAGGAGTGATCTAGTAGGGCCATGGTGCTACCAGTGCAACAAGGAAGAAGTCCAAATAGCCTCCACACTAATTGCACCGATAGTTTGAATAGCGGCCTAATCAAAAACAGAAACAATTTCTTTTTCTTTTAAATATATAACTTTTAGATTTGCAATACTAAATACTGAGGCAAAAAAAATTAGTTTTCTTTTTTAGAATTTTTATCGACATTTTGATCAATACATGAAAAAAACATATTGATACTTAGATCTGTAAAATTATATGAAAATCCATAAACTTTACTGACAATACATAAAAGTCAGCATTATGCTGTGCCAAGGTCAAAGTAACTCGAATATTACGGTTTATGGGTGAAGAAGAAAAAAGCGTATGTGTAAAAAAGGTCATCAGTGACGATTTATAGGTTTTTAGATTATCGATGTTTCACTGTAAAAATATTACCCTAAATTTCAAAAATTAAAATTTTTTTCAGAGAGAGTTCAAGGAAGAGGAGGGTGTTAGTAACCTATGCCTGATATGAAGAGACTCAAAAGCACATTTTTTTTTTAAACATATAATATTTAAATACGCCTCTCTTTAAATTTTAAAAATCAATATCATATGCAAATGCTTCCTATTCTTCATATATTTAATAAGTATAATAAATTATAATTAACAAATTTTAAAGTCACAAATTGCGTATAGTTATGCTATTTCATATGTGATTACTATATGTTTACATCTGTAATGATAAGTAACTTTTGTATTGAATAGCACTATTTTTGTCTGTAGAATTATCAATTGATGACCTCTTTCAACGTAAATACAAAAAAAAACATAATAATAATAATAATAATAACAGTTACATGCAGCATGAAAGCTCAGTGTTTGCTGTGTTATTTTTACCAACAAATCTGAAAAAAAAAGTATCAGGCAATAACAGATAGTTGATGAACAAAGTAAATACTTTCCTAAGTTGTTGTTTTTAAAAATTAGAATTTTTTTTAGTATCTAAAAAGTTATTACACATTTTTCATACTATAGAGTGAATTTAAGTAATAACATGAATATCTACTTAAATATTACAAGAAAAAGGTATTTTTACTGAAATATGTACATTTTCCACTTTACTGAATTAATGTCAGCACATACAACATATAACTGATATGAATATATCAAAGCAGATTTAACTTATCGCTCACATTACAATACTTATGAAAAGCAAACTTAGTCTTTCTAATATTTTAATTTCTAATATCGCCGTTCTTAGTACTACGATTATATTTAACATGCGTAAATAAAGCAAACAGTGTTGATTAAATAATAAAACAAAAACAGTAGATCAATTCAAACTTGTCATATTATCATTCGGAATATTGATATTTGAGAAAATTAAAATAATGGCAAGCAAAATAATACGAAGTCTTATATTAATTTGTTTACAAAAGGAAAAAATAAATTGCTTATTCTACTAAGCCTACATTGCGGAAAGAATTCTTCCACGCTGTAATCAAATTTAACGTTATATAAATTTAAATAGGCTATGATAAAAATAAAAATAAAAAAATGCTACGATATATATAAAGAAATCAATTAAATATTACTTATCTTTTATAGCAAAAGTTTGGGTAAAGTACATCCATGGAAGGAACAGAGAACGTGAGGCCCATATTAGTAGATTGTTTATTTACAATTCTAAGCCACGATGGCGGCTTGTCTCTGATTGGCTGAATCGCAATTGCCATTCTTCGGTGTGATGTTTATCAATATTGGTAAATTTTTTCCGGTGCACTCCCAAAATTTAAAGCACTAATTATCAGTTTTCTATACTTTATAAATTTAATAAAAAGAAAAATATGAGCTAAAACCCTAAATATAAAAACTTTTATGAACTTTCAATTTTGCATTACAGATATTGGCCATTATTGATAAAAAATGATCAATAAACGGCGTAATTCGCCAACGTTGGGAAATATATCTAGGCTACAGGGCTTGTTCCAATCATAAAAAGCAAATTAATGCATCTTGCTGCTTAACTTTGGTACATTGCATTTGATATTTGCAAGCATTAACAAGGAAAAAAATGGTTCATTGTGATGTGATATCTACCTTGTCATGATTGGAAGAAGCTTGCATAGCAAATTAGCACATCTTACTGCCACATAGCACATCATGTTGCTTCTACATAAGCTGCCTACATAGCATTTGAAGCTGGTAAGCATAAACAAGCACACAATTGTTCATTGTGGTACCTACCTTGTCATGATTGGAAGAAGCTTGTGCAGCAAATTAGCACTTCTTACTGGCATATAGCATGCCATGCTATTTTCTACCTAAGCTGCCTACATTACGCTGGCAAGCAAAAAAAAAGCATGTAATAGCTTATTAAGGTAGATACCTTGCTATGATTGAAAGAAGCTTGTGTAGCAAGTTAGCACTTCTTACTGGGATATAGCATACCATGCTATTTCTACTTAAGCTGCCTATATAGCACATTATGCTGGCAAGCATAAAAAAGTATATAATAGCTTGTTAAGGTACATACCTTGCCATGATTGGAAGAAGCTTGTGCAGCAAGTTAGCTTTTCTTACTGGGATATACCATGTCATGCTATTTCTGCTTAAGCTGCCTACATAGCATATTATGCTAGCAAGCATAAAAAAGTATATAATAGCTTGTTAAGGTACATACCTTGCCATGATTGGAAGAAGCTTGTGCAGCTAGTTAGCACTTCTTACTGGGATATAGCATGCCATGCTATTTCTGCCTAAGCTGCCTACATAGCATATTATGCTAGCAAGCATAAAAAAGCATATAATAGTTTATTAAGGTACATACCTTGCCATGATTGGAAGAAGCTTGTGCAGCAAGTTAGCACTTCTTACTGGGATACAGCATGCCATGCTATTTCTACCTAAGCTACCTACATAGCATGTTATGCTGGCAAGCATGAAAAAGCATATAATAGCTTGTTAAGGTGCATACCTCTCCATGCTTTGGAAGAAGCTTAAACAACAAATAAGCATAAAATGCTTGTACATAGCTTGCCATGCTTTTGCTGTGTTAGCTAGCTAATATAGCATCCGATGCTGGCTAGCAATATAAAGCATATAATAGCATGAAAATCTAGCAGACATAGCAATACATAGCAATAACTAGCCTATTTTTGTTGCTGGTACTAGCATGAATTTTAATTTGGGTATAAAGTTTGTACTGTGGATTTGCTCTTGGCAGCTGTTATTTAAAGCTGTGTTTATAGGTGGAATTGAATTTGATACCTAGTTTATAAGTCTGTATTTTTCTGGAACTTTCTGTAAATAAAACTCCTGAATTTTTACAAGTTTCGCCTCTCATTCTTGGACAACTTAAGAACCCTAAGTACGCAACAATATACATCTAAAAACATATTTTATAATGCAAGTCATATTTCTGTAAATGAAAGACTGTGTATCTAAATAAGTAGAAAAGTTAGTGCTTAACTTATAACAGATTTTATAACAGATTTACCTACTTTTTCAAAAAATTCTATTCAGATGAGTAACACTGCATTCACTTGAATACTACCATTGCATCTTTCTGACTTGGTATAACTAGTTTATCCCGGTGTATAGCGGTAGATATTTCGTTGCCTTGCCCGCTAGGATCATTTAAGGCTATCTTCCCCTACATAGATAGCTCTTAACTTTAGGAAATAATATTAAAAATGCTTAAAAATATTATATTATATCTCAAATGCTTAATCTTCCTGAAAATATCTTAATTAAGTTTTACTTCATGCTAGCAAAAAGCAATTAAAAATAATTTATGAAACAAGGATACCTATATAATATCAATAAGCTGTAAATTATAATAATAATCCATATGTCTCCATCTACAAAAAAAAAAAAAAAAAAAAGAAGAAGAAAGAAAAGAAAAAAGCTTACAATTTTGGTTATTTTAAAACAGAGTAATAGTCTGTGGAGCAAGAACTGCTATCGTTCAGGTACGTTTGCCAAGTCACGCAACTAAGTCAATTTTTACACATGGGCTTAACATGATATTTCTTTTAAAAATTTGAAATGTTCCCCAATAGGCACTTGCACATTAATTTTTAATAATCAATTCTGTCTGTCTGTCCGTCTGAGTGTGCCCATGTTCTAACTCCGGATGTTCCCTATTGGAAAGAGAGTAAATACTGCTAATGGTTTCTGTACAGAGACCACTGAAAGTATTCCAAAGCATTACTTTCTACGATAAGCATTACCATACACCATATTTTAATACCTTTAATTTGCATAAATTCTAATGAAATTGAAATATGTTATTCAAGTTCATTCATGGATACTCCCTTTTAAAAATGAAGTAAACACAACCACCGAATTGTGTACAGGGACTTCCGGAATTTTTCTAAAGCACTGCGTTCTATGAAAGGTATTCCTATAAATGAATCATTTTTCGATAACATCATGTATTTTGCACACATCTTAATGAAATTTAAACATGGTATTTATAATCCCCAAATAATGTTTTCTATATAATACAGTATAATTAGCTTAAAATTTACAGGGGCACACAAAAATATTCAGTTGCATTAGAAATTGCGTACAACTGCATTTTCATTTACATTAAGTGTTTTTAACACATTTTGACAATTTTTAAGTGTGAATATCATTTGAATTAATGTATCTCATTCACCAATAACTTCAACGCCCAGTTGAACATGAACATTTAAAAAGCCTATAAAGGCGGGGTTCAAATTTTCAGCAAATTTTGCCGTGTTGTATCTGCCATCTAGCGGTAAAGTTATTTTCAGAATTTTATGTGAAAATAACCAACCAAAGATGATATGAAATTCTCGACACTAGATGGTGCCAAATTTTGCTGGAAAGCTGTACCCTGCCTTTAGACGCTTTTTCAAGATTTTGCATTGAACCGGCAGTTGAAGTTAATGGTGAATACGGCCATTAGTCCCACTGTCCGTCTGTCTATCTGTCCATTTTACCGCCTTCTTATGTTATTCAAGTTCTCAATGCTCCCTATTTGAAATGGCTTTAATAGGCTCTGTACAACTGGTTTGTGTACATGGACACCTTAAAAATGATAATGCATTGCGTTTTAAGACAATATGTTTTTTTTTAATCACATTTAATTAACTTTCTACTGCAAAATTCATAACGAAATTGACATTTATTATTAATACTAGTATCGCCCAGTGGTCGAAACTCGACCATTTTTTTTGCAAAGCGAGGCAAAGCAAAGTTATTGCCTTGTCCTAAACGGAATGCAATTGCAACACAGCTGCGGCAATTGTTTGCCGATATTCACTCTAACTGAATCAGCAGAGTTTTACTTAATATAACTATTTCTCTCTGTAGATGTTAGCCTTCCCTGAAATGACAGAAAATCGCAACGTGAAAACGCACCTTGTTGCGTGATACAGCCAAGAAGCTAATAGGTACCATGTCAAACCAAGACCCAACCAAGTATCAAATTCTGTTAAATTAATTCGATTGGTTCATAAAATACAGTGTTTCAAAAAAAAAAAAAAAAAAAAAAAAAAAAAGATATTTTTCAAAAATGGTCGAATTGAGTTGGGGAAATTTCAAAACGTGTAACTTTATCGAAAACCGAAAATATAAAACTTTCCCGAATCTTATATTTTCTACTTATATATGCAGAGGAAAGAATAATAAATCCACTTTTTAAAAAATTAAAATAAGTAGTCAATTTCACTTAATTAAAATGCAAGGAAATCTCAAAACGTGTAAATTCATCGAAAACCGGAAATCAAAAGTTTTTATGTATCTTCTACTTGCTTCTTCTACCCACAAAATCTAGCAATAAAGACACTTTTTTTAAAAATAACTAGCCAATTTCAGTTAATTGAAACGTAAAGAAAGCTCAAAACATGTAAATTCAGCAAAAAACGGAAATCGGAATTTTTTCCGTATCATCTACTTATACATGCAGCAGTTAGTAACAAATCCATTTTCCTTTTATTTAGTATATTAGTTGAATATTTATTGTATAAATATCACCCTTTGAAATGAAATGTTTATGTTTACATTCGAAACTGGAAGTTTGCCCTTTTTTTTTTTCTGGAGTTTTGTGATTTTAAATTAAAATTTTATGAATTTTACAGAAAAAATAACTCAATCAAACACATGTAGACAGTAACTTATATATAACTATACCGAAATATCGGAATTAAAATCGGCAGATAATTTCGGTTAATTTTTAATAATTTTTTACAAAAAGTCCAATGGACGATTAACATAGAAAATCTTTTTCAAGGCTCCATGGACAGACAGTGACGTCATCATTTCGCTTGCGTATAGTGATGCTACATTATACAAATTACTGTGTCTATGGTTTTATTTGAGCTTTATGAAATTGCCAGATTTAACAATTTTCTACTTTTAAGTATTTTTTAATGCAATGGAATACGCGTATAAAAGGGAAGAATGGAGGAAAATGCATAAAAATAAATGTATTTTTAAATACCCTCTTGACATCGTAAGAAAATAATATTTGTATTCGCACCTTCCGCCTAACCATACCTTTCGAATGATACCATTTTTAACCCTCTACTCCGATAATTAATATGTTAAAAAGGGACTACAAATCTTATGCTTGCCTATTAATATATAGATGCCAACCTAATGTTTGCAATAAAATATGCTTAGATTTCAGATTTAAAAGGCTACACAAAAATATTCAGACATATTAAGGGCTGCAACTGAAAATCGCTGGAATTACATTTATGTTAATTACGCAATATTAAAATTTTGTCAAAATATTTTTCAATAAAACTTCTACTTTAAATAATACCTACAAAACTGAAAGGAACATTTTATGTTATATAATTAAGTAAAGGCAATTTATTTAATTCAAATATTAATATTTAAAACTTTTGTTTACAATTACGTCCTTATACATCACTTCATGTTGCCTCTAACCTATTTTCACAAAATTCGTTGTCTGTACTAGTATAATTAATGTTGTTCAATGTATATTTTTATCTTTAAACGCGGTCATTAATATTAGAACCTCATTCTGCCAAACAATTTCGTACTGTTTTTAGAAGAATTAATCAGGAAGTAGATAATTTTTCGCTATCTGTGTGAGGGTATGTAATAATTCATAACATTATCGGATAATTAATGTGAAGATATGTTATAAAATAGATGTGATTTTTTTTTTCTTATAGTTCTAAAATTTATCATTCTTAGATTACATATATTGATCAGCTTTTATAAACGAATATAATATTAATTATTCAGAAATACGTCCTTGAATAAATTCTTTTACAAATTCATCAGTAAGGGAAAGTGGGGCTGGTTGTAACAGTTTTTAGAAAATTAAATATATTTTGAAATGTATTTACGTTTTCCTTTTTATAATTGTTGTTTTCCATAGCATACATATTAATCTACCATATTCATAGAAAAAAATAATAATAAAAAAAAAGGCTATCGTTAATTTTGCTAATTTTTGCGTAAAAAATTTTTTTTCAATGTTATTTGCCTGTTACAATTTGCCCCGGATTTAGGGCAAATTGTAACACAAGTAGGGCGCATTGTAATAGTTATGAGGAAAATACTAATAATACAAAACGACAATATTTCAAAATGCTTTTGCTATCAATCATTTATTAAATTAATAAAAAAAATGCAAAAAATAAGTAATATTAAATTATACCTTCTTGGTATAGTAACAATGATTTATATCAAATGGTTTATAGTAAAATAAAGATAAAATTAAATATCTAATCAATATAGAAGTCACTCTTTATCAGAACTGAAGTTAAACACAAAACAAAGATATATTGTTCATGTTCCCTCTCACGCATTTAATGTGTTCCCACATTTCGCAAATTAAGCATTATACGCATTATTCTTACTCAGAGAGATTGTATGCCTTTTTTTTTTTTTTTTTTTTTTTTTGTTTGTTTGTTTGTTTGTTTGTTTTTAAGAACACTTTCAGGGATAAGAAAATTCCGCATGTTTTGCCACCATTTTTTTTTCTTAGCGAAATTTTTATTGTCTTTTTAAAGTAATATGTCGTGATTAAACAGGATACAAATTACTGTACAAAAATAAAAGTAGTAAAATGGACATACATTTCTCATTAATGAAAGTGTCCTGAAAAAAAGGTGGATACTATGATCCCTGGCTGTAGACATCTTCAGAAGGTAGCAAGGAAGGTTTCCTTAAAGCGCATACTCAGAATACTGTGGGAAAAAAATTACAGATACTACTTACATAGATAATACAAGATCAATCAAATTTATCGGCGGATATATATATATATATATATATATATATATTTTTTTTTTTGGTAGAATTACATTATTTAATGAAGCATATTTCAATGTAAAAGGTATGGTCATACTACAAATAAATTTATTTTTGAGCATTTTTTCTTATCCAAAGATCTGTTTCACTCCCCCATCTAATCTATGATTATTATTTAAATTCATTAAGAGCTTAAAAATTTCAATTCTTTATAATTTTCCATTAAAATTTCGTTTAAAATTTGAATAGATAAACAAAAGGTGCATGGTTCAAAAATTACACTTATATCTTTTTAAGCTAAACTTGTTTAAATTAATTTAGTACGTGGGATTAAAAACGTTATTAGGGAATTTTGTCTAATCCGTGTAATAAAAAGTGATTTATAATAAAAAAGTTGTAAATTTTCAATATTAATGTGTAATCTGTACTGAAATTAAAAATTTAAATTTAAGTTTGAAATAAGGCCTAAGAATTTAAATTTTCATCTAAATTACGGATTGTGAAATCGGTATTCTTAGAAAACACAAAATAGCGCACTGATATGTGATTGTCGTTTACCATTGTTTCATTTCCAAAGTGTTATGTACTACAGTCTTTTTAATTTATTATGCAATATAAATAAATGTGCGTGCTTTTATTTATTTTTTTTTTTTTTTTAAGCCATAATACTATTTAAAGCTCAAGTGAAACTTAAGCTTAGTTAAGGTATTTTACGTTAAACATAAAAGTTATATAATTTGATCGTTAGGTTTACTTATAAATATTATGACAAAATTATAATTATAAAAGAGTATTTATTTAAAGTAAACTTTCTTAAACTAGTTTATAATGGAGGGTATTTAAAGCATTTTTACTATAATGAGTATTTATGAAAAAACCGTTTTGCGTCCGTTTTCATAGTATAGCCAACAAGCGATAAATAGCCAATAATCGGACAGTTTCAATATTTTTTTACGAATGATATATAGTGATTCCACCGGAATTTTTTTATAGACATACATAAAACCTTGTTAGGAGAGAATTCTGTAATTTTTTCAAAACTTTTTGAGTGTGCACCTATGGGGACCTTGTAAGTCAAACCACTTTTTTGATTCAGAATTTATATCCGGATTTAAAATCATTTGATTTATATTTTTATCCTTTCGTTTTATTATTTATTTAATTACTTATTTAATCTTTTTTCTTTCTTTTAATTTATCTTTATGTTTGCGTTACTTTTTAATTATCTCTTCAAAATATTTTTCAAATGATTTTTTTCGGTCAATGGTGTCTAATACTTGCACCTTTCTCAAAAATTTCAGCTATAGCCAAATCATACATAATACTCTGAAGCTTTGTCAGATTTTTTTTATAGTCCCTCATTATAAAACAAGAAAAAGCAAATTTGTAGAATAAAGCATATAATAAATAATTTTCTTGTTAACATTTAAAATAGAATGTCTAATTACATGAATGTTACAACTTACCCCAATATTTTGTTTCAACGCCCCATCGAATGGTTTTGAACATTTTGTTTATTTATAAAAAAAGAAAAAATAAAATGATTTATACAAAAAATTAAACGTGCATTTTATAGCTTAACACAATAATAAATAACACAAAATAAATAGCTATAAACGTTTCTTAAAAATATAAATTAACATACCTTTAATCAAAATTTACGAAATATGTTTGTTTTTTTTCACTAATTAGCTAAAATGAAGGGCATGTACATATTTTCTCATTTGCCATTTTTGCGGAACACTCATTGTGCTTACATAATAAAGCGCGTCATAAGAATTATATTTATCGGAATATTTAATCAAAAATGTTACAAACTATTTCGTAAATTGCGTGTTACTTCTTACCCCTGTTACAACTAGTCCCACGCTTTCCTACAATGTTTTAGCTTCTTATTTCCCTTTTCATAAAGACAATTGCATTTACTTTTAAATGTTATTACATTCTCTCTCTGTTACTTTGTCTTATTATCACAAAATTTTATTCATTTTTATTTTACTAAATGCTCCATTTCTTCGATAACAAGCACAAAGAATTAATCATAGTTTCGCACAATAAAGAATTTAGATATGCACTTTGGTGTAATTTTATCCAATAAATGCTGAGATTTGTGCATATAAAATCGTAAACGGTGAGGTTTAGCTGCACCACCATTCGATCGATATATACCTTAATTACGTCAGAATTCGTTTTCATGTAGCCTAACATAAATATATTTTCTGGTTCATTTCATGTCATAGTAGCCTTTCCGTACACAGTGATAGTTTCTGCATTGCTGTACTTTGGCCGATAAACACAAAAATTAAATCGAAATTATTTTTTTCAAAGTCGTCTCACATATCAAATTTTGTGCATTTATAATCTATAAAAGCTGATATATAGCCTTTAAACAAATGAGAGAAATTGCAGCATATCAGCACCATCTGTTAATGGATATGTACCAAAAATTGATAGAAACAATGCATTACAAATTACAACTAAACATTTTTTTATGAAATGATACGTGCCAATATGATGCAGAAGTGGTACAATTTTCGATACAGACACAGACAGACATGCAGACAGACATACGGGCAATTTTTAAAACTGATTTAGATTTGTTCAGAACATTTCAAACCGTTTATATTTCTCGAAAACCAGAATTTTAAATTTTTACGAATACAATACATATTGTGTTTAATATCTGAAGGTTCGTCTGAAATACTTTTTTTAGATTGATTTCTTTAGAAATTGGCCTATTGCAATCACTTCGTTTATCAGTCTATCTGTCTATCTATATATATATTGAAAACCTTTTCAAACATTGAATAATACGTACATATATATAGTGAAAATCTTGTCATCGCGATAAATCCCGAAACAATGCTCCAAATTCAACCAAATTTGGACAGAGAACTTACCTTATAAATATCTTGGAGGAGTTTGTTAACCAAGTTGCTCCACCTTTTAGTTTTCAAGTGGCAGTCACTTGAAAATTTCAAATCCACATTGTAAAAAGCATATTTAAGGGCGGCTTTGCTTGAATTTTGATGTAAATACAAACCATATTAGGGTCTCAACCAAGTTTATTAATGAACTTTATCCGCTATTTTTTCACAAAGTGGCGAATATCTTAAATTAAGTGGGCCACTTGAAATCAGGCTACCAATTGAAAATCACGATATCTTCCGAAATAATACTCCAAATCGAACCAAATTTGGACAGTAAACTTACCTTACAAATATCTTGGATTAGTTCGTTAATCAAATTGCAAGTGTATGGTAGATATCTTAAACTAAGCGGAGCCATTTGAAGTTACCACTTGAAAATTTAAAATCACGATAACTTCTAAAATAATACTCCAAATCGAACCAAATTTGGACAGTGAATTTATTTTATAAATATCTTTTATGGGTTTGTTAACCAAGTTGCTCCGCCACTTCGTTTTCAAGTGGAGGCCACTTGAAATTTCAATTTCACATTGTAAAAAGTATATTTAAGACGGGCTTTGTTTGAATTTTAATGTAAGGGTCTCAATCAAGTTTATTAATGAAATTTATTAGCTATTTTTACCAAAGTGCAGATGTACTAAACTAAGCGGGACTACATAAAATCACACTACCACTTGAAATATTATAATCATGTTAATTTTTTTTAATTTTGAGTCAGTTCGAACCAAAGTTAGACAGTGAACTTTTCATATAGATATCTTGAATGAGTTCACTGGGCAACTGGTTCGGACATTTTGTTTCCAAGTTGCGGCCACTTGAAATCAGGCTGTCATTTAAAAATATACTATCGCGATAACTTTTAAAATACTAAACTGATTCAAACCAAAATTGGATCGTAAACATACGGATCAAATATCTTGGATAAGTTCGCTTAGTAACTTGCTCCGCCATTTTTTTTCCCAAGTGGCGCCCACTTAAACATTTTTCATTATGATAACTTTTGTAATACTGATCAGTTCATATCGAATTTGGGTAGTGTATTTATCATTCAAATATCTCAGATAGTTCGCTGGGCATCTCACTCAGCTTCTCTGTTTCCAAGTGGTGGCCACCTTAAATCACGGTTTCACTTGAAAATTTCTTATCAGTAAATTTTTTGAAATACTGAACTAATTTGAACCAAAGTTGGACAGTGAACTGATCATATAAATATCAAATTGCTCCGCCATTTTGTTTCCAAAATGCGACCATTTAAAATCAGACTGCCACTTGAAAATTTGTCACAATAACTTTTGAAATACTGCACTGATTCGAACCAAAGTATGACAGTAAACTTATATTTCAAATATCTTGGATGAGTTTACTGTGTACAACTTGTTCCGCCATATTGTTTCCAGGTCGTGGCCACTTGAAAATTTGTTATCACGATAACTTTTGAAATACTTAATTAATTCGAACCAAAGTGTGACAGTGAACTTATTATACAAATATTTTGGATGATTTCACTGGGCAAGTTGCTCCACCATTTTGTTTCCAAGTTGCGGTCACTTAGGCTGCCACTTATAATGGTAACTTTTGAAATAATATAATAACTTTTGAAATACTTCGTATTCGAAGCAAAGCTGGACAGTAAAATTATGCTTAAAATATCTTGGGCAACTTGCTCCGTCATATCGTTTTCATGTGGCGGACACTTGAAAATTTGTTATCACGATAAATTTTGAAATATTTAATCAATTCAAACCAAAGTTGAAAATGGAATTTAACTTTCAAATATCTATAATTTCGGTGAGCAAGTTTCTCCGCTATTTTGTTTCCAAGTTGTGGCTACTTAAATGCTGCCACTTAAGAATTTTTTATAGCGATAACTTTTGAAATACTGAATTTATTTGAACCAAAGTTGGAAAGTTAGACTTATCTTACAAATATCTTAGGTTAGTTCACTGAGCATCTTGCTCCGCCATTTTGATCCACGTGTCGGCCACTTAATTTTTCATCACTATAACTTTTGAAATTCTGAATTATTTTGAAATAAATTTGTACAGTAGACTTATCTCACAAATGCATTTGAAAGATTTGTTTGCCAACTTGGCCCGCCATCTTGTTTCCAAACACTGGCCACTTGAAAATTTAAAAATAACGTAAAAGTGTATTTATGAACAGATTTGTTTGAAACTCCATATGTACATAACCCACATCAATATTTCTACCAAGTCTGCTAATAATTTGTAGCTGCCATTTTGGAACAAAATTGCGGCTATTTGATAAGAAAAAAGAAATCAACCTACCCTTCCGATTGATTCGGAAGGACTTGTTGTACTTTACTTCTTGCACTTAAAAACTGTTTGTCTTGCATTTAAAAAGAGTGAGAGATTTCTAATTTTAAAAAAATGTATTTTAACTCGTGTTTTCTACGCTTCTTTCATGCACAAACAAAAAAAACGATCTTTAAATCATAAAAAATTATAAACTATAAATTCACTGCATTATCCAGTACATTTTGTTTTCATATTTAATCTGATGTTATGTTCTAAGGCGCCGTAAAAAAAATTTCAAAACTTTTATCAGTAACTGCACAGTAACTGAATATAATATACTGGACAGCTTTTAAATTACAAGCAATTTTTTTCTCTAAAAAATTCCTAATTCTTCACAATCAATTTTTAAAATACATGTATAAGTTTTCGAGTCTATAATTCATTCTTTTTTAAAACATTATTTGTATTATAGAGCACATGCTGTGTTTCTTAGTATGAAAATTAAAACAACGATGGAATTTACACGTACTTCTAAAGAAATGGGAAAATTTTATAAATCATCCATATTCAAAAATCAAACATAATATTACATAATTTATATAAAAATTATAGGTAATAACATTTTCCAAAATGTAATTGTGTAGGCAGTCTTTAAACATTTAGATACAGGGTCATACCATTCAAATGGATTATGTTTATTGTTGTACTTGTTCTTGCATTTTTTTTTATTTCATCTCCTTTAAACAAATGGACAAATTATATTCCTTCAAACATGCGCAAACGCAAAAAATATTCTCCCTTTCCATATATATGTTATGTAGTAAGAGTATGGTTGACTAATTTTTTTTTCTCCATAGCTATTATATGTGATCTTTAATGACCGAAACTTGTGCTTTTAAAAAACATAAATGAAATTAATTTAGATTCGAAATAGAAATAATGTATAATCTTTTCTTCTAGGCGCAATCCGGGTACATAAGTTTTCACGGTTAAAAAAAGTCCAAGCAAAGCATTTTATAAAACATACACTTAAATTTATTAAACATTAATTTTAAAAGTTATAAAACAAACAAATAGAACGTTATACCGTAAGAGAGAGGATACTAAAAAAGTACATAGCTGTCATAACAGCTCGCATAATATGATTATGATCGTAACGGCCAAGAAGAAAAAAGCGAGTCAAGCCTTTATACATACGTGCTGGAAATACGTTTTAATATAATTATGTATTTTTTTACAGTAAATTAAACTTTATCGTACAATATCTGCACAATGCATATGACGTCTATAAAATTTATATTTTTGATTCAGGCTAGTGAAAATATTTCATATGCATGAGAGTGTATAATCAGTTCTTATTCGGACTGCATTTAAAATCATGTAATGTATGCTTTTATTTTTAGCACACTGTAAAATGTACCTTTAGATAATTCGTAGGGTTACAAGAAATTAATTTGGATACATTGCTTTTTATTAGTTATTGTAGCAAAAAGTGACTTTTTACGTATATCATTACGTGTTCATTTTCTTGTTGAAGTAAATTTTCTAGTATAATTTTATACTCGTTAAAAATATTAGGACATTCCTAACCAAAACTATTTTTTTATAAATAATAAAATAATATATATACATACATATATATATATATATATATATATATATATATATATATCAGCTTGAGCACAGTTGTATTGTTGTTGTAAATTATCTTCATCCGTACTTGTAAAAAATGAGTAAAAAGTATCTATCCCTAAAAAGACTAACTACTTATGAAATTTATGTTAACTAATAAATTATGTTCCCACCCTGTAAACATTTAGTTAGTTTTAGTAGAAATTTTATCTCTTTAAGGTTATTTGAAATCATAATTTTAAATTACGGTGTAAGTAAATAATACTTAAACCTATTAAAATATATTTTGTCCTACATTTTTTCCTTCTAATTTTCTAATTCTTACGGATAATTTTCTAAATATCTCATCGTAAAAACATTTTTTTATTATTTTATGAAAAATCCGTATAAAAGGTAACCTTTTTAAAACCACTTTTAAAGCAACTCAATCGCAAGATTGGAAAAACGAAAATTATAGATATTTCTACATTCATTTATGCGCATTTATCATTTAACGCTGTTTTCAAAACCAATTTTAAGTTGTTAAATTTTGTTTGCGAATTTGTATTAGATATTTAAAAAAAAAAAAAAAAAAAAAAAAAAAAAAAAAAAAAAACTACATCATTATTATGTTTGAAATCTCTCCTTAGTAGACAAAACTCTTTGTTGCCAATGCAAAGTAAACTCACTATGCTCAATTACATTCTTTTGTGAATAATAGAATTATTTGTAGCAATTTTAAAGTATTACAAAACCTGTTATTCACTGTATACAATAGCAACATTAAATTCTAACATGTCGATTAAATAGGTATATTATAGAGTATGTTTAGTTATCGATGCTGCCATTAAATAATACACACATTTTCGAATTATCAGAAATTTCAAAAGACTTCGAAAAGAAAATAACATTGTTTGCGAAGATAACAGTTCTTATTCTCTTTAGATTTTCCATTTTCTTCAGAAGATAATACCGTTGTGAGCTGATACCATCACAAACATCTAGAAACTGAAACATTGTAACTATTTTGTCTTTAAATGTAATGAGCATTTTAATCGAAGTTCTTAATCATATTAAATAATATTTTGCAACAATAACTACTGAAATTTAATGAGTCTTTATTTATTTAAATATTCACAAACTGATAATTAAACTTTTCCATTTTGTGTAAATATCATTTGAAACTGCTCAATGTTGTAATTGAACTAATTATAATATATTAATATACAATAAATTTCTAAAAAAATCTTGTAATCGAATAGTTTGTGAATATTACTTGTGTTAAAATTATTTATCGGATAAAATATATCGCAATAAAATATATGTTTATAGAAACAATTTTCAATTTGATTTATTTTGTTTCATAGATTATTGCTATTGAAATAGTTTTTAATATTCATACATAATATTTTTGTTCTGCATTATAAGATTTTACAAGACAATAAATGTGACAAACAGTTCAATACATGTACAATCAGAAAAAACAGTTTTTCTCACTTTTAAATGTATTATTAAGGAGACGTTGGTCAGTGATACATGTAAACTTTTCTTGATTTTGTTTTTGGTGTACGTTTCTTCTGGGATTTTTTCAGGGATGTATTCTATTTACTGGACGTAATCTTTTATAATAGTATAAGATAAGTAATATATATATATATATGTATATATATATATATTAAACATTTTTATTTTGAATTATATGTTAATTGTTATAATACATACAAAACGTATTATAAGAAGAAACTAGAATTATTTTAACTACAATATAATTATCTTTAAAATAGAAAATGGAATTACTATTGAAATAAAGCATACATAAAAGTATTTATATTTATTTTAACATGAATCTCGTTTTGAAATAAGACAAATAAATGTGATTGCAATATATATATATATATATATTAATCGTGTAAAGACAACAATAATTCATTTGGGTCATTGTACAATTGCAATGTTTCTTTTTGTACGGCGATAGCAGTACATACGTTTTCGGCGTGCATACTATCATTTGGGGTTACAAAAAAAAAAAAAAAAAAAAAAAAAAAACTATTACCTATTAAATATAACTTGTATCAGGTAAAGTTACTAATGGCTAAGTAACGATCTGTGAAATTTATGAAGCTTTTTATCGCTGCATCTCTGTCTACTGCAGCATTTTTATTATTTTCAGAATTTATATGATGGAAAATTTTTAGCACATATTATGAGTCTGTCAAGCAATGCTAAAAGTAAGAAAGAAAAACTAACTTAAACATTTAAATGAGGCCATTGAAATTATAAAATTATAAATTACTTGCTTAAATAATAAATATAAAGAGCGTATAGAAGCGAAATAATAGCAGAAGAAGCATTCTAATAATATATCTGCGTACATGTCAGTTGGAATGTAACCTTTTATCGGAAATAAAATTTAATAATGTATGTCAAATTTATTTTTCTAAATACTTTAACATAAGAAAGGCATTTATCTAGAGCGGTCCCCAAAACAGGTGAAAAATATATGGCATTGCATATAACAAAAATAATTCAAAATTTTTACAGCATTTACGCTTAAGTATAGTTATCCAAAAGCACTTATTTAAAATACAAAATATATATATTTAAATATTCTTTCTGTGTCTATACTCTTCCTTTTATCTTTATGATCATTCTATTTTAATAGAGTTTAATTGAAAATTTTTTAAAAAGTTCAAGGTTCTTCAATTATTAATATTTCAAAATCTATTACTTTGTGTGTAAGATTCTTACTTTATAAAAATATATATAAAAAAAATCCCTATATAAATTAAAAATGCAAATATATACCTAATAAATCAGTGTTTTAAAACGTCTTTATAAGTGAACTAGTCCATCTTATATATATATAAACATTTTTTTTCAGTTTTTTCTTCAAATTCTAGCAGAAATATTTTTATTAAATGCATAATTTAAAATTTTATTTATTAATAATTACAACGACCCATTAAAAAAATCTGGTGTGAAACAACCAGACGACTTTCACTACCCACTATTATACGTATTATATGCATTTTTTGGAGATAATGTTATTAGAAAATATACAAGTGGCCTAAAGATGTAGAAACCGAAAACTTTTCCGGTAAGAGAAACTTTATACTCATGTAAAGACATACAAAACGAAGCTTTCATATAGCAAAGTAAAAAATAAGAAAAAAAATGGAACAGTTATTTTTTGAAACAACAGTTCTGAGATCTAAAACTAACCTTCCTAAACAAGGTGACTGTTTTTTTCTCTCTAATAACCACGTGATACATGAGAAAGTAATGGGTTTATATAACAATTTTTAAGAAAACCGTTAGAGCCGTTTTTGAGATATTAACTTTTATCAAAACTCAATTATTGACCGGGAAAGAATAATTACATACAAACGGATATTTAAAATTGAGTTAATCTGGCGAGTTTGAAAAAAATTCATACAGACGTTTTTAAAGGAACGCGCTAGAGAGACCTGAAATTGAGCTATTTATAGAGTACGCCTATTAATTTTCCTGAACTAACCAACTATATCATTCGAAAGGACATTTAATAGAGTGTTTATGTAGCATATTTGAAGAAAATCCTTAGAGCCGTTTTATAGATACGGACTTACGGTCCCACTTCCGGTTTCCGATGTCCCACTTCTGTTTTTTCAATTTTCACCAAAATTTGGAAAATCCATCTGTACACCAGACCTGTCTCAATTCTGAAGTTTTGTAGTTCTATCTTTATTAGTTTCGGAGATATGATACACACATACATACATACACACACACACACTGAGCAATTTCCAAAAACCACTTTTTTGGACTCAGGGGACCTTAAAACGTGTAAATCAGGTGAAATCTCGAAATCGAATTTTTGGACCGAATACAATATTTCCATTACCTACGGTAGTAGGGGGATGAAAGTAAAAGTAAAGCAAAACGGAGATAAAGTAAATATCTAATTTTCATACTATAGCTTTTCTATAACTTTTATTTTGTGCAGCATCGATTAATATAATTGACGCACGTTTAAAAATAGTATTTATATTTTCTTGTAATTCTAAAAATATTTAAAATAAGGAAAAATAACGAAATAATACTTTCATTACCTACCGTAGTAGGGTAATGGAAGCAAAAATAAAAAGTAGATTTCATCTACAGTTAGACATATGTTTTACTTTATGGCTCCTTATTACAGTATTAGACTCTTATATGTCGCCTTGTCGTAAAGTAGACTTCAACTAGGTAGTCCAAGAAGCCTACCCTGATTTTCTCTAATTCTAATATAAAAATCATATTTTTAATACAATTTGTATGTTGTTGATTTTACTTTATTTATTTATTTATTTATTTTTATTGAATAAAAATATTAATTGGTTAGCATCAATGAACAATTCTGTAGTCGTCAATTTTCTGAAATCGCCATTCCTGAAATTAGTTTAAAGAGAAAGCTAATGCGGCGAAATTTTAAAACATATATTGTTCTTTTGTAGAACATAATTTTAATGGAAATTTGTTGTATTCATTAACGAATTTTACTATTTTGACTTTACATGGTTTGAGTAGAATTTTTATTTCATTAGTGATTAAAAAAACTATGCTCATGATGTGCCTAAAACTAAAATGATTAATAATACCTTGCATTTTTTTTCTTCTATATTCATAACAATATATATATATATATATATATATATATATATATATATATATTTGTTCGTAAAATTTACTGACATTCAAATTGCGACGGATGCAATCTGCTCACGATGCCCTGAAACATTTCACCATCAAAAAAAAAAAAAAAATTAACCTCTGCCCGTCTGCTTGTCCACCTGTCTGGGTATTAGCATGTATGACATGAAATTAATGGCCGTTTGAAGACAAAATCTAATGCACACACTTACATAAAAAATTACATTTTCTTGTAATTTGGCATGAACTGATATCGATCAATTTTGAACGCACATCAGCCGTTGAGTATCGCTGTTATGCTGTAATTTATTGATTTGTAGGAAGTTTCTATTCCATTTTATAGAGTGTATACATTCCCCAAAGTTGATAAACAAATAGCATGTTACGTAGAATTATCCTAATTGAATCTGTGTAAATTGAAGATAAGAGATGCTGAAGTTTTCCCAAGTTACTCAATTTGAGTAGTGTATATGTACACACTTTTTTTTTTTTTTGTTAATGGGTTTATATCGCCTGTTCTAATACAATTTTTTTTCCATTTGCGAAAAAGTTATATTCGATCATCTAACATGCATGAGTGCGTCAAATTTCCTGTGTGAGATGACTTTTATGAAAAAATTATGATGACTGAATTTGGATGCATATCAACTGAGAGGTGGCACTATTATAAATTACTTTTATGGTTTTACTTGTTTTTCTGATGAATTAGCTTATTAGAATTATGTAGAAGAAAGCTTTCTGGGGATTAAAACAGACAAAATTAAAAATTACTCCATCAATATTCTTACGCACACGTGTATTCACAAAGAAAAAAGTCACCTTGTTAAAACTTTATGCTTTAAAAACCACACAGAAAAAAATTATAAGCTTTAAACAGTTATTACTTAGTAAAATAATTTCATTAAAAAATCAAACACAATAATGTATAAACAATTTCTAGGTTCTAATATAAATACAAGAAGAAGAAGAAAATTCAAAGAATGAAATGGTATTATTAAAACTTGTATTGAAAAAGAATTTCATAAGTTTCGTAAATGGCAGTATCTCCGCATAATTCAAATAACGCATGGATAAATTAACCATCAAGTTTGAAATATTATTCAGATACTTTAAAGGTTCAAAATGTTATCCTCAGGGTTTAATTCCACATAGTATATTACAGACGCTTTGTTTAATTAAGGACCATGCATGAGACATTCGATTTAATCCGACGAATAAGTTATATAACCATAATAAATGCTCTTCTTACATTGAAATAAACTGACAAGGAAAAGCTTGAATGTTTAATATTTTTGAGTTAATTTTGCCACAGCGTAAAAGATTAGTATTTAAACTACTAAATAAATACCACAGGTTTTGGGTATAAATACGTAGCCATTTTTAGCAGACAAAGGCATTTAAAATTAAGTATTAAAAAATTTATACATTACTTTTATATTGTGGATTTATATATATTTTTTAAATGCTTCATAAGGTATATTCTCATACTTATAAAATCATAATATAAATTTTTCAAAATATAATATTACAATAAATTAATTAAAAATAACTGGATGCCTCTAAAGAAATTATTCAAATTTCTAATTCATTTCTTTAATCCATTAAAGGAGATATATATCTACTAAATAATCTGTAATAATCTTCCAATTAGGCAAAAATATTAGCTATTATATTTTTAAATTATCAATAAAATTTTGATATAACACTCCTATTCCGTAGATGTTAATGTCGCCTATATACCAGTAAGCAGCGCTAGTGTGATGTTAATCAACTCAACCTAATCCGTTGATACGAATACATTAAAAATAAATTTGGCGTTAGATAAATAAACATACTAAAATATTTCAACATCTTGAATGCTTAAGAAAATAGTAAAATATCAGCCAGTTTTTCCAGTAGCATTTAGCGTGCCGTCAACAGTGCATAAAGAAAGGGAACGAAAATGCTCCTATATATAAGAAAAGAATGTGATACTATGACCGATAGAATTAGGCGTAATATGGGGGATTATCCAATAGGGTGGTTGGGTTTTACGTCGCACTAGTGCTGCGCAATGGCAATTAGTGACGGTCTGGGACTCACCGCTAGAGGTGGTCCGGAGACATGCCATCACAATTTTGATTCTCCACGGAGGGGATGGCTCCCCGCTTCGGTGACCTCGACGGGAATAATTTGGATGGCAACATGGAATTAACCAATGGGAAAATGAGAATCAGTGATAGTGAAAAATCCTACCCGAATATTTATCTGTTATTTCAGCATTTTTTTTTTTTTTTCATTCAAGACATTAAGGTTTTAGTTGTATTTACTTATACTAATACATTATTGTAAATATTTCGAAATTAATTTAGAGTGTCCATAAATAAGAGGTATTTGTCTTGAAATAGACCTATACGCTAAGCAACAATCTGTATTTTTTGTTTTACCCATATCTTTGAAATAAATTAACATATCGAGCATTCCAATGAAATTTCACACCCGTCAAAAATATTACAAATTAATTTTAGAAAATTATATTAGAATTATTTTTGCTATTGTTGTAGTTTTTTAATATAATACTATATTTTCCTAAAGCACTAGAAAAACGATTCTACTATTTAATTTTCTTTTCTTTCTTTTTTTTTTTTTTTTTTTTTTTTTTTCAATTTTGTGGCGTATGGGATATTTTATGAAATGCTCGATATTGACATAAAACTTGAATTGAATGTTCATTATTAAAAAATTAATTGCATACTAGAAGTAATCTTAAACTGATATGAAATCTATTTTTTAAAAAATAGGTTTAAAAAAGAAGAAGAAGAAGAAGAAAGAAAGAATTAAAAAAAATTCAAACGGTTTTAGAAACGAAAATTAATTGAGAAATAGTGTCTTACTTTTCTTCTTCTTCTCTTCTTTTTTTCTGTGTTAACCCTGTATTTTCTACATTACGAATTATACAAAGTATGTACAGTCGGAAGCAAAAGTATCCGAGCAAATTATTCCGATATCAAAAAAGTACGCTTAAAACACTGAGAAAAAATCTTGTAACTGACATCTAAAATCTAAGTTGCGGCTCTAGAAAAAATAGTTTCATGTTATCCTTTTAAATTCTAGTCCCCTTGTAAAGCGAGGTCTAGAAGCCGCTATTAGAATTCTAGAACGTTTGCCTATATTCTCGAGGGCAAAGTTATTCAAAAATCTCTGCAAATAAATGAGACTACAAGAGGCGGGTTTCAGCAACTATAATCTTGATCTACCAAATTCTACAAAATCAAGCGAGAATTTCTCGCAATACAATGATTCAGAATATTAAAGTATTCAGAATATTGCTTCACCGTCTAGAAAAGTGTACACTAGAAATTCTCGATAATTTCGTCTATTCAGTTTATTGGCGTGCCTTACACGAATAGCTCGGAAATCTATTAGTTAAGGGATTTAGAAAATGGCCACTTATTCATTCTAGAGGAAGGCGGTATGTTTTTCTTTTTTTTTTTTTTAATAAATCCTTGTCGAATAATGTTTTTAGACTGACTAAGAATATGACTCGACAAGGATTTATTTAATAAAGCAGAATTAAGTGTACTTTTTTTTAAACAGGGATTATTGCCAGTGCTCGGATACTTTTGCTCGGATACTTTTCCAATCCACTTTTTTAGTTACTTATAAGTAATT
The DNA here is from genome assembly GCA_963930645.1 of Salticus scenicus. Classification (NCBI taxonomy): domain Eukaryota; kingdom Metazoa; phylum Arthropoda; class Arachnida; order Araneae; family Salticidae; genus Salticus; species Salticus scenicus. The sequence continues at coordinate 92,737,041 of OZ005652.1, forward strand.
TTTAGTGATATAATCAATAAAAATTATACATATCAGCTCATAATTCTATTTAATCAGCAGGCAATTTGACATACAAATCGAAAAAGAGACCAAGAAAATATTTATACGCATATTTTATGTCCTTTATATATTTTTATTAGATTGGAGAGTGATTGATTTTAGACTAGATTCTTAGAGTGATATATGAATTATTTGTAACACAAGTGAAGTTCGTTAAAAATGTCAATCAAAAACAGCGACAGAAGTCTATAAATTCCTTTCTTGATGAAAAACGGTATCATGTAGCGCCTCGTGCCATGTAGTCATATTAAAGTGAGGTAGACACATTCTATCCTTAGTTAATTACCTTTGACATTTTTTTTTTTCCATATTTCTTCATTATATTCGATTTTATAAAATATTTAATTTAACGTTACTCTAAAGTACCTTCAATAAATATAGGGTTAATATTTTTTTCAAAAAAAGGGTAGGTGCTCCAGTGATTGGCCTGCTCCAGTAATTGACATCTATCCAGAAATAATTAATAAATAAGAAAAATAATAAAAATCATATATTTTACATATATGAATTTTAACATTTTGTGTCAAACACGTGCATAGGGTGCTAATACCTGGTAAAATTAATAACTAACAGTGTCAAACACTGTATCATAGGGAGCCAATGAAAAACTGGCAGTGTCAATCACTGGAACATTGAGTGGTGTCAAATAAAAATTCATGTTAAAAAAAAAAAAAAAAAAAAACTCTTGTCAAATGTATATATTTTAACATATATGTGGGTCTGGACGTCTTTCTTGCCATGTGTACTAACTTAAGATTTCTAAAAAAAATTCTGATGACTAGAACATTAAAAACATCAGAGATTGCCCTAAAAGTGCCAACCACTGGTGCACTTACCCTGTATGTAAAACGATAAAATTTAAATAAGGTGTTCAATAAAACATTTTTTTAATATAATTTTATATTATATGATATTTAAATATATTATTCTCATAGTTTGCAAACTGAAAATTATTATTTTAAAATCTACAATAAAATGGAAGTAAATAAAGGAAAATATGGTTGTAATTTCACATTTGAAGGCATGAATAAATTGTCTAATTTGATTACATTCTCGGTACAATTGTTTATTTATACTCTTTCTAAAAAAATTCATTTTTTATTCTTTTATTTAAAAGCGGAATTTTAATAAAAAATAGAGATAAAGAAAAAAATTTCGGTTTACAAATAATACCAAGAAAAAAATATATATATTTATTTGATAACTAATACATTATCAAAGTTTTCATTTAGATGATCGTCTTGTTAAAAATTGTGTTCATAAGATAAGAACAAGAAAACGCGTTGTTGTTTAAGTGTATTTCCAAAGCAGTTGTATTTTTGATTATTAAAAAAATAATAATTTAAACCAGAAATATAAGTAAATAAACACTATTTTATAAAATCTGAACATAAAACATATTTTTGATAAAATAATATCCTAAATTATGATTTGCATAAAGTAATATTTGCTAGGTATATTACATGTATAAAGCTCTATTTTTCAAACTATGACTTAATTTAATATTCCTACGCTAAGACATATTACACATAAAATAATAAGATAAAATAATGATTTACACGGAAAATCGCTATTGCAAATAACAATTAAAACGTGGATGTCATAATATATTTTATATTTTCCTTGGGAATTCTAAGTAAAAGAAATTTCAAGCACCATAAGCATGTATCAAAACAGTAAGGTTTTAACATTATTAAAAAAAAAAAAAAAAAAAAAAAAAATGTCTGTATTTTTCCGTTAATGTACCTATTTTTTTCTTGTGTGTATTTTTCCATGGATAGAATGGTCACTTTTTCACCAATTGAAGACAGCATAATGTACAAATCATTACGAATCGTATTCAACATAATTTATTTTTTTTTTTTTTATTTATTTATTTTTTTTTACAAAAAACATGCATGTTTTATAATTCTAAATAAATGAGGAGAATAAGCAATCCTCTAGTTCAGGTAAATTTCAGGATCATTTACACACAGCCCCTTCCCGCTCCAATACAATGTGTAAGAACATTGAAGTTACAACAAATTCCTCAAAATTTTGCCTATTTTCATATAGAATATTTATATTAAAAGACTTGAACTGTTATATATCGTTATTTAAGATTTTTGCAAATGTAAATCATTTGAGAAAATCAATAAATGCAGTAATTAAAATGCCCTAATAATTTCAAGTCAATGGTCTCCCAGATTCTCCACTCATGGAATTTCGAAAAAAAAAAAAAAAATGTTCCAAAGTGTTCATCAGAGGACACCTTTTCCGGAAAAACATTAAATTTAACACAATAATCGACCAAAACGAAATACAAAAACAATATTAACAATTATTGATTAGTTTCTATTATCACCTTGTCATCGAACCACATTAAGTAATACCTGTTTTGAACAAAGATTCCTCTTCTTCGCAAGCATGCAGATCTCGATTTTTTTTTTTCCTAGAACTGACAGCTTTTCCCGGTTTTTCATTTTATAACTCGTAATTCTTTTTCTGAATTGTTAATATTGTTTCTGTATTTTGTTTTAGTCGTTTATTGTGTTAAATTTAATGGTTTTCCGAAAATGTGCCTTCTGGTGGACATTTCCGAACTTTTTTTTTTTTTTCGAAATTCCGTGAGCGCATCTCCTGTATAGTCTATATACCAAATTTCGTTGCATTCCGTTCACCCATTTGCGCTGTAGGATGCTGTTTATAGGGAAACTTAATTATAACCACCTTGTACAATAATCCGTGTTCAAAAAAAACAATTTTTGTATCAAAATATCTAAGCCCAAAACGGAGGATAAGTATAAATTTTATTATGTTTTAGAAAATGTCTAAGTTATTTTTTATTTTATATTTTTTATTTTATATTTCATATCTTAAATTTTAAAATTCTAAATTTTCCTATCTTTGATATACAACCATTAAGTAGCATGGCTTGTAATACATTTTAACTCCTAAAAAACCTATCTATAAATCTTTTAAAAGATAAAGAAAAATATATGTGTGTGTACTTTTTCTATTTTTAAATTTTAGAATGCACCGTTAAAACTAATGATACTTTTTTTCTAAACCTTGTTGGGAGGAAAAAAAAAAACTGTTTCATCATTAATCTTCTGCTTCAGAAAAACTTTGTTGCCAAAAGTTTTTTGTATTGTTTGCGATTTCTTTAACAGTTTATTTTTGCTTTATTTAGGAAAAGGATTTTTTAATCTTTGTTAGATTAAAGAGCTTAAAAAAGAGCTTAAGAGAAGAAATTTCAAAAAGTATCATTATTAATTTCATTTCTGATAAATGTGTCGTTCTCTCTCTCTCTTTCCTCTTACAGATTTTTTTTTTTTTTTTTTTTTTTTTTTTGATAAATTACTTATTTCAAATAAATTAATTAAATATATTTCTTGATATTTTTAAGAATTATTTAATAGTATCTCTCCAGATAAATGGAATTTCTACTATTCCACTTTTAGGAATTAATTTTTGTGAAACACCTTTTATGCAAAATTTAAAAATGATTTCACAGAAAAGTCTTCTAAAGATATTCTTACTTTTAATTCTTTAGAAAGTTACAAACTCAAAGGTATCATAATAATTAAGTTTTATTAGCTTATCATGCCCGGTCTCTTTTCATGTAGAATATTTAGCATTATCATCAAATATGCAAATATAATTGTCCTATAAAATGCAGCATAATAAAAAAGAAATCATTCCTGATTTTTCCTGTAACTCACAAATGCATACAAAAGGTTTTTACTAAAGTAATAATGATTAGTTAAAAGTCCCTATTACTGAAATTGTTTTACCTTAGCCGTAAATCACTGGTTAAAGGGACTTTACATCTCGGCTTGGCACCTCTGATGGTTTGCATTGGCACCTCTGTTTTGTCTTGGCACCTCTGTGTGTGTGTGTGTGTGTCTGCGCTCTGGTGCTCCCAGTACCAATTGCACAGGTACAAAACATATGGGTACCTGGGACCCTGTATGTGTGCACCTCATCGAGATTTTTTCGAATTTGGAATATGAATTTTTTTATTTATCTTTATTTATGTATTTATTTTTTCAATTTTAAATATTGGCTTCTATGTTTCATTTTTCATAAATTTATTCTTCTATTGTAATCGTCTGCGTACCTTAGCAACGGCTATTACGCTATTTATTTTTTCTTTAATACATTCATTTGAAATCATAACCTTTTATTATTATTATTTATTATTATATTTATTGAAAATAAAATGGTAACGCAGTAAAAAAAATTAAGTATATTAAATTTTAGAACGCATTTATAACAGTTATGTTTATGTATAACTTTTTAGTATAAAAACTTTTTATTTTTCATTTTATATTTAATTACTTTAAAAGGAAAAAATTTCTTTTCTTTGTTTGTTTCTTTCTTTTTCTTTATTTCTTTATTTTTTAATTGATAGTATTTATCAGGGGAAAATAGCAGTATATAGCAGAAAAAATTAAACTGATTAAAATTTATTTCTTTTTCATGTATTTAATTTTTTTTAAAGAAAATCTGCATTTTATTTTATTATATTGTATTATATTGGTGGGAATTAAATTTTAGCATAGTGTAAATAGCGAAGGCTGTAAAATACATGGTTTAAAAACTAAAATATTTAATAGATGCTGAGATACAGTCATATTTATAATCGTAGTTCTTAAATAATAGCAGATCCACGCAGTGTAGGTGAAGAAAGAGTTACCGTAGTCAGCGGGTACCGGAAACGAAGTGTAGAGCAATTTTAGTATAATTTTTTTAAGCTTTTATTTTTAATGTGGTGTAAAAAGATGTAGCGGTCCTAGCCTGCTAGTTATTTATAAATTCAACTATATTAGGATTGTTCAGTTTTATGTAATTTTATTAATTTTCATGAAAATTTAACTTTTCCTGCATTCAGCAAAACTGTTTTTTTTTTCCACTTTACTAAAAAAAAAAAAAAAAAAAGAAAACAAGAAAGTTACCTTTTCACAAACCGCTTTGAAATATACCAATTTCTTTGCATTTTAAATTAAATTTTATCGTATTTATCAATTTGTAAGTCACCAGGTAATTTTATTGTTAAACTATTATCTGCTTTTCTGTTCGAAAATGTTTTAATGGTAACGTTCCTCGAATTTTTATTTTAAAAAAATAATAATAATAGCTTAGAAATATTTACTAGACATTTTGTGACCTTGTTATTAAGGATTATATGCTTAATTCTTGAAAGCATGTTTATTTTATTTATGTATTTTTAAGATATACCTCTGAGATATATGGATTTTAAAATTAGATCAAATACTCAAATCAAAAGGTATTAAGTTTTTTTTTTTTTTTTTTTTTTTTTTTTTTTTTTGACTGAGGGCCTATTAGTCTCAATCTGGGATTTTTGCGTTGTCGTTTTCGATAGTTGGACATTTGTCTAAATCATTATTCGATAGTTGGACATTTATCGAAATCTAAAATTTATCGAAAATATAATTGAATAATTTGAAAGCGATGTTATAATTTGAAAAAAGAAAAAAAAAAACTAATAGTCCTCCGTCCTAAACTAAATTCTGCTTTTGCCAGAATTTCATCAAAATCTTTTATTATTATTATTATTATTATTATTGAAAGAAAAAGAAAAGAAAATTAATAAAAATCAGTATCGTTACAAGCGATATCGAAAAAGTTTTTTTTTATAATTTTGAATTAGGAAATAAATAGTGCGCGTGCAATAATATAAAATAAAAATAAGTAAAAATATGAATTTAATGATTTGATTTTTATATAAAACACGATCGCGTGCTATCTTAAAAAGTATATGTAAATTTTAAAGTTTAATTTTCTTGGCAACAATTATAAATTAAAATAAATAATTTAATGAAAGTTTAGAAGTTAGACTTTCTAATTTTATTTTATTTTCCAGTTACTTAATAGCACTATAAGGTATTCTGAATAACAATGTAATATTACTTTAATGATGTTACTATTATGTAATTATTATTTTTCCCACGAAAAAAGTTCTACATGCATTTGGGGCAAAAACGAAACCTTTTATATATCCTGTCGCTGATAACTTTACAAGCTCATAATAATTAGGATATTACAATTTACAATAATAAGCAGTCTTGGACTTATCTACCTAAAATGTGGCTTACCAGCATTTTCTTGCCCCGAACCCTCATACATTTAAAATTTTACAAATACAGTAGAACTTGGATAATTCAAAGTTGAAGGGACCAGAGAAAAATTCGAAATATCCAAAAATTCGAATTACATATACTACATATTTTGTCAAAAAGAAGAGATAAATTAAAAAAATAAAGCACTACGATTAAAGATTTAAAACATAAACTTTATATCTAAGAATACTGATACATCGCCCCCCCCCCCTCCGCTCAGTAAATCAATATTTTTTTACGAGCTTAATTATTCAACACTTTTTTTAAAAGAAGTCAGATATTTTTGATTGCTTCTTTAAGTACAATATTAGTCATAACATATGACTGTAACCTATCAATTGATACAAAAATAGAACCTTCTACATTAGACATGACTTTCAATTAAAAAAACACTCGAATTTCATGCATATGGACCATATATTCTGATGCACTAGGTAGGAAATACTCTTGTATTTCCTTAACCTTCTTTTGAAAGACTGCTAAAAAAAAATAATGCACTTTAGCTGAGAAAAATCTCGAGAACAAATTTTACTGTAATATTTTAAAGGTAATCCTGTGAAAAATTCGAATCATCCAAAGTAGAATTTGAATTATCCATGAATTTTTAGCATTATTTGAATACAAAATTCAAGGGACCAAGTAAAAAATTCGAATTACCCAGAATTTCGAATTAAACTCGAATTATTCAAGTTTCACTGTGTAATGTATAGAGAAGCAGGCAGAATAGAAGGTTAAACATACTTACTGTTTAAAATAATAAGTAAATTAATTATTATTACTTTTTTTTTAAAATCATTACAGTTTGGATTCATAATTAGGTGATTTCCGATAAATCATCGCTCTGGTGACTAACAGGGGTAACTAAAAATTACGAACTTTTCGTGAGGGACAAAACGAATGCACAAGGGAAAAAAAAATTAACATATATCATTTTTTAGAATTTTCTACAGATTTTTAAATTTAATAAAAAGTTTTTTTTTTTTTTTTTTTTTTTTTTTGTATGTAATTGTCATATTTTCTTGCTACTTAAAACTGATACACTGCTAAGTATAATAATAAAAACCTTTAAAAAGTATACTGTAATAGAAACCATAATTTTTTTTATAATTACGTAATCATTAGAGACTGAGTTTCGCCGATCATAGAATAACACCTTTCAAGATCGTAAATTTTTACGTAACACCTTATTGCCATGAGAGCGACGAAATATTCAGAAAATTGGTTTTATAAAGCAAAAATGAAATGACAGTTTATGCGGTATCTGGTGAATGCAAATGGCATCATTTTTGTAGCACGTATATAGCACCTTTTAAAATAATTTCTTAGTAAATAATTTAAAGTTTTGATTTATGTGAATAAGAAATGTAAAATAATTATAGATCATATAATTTCATATAATTAATTTCCCAGGTTAATTTTAAACTAAAAGAAATATCTTTTAGACAGCAGTATTGCATTTCTCGATACTCCCCACTTGAAATCTATAATATGTTGTTTATATATACTCACAACAGTTCTTAGCCGTGGCCTATTTGTTTTTTTTTTTTTTTTCTTGTTTCTGGATACAAATTTTCCATTAATCAACTCATTTACTTTCAAATATATATTGATGAATATATCGAACTGAGATAGCAGCTATTTCTAGATCCTTTGAAAAGCAAACAACACTTCTTATGCCATTATCCTACGCTAATTTTCCAGTTTAGTTTCATAATAAGATTATGAACAATGAGATTTCAAAGTATGTATGGCAATTTTAAGAAATATGTGAGGCATGCGAGCAACTTTAAAACATTTTTTTCTTTTTTTACTCTTTCCCTTCAACACCAATTGAATAACCAATTGAACTTTTTTCAACCTAAAATAATAATTGCTAAAAGCATAAACTTCCATATTAGTCTCTTTAATAGTACTATTCTAAATTCATTACCTGATGATATATATTCGTTTAAATTTGTTGTATTTGACAATATTATAGTTCGTGGTATACCATATCTAAAAGACTTTTCTTTTCCCTTTAGCAACACACACACACACACACACACACACATATATATATATATATATATATACGTATAAAACATATATATGCGTGTGCGTATGTGTGGTTTCTAAAGAAAAAAAAGCGCTGAACTATAATATTGTTAGATACAACCCATTTAAACAAATATATATCTGGTAATTAATTTAGAATAGTACTATTGGAGAGACTAATATAGAAGTTTATGCTTTTAATAATTATTATTTTAGGTTTATATATATAATAAAAATTAATTCTTATAGATATTGTGATTTACTTTTTGATTTACTTATGTGATTTACTTTTTTTTATCGCAGGTCCTTTTTTTCTTTTGCTGCCTTTTGAAAATAACATAATGGATATGAGCACATTTGTTCATTCAAAGAACAAAAACGCATTCTTGTTCAGTTTCATTTGAAAGTTTAAATGCTATTTCTAGATCGAAGAAAAAGCTTACTAGGATTTTAAAAATGTACTATAACAAAATCTTTTCCAAGAAAAAAAACCACCAAGAGCTTTAGCAAATAAATAAAAGGATTGAAAAAGTAAGGGAAAAAAGATAAAAGATATCTCGTTAAGATTTTTGTGGAAAAAGGACTGTTTCTACTCTCTAAAACGTAGTTTCTGTTATAAAATATATATATACAGTCTCTCACTCTTATCGCAGTGAAAATAAAGAAAACTTCAGAAGAAAAATTACATCTGTTAGACGGAATTTAAGTTAATATGTTTTAAATTATTTTTCAAATTATTCTGAAATTTACCGCCCACACCATTTTCATAAATTTATTTGATTAATTCTGAATAATCCTGAATATTGTTCCTAAATTACATATGCGGAAACAATATACTTAATTTTATTGCAGTAAATAAATGCTTAACAAAATTTGAATTGCACATTGTGCCTCTTCCACATATATCACCTATATATCCTACTCATTTTGTGTGAATTTGTAAACAAATGGCAAATATTTTTCAAGCAATATTCTGTGTCAAATATGATTTTGTAGGTTTTATTTATTTATTTATTTATTTATTGTTATATTTTTTTATAATAGTCACAAAAAATTAATATGTAAATTTTTAAAAATTTAGCTGTAAAAGTTTACTAAATGACATGAGAGCCGCTTGCTTAATCAATCAAAAAAGACTTCAGCTTTCATGCAAGCATTTAAATTTCCCTTTCTTTTTTTTTTTCACAATTATTAATTTTTGTCGAATTGATATTTAAATTTCTTTCAAATTCCTGCTTGTCACAGCGTTCAACTTTTTAGCATCTTAATTTTAAAGTATTTGTAATAATATTTTAATAAAATTTGTTGGACTCCTATAACATTATCTTGTAAAAAATATAAAATAATAATAATAATAAATTTAACTCTAAAAATGAAAAGATTAATCTTATTTGAAATTATTAAAGTTTTGTAACTATCAGTGAGAGACACAGACACATAAAATCCCACGTGGCCAGAACTCAAGACCTTTTTTTTTTTTTTTTTTTTTTATTATTATTAATTGCAAGCACTTTAAATTAGCGTCATAAATTTACAGCTCAAAAACGTGCTGATAATTTATAGTGTAAACTACATGAGGGTATTTTTTTTCTGACACGTAGCTGAAATTTTAGTCATCATGAAATTTTAGTCATCAGATTTATTACTAAAGATTAGCGATAACATTTGGTAATACTAGCGATAAAATTTTTAATATCAGTAATCAGTCCAAATATCTTAATACTCTATTTCAAGAATTAAAACGTATTTTTAAATCATGGATTGTTTACATAATAAAATAAATCATGCCAAAATAAAGCAAATCACTTAAGTAACCCATTAAAAAATATTAAACCTGTATTGACATTTGGCATATTGTCCATAAAGTATTCTAAAAGTCATTATAATCTATTAAAAAAATGTGATTTACTTCAATAGTACATTTTTTTTGTAAAAATTTCTTACTATATCTTCATGAACATAAAATATGTGATGTTATTGTTGAAATACATCAAGTATTCAAAAAGTAAGTTACACTAGTTTCCCTAGAGATAGCAGTATTGTGAAACAAGACCAAAGAAGACGATTGGTGAGTTTCACAGCTAACAATGTTAGCAATTTCAATCGAATAATTGCAACCGTTGCTGTGTAGCACGAGAAAAAATATGGCGCGTCAGTTGGAAACTTGATCCAACATTGAAGTACGCGGAACAGTGGGACTTTTGTGGGAAAAATGTTACAAGAGTACGGAGATTTGTTGTGAATATCGACAGTGAATAAGCATCATGGAATATCACGTTTATCCAATGTTAAATGGTGAAGTAGTTCAAAGATTGTAGCACAAACTTAACCGATTCGGAAAGACGAGAAAGACATGCACCGCTCAGCCTGTCAGGCAAGTTGCATCGGGTGGAAGTTATATTCTCAGCGACCGCAGATTGAGCGTCGAATACATTGCACAGGAGTTGGTAATATCTGTTGTTGGTGCTCAGTCTATCGTCCATCACTAATTATAAATTGTCCAGTTCAATCCGTTTCTAAAGTGTGCTCCAAAACAAAGAGTCAAGTTCCTGTCGTCAGGGCATCTAACTATTAGGGCAAAGTTTTGACAAATGCCTTGCAGGCACTCAAAATTTCTATGCTGTATGTATATCGCATTGAATTGTAGCACATTTCTAAATAAACATTTTTATCTTCATTGTTTGAGTGTAACTCACTTAACCCGAGAGTAGTCTCGTCATTTTTTATAACGTTAGTAGTCGCGTGTCGGTCTTTTTGCCGCCGCTGTTTAGTGTTGGGGGAAAGCCGGAAGAAAGCCAGTAGAGAAAGATGAAGTGCCTTTAATTCACGCGAAGTTTTTCCCGCAAAACTCTAACCTGTCTGAAAAACCGGAAATGGGGAAACAAATGAATCAACGTTACTGGTCGCGTCGCGATCAAATAGACCGATTTGAGAATTAAAAGGTTTTTAACTACTCAAAAAATAGCAGGAATGACTTGAAAACATACTATGTTAGAGGACATCCACCCAAGGTCAGATACCCATAGTTTCCCCAATTTATTTTTAAGGGGTGATCTGCAGGAGGAATTTGTAAGCGATGGGCGGCAAAAAGACCTATATGCGACTACTAACGGGTTAATGAACGACCCTAGCAATTAAAAAAATAAAACATTTTGTTTGCATATATGATGTTCATATTCGAGCAAAGGATTTCTTAAGTGAACCAATTTTTTTCTATTAATAATCATTAAATTCTTATTTTTCTATTCTTAATAAGATTGTTTAGTTTAAAAACTTTAATTTATTATAACAGATAAATTTATGTTTCGGACTAAATTCGAATAAGTCAGTTGAAATCAAATGTATTAAATGACAAATGTTTAGTTTGCACAGAATACATTTTCCATATCACAAGTTTCTGCATTCCTAAAATTTAATATGTTTGTATTAATAACTGACACTTCCCTAAGTTATGCATTAACATACAACACTATTAAGATATCTTAAAGGATGACTTCATATTCCATAGAGTCTATAGTTCACTTTTGCTTTCGGATAGTGTTTCAAACGTTGTAATTAATTAAATGTGTAATTGCATATGTACGATTCATCTGTAAATGAAATTTCAGTGTAATTAATTTGTTCAATAAATGTAAGTTATGCAGAAAACTTTAAGATGAAGAGAAACTTATTCGTAATCTATTTGATGATATTGTAAATTATTCATGTTCGAGTAAATATAGGTTAGTTTCATAATAATCGGTTTTATTTTATGTAATAAACGGTACATATTTTTATTCAAATACAGGTTATTAGAAATTTCACGTTTACAGAAGAACAAAGTTTATTATATGTTAAATAAGTCATCCAAAAATAGTTTTGAATAGTTAAAATGTATTTTTATATCTTTCATTGAAGAATATAGTTAAAATTAAATTGTGTCAATAATTTTTAATCACTGAAACCTAAAATCGTTCCGTGACTGCAAGTAAGGACTTCTTACCAAAGTTTGTGGAAAATTATTAGTCAGTTTAGCTGCAGGGTTCTTTTTATCTTAAACTAAAGCCGCCCTGTACCTCAACAACACCATGGAACTTTGAATTCTGCATTATTATATATCTTAGTTTTACTTTCTTTTACTCAAATGCATGGTAGAGGAACTATTGTTTTTAGTCTAATTTTGTAAACTGAGATATTATAATATTATAATGTTTTTTGGTTCTTGGATGGCAAAAATGAAGTCTTTAGCGAGTAGTTTCTGTGTCTGCACTATTAAAACACACATTTCAAAAATACGCAGAATCATCTCATTCTTTAAAAATTACAATTCTTATAAAAGCTCTAAATATGAACTACTCATATTTATTTTATTTTTCTCCTTTAACTACTTGTTTTATATTCACTCTTGTAATATCCTCTTAAAAAAGTGAGTTTTGAGAAATCAACGGCTCCTACATTTAAATATGCATAACTTTGTTTTTGAGAAAAATCTTCTCAAAAAGATATGAAGAGTCTCATGTTTAAGTAGTTTATTTTTAAAAATGTGTGTGTCAGTAATTCTTTATCAGCATAACTAAAGAACAAATATAAGATATAAGTTCAAACTCACAGAACAGAGAAATCCGCGGAGAATGAAAATAATTTGAGAATTTTCTGTTTGAATGAAATTATTGAAAATAATTGACATTAATCTTTGTACTTTCTTTTAATCTTATAAGATAGAAGTATTGTTTTGGGTCTTGTCATACCATTTTCTTTTCTTTTTTTATCTATTATTAACAATTATACACTTGTAGTTCAATTTTAACTTCAAAATTTCTGGATTACTCACACTCGCTCAATAGATTTCATTTAAAGAAATACTTTGAAAAAACTGATTTACTTTCACAAAATAATATATAACTTATTCTAAATATTAAGAGAGATAAATAGAACTTGAAAATAAATTCCAAGTAAAATAACTAAGGAAGGAAAAAGAAGACCAACGAATGTGTTGTTCGATAAAATACTTATTTTTTTGCCCGTATAAAGGTCAATGAACTCAAGGAAATTTGACACTCATAGAGAAGTAAATATGGATACAGAGAGAGAACTATAAAAAATCATATGCAATTCTCGATAACACATTTATGTAGTAATGTTTAAAAAAAAAAGATTTTGTACGATTTTTTATTAAATGGGTTTATTTCATGCTTATAAGTTAGATGTTCTTTGATCATTATTTCTACAAATATATCTTTGTTTCAACATAAATAATAATGTCAAAAGTTTGTTATAGTTTATATTATAAATTTAATACATCACGGGATATAGTACTATGGATTAAGTGATATTTCAAGTTGCGAAGGTGAGAGACATGCTAGTCTGACGTATATAACACACATTTCAAGCTTAATTTTGAGCAAAGCAAACGAGCCATTGTTATGCTTATAGAGTGAGATCCCAGTCACCCCAGACTTACGTTATTTTAGGAAAGATGAAATTTTTAGGATCGGTAGTATACCATAAACTTAGAAAGGAATGGATACTCGCTAAGCTCAAAGCGGGGCCTTTTTACAGGTAGCACGTATCAAACGTGGAAAAAAAACATGCTAACTTACGTCAAAGTAGGAAGGCTGGTTTTTACATATGTTATATATGATATTGCTATAAACAAACATATACAGTTGCCAGACACCTCCTGTGGGCCATAACTTTTAACAGACACTTTAACGTTCATCACAGACAAACGTTCATCACAGAATGTGAAGCAGACATCAGTAGATTTGAGAAGAGTACCAAAAAAGAATCCACTTGATAACTTAGGTCAAGATTATTCAAAAAAGAAAAAAAATAGGTGGTAAAGTACAGGAAGTGCGTGTTCAAAGAGATATATTTGGGCGTATGCTTGGTATATCTATTGATCATAAAGTCGATATTGCTAAAATTTTATCTTATCCTGTAACTCTAGTGCTTTTATCAATGTGTCATTTTGATGGTGCTATTTGTAAAACTGAAAAATCAGCTTTGATGAAATCTTTTGAAAAAAACATTGAACATCACCCACCACCGCATATAGATGTTTTAATAATTGATGGCTTTTTTGTGCTCTATACGATGAAAGATGTTCCTAAAAAATTTGGAATTATTTTTTTAAAAAATGTTAAAAATGATAACACAATTAAATGCACAAAGAATTGACGTTATTTTTGATCAATATTTTACTCCTTCAATTAAGGATTATGAAAGATCTCTACGACATGAATATAAACAACTGGCTTTCAATATAACAGAGCCTGATCAAGTTCGGCCTGCTAATTTTGCAAAAGAGTTGAGAAATACATACTTTAAACAGGCACTTGTTCATTTTTACTTTCCGAACACTATAGTGAGGAAAGTATTGTAATCATGTCAAAAATTCGAATTCGAGATTTTGATGTTTCTATACGTTTTGAGGTCCCCTGAGTCCGTTTTCACTATTTTTACGATGATGTATGTATGTGTGTGTGTATGTGTGTATGTGTGTATGTATGTGTGTATGTCTGTGAGTGAACACGCTAGCGTCTAAACGCTTTGTTCGATTAACCTGAAAGTTGGTACGCATATTGTAAGTCACCATAGTACGAACCCTATAGATTTTGGTGAATCTAGCACTTATAGTTTTTTTACAGGGACACAAAGAAAAATTCTTTATCATTATGGCCTATGGGAGCAAAATCTTAAAAGTGCGATAGCATCTAAACGCCTTATTCAATTGAGCAAAAAATTTATACACATATTATAGGTCACAAATACTCAATCTGTATAGATTTTGGAGAATCTAGCACTTATAGTTTTTTTACAGGGACACAAAGAAAAATTCTTTATCATTATGCGTATGGGGCCAAATTTTTAAAAGTGTGATAGCGTCTAAGCGCCTTATTAATATGAGCAAAAAATCTGTACACATGTTATAGATCACAGTTGAACTAACTGTATAGATTTTGGTGAATCTAGCACTTACAGTTTTTTTACAGGGATACAAAGAATTATTCTTTATCATTATGGCCTATGGGACTAAATTTTTAAAAGTACGATAGCATCTAAACGCCTTATTGAATTGAGCTGAAAATTTATGTGAGTATTATAAATCACTGTTGCACTAACTATAAGCATTTTGGTGAATCTAGCATTTATAGGTTTTTACAGGGACACAACGAAAAATTCTTTATCATTATGATCTATGGGCTCAAAGTTCAGTAGCGTTAAATAAAACATCGTGTAATAGATGGAGAAAAATACTCAAACACTCTATTATGGTTTTCTCTATTTTGTTTGTTATCAATTCCTCTTTCTTTACTTTATCTACAAAACTGTTAATTACTCAATGTTCGGAAAGTCGAGTGGAGTCACTCCAGATTTTTTTTATTCAACACTGGGCTACTGATTAGATGGCACCATTTATTGGAAATAAACGGATCAAAATTAATTTCCAGCAATGTCATTCGTTCACAGTCAATAATAATACCGTTGTATCTGACATTGATGAAGACTTGTCATGTCCACAGCATGAAGAAGCCGACACAAAAATTATTTACCACATATAAAATGTCGAGGCTCAGGCAAACATTGTAATTAAATGTTCTGATACTGATGTTGCCGTAATAATGCTGGCCAATATGCATCATTTGAAAGATGATAGTTCACATGTTTGGATACTTACAGGCATCGGAAACAAACAAAGATATGTTGATTTAACTAAAATTTATGAACACTTCGGATCGTCCTTATGTAGAAGTTTATTGGGATTTCATGCTATCACAGGATGTGATCACAATCCTGCTTTCTTCAGGAAAGGAAAACAAAGACCTTTTAAAATATTACAAAGCAAACCTGAGTATCAAGAAGCCTTTCTTCGATTTGGCGAGCTTGAGTTATTTAATGATGAAAACACCAAACAAAATGTATTCAATACAATACAAAAATTCATCTGTGAAGTATATAACGTTGCAACAGTAACTGATGTAGATGCTGATCGACTTCAGCTTTTTATCAATAAACAGTTTCTAATGTAAATGAAGAATTTAACCGTAAAAGTGTAAAAAACTTTGATGAAAATAATCTGCCACCGTGTAAAAGTGAATTACTCCAACAATTTCATCGAGCCAACTATATTGCAAGTATTTGGAATAATGCTTACATGAAAAATCCAAGCACTTTCAGTCCTGAAAATAATGGTTGGGTAATAGAAAATGACCAGTATAATTTTAATTGGTTTCATGGAGATCAACTACCAAGCTTAGTTAGCGAGTCACTGCAAAATGAACCAGGTAATAAACATTTAATGTAAATTATTTTTATATGTATATTTGTTGGTATGTGCAATGTGGTTATTCAATTCCTTGTTACAGATGAATCAATCGGTGAAACGGAAGAGGTAGATGACGAAAATGATTATAATTTTGAAGATTATTTGGAAGAAGATGTGATGAGTCCATCACCCTTCGAGGGTGATGAAATTGATAATTAAACATGATTATTCACATATATTTTGTATGATAAGAAAAATAAATAATTTATAAATTTTTATTTCATAATATTTTTACTTTTATAAAAAAAAAAAAAAGGATGTACCCAAATATCCTTCTTAAGCACACTTTTCACTTTCAGCTTCTAAAAAAACGGGCTTTTTAAACTTAAATTATTATTAGTTTTTATTATTAAATGAATAATATAATAAAATTTAAATATAAATAATATTGAATTGACTTGAATAATGCTCTCACACTTCCTCGCACAACGGAACTTTTAACAAGTCTGGGAGGATGTTTGGCCCGTCAGATTTGTCTGGCTCATTGGAAAATATTTTAAAATGTCATACTTAATAATATATATAAAATTCAGCCTTCCTAAAATGACGTAAGTTCCCACATTTTTTTACGACTTTTAAAGTGTCTGTTAAAAGTTATGGCCCACAGGAGGTGTCTGGCAACTGTATATGTTTGTTTATAACAATATCATATATAACATATGTAAAAACCATTCCTACTTTAACGTAAGTTAGCATGTTTTTTTTTTCCACCTTTGATACCTGCTACCTGTAAAACGGCCCCTCTTTCAGCTTAGCGAGTATCCATCCCTTTCTAAGTTTATGGTATACTACCGATCCCAAAAATTTCATCTTTCCTAAAATAACGTAAGTCTGGAGTGACTGGGATCTTGGACTATTATCAGAGTACTGATAGTTTAATTTTTAACCATGCTGTGATTTATTTCTGTTATTCGAAATATTATGTTTTTATCATATTTATTCGTATCGCTGGCCTTATTTCAATCTATTTGGCTTTTAAGAAAAATTAATCCTTTTTTTAAAAATATAGAGAGAAGATATTTTCATCTAAGTTCTTGAACCAAAGTTCTAGTACCAAAAAAGAATCCACTTGATAACTTAGGTCAAGATTATTCAAAAAAGAAAAAAAATAGGTGGTAAAGTACAGGAAGTGCGTGTTCAAAGAGATATATTTGGGCGTATGCTTGGTATATCAATTGATCATAAAGTCGATATTGCTAAAATTTTATCTTATCCTGTAACTCTAGTGCTTTTATCAATGTGTCATTTTGATGGTGCTATTTGTAAAACTGAAAAATCAGCTTTGATGAAATCTTTTGAAAAAAACATTGAACATCACCCACCACCGCATATAGATGTTTTAATAAATGATGGCTTTTTTGTGCTCTATACGATGAAAGATGTTCCTAAAAAATTTGGAATTATTTTTTTAAAAAATGTTAAAAATGATAACACAATTAAATGCACAAAGAATTGACGTTATTTTTGATCAATATTTTACTCCTTCAATTAAGGATTATGAAAGATCTCTACGACATGAATATAAACAACTGGCTTTCAATATAACAGAGCCTGATCAAGTTCGGCCTGCTAATTTTGCAAAAGAGTTGAGAAATACATACTTTAAACAGGCACTTGTTCATTTTTACTTTCCGAACACTATAGTGAGGAAAGTATTGTAATCATGTCAAAAATTCGAATTCGAGATTTTGATGTTTCTATACGTTTTGAGGTCCCCTGAGTCCGTTTTCACTATTTTTACGATGATGTATGTATGTGTGTGTGTATGTGTGTATGTGTGTATGTATGTGTGTATGTCTGTGAGTGAACACGCTAGCGTCTAAACGCTTTGTTCGATTAACCTGAAAGTTGGTACGCATATTGTAAGTCACCATAGTACGAACCCTATAGATTTTGGTGAATCTAGCACTTATAGTTTTTTTACAGGGACACAAAGAAAAATTCTTTATCATTATGGCCTATGGGAGCAAAATCTTAAAAGTGCGATAGCATCTAAACGCCTTATTCAATTGAGCAAAAAATTTATACACATATTATAGGTCACAAATACTCAATCTGTATAGATTTTGGAGAATCTAGCACTTATAGTTTTTTTACAGGGACACAAAGAAAAATTCTTTATCATTATGGCCTACGGGAGCAAAATCTTAAAAGTGCGATAGCATCTAAACGCCTTATTCAATTGAGCAAAAAATTTATACACATATTATAGGTCACAAATACTCAATCTGTATAGATTTTGGAGAATCTAGCTCTTATAGTGTTTTTACAGGGACACAAAGAAAAATTCTTTATCATTATGCGTATGGGGCCAAATTTTTAAAAGTGTGATAGCGTCTAAGCGCCTTATTAATATGAGCAAAAAATCTGTACACATGTTATAGATCACAGTTGAACTAACTGTATAGATTTTGGTGAATCTAGCACTTACAGTTTTTTTACAGGGATACAAAGAATTATTCTTTATCATTATGGCCTATGGGACTAAATTTTTAAAAGTACGATAGCATCTAAACGCCTTATTGAATTGAGCTGAAAATTTATGTGAGTATTATAAATCACTGTTGCACTAACTATAAGCATTTTGGTGAATCTAGCATTTATAGGTTTTTACAGGGACACAACGAAAAATTCTTTATCATTATGATCTATGGGCTCAAAGTTCAGTAGCGTTATATAAAACATCGTGTAATAGATGGAGAAAAATACTCAAACACTCTATTATGGTTTTCTCTATTTTGTTTGTTATCAATTCCTCTTTCTTTACTTTATCTACAAAACTGTTAATTACTCAATGTTCGGAAAGTCGAGTGGAGTCACTCCAGATTTTTTTTATTCAACACTGGGCTACTGATTAGATGGCACCATTTATTGGAAATAAACGGATCAAAATTAATTTCCAGCAACGTCATTCGTTCACAGTCAATAATAATACCGTTGTATCTGACATTGATGAAGACTTGTCATGTCCACAGCATGAAGAAGCCGACACAAAAATTATTTACCACATATGAAATGTCGAGGCTCAGGCAAACATTGTAATTAAATGTTCTGATACTGATGTTGCCGTAATAATGCTGGCCAATATGCATCATTTGAAAGATGATAGTTCACATGTTTGGATACTTACAGGCATCGGAAACAAACAAAGATATGTTGATTTAACTAAAATTTATGAACACTTCGGATCGTCCTTATGTAGAAGTTTATTGGGATTTCATGCTATCACAGGATGTGATCACAATCCTGCTTTCTTCAGGAAAGGAAAACAAAGACCTTTTAAAATATTACAAAGCAAACCTGAGTATCAAGAAGCCTTTCTTCGATTTGGCGAGCTTGAGTTATTTAATGATGAAAACACCAAACAAAATGTATTCAATACAATACAAAAATTCATCTGTGAAGTATATAACGTTGCAACAGTAACTGATGTAGATGCTGATCGACTTCAGCTTTTTATCAATAAACAGTTTCTAATGTAAATGAAGAATTTAACCGTAAAAGTGTAAAAAACTTTGATGAAAATAATCTGCCACCGTGTAAAAGTGAATTACTCCAACAATTTCATCGAGCCAACTATATTGCAAGTATTTGGAATAATGCTTACATGAAAAATCCAAGCACTTTCAGTCCTGAAAATAATGGTTGGGTAATAGAAAATGACCAGTATAATTTTAATTGGTTTCATGGAGATCAACTACCAAGCTTAGTTAGCGAGTCACTGCAAAATGAACCAGGTAATAAACATTTAATGTAAATTATTTTTATATGTATATTTGTTGGTATGTGCAATGTGGTTATTCAATTCCTTGTTACAGATGAATCAATCGGTGAAACGGAAGAGGTAGATGACGAAAATGATTATAATTTTGAAGATTATTTGGAAGAAGATGTGATGAGTCCATCACCCTTCGAGGGTGATGAAATTGATAATTAAACATGATTATTCACATATATTTTGTATGATAAGAAAAATAAATAATTTATAAATTTTTATTTCATAATATTTTTACTTTTATAAAAAAAAAAAAAAGGATGTACCCAAATATCCTTCTTAAGCACACTTTTCACTTTCAGCTTCTAAAAAAACGGGCTTTTTAAACTTAAATTATTATTAGTTTTTATTATTAAATGAATAATATAATAAAATTTAAATATAAATAATATTGAATTGACTTGAATAATGCTCTCACACTTCCTCGCACAACGGAACTTTTAACAAGTCTGGGAGGATGTTTGGCCCGTCAGATTTGTCTGGCTCATTGGAAAATATTTTAAAATGTCATACTTAATAATATATATAAAATTCAGCCTTCCTAAAATGACGTAAGTTCCCACATTTTTTTACGACTTTTAAAGTGTCTGTTAAAAGTTATGGCCCACAGGAGGTGTCTGGCAACTGTATATGTTTGTTTATAACAATATCATATATAACATATGTAAAAACCATTCCTACTTTAACGTAAGTTAGCATGTTTTTTTTTTCCACCTTTGATACCTGCTACCTGTAAAACGGCCCCTCTTTCAGCTTAGCGAGTATCCATCCCTTTCTAAGTTTATGGTATACTACCGATCCCAAAAATTTCATCTTTCCTAAAATAACGTAAGTCTGGAGTGACTGGGATCTTGGACTATTATCAGAGTACTGATAGTTTAATTTTTAACCATGCTGTGATTTATTTCTGTTATTCGAAATATTATGTTTTTATCATATTTATTCGTATCGCTGGCCTTATTTCAATCTATTTGGCTTTTAAGAAAAATTAATCCTTTTTTTAAAAATATAGAGAGAAGATATTTTCATCTAAGTTCTTGAATTTGTTGATAAACTATAAAAATAAGTACTCATAGAAAAATTTACATTTTCATTTCCAAGGAATATTTCTTAACTAATTCCTACTGGTTGTTTGGTTCAGTAAATCACTATTCTGCTTTGTACTTAAAAATTTGCACATTTAAACATTAATACAGCAACTAAAGATAAAAATAAATTTTTCGTAGGAAGTAAATGTGTTTTTCGGAAGTTGACAAGTTCACTCAAGCTCATGTGTAGTCGTTGAATATGTAATAGGATATCTCAAAGAAAGCAATGTTGCTTTGAGATTTCCGCTTTTTGTAAATTATCGGAGAACACGATAAAATATCGCGTAATCTATGCAGTATATTTGACGTAAATAAACAAGCCCGTTTAAACAGTATACGCGCCGATTAAATTAAATTAAAATGGGGTTTTTATGTAACACTCGCACTTCATTAATTCTACAATCACAAATTTATACTGGAAAGGAATTTCGTTAAACCCATAAATAAAGTATTAGAGTTGCAAGTTATCCTATGTATGAATTTGCGGTGTATAATATTACCTGAGGTAAAACATTTTAAATTCTACTGTCACGTGTATCTCTTTTTAAATGAGAAATTACAATGCTTGACACTATGTAAAAAATGACTTTATGTACCTCTAAAAGTTTCTGCAAATTTACTTAAATTTTTATCCAAACATTTACAATAGTTTGTAATTAAAAGTAAATAACCAACATCCCTAATGAATATTTTTGCTCCAAAAAAAATTATTACAGAAAAATATTTTTCTATCAATAATTATATGTTTGATTACGGAGGATGGTTGGTGTTGTTTGGCTAGATGGGTGGTGTTGTTTGGCTGGATGGTTGAGTGGGAATGTGAAATTATATATATTAAAAAAATCAGAAGGCATGTTGCAATTACCTTGTATTAATATGCATTCTTTCTTTTTCCTTTAAATGTCTAATTTCTTCATTTTTGCGTTGTCAACTATTCTTAAAAATAGTAATAACACTCTTACACGCACAATAATTAATCAATAAATATCCATATTGCTGTATAGTTTCATTATTCTTTATCAGCTATGAACAACTAAATATTGAACTTTGCTTCTTTTACGCCATGAACAACTAAACCCCTGAATTATTTTGCTTTTTTTAATCCATGTTATTCCAAATATATCATCCTGTGAGTATTGTTTGTTTATTATGGTTGTTTTTTCTGTTAGTTTCTCTATCATTTTTTACTTAATAGTTTATTCCACTTAAAATTTCACTTCAAGTATTTTCATGTATGACTGGGAGCCCGCTAATGAACGAAATCGTACATTTGTGCTCAAGGGTGAAAAAGGTCTCCCATGATAAATTATTTTTCACCTTTCTGAGCTTCTCCTACTTGAAAAATATTCACTCTTATTGGTCTATGTGGTTTCAGTGATCTTGTATCTGTTTCTTGGCTTTTACTACGTTTAAAAAATTATTATTAATTATTCATTATTATCTATACACAAGCCCAGACAAAATGAATTATTTTCTGAATTACTGATGGCAATGAACTGATGACATGAACTTTTTTTCCCTTTTGAGATTTACGTTAACGAGGTGTCACTTTATTTATATATATATATATACCGGGTGTCCCAAAAGTCCGTTTCCATTTGAAAATACGATAATTTACGGAATAATGTAGGTGTTGAGGTAACAATTGATACATATGCTTAAAATGAAATTGGATTTTAGTGAAATAAAAAAAAAGTGCAAAAACGGCCAATAGATAGCGCTGAACAATAAAACGTCAGTGACGTCGCCTGTGTAAAATGAGAAACCTGTATAAAATGAGCTGTTGTGGGAGAGGAATAAGGTGTACCAACAATCACGGCATGTTAACTTTACTAGAAAATTTTAGTAAATCTATACTATCATAATGGAGAATCTGCTTTGTTCTGACTAGGGCTGGCCAGCCCGCTGTGTAAGGTTCTGCGGCCCACAAGAGAATTCAAGAAATTTCTAATTTGGCATATTTGGTTAAAACTTCTAATATTAATAAGTTGTTTCTATTTTTTTTTTTTTTATGAAAATACCGATTAATGTAACTAAAGAAAGAAATATTGCGCTCATTGGTGTTAATAAAATATTATGAATTCAATAACTGATTCTTCTTATTATACTTATGAATGTATAATCATAAGTTTTTGACTCTTTTATAGTTATTGTATGAATAAAATTATATCTAATATAAATATTTTCTTTCTCATTTCCTTACGAGTCCACCAGAAAAAGAATTTCTGTATGTATTTGTCTCACGGATTTATACAATGCGGACAATCTGTGTAAAATAGATTTCCAATTCGGTCAACCAAGACTTTTGGGTTGGACAGATCTGGTTTAGACGACGGTCCCCGTAGTGGGCGATCAGACATAAATGCTTCTCTGACAGATCAGGAAGAAATGGTGACTTTAGCGGGTTCGTCTACGCATTGAGAAGTCAACGCTTATGAAGTCGCACCGTCGTTCCACGCACTACTAATTGGAGAGCACTAACCCTACAAACACTCTTATCCGCAGTTCATCCCAAAGATAACCCTTTGATCCCCATTACATCCTAAAGATGCATATTTCATCCTCAATAATATCCTGGAAAGAAGACGTGTTTGTATTGAAGGCATATCCTTCAATGATATCCGTATAAAATCCAGCTTTATCCTGAATTGTTAACTGCCGATTTTGTTGGGTTTGGTATCAATAAAACCTCATGTAATTTCAAGCATGTGTGTCATTTTTTATCCCTTTACCAACATTATTCCATAAATTATTGAATTTAAAAATGTTAACGGACTTTTGGGTCATCCGGTATATAATAAAAATAATCTGGTGTGTCACTCACATGACTTTCTTGTGCCCTAAAGTTTAATACTATAAATACAGGTTGGAGATTAAGGGGTAAGATAACGAGTTCTGTTATGTAAACCTATGTTGAAACAATTAAAATTAGAACTTCAATACTGCACCTGCATTTATATAGAATTTAAATCTTTTATTAAAATTAAAGGTTCACTTAAAATTATTCAGACAACATTCCTTAAAACTTCTCATTCTTGATCAAAGTTTTCCAGCAACAAACTTATATAAACTTCAAAATATAACAATTGAATCTCCTAAAATTATTCGTTTTTAAGTTACTCTAAGAGACACAGATAAAGATCAAACGTTAAAAAACTTGACTTCAGTAATCAGGAAGCCTCAAAATCTGTAAGTATACAAAAAACAAGCGACGAATATTTAGCTAAAAAACATACATTATTTACCATATCTCTATGAGAAATTCATTTCAATTCCTGAACAGCTTTCCTAGAAATGGTGAAATATTATAGTAAAGCACATCCACTAACAACAAAAAAAAAAAATGTTATCGCTTAAATATTTGCAGCCCTCTATATCTTTTGAAGATTATATACAGACCACATGGTGCACCTAAATATAATCCTATAGTAATGATACACGGCCTAGCCTGAAATACACTTCCATCAATTTGCAACTATTGTTGCACTTTTATCTAGATCTTTTGTGTAGTCCTGTGCACGAACAGTGAATGACTTCCCTACCATATTCTACATAAGACATGTTTTTATGTAATATAAAAAATATATATTCGTTTTATTTGGTTTAATGCAGTCTATAGATGTTAAACTCTACTTCCCTGCAGTTTTCCCCATAGACGTAATGTATTTGAATTCTCTTGGGTGTACCTGTACACGAATCTTTGTACACACACTTTGCTTGATCTCAACGAAAAGTTTAGTGTGACATCCCTATATCATACACATTTAAAATACAAAGTTTGAACTTTCTGCTATAATTTGTTTTGGGATATGCTGATAACACACACACACACATACACACACACACACACACACACACACACACACACACGCACGCACGCACACACACACGCACACAGACATACAGACTCACAGACAGAAACTCAGACACATAGACAGAAACACAGACACACACACAGACCAACCACTAAAAACATGATTTTTGGATTCAGAGGACCTCAAAACGTGTAAATATAACAAAACTTCACTTTCTAAAATTTGACCCAAAAGCAATACTTTCTCTACCTTATGGGCAAGAGAAAGTAAAAATTAACATTTTTGTTTATTTTCTCTGTAAATACAGATTAGACGTGTGATAAATAATTTGCTGTATTTTTTCTGTTGTAATTTGTATTAGCTTACAGCAGATTAATAAAATGCAATAAAACATTTCTATTATAAAAGTGTAAATCTTATAAAATATTTCTAGGAAATTTATTTATATATGTGTATATATATATATATATATTAAATACAACGAAGTGAAATAGCATATATCCAAAATTTTAGAAATATTTTAATCTTTAATATGTATAAAAGGAATCTGAAATTTATCATAATTCTGCCGAAATAATTTTGAAATTTTCATCTTTACAAATATTTGCTTGATGTACACCGTAATGTCACCTTATATGAAATTCAAAGCAGTTCCAAATGTGAAAGTGGAATATTTTGCATTTCATTTGCATAATACATGTTCTTCATATTGTAATATTCATTATTTACAAGCCATTTACTTTAGAATTAGTTTTTTTTTTTTTTTTTTTTTTCCCGCATATATTTTACTCTAATTCACTGAATATATATATGTGTAATCTAACAGTAAAGCCCTTTTCACTCAAATTCTTCGAAAATTACAAAGGTAAATAAATGAAAGTATTAAAATAGTAAAGCAGAAAAATTTAACTTGGAGTATCTTAAATATTCATTTCCTAATATTTATACAAATATATAGGACAAATATATATTTGTTAAATCTTATTAAAAATTTAAATATTAATTCAAAAATTTATAACTCTATGTAAATATTACGTTTTATAAGAACAATCAATTTTTAAATACGTTTATGTGTGTAACTCATTAACAGGTAATGAGAAATGAATGTTTCAAATTTATTTAAATAATTTTTACAGTAGTTTTTAATCCTAAGTATCAAACACCATGATAGACAAACTGCTGAGGATATTTTTAAATAATGTTTACAGCAATTTTTAATCGTAAATTATAAACTCCAAGATAAAAATATTGCTGAACATGTTTGTTATCGACATTTTTTTCTCTACTATTTTAATTAATAAAATTATAATTTATTCCAATGCTGTTTCTCTTTTTGAGTATTAAAGTATATTATTAATTTCTTCTATATTCAATAAGACAAAGTACTGGTTTCGTAAAAATTTTCGACCTCAGATTTTTGATGGTTTTACACATTTTGAGGCCTTTTGGACACGATTTGACCATTTATAGAAATTTTCTGTCTGTCTGTCTGTCTGTGTGTGTGACAAATTTTTTTGGCAATAGTATCTCAGGAACTACTGCACAGAAATTCATACAAATTGGTATGTAGTTACACCATGAAATAAATTAATGCCTATCAACTATTGGTAAAAATTGTCTAACAGGTTGCGTTTCCATCTCGCTTTTTCTAAATTTTTAACATGGTGGTATAGGACAAAATTTTGTATAAATGTGCATACGGAGAATTATTTTTTAATACTCATTATGAAATTTACAAGAATTATTTATAATAGAGACAGTCAACTGCGAAAAAAAATTTGTATATATAAGAGTATCGCCTCCCCCCCAGGGGGAAAGTCTCCCCTGGAGGAGAATAAATTTTCATGATGGATATCTTTCAAAAGAGCTCGCCAATACCTTTAAAATGAATGGTTGAACCATCGATCTGCGATTATTTAAAACAAAGTTATCGATTTTTTTTTTTTTTTTTTTTTTTTTTTTTTTTTAACCAAAAAAAGATTTTTTTTTTTTTTTTTTAATGCAAAATCTAGAATAAAATGAACTTTTTTTTGGATATTTAGTGTTATACTACTTCTCTAATATGAAATCGTACTGCATTATCGTGGAAGATAATTTTATTAAATATTGATTTTAATAAATTATTTTTTCTGAGTGAATTTGCATAGGAAAATATAGAAGAAAGTCATCTGGTGGCCACAACATTCTAGTTTTTTTTTATTAAATAAGTATGGAAACAATGTGTTGATTAAGCATAAACTGCCACCATTGCTTAGAAAATATGCATTATTAAAAACTAAGTAATGTAATGCATCTAACTGAGGTAATATTTTTCAGAAACTGCTGAAAATGACGATGAAGATTATGTAAAACTGAGGTAAATGACGATGCATTTAAAATATTGCTTTTCTCAATAATGATTACATAATGATCATGACAATAAAAATATTATTCAATCTAATTTTTTTTTTTTTTTTTTTTTTTTTTTTTTTTTTCAAGTGTCAAAAAATTTGCTGAAGTAACATTAAATACTTTTTGATTATTGTTCTTTGCTATAATAGAATTAATTATAAATTTAGAACAAATAAACTTCAAACAAAAAATTGCTTTATTATACATTATAGAGATTTTTTAAAGCAGTTTCACCTTTAATGGGTTTGCTTGAAATTAATTTTATCATATGGCGTGTTGTGGTTTTCTCCGAAATTTGCGTAAATACGGGCTAGAACCCCTTAGAAAGACACCCACGGAAGGCACCCTCCCCCCTCAGGCTCAGGACCTTTTTGCAGTCAATCGGCCTTAATTTCCACAACCCAACCAAATCCAACCCAGATGGCTGGTTACATTTTGAAGATTGCTAACAATATGACTTGTCTAGGATAAATAATTAATATGACCAAATTTGTTCCGGCTATAATTATACAGTATATGTATATATTTTCTTCTAAATTTCCATTGGCGGAATAGTTAGGGCTCTTCCCTTCAGTTGCCAGATACCAGATTGATATCCAGGTTCAGATATGGATGTTTACAGTGCTTTGGATAAAACGCTAAATTACCCTTGATGGGGAAAAAATGACAGTGGAGTAACAAATTAAACTCCAGTATGGAAGTGAGCAAAAACATCAATCCTCGGAATATTTTAAATTACGGTTACAAATCGACTTTCTTTTATTTTTTTAATACAAATTATATTTCTACACACTTTTTTATAAATAAAACAGAAAAATGTTTTTCATTCAATCAAAATGTTGACATATGTATTCAATTGAGAAATAAAAAATAAGTAATTCACTAAAGTTTCATTTTTATTGCCTTTAAAACTTCCATACGGAAATGTAATCATGTTTATTAACCAATTTTAGTTTTAACACATTTTTGAATTCATAAATTAAAAAAAAAAAAGATTCAATTTTGTAAATAACTCAATTTTCAATTAATGCATACTTTATTTAACCAAATCTAATTGCAAAATAAAAATTATAAAAATCTAATAATAACTCTGACATATATTTTCCTAAACATTTTCACGGTCTATGACCCCTTAGAAAGACCACTACGGAGGGCACTCCCCCTCAGGCCAAGGACGCTAGTGCAGTCAGTAAGCGCTAATCCCCACAACCAAACCCAACCCGAAAGATTTTCTTAACTATAAGTGTATAGAAAATATTTTTTTCTCGTGTTTTCATTTTATAAAGAACAAAAGCACGGCTCACGAATAATATAAAATTTCTTCCTTTAAACATCATCTTGTTTCTAAAATATAATATTAACTAATTCTAACTAACAATCACTTTTGTTCAATCAAAATAACAATGATGTTATAGTTTGGGAATTCATTTCACAATTATAATTATATTAATACAATAAGTGTTCTCTGCTAGCATTTAAACTTTGATACATTCAATAAGTTTCTAATTAGTATATCTTTTGATCATAAAGCTCTTATACAAATTCTCTTCAAAAGCTTGTCATCTACACTAACATGTTGTACTCTAAGAAAATAATTAACAAGTATTATTGCTTAATGTAAAATTACCAAGGCGATAAATTAAACTCTGCAGTGCTTTGTGGAAGTTACATATCAGCGAAAATGTATTCTTTACCGAATAATAACCGAACAGGAAAGTAATTATGCATTTTAATAGGATTATCTTGTTCCACAAATACGATCTTAATTTAAAACATTAAAGAATTTGTTTTTCTAGTATGATGGAAATTGTTTCCGTGTCGTCTAATTAATTACGATTTTAATGATTAAATTTATAAGTGCGTAACATACATTATTAAAACATTAAAAGTTAGACAATGCAATATTAGTTGAAATAAAAATATTAAAATGATAATAAATGCATAATTTATTTGAAATTTTCTATGCGAAATTAAGTAAGTAATATAACATACATAATAAATGCAAATACAGAATATTTACAGGGGAAACTCAAAACATATTACAAATTTCCCTGACCCATTTTCAAAGCATATTGTCCAAAAAGAGGTGCTTGAATGCTAGTTTTTTTCTATTTATCGAAGGATATATTTCAACTTCTATCGTATCTAACAAGGAGAGGTCACGACATGGAAAATTCAGATCGGGACGAAACTGCACAGAATTGTAGTATACTATGAAGGTAACAACATATTAAAGCGGTAGCGCGCAGTATCCACACAATTTCGAAAAACACAAAAAGTTTTTTAAATTTTCAGTAATCTTTAAATACAAGTTATTTCGCAAACGAGTCATTATTTATTTATTTATTTTTATTTGATTATTTTATTTATTAACTTATCTTGCTATTAAAGCTGTAGTTCAAAGATTGTAAGGATGGATGACTGTAAAATTTAATCTTTTGAATAATTAAACCCACTTTTTAAAAAATTTAATAAACAATAATTATTGATTTTTCGTGATTTAAAAAAAATATGTAGGTTTTATAGTTATATTTTTCTGTTCTAAATATTTATAATTTTCTATAACATATATGTAAAATGGTTTTACTTTAATTGTAAAATAAAGTAAAAACAAAGTAAAATGTTTAAATAAATAATTTTAAAAGAAAGGTTCCCTTTATTATCACTTTATTTTATAGTTAAAACAAACCTAAAATTTATTTTTTGAGTTAAAGAAAATAATAAATATTAAAAAAAGAAAATTTGTAAACCTACACACACGCACACACATATATTTATTTAATTCAAGACAATTAAATAATTATTATTTATAAAAATTTTAAAATTTTAAATTGAATTTAAAAGAAAGTAAAAATTGAATAAAAAGTTCAAATTAAATAAAAAAGTAAAAAAAAGCGTCCCGTAGGTAGCATCAAACCAAAGTCGTCTAAATGACAGCCGCTTACTCTACCAAGTACGCCACTGGAGCTCTCAGTTGTTTTGGAAATAACTTGTACATAAAGGTTACTGAAACTTTAAAGGCTTTTTTCTTGAAATTGTGTGGCTCGTGCACGCTACCCCTTTAATGTGTTGTTACCTTCATAGTATACTTCAATTTGCACAATTTCGTCCCGATCTGAATTTTCCATGTCGTGACCTTTCCTTGTTAGATACAATAGAAGTTGAATATTAATATACTATAGACCACGGCTGGTCAACCCACGACCCGCCGTGTAAGGTTCTGTCACCTGCGATAGAATTCAGGAAATTTCTAATTTAAAATCTTTGGTTAAAACGTCTAATATTAATAAATTTTTTCTGACATTTTTTATAAAAATGTCGATTAATTTAGCTAAAGAAAGAAATATCGCCCTCATTGATGTTAATGAAATATTATCATAACAATTACTGATTCTTACTATTATACTTATAAAAATATAATCATACGTTTATGATTCTTTTGTAGTTATTTTGTGAATAAAAATATGTTTAATATTCATATTTTCTCTTTTAAAACCTCACGAGACCACTAGAAACAGAATTACTATATGTATGTATATGGTTCATGCATTTATACATTACGGCCCTCCAAGGATTTTGGGTTGGACAAGCCTGTTATAGACTATTCGCATTCGTTCATAATTCCGATTCGACCTCTGTACATATAGGCCAATATATGTGATGTTGTTGTACAGCCTTTTCAGGTTTCATTACTGTTTTAGAAGGATATAGAAGAAAATTTGGTAATGACCACATAATAATTGTTTTTAATTGATTCATTCATCCTTTCTTCATTACTTCATAACACGATGACTTTCATTTTTACTTTTGGAACGGAATTTATCAGCTGAATTTAATCATTTTGGTGACTACATTCTGAAAGCCTTATTGATTTTAGCTCAGACTGAGTCAATTTTAACTCATTTTTTAGTAATAATAATATTATAGTTTTAAAAAATTAAAGAACCCGCTTTTATAGAAATGTGAACTAAAAAAGCACAAAATATCTATCTTAGTATTATAATGCAGGGTAAGAGAAAATCGTGTTACTGACACGCCATAATATTTACATACAATTAAATCTTTAATTAAACAAAAACCATTTTTAAAAAAATTCCCCTGACTGGGATCGAACGCTGGACTTTTAGGTTTGTAGCGCGGCGTCTTACCTCAACGCCACATCCTTCACGTAGGGAAAGTATTTTTTTTACAATATAAATTTTTTGTTTGCTCCCAGAGCAGTTAAAAACATACATACATACATACAAACATACATACATACAGGTGAAGCTAATAAAAGCGTGTTAAAAATGCACTTATCGCGTAGAAGTTAAATTCATTCACCTTCTTTTCGGTTTGAATTCGAAATCACTATGCTCTTGCGTTTCACTCCAACAGAGATAATTTTCCGACCAAGAATTTTTCCACACAATGTCTCTTTTTTTATAAAGCCAATACTGGGATAGAATGAATGACGTCGTAAATTATTATATTCTTTTATGGAGAGATCAAATCATTCTTTTCAGCTAAGCATGCAAGGATTAAGGATTTTGTAGGATTAAAGTTTGATCTGATAAATTATGAATCACCGAGAAAGTTATTTCGCTATTTGTAACTAATAATCCTATATTTGCTTAGACAAAATAATCCTAGAAATACAGCTTCTCCATTTCAATAATAATAAAAATAAATGACTTCTTTAAATCTAGAATATATTTAATTTTAATTAGAGACAACACAAAAATAACAAATTGCCTTTACATAGACATAAAATTTATTTTAAATAGCAAATTTTAATAGTTAAATGAACTGGAATAAATCATCATCATCTAGATGTGGAATCAACTATTGTTATATATTTTTTAAAGATTTATTCAAGTAATCTGTGTTTAAAAAATAAAGATAGAAAAGTAAATCCAGAAGTTTAAATAAATGTAATTAAAAAAATTCTCTTTAAGAACTAGGTAAATAAAATATTATTTTTAATAAATTCATTTATATTTAAATTAGCTGAAGTATAAATAAAGCAATTAAGTCTACTCATAAATATAGATTTAAAAAACTTTAAGTTTTCATGTAAATGTCATTTGCTTTCAAATGCATTTTTTGTGATGTTTCTATAATTTCAATTGGGAACTTTTTTTTTTTCATTTTTATAAATAGATATTTATTACACACAAAGTAGAAAATAATAGTAATATTTAAAACAATTAATTAAAATAATCCCGTTAGCTTAAAAAAGTCGCTTACAGAAGGCAATTTAATATTTTTTAAGCATTAAATATTTACGTGAAGAGTAAGGCTATCTGAAAACAACACACATTCTTTAAAATAGTTATTAATATTTTTTTTTCCAATTGTGTTTATTAAAATTATGCATAAATTTTTATGCCATATTAATATTTTTGTATTTTCTTATCATTAGACATTTGTTATTTAAAGCAATCCCTTCCAAATATTAAAAATTACTTTCATACATTTTAATAACAATTATGTGAAACATATTTAAAACATGTGACTATTTCACAAATGAAAATATATTTTCATTTATATACTTTTTTGAAATGTCACAATAAGAAATAACAAAGCTGTCCTTCTTTTTTTTTTTTTTTTTTTTTCATTAAAACTCCATCATGTTAAGCTTTTTAATGATTCATATAATTACCGTTTACCACTAAGTAGAGGAAAAGCATTTCCACTTTCTGAATTTAATTACCCGCCTTTCTGCCCAAAATGTTTAAGCTAATGAACTTAATTGAATTAGTAATTAGTTGAAGAAACACTCTTCTCCTTTGCTAAAATTAGTCATCTAGAATAACTGAAGGTTAAAATAATTAAAGCTAAAAGATATATTTTTTTATTTGACCTACACATTAATCTAAACAGTGTTTATTTTTTCTTTGGTTAGAATTTTATTTTTCTAATAGAAAATATATTAACATTGTTTGCTTCTATTCCTCAAATATTTAGGAAAAGTTTTTCAAATATAGATTAATTTTAATTTTCATCATAAAATAAATAATCAATATTCTTTATATTAATTTGTACTTCTCATATAAAAATTCGGAAATATAAAAAATGAAAAAGAAAAGGAACAATAAAATAAATAATGTAGTTTGTAGTAAAAGTAGGAGGATATTTGGAGATATTTTTCTCTCTTATAATAAAGGGAGAAATTTTTTTCTCTTATTTATTATACAAGACAAAAAATATTAAGTTTGGTAAAGATTACAGCTTTCACAAGATTTACGCATTTTGAAATAGCCTGAATAAGATTTGACCATTATGAGAAAATGTCTGTCTGTCTGTCTGTGTGCCTGTGTGTGTTACGAAATTTTTGAAGGCGCTGCATTTTACGAAACAATGGACACAAGTCAACCAAACGTAATATTAAATTAGATTTTGACTTAAGTAAGATTTTAAGTTAGTATATAATTAGATTTTAAGTTACATCACCAAAAAGGTGGTGCTGGTATGCTGGGATTTCTCTCATTTTTGGGATGGCTATTACTTCATCTTCTCAGTAATATATAAACACACAAACCATGGTATATAAGGTATATATTATGACAACATTTATTCATTTAATTTTCTTGCATATTAGGCTGCAGAAAGCGCTTCTAAGCTACAATATTTCCTGCTTACGTGAAGGATATATCTCACCTTCTAAAATATATAACTGCACCGAACTTGATATGCGTTGGATATTATAAAAACGTGTGTTAATTGAATTTGGGTGATATCACATGAAAGATGGGACCTGCTATTATACTTTTTTATGGCTATATCTCACCATACATTTATTAAGCTTACGCCAAATTGCATATTTATGCAATGTGATCATGTAATTAATTTTTTTGCGCATGCTAACGTATCATTGTTACATAAAATGATATTAAAGAAAAGTTTTGCAAAGGTCACAGCATACTAGTTACATGCAATTATTTTAATGTATAAAACATATAAATGCGTAAATTTAAGGATAATTGAACTTTTTAAAGAATATTGTTTATTGTTGGGAAATATTTGAGTGCTGTTTCCCTCACCCATCGGAAATATTTTAGAAAATTTCTTCACAAAATAATACAATTTCTTTTGTACATATAATATTACAAAATACTTTCAACTATATTTTCATATTTATTTTAAAAAAAGTATGAGCAATATAAGATGTTTGTATAAATATAATCAAATAGAATAAAAAGGAGTAGGTATGTATGCTTAAATAACACTGAAAATGAAGTTCATAGAAATTAATCTATTATACCATTGATTAATACTATGCATTAAAAAAAATAAAATACTAATAATATTATGTATTAAGGAAAAATTACTAATGTATTATTGAGATAAAATAGCAACAATTCAGTCTTTACTTCTTTTTTTTTTTTTTTTTTTTTTTTTTTTTTCATTATTAATAATTTCAGTTTGTATGTCTTAAAAACTCCTTGTAAACTGGCAACATAACAAAATCCTTTTTTTATTTAACTTTTTTTTAATTTATTTTTTTATCTTTAAGAGCAATCGTTAATATTACGACCTTAGTTCTATCAAACAATTAGACATAAATCATACGGAGATAATTTGGAAAACTCTTAATTTTTCTTCCTTGGTGGAAAAATTGTTTAATTGCTTTTAACACGCTTTTTTATTAGCTTCACCTGTATGTATGTATGTTTGTTTGTAACCGCTCTGGGAGCAAACAAAAAATCTATATTGTAAAAAGAGACTTTCCCTACGTGAACGCTGTGGCGTTGAGGTATAGTTCCGCACTACGAACCTAAAGGTCTAGCGTTCGATCCCAGTCAGGGGAGTTTTTTAAAAATGGTTTTTGTTTAATTCTAAATTATTTTAATTAAAGATTTAAATGTATGTAAATATTATGGTGTGTCACTCACACGATTTTCTCTTACCACACATTTTAATACTAAGATAGATATTTTGTGCTTTTTAGTTCACATTTCTATAAAAGCGTGTTCTTTAATTTTTTAAAACTATAATATTATTACTAACTGATTAATACTTCGTCATTGTAATACGGTAACTCATATACAAACAAATTATTGTTATTTACAAATTTTTTATCTAAAAGAACTATAATCTTTCTATTCGAATAATTATTCCTGAATAAATTATGATGCCAAACCTAAATACATCTAAGATATTTAAATAGACTTGTGGATTTACAGACTAAGAAAACGGAAACTTCATCTCGTAAATCCAACATTTGAATAAAGATAAGAAATAAAATAGAATTTTTACTAAATTTCCATGTATAAATGCCTAAATTTTAATAAAATAATCATTATTAGTAAAAAAAAGACAACCTATGATGAAAATAAAAAACGCGAAAACCTATACTAATTTCAGAAAATCACAATTCAAAACGACAAATGCAAAAATGAAGAAGCTATAATTCTAAAACAAACACTAAAACGTTTTATGTAAAATTATTTGCATTATAATTCTTTTTAAATTATGTCAACATATAAGAACTAATCAGAGATTTATACAAAGCAATTCCACAATATATTTTTATCTTCATACACAAATAAAATCTATATAATATACATGCAGATAATTTCTGATTATAAATTAAGAAGAATAAGATAAAAAGAGTTGTATTTGATTATTTCCGATGTAGTTTACGTGAATTTGAAAAGGCTTTTAGAAACATTTTGTTATGTATTTTATCTGTGTGTATTTGAAATATTCAACCCAATTAGTTTGAATAGTACACTGTAAAAAAAATGCAGCCCAAATACAGAAATTCTCTGTAATTTCAGAAAAAAAGTCGTAAAATACGTTTTGTCTACGTAATTTTTTCGTAATTTACGCCTTTTTTTCTGAAATTACAGAGAATTTCTGTATTTGGGCTGCATTTTTTTTACAGTGTACTTATTAGAATGTCTTTATAATCGTAAAGCATTTAAGGTTTTAATTAAATTAAGAAAAATAAAAAAATGTTTCAAGTCAGTCAAAGAGCTTTATCCCACAACACGACTTGAAATGCAATGGTATTAATTAAAAAAAAAAAAAATCAAGTAGCATTTCTCCATATAATATCTATTATTACTATAACGGGGACCAGAAAATTTTGCTAATAACAAAACTTAAGCACAGGCAAGCAATGGTTGCGTATATTTACCAATTATACCAATTTACCAATTAAACCAATTATACCAATTTACCAATTGCGAATATTTACCGATTAGTATCGACTGCTACGGCAGTAAACAAAATTTTCGAAGTCATCGACTATCGTAGACGACACAGCATAAAGTCTGTTCTCCATTTACATCCAGAAAATGATCATGCATTAGAAATTGATTATTTCATGTTTTAGTTTAAAAATTGCTTAAATTAAAAGCTGGTAAAAATATGTATTTTAAATATATTTTAATATAAATAATATAAAATATGTTAAAACCAATGTAACTTTTAAAATGAGATAAAGAATACAAAAATTTAAGACTTTAAAAATACAAATACATTTTAATTAAAAACATTAAAACACAAGACAGACGTTTCGGCTAGAACACTAGACCTCCTCATTGTGAAACATACAAGCACAACATTAACAAAAATTCATAATACATCATAGCAAGATTAAATATTCAGGAGGAATAGCTTTAGCCTCGTTCAAAGCAGAATGTTGCATTTTAGTAAAAGTGCCCTCTAGAAAAATACGGGATTCATATATGTTTACATTAGAAGCTAAAATTTTAAAGTTTTCAAAATCCGATATATGATCACTATTGAGAGAATGGATTACGAGTTTTGATCTTAAATCTCCTGTTTTATATGAGCGTTTATGTTCCTTTAATCTAATTTTACCTGTTCTGCCAGTTTCACCGATATATGTAGAATCACAATTTTTACAAGGGATACTATAGATTACACCTACACTGTTAAAAATTTCGGTTCTACGTTGAACCAACATTTGGTACTATAGCTACTACAATACCCAAAACTTGGTACTACAGTAGCTGCAACCATGCGATGGTAAAACCATCTTCCATGATTCGGTACTTCTTATTGAGAAAAAGCACCAAATCATGGTATAAGGTTTCCCCATGCTTTGGTCGTAGCTACTATAGTACCAAGTTTTGGTTCAACCAAGCTCAAAATTATGATAAAATGTTTAACCAACACATGGTTGCAGCTAATTTGTACCATGATTTGGTTCAACCTTGTACAAAATTTTTAACAGTGTAGACGTTTAAGAAGGGAGAGAGCGGGTTTAAAGTTTGAGAGATGTGTGAGAAGAGAGAAATGTTACATTGGTTTTAATATATTAATGAGACGTATAAATTATATTTAATTTTATTAAAATAAAATATGTTAATATATATTAATAATTAACGTCAATCAACTTACTAATCAAATAATTCCCTGAAGCCTTCTAGGTGTGAATGCCAGACTTTCGCAAATTGTCCATTGCGTAGCTCGGATGCAATGTTAAACCCACTCATTCATCCATAATTCCCTGCAAAAAATTTATTCCTGATTTGAAGATTTTGTTCAAAGATGACTCCACTAGATTAAAGATTAACCAGCTGAAAATGTTGTAAACGAACAGAAAGTTATTAGCTGACCAATTTAATCTTTTACAAATGCTGATATTATTGTAGATATTTAGTAATTGACCACGCCTTAATTCAAATAAAAATATTTATTGAAATTTTATTTTTCCGACTGAGTGAAAATAATGCCTGGACCGGGAGTCGAACCCCGGATCTTTGACTTATCAGGCATTATTTTCACTCAGTCGGAAAAATAAAATTTCAGTAAATATGATTTTCTTCCACAGTTGTTTGTGTGATTTTAATAAAAATTGTATTGCTTTCTCCCATTGTTTAATGGTGTTTTCCATTTCCTGCGGCTTATTTCTATTGAGCTATCTACATGATAGACCAGAGATGTTTCTGCCTAAAGGTTGTCTGAGTGAGTAATGCTGACCGGTTGTCGACCTGGATAGCTCAATTGGTAGAGCCTTGACTTTGTAAGTCAAAGATCCGGGGTTCGACTCCCGGTCCAGGCGTTATTTTCACTCAGTCGGAAAAATAAATTTCAATAAATATGATTTTCTTCCACAGTTATTTGTGTGATTTTAATAAAAATTGTATTTCAAATAAAAATAGTTAATTTATAAATAAAATTATAATTATTTATTTGAAACAAATATAAATGACTCAATATATTTCCATAAATAAAATTTTGTGAAGTAAATTGAGCTTGTTGTTTTAAAATTGAATTAAACATCTTATAACAAATGGCTAATAGTGCCAGTTATTTATTTTAATCTTTGTAAATAACTTTGTAATTGTTCCATGTTAATAGCTAATTAAAACATCATTTGCTATTGCAAAATATAACATTTTTATTAAATGCTAGTTAGGTGTTATACCAATTAGATACAGAACATTCACCCATTAGTTCTTGTTCTTTTAGATTTTTGCAATGTAGTGGTCGATTAATAAGAACAAAACTTTGAATAAACACCATAAAATGCAAGAACTTGCATGGTTTTCATTCAAAGTTTTGTATTTCTTACTTTTATACACCAGTTCTGTGGTGCTGTTTTATAATTTTTGGTGGTTAATTTCTGAAAAATCACCCTATGTCCAATAAGAAATAATTATGTTACTAATTTTGCGCAGTCCATTATATTGTCAGTAAATTGCATATACATCAAATAGTGTGTAATAGCTTGTAGCAGTAAATAAATAAATACGTAAATAAATAATACAACTTGGAAGTAATTTTCAAAGAGCCTCTAATATATTCAACTTCTTCTTCTTTTTTTTTTTTTTTTTTTTCAGATTAAGGTGAATTTAGAGCTTACAATTTAAGCAAATAATCAAATTAAAAAATTCAACATCAACACAATATCACAATATTTTTTCTTCCGTATACGGGCAAGAGAAAACAAAAAGCTCAAAAATTGCTATATTATGTGCCAATTTATTATACATTCTTATTCTTATATATTGTTTGGAAGTATCGGTTCATCTTAGAGTAATTGTGCAACATTTCATTAGTTAAATTTTGTTTCTCTATGTAATATTCTATATTTAGCACTTTTTCCTATCATCCAACACAGAAAATAAGTAAAAATCAGAATTAAATCGAAAAGAATGTACAGTCGGTAACAAAAGTGTCCGAACACTAGCAAAAATTTCTATGTAAAAAAAGGTGCACTTATTACGGTTTTGTTAAATAAATCCTTGTCGAATCCTGTTCTTAGTCAGTCTAAGAACATGATTCGACAAGAATTTATTTAACAAAACCATATGAAGTGTACTTTTTTAACATAGGAATTTTTGCTAGTGTTCGGGCATATTTGTTACAGACTGTATATGTTTTTTTATTTGTATATTTTTATTTTAAAGAATATAGAAATATATATAAACATTTTTTTTTAATAAGAGTATTTTTATGTACAAAAATTATGTTGATTATTTTACTCTTTCTGAAATAAATCTGGAGTCCAAATTTACAAATTATTACGTACAGTCGTTAACAAAAGTGTCTGAACACTAGCGAAAGTTCCTATGTTAAAAAAGTAAATTTCATATGGTTTTATTAAATAAATCCTTATCCAATTATCCTTATCCAATCTTCTTAGACTGACTAAGAACAGGATTCGACAAGGATTCATTTAACAAAACAGTATGAAGTGTACTTTTTTTACATACGAATTTTTGCTATTGTTCGGACACTTTTGCTACCGACTGTAATATCCGTCTTCTGTGAAATTATCAGTTTGTGAGGTACACTGCTAAAATTTTCAGTTCAAGGTTGAACCTAATGTCGGTACTACAGTAGCTTCAATTTGCTAGGATGAACCTAAACTTGGTAGAACTGTAGCTGCAACCATGCGATTGTGAAACCTTCTATCACGTTTTGGTACTTCTTGCTGAAAAAAAAGCACAAAATTATGATAAAAGATTTCTCCAACTTATGGATGTACCTATTGCATTATCAAGCTTTGGTTTAACTAAGCACTAAATGAGGGTAAAAGGTTTTACCATCGCATGGTTGCAGCTACAATATACCGTGTTTTGGTTAAACCTATAGATAAAATTTTTAACAATGTAATATTTATAACCAAAATCATAAATTTATTTTAAGGTTTTTATTTTAAATATTAATAACAATTAAATCGGATATTGCAAATAATTGTAATAACTTTCTTTTTTCACGATTAGATTCATATCTCCTCCAGACAGGAAAAAAGGCGTCTTCATCAATTGCAGTGCACCACATTGAGTTCGTAGTAAGAAAACGTCTATAACAGAATCTAACAGTTCACAGTTAATGTGAAAAATGAAAGTTTTAGTTTAAAAAGGGCTCGGCTATGAAACTGAGTTCCATTTATTAAATATT
Source organism: Salticus scenicus (assembly GCA_963930645.1). Lineage (NCBI taxonomy): Eukaryota > Metazoa > Arthropoda > Arachnida > Araneae > Salticidae > Salticus > Salticus scenicus. The sequence goes on from OZ005652.1 coordinate 92,778,008, forward strand.
TTCTATAACTTTAAAATAACTTAGTATAACAGCTACCTTTAGGTTAAAAAAAAAAGTTATAAAAAATCATTTTTTTTTTTTTTTTTTTTACTTTCTTCTATATGTAATATAGAGAAAGTATTGGATTCGAGAAAATTATCGACTTCCATTTTTGTAAGGATTTACACGTTTTGGAATGTCCTGAACACGAATTGATAGATTTTAGAAAATGTCTGTCTGTCTCTGTGTCTGTGTGTATCACGATTTTTGTGGACACTGTATCTCACGAACCAATGAATGAAATTTAACCAAACTTGGTATTTAGTTGTTACCTGGCATAAACTGGTGCTTATTACATTTGGGGATCAATCGTTCAACAGGTGGCACTGTGAACGCATTTTTTCTAAATTTATAACATGGCAGCATAGGAAAAAATTTCGTATAAATGTACATAATGAGAGTTATTTTTAACTTGTGATTGCAAAATAATTATGAATTATTTATAATGGTAGTAGCTAACTAGGGGGGGAAATTAGGCATGTGGGGCATCGCTTCTCCCGTGGGGTACAAACTTAGCGATTTTTTTTTTTTTTTTTTTTTACTTTAAAAAATAACTTAGAAAAAGAATCTTTTTTTTTTTTTCTTCTTATTTTTAACATTGTTACTGAGAGAATTTGTATAGGAAAATATAGAAGAAAGTCTTGTGGTGGCCACAACATACTAATTTATTTTGCATTAAAATAGAAAGTTTTAACAAACATAACAATGGTTACAATTTCCTATTTTAAATCAAAAGAAGGTTATAATATTAATTTTTTGAAACACTTTTCTAATAAAATCTTAAAACTATATACAGTATAAATTCATATTTTGAATCATATAGTTCTTTATATGAAAGTACCAAACAAATGCCCTTTTTCTTCTTATTTAACTATATTGGTCTAAAAAGTTAATTTTCTAAAAGAACTCCTTTTCTTTTATTTATAGTGCAATTCATTTCACGTGACATTGGGTGAATTTGAAAGAGTGACTTTACCTCTCGCAATATGTAAGGAGTCATTCTTTTTCAAACTGCTTCCCTTCAGACGGTTCCTTTGTTTCCAATCTTTTTGTATTTTCTAAAAGTTTTTACGAAATCAATCGAATGGATTTAATCAGATTTTATGAGCGTGAAATGTTTCTATCTTTCTTCTTTTGTGAGAAAGATCTCTTTTCGCAAACCACAAAGCAATTTTCCATTTACGTTTACTGAAAAGAGCCTATGATGAAAATTAGATTTTTTTTTTCCTGTTTCTCGTTTTATATTTAACAACTATCCTGTGAAATAAAGATTTTATCTGTCATTATATAAAATTGTCATTACATAAATACAAATGAAATACTTAATTGGATAAAGACTTCATTATCATTTAAATCTTTCATTTTTTATCAGATTAATATTTACATAATAAAAATAATAAGAATTAGAAATTTAAGTTACACTGGCATAATTTTCTGTGTTATATTTCTTTTTCCTTCGCAAAGTAAAACCCTAAAATATTTTAAGACTTTTGTTTGTTTTTACTTTCTCTTATTAATATATATGATACAGAATGTATTGTTTATTGGGTCGAAATTTCTTGATTGAGTTTTTGTTACATTTACACATTTTGAGGCAACCTGAATTCGAAGATTATTTCGATTTTTAGCGGCTGGCCTGTGTTTGTGTGCCTTTGTATCTTTCGGTGTTTGTGTTTGTCTATGTGTCTATCTGTGTATGTTAAAGTGACCATACGTCCTCGAAATTCGAGGATTGTCCTCGAATTTTGATCTTTTTTATTTTTTGTCCCCAAAAATTCTTTGACTACCTGGCGACACCAAATGTCGCACAATTTAAATATTTGTATCTATTTCTTTCAAAATCGCAGTCCCTTCCGTGGAGGATCAAAATTATGATGGCATGTATCAGGACCACCTCTAGGAGTGAGTCCCAGACTGTCACCAATTGCCCATTGCGCAGCACTAGTGCGATGTAAAATCCATCCAATCCATTCAAAATCGTAGTCACCATCCCAAATCGCAGCATTCCAAATCCCATTCCAAATCCATTTCCAAATCCATTCCAAATCGCACAAGTAATTGGATAATCCTGGAAATCTACAAAATTTCGAAATAAAGACCCACATACTTCATGAGCAGAGTCTGAATTCTGAATCATGCACTACTAATCAGTATATAAATTCTATCTTGCTCGATTTATGTCAAGTGAAAAATATTTTTTTTCATTGAAATTTTGAAAAAAATGGCAGTTATATGACCACCACAAATTGCATTGATACATTGATAGAAGAGAAAAAGAAATGATTTTCTTGAAATTATATAATCGGGAATAATTTCTGGTCGTTTATTGGGTCGAAATTTCTTGAATGAGTTTTTGTTATATTTACACATTTTGAGGCCACCTGAATTCGAAAATCATGTGTTTAACTGTTGGTCTGTGTTTGTGTGCCTATGTATCTCTCTGTATTGTGTTTGTCTATGTGTCTATCTGTGTATCTGTATGTGCCTGTTAGCAGCATATATCACGAACAAATAGTAACAGAAAATCCAAAGTCGGTATTCTAAATCTGTATCATACAGTGATGCTACGCTAAATCAGGCTGCCTCAAAAAATCAGGACGATCCCTCCAAAGCCAGTAATAAATAATTTATATTTATGTTACAATACAAGATTTGTACAAATAATTTAAAATCATCAGTTTTAAACTAATAAATATAAGGAAAAAATAAACCCGGACAATTTCCCCCAAAATTATTTAAAGCAAATCATATGCGGTATCATAGCCTCTTAAACTAGATTCTTTCCGAGTGGCTTGGAAACTTGGTGGTAGACAGCGCCACCTGGTACAGTTTGCGTGACTTTTTTATTCAACATCCACGAAAAATTTTTAAAAGTGGGATTTGATATACATAAAAGGTGAATAAATTCGAAGAAACGTCGATTATACATATCATATATCACTTCTTAAAATTATTGGTTACAGTTTGAATAAAAAGTCGCGCAATCTGTACCAGGTGGCACTGTCTACCACTTGCCCTGTTGCCAAGTTTCCGAGTCATGCGGAAGGCATCTAGTTTAGGAGTCTATGGTGGTATATAATACTATGATACATGTACACGTATATCGTGAAATTTGCAATTGAGCTAGCAATTAATATAATTATTTTAAACTAATTATTATAGAAAATGAATTTATCTCTACTTTTTAAATGGTCTGTTCCTTAAAATTTAGGTTCAATTTTTTTTTTTTTTTTTTTTTTTTTTTTTTTAAATCTTTTCTTATAATGTCGATGAAAATTAAAAAAGAAGAGAAATATATCTTTATAATTATTGTATCAATAAATTTATTAGAAAATCCTAAATGTCAGAAAATCAGCATCTATTGTGGAAAAATGCGCACTAGACGCAAAATATTTCGATTAAAGATATTTCGATTATTTTTTTCTTTTTTTCTAAATAACACATTATCTCCGGACATTTCAAATTGCTCCACATTTTTTACTAAACACAATGAAAACAACCAGCAGAGTAAGTCGTTGTTCTTTCTCTTTTTTTAATAGTAAACAAAGTCAGTAGACATTTTAATTTTTATCTGACCAATAAGATAACAACACTTAAATTTTTTCAGAAAAGTTTAAAAATGAATGTCTACTTTGTGTATTCAACATAGAATTTTCTGTAGAGAAATTATAAAGTCTATTTTATATCCACTTGCCACAGAAAATGCGTCTTATTCCATTTTCTTTTTATTCGTTGTTTAATGAGGAGACGGTTCTGGAAAGACATCGCGGTTATTCATTAATTACACTGCGCTGCAAAAAATGTTTTTATTTTATTATTTATTTTTTTTCGAACCCTGATACCATTCTTGCTGATTCTTGTGTAAAATGATCTTCTGAATCCGAATATGACTTCCATTTTGCTCTGCCACCCACCGTTTTCCAGGGACACCACCCTCTCCTTCAATTTTTATCACTGTAATTTTATGACCATGAATTTGATTTGGAGAATGAAAAAGAATTAATTTAATACCTAAAAACAAAAAATTATAATGTTTAATAAATAACATTAATAATAGATTAAAAATATATAAAAAATGTAATACATAATTTCAGGGAAAAATTCGCCCCTTCTAAATTTTATCCTTGCCGCAAATGCTCATGTTTTTGAATTTTCCAACACTGTAAACCCTCATAAGATATTTAACAGTTAAAATAATCCTCTCCCTTCCCTCCCCTAAAAATCAAATTTATAGACATAAAATCAACGAAAAGTGCTAAAAATAGGGGGGCGTCTCTAAAAAACAGTAGGTGATAGCGCAAAATGGGCGTCATATTCGGAATCAGGAGGTTCTTTTACATAAGAATTCGCAAAAATGTTGTTGAGGCAATTTTCATGCCGAGCAGTGTTATTCATTTTCATTAGATTTTAAGAGCATCATTAAATTAAATGAAGTACGATAAAATAGGGATTAATTAGGGATAAAATAGAGATAAATTAGATAAAATAGGGATACAGAACTTATTTAATAATAATATTCAAATCCAAAATATTTTTATTTTTTCGGTGTTAACAATTTTGCGTATATTTATTTAAAAGCCAATCTTTAAACAAATTTTTGAAATAAATAACTTAGTGTTATATTTAATCCGGTCCAGTTCTCCCGGTCCAGGCATTATTTTCACACAGTCGGAAAAAAAAAAAAAAAAATATATATATATATATATAGGGAGAGAGAGTGGCTATAGCACAACGACTTATTCGGCTGTCTCTCTGTAGCTGTAACTAAAATGCTGATTGAGCAGAAAATTTGTATATCGACAATTCAAAAGATGCGCTCAAGGATTTTTCAAAAATAAATAAATAAATAAATAAATAATGATTCCGCTAAGGTGGTTCATAAATTAAAATACAAACAAGCTACAAATTTTAATACAAACATTTTTATTTATTTTTACAGACATTGTTGGTAATTTTTAGACTGTTTAGCACTGTAACGCAATATTGTTTATCGTGGATACCATCATTAAGTTGTAAAATCTGCAGCCGATGTACAGAGTGTGTTCAACAGCTGACCACTAATGATCTGCCGCGCATGCAACGTTATGCGGTCTTTTAAGTCAGCCAAAGTTACTACATTACCATAATAAACCAAACTTTTTAAATGACCTCATAACTAAAAAGTCACAGGGAATAATTTCGGGGAAACCGTACAGGCTAAAGAGTGGAAAATGAACGGGCTAATTATTCTGTCATCCTTCATTTTTTTTCCCGCAAGAACCTTTGTAAAATGATAGAATAACAACTTTAATTGTCGTAAGGTTTAGAAAATATTAAAATAGACAACAGTTACTTATTGAAGCATTTTTACTGTAAATCATGCCCAAGTGCATTTTTTTTATTATTATTATTATTATTATTTAATTTTAGTTTTTGCAGAATCTTGGAGCGCATCTTTTGACTTGTCTATATGCAAATTTTCGACTCAATACTTATTTTAATTACAGCTACAGAGTGCTCTGAAAAGGCAAAATTTAATTATTGTCACCCTGTATATATTACTTTAAAAACTCTAGTAATATTGAATCAACATTTTTAAATTATATTCATAAGGGAATTTCAACGTAGTTTCTAGTTGTTATAATGTTTATATATATATATATATATATATATATATATATATATACGAGGGTGAATCAAATATAAACGAGACTTATTTTTTAAAATATTTATTTTGATTTTAAACGCACAAACAATCATAGTTTATTTTTCTACATAATCTCCTGATTTAGAAACACATTTTTCCCAGCGTATAGGTAATTTTTTAATTCCTTCCAGGTAAAAAGAGTCAGGTCGTGTTTGTAGCCAATTGCGCACATATGCTTCAACTTCATTATCGCTGTGGAATTTTTGCCCTCCCAAAGCTTCCTTGAGAGGACCAAAGACATGGAAGTCGCAGGGAGACAGGTCTGGACTGTATGGAGGGTGTTCCAGTGTCTCCCAACCCAGTTGCTCCAATTTTTGTACGGTCAGGGCTGCTGTATGGGGGCGAGCATTGTCATGGAGGAGAATCACTTTTCTCATCGGTGCAATATCCGAAGTTGTTAGAAGCCTATCACCTTCAACAAGTTGACGAACACTGTCGATGTTGCCCGCTGTAATGCTGGTGCGGGGTCTGCGGTCATGGCTCTCATTTTCAACACGTTCACGGCCCTCCACGAACTGTTTATGCCAAGCAAACACTCTAGCTCGCGACAGCGTCTCTTCCCCGAACTGTGCAGTCAATCTTCTCAAGATTTCGGCCGGTTTTACACCTTCTGCAGCTAAAAACTTGATAACAATACGTTGCGCAATAGATGGAGGTACCTCCTGCTCGGACATCGTAACGATGGATACTGAGCGAGTCTATGATGATGAGTCACGTGCTTCCCCCACTCCTGACAAACCAACCTAACAGCCAATAACAGCGGAACGTTCTTCCATCACTATTGCGCGCGCAGGTCCAAAAGTCTCGTTTATATTTGATTCACCCTCGTGTATATATATATATATATATATATTAATATTTTTTTTTAGCAAAAGTAAAACATTTGCTTACCGTCGTAAAAGAAGGAATCGTTATAAAAACCAGTTGGCATAGGTGGACTCTGCTCAGTTCCCCATCATATTTATGGTCTCATAAATTTCTAGTGGAAGACATATTATAATCATGTTAAGAGAAATGAATTTGACCAAAGCTTGATACAGTGACAGAATGAAATCCCCGCCTAATAGGCTATCCACCGTTCACTTCGATATATTTATCTTATTCTAATCTATTAATTTATTTTGACAGGGTCAATTTCGTTGTTTAGTTTTTATGCTACTATTTCCAATGCAATAATCCTCAAAATTCATATTTATATGAAAAATTTACAATTTCGCTATGTTGATAAAATCGTAAATTACGAATAATTTACGAAATTTTCCTATTAGAATATTTGTATTCAATCATGTTCAAACAAATATCATAAATGTAATTTTGAAGTTGTCTAATGTATTTATGATCCTCAAAATGGAAGTTTATGCTCAATTTTGCTTTATTCTGACATGTTAAGTAAATCGTAAATTCCAAATAAATTACGAATTTTTTAAATTGGAAAAATCATAGTCTATGATATTCATGCTAGTATCCTAAATAATATTTCGAAAGTGGTTTGATATGTTTACGATGAAAATATCCCTCAAGATAGACGTTTATGTGAAATTTTGCTCTATTCTGCCATGTTAAGAAATTCGTAAATTTCCAATAACTTACGAAATTTTTATATTGGAAAATTCATAGTCATTAATATTCATACCAGTATCCTAAATAATATTTCAAAAGTAGTCTGACATCTTTACAATGAAAATATCTCTCAAAATTGACGTTTATGTGAAATTTTGCCCTATACTGCCATGTTAAGAATTTCATAAATTTCCAATAACTTGCGAAATTTTCAAAGTAGCATATTTATAGTTACTGGTGTTCATTCCGGCATCAAAATTGATATTTTAAAACTGGTCTGACATTTTTACAGTAAAACGTTTCCATTTAATGCACGTTTATGTGAATTTTTGTCCTATTCTCCCATGTTAAGAAAATCGTAAATTTCTAATAACTTACGAAGTTTTTTAATTCGAATGTTGCAAATGAATAGGATTCTTGCCAGTATCGAAAGTAATATTTTAAAACTGATCTGATCTCTCTGCGATTATTTCTTCGTGAGATATCGTGTTAACAGACTACCCGACTACCCGACTAGCACACTAACGGACTAACACATTAACGGACGGACACACTAACGGACTGACACACTAACAGACACCCTACAGACAGATACCATACAAATTTTGTCATTTTCGAATTTCTCACACCTGAAAACGTATAAAAAAGTCAAAAAACCGAGGTCGAATTTTTTCACGATTACCTAAGTTCCCCATACCTATAGTATGATGGGGAACTAATATGCGAGTTCGCAAAATATATTTTTGCAATAGTGCACTTCTATGATAGATATAAATACTAAAATACCTAGAAAGGAAAAAACATAAAATAATTGTAAATATCTGTATCCTGCAAAACATTTACTCGATCATTATTTGTTTTATTAACTTTCACGAATTTGAACATATTTAATACAAAACATGTCGATTAATATAAATCATTATCAATATTTCCTCATGTTGTTGAAATAACAATGGTAATTCACATGTCATTCTGCATAGGTTTTTTATATTTTTAGGTGTATTATACAAAAATATATTTGATTTAATAAACAGTTAAATACGTTTAAAAAGTAAAATTAATTTCTTTAATGAGTAAATGTCCGATATAAATTACGATTGAATTACAGCTTTAACTTTAAAAGAAAAGATTCTTTCATAATATTTCAAATTAAACTCTAATCGGATGATTTCTAACTAAGAAATAATAGCACTTCTGAGAAAATCCTTAAAGTATCAGAAAATCTATCCGCTATTGTATAAGCTAAGAACAATTAATTACAGAACGAGTCGATTAAATAGATCTCATGTACACTTTGTTTTGTTGCTTTTACTCAATAAGATGAACACCTGCAAAGATAGAAATTTCAAAGTACTTATTTCAAAAGATAATGCTATTTCTTATACTTATTCGTATGCAAAGCGTTTTCCTTTTTAATTCAGCATACGAATGACAATGTGAAACGGCATTATCTTTTGAAATAAGTACTTTGAAATTTCTATCTTTATGGGTATTCAGCTTAGTGTATTCAGTATAGACGTCTTGGTCATTTTCTTAATGGTATTTATACCTAATTACGTATGTATTCATAGCATGAAAAATACCAGGTCAATTTTAAAATAGAAGCATTAAAATTGTCTGCATATTTTTTTTTTTTCTCTTACTAAGTACCCCCATTTAAATAAATCGCAAAAGGAATTCATTATTTATTTTATTTTATGTTTGTGAGAATTTTTAACCAGTCTCGTTAAGGTTGGTTTTAAAATTTCAAAAAATAACTTTTTTAATAATTTTATCTAATGTATCTAAAATATTTCCCCAAAGCTTCATGTCAGTAGGAGCAAAATTCTTCCAGGATAGAGAGCCTTTGCAAATTTTCCTCATCAGAATCGGTTTTTTCCCTACTTAAAACATTAACCATTTTTTTTTCTACTGAAAACACTATTTTTCAATTCGGTGGATGTCTCAAAAACTAAAGCACCGATCTTATTGTTAGTTTTCATACTATTTCACAGTAGTTTTGACTAGTGCTTGAGCGAAGAAATTTATTTTTTCCAATTACAACTACACTAAGAGACAAAAAAAAACAAAACAAAAACCGCCCTGCAGAAACATTTACTTATACCTTTTTAACACTTTCCAACAAGGTTGAAAAGTGTTTATGACTTCGGTTTGTCTGTCTGTCTATTCGTCTGTCTGTCTGTCTGTCTGTTCGCGTTCTAACTCCCGTAAATATTTATGGAATTTCTTGAAACTGATATATGTTATTCAAGTTCACTATCGGACGGTCCCTATTGAAAATGGAGTTTATACCTCTACTGGTTTGTGTACAGGGTCACCCGAAAGTATTTCAAAGCATTGTCTTCTATGAGAAATATTTCCATAAACCATATTTTCATACCTTTACTATAGACATACCTTAATGAAATTGAAATATGTTATTCACGTTGACTATCGGACGTTCCCTATTGAAAATGGAGTTTATACCTCTACTGGTTTGTGTACAGGGACACCCGAAAGTATTTCAAAGCATTGTGTTCTATGAGAGGTATTTCTATAAACCATATTTTCATACTTTTACTCTAGACATATCTTAATGAAATTGAAATATGTTATTCAAGTTCACTATCGGACGTTCCCTACTGAAAATGGAGTTTATACCTCTACTGGTTTGTTTACAGGGACACCCGAAAATATTTCAAAGCATCGTGTTCTATGAGAGGTATTTCTATAAACCATATATTCATACCTTTAGTGTAGACATATCTTAATGAAATTGAAATATGTTATTCAAGTTCACTATCGGACGTTCCCTATTGAAAATGGAGTTTATACCTCTACTGGTTTGTGTACAGGGACACCCAAAAGTATTTCAAAGCATCGTGTTCTATGAGAGGTATTTCTATAAACCATATATTCATACCTTTAGTGTAGACATATCTTAATGAAATTGAAATATGTTATTCAAGTTCACTATCGGACGTTCCCTATTGAAAATGGAGTTTATACCTCTACTGGTTTGTGTACAGGGACACCCAAAATTATTTCAAAGCATTGTGTTCTATGAGGTATTTCTATAAATCATATTTTAATACCTTTACTGTAGACATATCTTAATGAAATTGAAATATAATGTTCAAGTTCACTATTGATGTTTCCTGTATAAAATGGAGAAAAACCACCACAGGCTTATACACAGGGACACTGAAAATTATTCCAAAGCATTGCGTTCTATGAGAGATATTTATATAAATCAAATTTTAATAACTTTACTTTCCACGATGTTTTAGGAAATTGAAATTGTTATTTATATGCACAAAAGAATGCTTTGTATAGAATATAGCATGATTAGCATTATATTTACAGGGTGGCTCAAAAATATCCAGTTATATTAAGAGCTATTAATAAAAAATTGCTGGAATTGTACTTTCGATTACGTTAAGCGTTTTTAACACTATCTAACATTTTTTAAGTGTTAATATGATTTCAGTTTTGTGTATCTGCCTGCCTGTCTGTCTGTCTGACTGTCTGTCCGTGCTCTAACTCCCGTAAATATTTATGGAATTTCTTGAAACTGATATATGTTATTCATGTTCACTATCGGACGTTCCTTATTGAAAATGGAGTTTATACCTCTACTGGTTTGTGTGCAAGGATACCCGAAATTATTTCAATGCATTGTGTTCTATGAGAGGTATTTCTAAAAATCATATTTTCACAACTTTATTGTAGACATATCTTAATGAAATGAAATATGTTATTCAAGTTCCCTATTGGAAGTTTCCTGTATAAAATGGAGGAGAATATCACCATAGGTTTATGTACAGGGACACTCAAAAGCATTGCGTTCTATGAGAGATATTTCTGTAAATCAAATTTTAATGACTTTACTTTCCACGAAGTTTTAGGAAATTGAAATATGTTATTTATATGCACAAAAGAATGCTTTGCATAGAATATAGCAGGATGAGCATTAGATTTACAGGGTGGCACAAAAATATCCAGTTATATTAAGACGTATTAATGAAAAATTGCTAGAATTGTACATTCGTTTACTTTAAGCGTTTTTAACACTTTCTAGCATTTTTTAAGTGTGAATATGATTTCAGTTTTGTGAATCTGCATGTCCGTCTGTCTGTCTGCCTGTCTGCCTGTCTGACTGTCCGAGCTCTAACTCCCGTAAATATTTATGGAATTCACTGAAACTGATATATGTTATTCATGTTCACTATCGGATGTTCCCTATTGAAAATGAAGTTTATACCACTACTGGTACAGGGACACCCAAAATTATTTAAAAGCGTTGTGTTCTATGAGATTTATTTCTATAAACCATATTTTTTTACCTTTACTGTAGACATATCTTAATGATATTGAAATATGTTATTCAAATTCCTTATTGGATGTGTCCTGTATAAAATGGAGAATATACCACCACCGATTTATATACAGGGACACTCAAAAGTATTCCAAAACATTGCGTTCTATGAGAGATATTTCTATAAATCAAATTTTAATAACTTTACTTTCCACGAAGTTTTAGGAAATTGAAATATGTTATTTAAATGCACAAAAAAATTATTTGCATAGAATGTAACATGATTAGCATTAGATTTACAGGGTGACACAAAAATATCCATTTATATTAAGAGTCATTAATAAAAAAATGCTAGAATTGTACTTTCGCATACATTAAGCGATTTTAACATTTTCTAACAGTTTTAAGTGTGAATAGGATTTCAGTTTGTTTATCTATCCATCTTTCTGTCTATCTGTCTGCCCGCGCTCTAACTCCTGTAAATATTTATGGAATTTCTCGAAACTGATATATTTTATTGAAGTTCACTATCGGATGTTCCATATTGAAAATGGAATGAATCTGTTCTGGTTTGTGTACAGGGACACCCAAAATCATTCGAAAGCATTGTGTTCTATGAGTGTTATTTTTATAAATATTTTCCCTATAGAATGGTCCCCATTTAAAATGACATTAATAGGTCCTGTACAAGTAGCTTGTTTACAGTGACAAAAACAACAACAAAAAATTTTGTTGACAACAGAATTTTTTTAAAGAAACAACAGAATTTTTTGAAAGTTATATTTAAAAGTCTTTCTACTGAAAAAATCATAAAAATATTGAAATGTGTTATTTATATTCTAACATAATGTTTTGTATAGAATATGATATGATTAACTTTCTGATTTACAGGGCTACACTAAAATATTCAGATAGATCAAAAGGTGTAATTATAATCTAATGGCTGCATTTTCTTTTGCGTTAAGCCTTTTTAACACTTTCCAAAATGATTAAGAGTAATTTTAAAATCAATTAGTCTATCTCTATATTTTTCAGTCCTTCTGTCTGCCGTGTGATAACGTAGGGAAAGAATATTAAAAGTTATTCGATACAACAATTACGTAGAGTTGGAAAGTGTTACTAATCAATGCGTACTGCATGATTTTTCTTTCTGTTTTATTTGTAATAACTTCAAAACTAATGGTTGAAAGAAATAACACTGTCATGTTTGCATAATTCCAAAGGCATGAAATGATAACTATGTACATTTTCGACTTAATAATTCGCTTTATTACACTCTATGAAGTAATTAATAAAAATCTAAAAACTTTCTTTTTAAACGTAATATTAAACATGTACCTTGTATTCTATTATGATTTATCACATGAAATAAACAAGTTATATTTTAATATATGAAATAAAACTACTTATTTGTTAGATATAAACAAATTTTTAATAAAACTACATATTCTTCATTGGGATAATTACACCATTCTTTCCCTTAATAATGTCTTTTTTTTTGCAGACCTTCTGGTTTTTAACCTGCTTTGTTTAATTGTTGCTGCACTGTTTTTGAAGATATTATTTTGCTAAATACTTTTTTGAATGTTTTCTAAGCTCTGAACATGATACAAATCGATTTTTTAAACATTTTCTTTTAAACTTGCGGTCATCTCGTTTAGATGTGTAACGCGGCCCAGCTGTTATGCCGCCGTACGGGGATCGACGAATCGTCCGCCTAAACTTCAATCTCCAATGCTTTACCAGAAAGCCCGACTCTAATCTTGAAAAAATAAAGCTGTTTCGTGAAAGAATTCTTAGTATTCCTTCTGTGCAACGACTATCATCTCTCTACCAGTAATTAGCATTACACACACATATGTATATATACATAGAGAGAGAGGGGGGGGGGGTGTTTGGAGGATTATTCTTTTTTTCGGCTTTCGAAACCCATGTAGCTCTACAAGGAGATAAATAGTGTGTTAAATTGTGTTATGTGAAATGCTAAAAATGTTCTTGCTGTTTTCTCTAAACAGAAATCTAAATTATACTAAAATATTAAAGTATACATTAAATAAAACTTAACATCATAAATTGCGAAAAAAATAATTAAAACTTGGTTAATATACAGAGGCTGTTCGCACATTTTTTAGACGATTTTGATGGCGTGTACTGAAGCAATTTCTCTCATATTTCATGTTTTATTTGTTCAGTTTGATAGCCTTTGTTCTTAACTAACATTCTACATCATAATTTCTATGATAATAATGCTTTTTATAATATCGGAAGAGGTATATTTTTCTACTCCTCTTGAACGGCTTTCCAGAGTCCACAAAGCGTTGTAGGTCGGTGTTTGGATAATGTTGATTTTAAGAGTCGAAAAACACAAAAATCCAACAGTGATACATTAGAAGATTTAGCAGGAATGTCAGTGAAGGGTATGGTTTTAATTCCCGTTTTTTGTTCCATTTTTTTTTTATAGAAAAGCAATTGCGGATTGCGATGTGTGGCTGCTTGTTTTGTCTTGATACAGTTCAACGGATTGATAGCATTGCGGATAAAGATCTGGATTTTCATTTTTAAAAATTGGAATTAAAATATGTTCTTGAGAGTATTTAGAGTTGATTTTGACGTTTTTGTCAAATTTTTTTGCTTTTATCTTGCGCTTGTATGAAAAAACCACTGGCAATCATAAATCCTTTAGAAAAACTCTTTTTTTTATGCTTTGAGCCGTGTAGAAATTTTTTGTTTCTCCACTTTTGTGATAATAAATTGACCTTTTTTTATTGCAACCACTTAAATAGACCCAAGATTCATCTGTTGTTGCAACATTTTTCCATTTTTCTCCTGATAAATGCTTTTCATAACGATTTCACTAAACACTGTCTTTGGAAAGAGTGGAAACCTATCCTTCCATCCACTGCCATTTTAAAAGCGCACTTTTGCATCTAAACAAAAATTATAAATATCAGAAGATAAATAAAACTTCCAAAAATATAACTGTTGTGAAAATAAAATTCTCCATGCAAACGATTTTTTCTTACTGCGAAATAAAATCGTCTAAAAATGTGCGAACATCTTGTATAATTTGTTCAAAATTAATCCTTTAAATGTTCGAATTTACGTTAAATATATGCATATATTTATAACATTAATCTTAGTTTCTTTTTCTTCTCATGTGCTAATATAAAAGTAGATTCAATTCAAATTATAAATGAAATGGCTTCTCTAATTCATATTTGTAATTATGAAGCTCTTAAAAACTTTTTATATTAAGAAGTAATAAATTTTCTTATAATTACATCATCAAAAAATATCAAATTATGCCAAGGATGTTAATGATAATCATAAATACCATTATCATTTAACATGGGAAAAGCAAGAGCATTCCCATTATTTAATTACCCACCCTTTTTCCGAAATGTCTTACAAATGATCTTGGAAATAGTAATTAATTAAAGAAATGCACTGCATTCATACCAGACAAAATCATTTGCGCATTAAAAATTCTCAAGATAAAAAAAAAAAAAATCCTCTCTCTCTCTCTCTTTTTTTTTTTTTTTTTTTTTTTTTACTTTGAAAAAAAAAAAAAAAAAATATATATATATATATATATATATCATTACCTAAAACTTTCTAAACTAAATTACTTTCATTTCTAATTTTACTGTCTTTGACATAGAAAAATGAAAGTTAATTTCTATATATTTTTAATATCATAGCATATTCAAGATTTTTCGAATGATAACTGATACATATCCTCTTAAACTTCTTTTAAGTTTAAAAGGGAGAATGTGAAATTATAGATAATGTATTAAATAAAAACTCTTATAACATAAATAAAGCCTGTTTTTTTTTTTTTTTTTTTTTTTTTTTTTTTTTATTATTCTTGGACCAATTACTATATTTTAGTTTTACAGATGCATTATTTATTATATAAGAAAGTACACATGTTCATATGAAATGCTAAAGATGTATATAATACTACTCGGTTATATTTAGCTGGTTTGTTTTGAAAATGATTTTCATAGAACATACGTATCAAATAATTTTCTGTATTGCGTTTTTTTTTTTTTTTTTTTTTTTTTTTTTACCCAGAATGACTGTTTAAAAATAAATAAGTTAAATAAAAATCGTATTCATAAATATTCAAAAAATATATGTACGATAAAATAATAATAATAATAATAATAATAATAACAAATTACTGATAAAAAAAAAAAAAAAGATATTATTATACAAATCTCATACGGAGTAAAATAAAAAAGGGGAATTAATTCAATATACATAAATTATAAAACATTTTCTAATTTTTCACACTATGTTGTTGTTATTTGGGGAATAAGGCCGACTGATGACACGGGGACTTCTAGGCCTAGGGTTATGTTTCCTCCATGAGTGCCTTTCTAAGGAATCCTAGTCCGTATTTACGGGAGTTTCGGAGATAACCATGGAAAACTCCGAACGGTTAGGCAGCAGACCTGGAATCGACCTGGGATCGGTATACATCCCGTCTACCAGCTTTCAGAGCAGATCTGCAAGCTCACAAGTGTAGTTAAAGAATATGATTATAGTAAAAAGGAGAGAGACACATTTAATCAGTAGATGTTATTTTAAAAATCCAAAAAATGGAAGTAAGTAATAAAATGGTAAATTAAATAAAATTGCCAATATTGACAAAAGTAAAATCTTTAATAGCTACATATGTTTCAAACTTGTTCTTGATATTTTTTAAAAATAAAATTTCAGATCTAAATATTTTAGATAAAGTGAGATAAAAAAAGTTTATATATTTAAAATGTGAAATTTTTTTAAGATCCAAATGTATATTTCAGCATTCACCTGAAAAGTTTTAGAAGGGAGATTTTGCTATCAATACATTTTAAAACAATTTAATAGAATGTGTTGTATACACAAATATCACGACCATGAAGTCAGAAGTGATGCGAGAGCAAGAGGTACACTGAAAAAAAATAAATAAATAAATAAATAAAAATATAAAATAATAATAATACTCCTGCTATACTGCAAAAACAATCCTGGCAGCAAAGTTACAGGAAATATCCATATGCTATGCGAAAAATGTGTTAACAACAATTTTCTGTAACAAAATAAAACAGAGAATATTCTTACATATGACATTTTTTCAGTAGTTCGCAATATTCCTCCATTATAAAAATTCAAATATGGAATAAAATTTTTTAGTTCTACCAGCTAGGATCGAACTAAAGAATCGACGTTACCTATCAGCAAGGTGAGCAGACTTTGTTGCGTTACTTAGCACTTTTTAATCCTTCTTTGATACAAGTTTTCTTATGCAAAACAAAAAAAAAAAAAAAAATGTGCAATGATCAGATGAAAACTGTATCAATGGTTACAGGTTTTATCTGGTTACAGAAAAAAATGTTTCTTTTGACAGATTTGACAAATTTGATGGATTTTCACAGAGTTTATAACTAAATTTCCGTAGTTTAAGAAAATATAAATTTTATGTAGGAAATTTTCTATTTTTACAATTTTTTTTTTCAGATATTTTTTACAATGTACTATTCTAGATCATTGCTGCAGTGAAAGTGAGATCATACGTGCAATATTCTTTTCAGGTGATAGAATATTCAGCAAATTTGAGCAGTGACGTAGTGTGGCAAGCATTACCAATAGTATGGTATAAGGAAAGGGCACATGACGTCACTCGCCGTCAAGTCATGGATAAAGTGGCATAACATTGGCATTTCCACCAATACAGGTTGACCTTTTGCCACTTGAGAGTGGCAAAGATTGATGGACGGAGCGTTTGTTTGTAAACATGTCCTTTCCTTATTTATAAATGAATTGTTTCGTGAGTTTCAAAAGCTTTCCAAAGAATAGATACATTACATTTAAAATAATGGTTCATAGGGTCAAACCAATGATAACAAGGACAATTTTTAATTAATACGTAGTTGGGCGGAATAAAAAAAAAATAACAGATAGAACACAATAGAAGCATATGACACCCAGAAAAATACCATAAGCTGCTGCTGCTATTGTTGCATTAATGAATTTGAATTCAAATTTTATCAGTGACATAGTTTGACAAGCATTGTCCAACAGTATGGTATTCATAAATGAATATATTTGTGAGCTTGAAAAGCCTACCAAAGAACAGATATATTTAAAATAAAAGTTCATAGTGGATGAGGGTTGGGTTTAACGTCGAACTAGTGCTGCGCAGATGGGCAATTGGCGACGAAAAAAAAAAAGTTCATAGTGATAATCCAAGGAAACCAAGGGCTATTGTTCACAAAATTGCAGTTGTGCAGGCAAAAAGAAACAAAACCAGACAAATGACAACAGCAGCATAAGGCAACCGGGTGGTAGATATCCCGGCTTGTTTTGGCCAAGAAACTTCATAAACTAAATTCTAATCCCATTAAAAACTGAGACACGCAATTCCCGCTGAATACGTTGTACTCTCTTAATGAAAACCTGTTGTTCTTCTCAGCATTTACATTTGATGTTTTTTCTGATGAGGAGCATGTAAAAGGCTCGAAACGTTTAAATTTATGTTTTGTGTTTTTAATGTTTTAAATTGTATATTTTTAGTGTATATTGTCTGTCTCAGTTTTTAATGTGATTAAAATTTAGTTTAACTACGAGACGTAATGATTTTTAAATATTTTAAACTTCATAAAGAAAGCTATTCACTATTCACCCGATTTCCTTACTTTCTTATTGAAAGGAAGGTATAAGTAGCACTGTGTACAGTGATACAACGAGAACGGCAACATTTACAGTGATGCAATGTCTCATGATGTTCACTAGCTTCTAAAAAGTGAAAATTTTCCCAGAATGAATTGTACAAAGTGCTACCTTAGTTTAAAAACCGTTGAGCATGTGTTGGATGCTTTGAAGCCTAGCGTCACGATCATATTCTTTAGAGACACGGATACTCATTAACACGTTCGTCGCTCAGCGTAATTCGGCTGAGTTTCTCGGCGGGCCCAAATCCGACCGCCGTAGATAATGTGTATCAGAGAGCCACAAATAAAAAAATTGAAACAAGGAAATTTTGGGAACTTCTCGTTACCGAATGGTTGTCCACGGAAAATACTATGCCCGACAATAATAGAAATAAAACAAGGAACATGTTCCACCATTTAGAAATTCGTGAGAATCATCACAGCAAGCCTATAAGAAGGATCTGCTCCCTATGTTACCAGAAGAAGAGGCAAACTGCCGAATGCCAAAAAACGAAGGGAAATGGGGAAAAAAAACTACAACCTAATATTTTAATTGTCCAAAATCCCCTCAAATGTGTTTAGAGTGTTTTAATGAACACCATGCGGCATAGTATAACGTAATATGTTATCTTAAATATAAAATATTAAAAAGTATAGTATATGTGTATATTTTTAGTATTTTTATGTGGTATATCCTATATTTAAATTTCAGTGCTTATTCCATTGAAATCCTTTTAAAAATCCAACTGAAAATCCTATTAACATCAACAAGAAGAGCGTCACCCATATTTCAGTGACGGGGCCCAACCGGAAGCCTAACCGTTACCTTGATATGGGTGACGCGGCGACGAACGTATAAAAGAAAGGAAAAATTATATTTTCGTCCTACTTCAAATACTAATTGTCCTTCTGTAATATAAATTCCATTTCTCCCATGTTTTTTTTTTTTTTTTTTTACAAATTACAATTAAGTAAGAAAATTTGTTTAAATTTTTCACACTGATATATGTCATCAATTATTTAGAAAAAAAATAACGGGATATTTTGCATATGTATGTTTATATATTAAGATGTCCTTTAAATGAAGGGTTTTTTTTTAAATCCATTACGCATATCCTTTTTTTTTTTTTTTTTTTTTTACATTTGACTCCAAAACACACTTTAGCTTATATCAGCTCTCTGGAATTATGTTAACACGTATCCTGTTACCTATATTTGGAATTTACCGTTAATTTGGCTCGTGTTAACATTATCCCAGAGAGCTGATATTTTTCTAAAGACGTGTTTAGAGTCAAATAGAAAAAGAAATAGAAGGTATACATATCGGATTTCAAAAAAAAAAAAAAGAAAAAGGAAAACGAAATATATACGTTTATTTTAATTTCTTTCATTTTTAACATCTTTTATTATTATGATTTGGAAATTAAGAGATAAAAAACATTAGAATTTGCACATAACTTTACAGTAAACCACAATTTGCATGCACTGTTCGTAAAATTCTTCTGATGACGTTGCGAATTTGGCATGCTTACAATAATTTGATGTCGTCCAATTTTGAATTTTTCAATTAGCTCATTAATATTTTTTTTTTGTGTGTGTGTGTTATTTCTTTTACATCTGTTAATATATACTGGCAATTTCTATAAGTTTTCATTCACATATAAGATACATATACTTTATTAATAATAAAAAAGTTATTTTTAGAAATTCACAGCTTGAGCAAAAATATTTAATATTATTTTAAAATAGCTTGAGAAAATATTAATAATATGGCTTTGTTTGCCAATTGATTTATATTACACATTTCCTGAACATGAAATGTGTAAAGAAGTTAAAGTATCATTTAAGCAAAACAGCGCAATTATTTCTGAAAAATATGCTGAAGACAATGCCTTAATGTATTTTTCTTCCTCTTTTAATTATTCAGGCTCTAAAATATAAACCTCGCAAGAGTAAGATAACAATTGATTCTGACATTATTTATCTCTGCTTTATATATCATAAATATATAACAGCGTTAATATTAATTGACTAGAGCGGGCCCGTCAGCGAAATCTCGTTTATTGAAACTCTGAATTAAATATTGGTGCAATTAATTTTCTTCATTGTATATTTTTATCTTTTATCTTGGTTATTTATTAATAGAACCTCATTCTGCCAGCTACTTTTAGACTGCTGTTGGAAAAATGATTGCGGAAACAACTAATTTTTCCTAATCAGCTCCAAAATGTGCGCAATTATTTCTATCTTTTTAGCAAGTGAGTTTGACAAAATGTTATGAATTAATAACGCATTAATGTTAGCTATCATAAAAGAAAATGTCAAATTATGAAATTTTGATAAAAAATAATTTGTTTTTACATATTTTTCGTTTATTCATTTTAAAATTTAACTAAATGTTTGCTCTTTTAAAGAAAATAAGTTGCAGTGAAATTCTGTTACATAGCCATAATTATAGTATATTTGTTAAAAGTAAATGCAGTACGTTAAATGTGCAAATTTTCATATTAAACAGCGTAAATAATTTAAAAGTATGCGCGAAGTTCAAAAATGCTTATAGAATTATAATTAAAAGCTAGATCAATTTCATCAGTGTTTTTATATTTACCAGTACTTTAATTAAAGTTTAATTAATTATATTAAATATACAGATTATCAGATTAAAAAGATTATATATAATTAAATAAATTTTAAAATGTTAACGGATTGAAAAGATTACATATAATTAAATAAATTTTAAAACATGCCTGCAGTTCACAAACTTTGAAAGATTAATAATTTAATGAAAGGTTAAGTTTTCAAAAAAAAAAAAAAAAAAAAAAAAATCTAAATCATTTAGTAAACGGTATTTATGTCCTACATTAAAACATAATGGAGTGTTAATGTATAAATTAAAGAAAACTTAGAGACATAAATTATTATTTATGCATATGAAATTAAATAGGTTTATTAAAGATACAGTGGTTATAACAATGATTTACCATATGTAAAAATATTAAAATAAATAATATTCGTGAATTATGTCTAAGTGCTTTCTTAAACTGAAAATAGCATAACATCATCGACTGTTCTGGAAACATATACAAGTGTTATTTGAAAATGGAATTTTGATAAATTGTAAAATGTTTTTTATAAGGTGTAACACAATTAAAAAGTTTGTAGCGCATGAGAAAAGATTGTATATTTCAGTTGATACAGATTTTATCGTTCTCATTGAATTCAAAAGCAAATTTGTATATTTAATCTTTTCGCGTCGACTGTCACATATACGTGCCACCAAGAAACGCACTCATTCCCGCTTTGGCACACCGATATGCCAAATCGTTTTCTCGTTCAAACCCAGGCATCACATATATGTGCCACAGGGTCCTGGAATGCTTTAAAAAATGCAATGTTTGGCACAAAAAGGTGTTTTGGCCCAATTTCATTACAGCATCCCAAATACATTATTTTTTCGATAGCAGGTGACTCAGGCTGGGAAAATAATTGCATTTCATAAAATATTACTAGTGCAAAAAATAGCAAATACGCTTGTATTCTTTTTCAGGTCTTCTAATAAAATATACATAATTAAGAATACTCAGTACGGAGAAGTTCTTCACAAAATCGTCAGCGGACGCTAAGATACAGACATCTGTAAAATCAGTTAATGATTAATAGCAGAGCCACTTTTCACCCGATATACATAAAAATTAAAACCCAAATTGTAACCCAGATAGTTGTACACACTAGAATATGTTTTGCAACCTTTCTATAAACAAGGAAAACTACAGCATAGCAGCAACACCATTCGATCACTATACGATCACTATAAAAGGTTGATTTAAAAAAGCACCAAAGGACTAGAGTTTAAGAGTAATAAGTACAAAAGTTCGAATAAACACCATAAAATGTTAGAACTCGCAACAATTGTTTCGGATCGAAATTAGACAGGACCCTTCGTCAGACTAGCAAAGTAGGCATGAGTTCTGCGTTGCTGCGTTGATTGCAGTACTCGTGCCTCTTTTGTTCACTTGACGAAGGGTCGTGTCTATCTTCAACCCGAAACACTTGCTGCGAATACTAGCATTTTATGGTGTTTATTCAAAGTTTTGTACTTATTACCTAAAAGGTTGCTGACGGCAAAAAGTGATAAGAATTTGGTTTTCTTGAAAATCGTTGAAAGGTTTTGAAAATAAATAAATAAATAAATAAATAAAAATAGGGTTAGAGTTCCTCTCAAGAAACTATTAACCCTAAGTTTTTACCAAAATCATTAAATCCGTTTCTGAAAAAACAGGTTTCCGTCCTGCAGGCGGTATGAAGATTAAAAATGAATGCTAATTTTCCCAAAGATAAGGATAAGTCAGACGGGTTTGTCTTCTTGAAAAAAAAAAAAAAGAAAGAAAGAAAGAAAAAGAAAGAAAAAAAAAATCAACGCTAAGATTTCAGTAAAACTTTTAAATCCATTTTCAATACAACCACATCCATATTTTTCACCTTTTATTGCAACTAACAGAGTAAGATATTAAATATAAAAAGACCTAGCTTTACTTCGTGGTCGTTTAAGATCTTTCGGTACCGGGCACCCGGTCCTCATCAGAAACGTTGCTTCTGTGGTGGAAAACTTGAGACTGTTGACTCCTCTGCTGATTTCTCATCAGGTGGCTCCAAGCTCTATTTGGGGCTACTGCGCTGCTATCGTTGCATACGTCGCTATTGGTTAATATTTCAATTGACTCGCGGTACATGGCATATTTGTAATTATCGTAATCTGCTAATTTTACGGTTTTATCAAAGTTTATTTTAATATTGTTTTTACTATATGTTTTGGCTAACGCGGTATTATATTTTCCGGTTTTAATGTCGTTTTCATGTTCTTTGATCCTAGTTTTTATTTTTCTTTTAGTGACACCAACATATGAGCCTTGCTTATTGTTTTCATCTATGAATGGAATTTTATAAATGCCGGCGGTTTCAAGAGGGGGGGTGGGGTTTTTATCGCTTCGGATTAGCTGAAAAATACTTTTGTTGGGTTTGATGGGGATATTAATGCCATATTTGTTAGCTGTATTTTTAATTTTGTTAGCGGCTCCGCGATCGTACGGGATGGATGGGGGTAAATTTAATGGGTGCTTTTTGGTGGCTGGGTATTTGGTCGAGGTTTCTGAATCTATTTTTAATTAATTTGTTAACTATTTTATCAGGATATCCGGCTTTTCTTGTGAAATTTTTAATGATGTTAAGTTCTTCTTCAAGATCGTTTGGTTCATTACATATTAAAATGGCACGGTTGATGTATGATTGGATAGCATTTGTTTTATAGCGAAATGGTGTTTTACTTTTAAAGTGGATAATTTCGTTACTATTAGTGGGTTTTCTATACACAGTGGTTCTAAAATTATTTTTATTGTGGATAATTTTAACATCCAGGAAATTTAATTGTGAATTGTTCTCTTCTTCGTAGGTGAATTGTATATTCTGATCATGGCTATTGATACAGTTGAGAAGTTTATTAATGTCAGTGTTTTTCTCGACGATGGCGAATACGTCGTCGACGTAACGATACCAGTATTTAATTTGATTTTTTAGATTTTCTATGATTTGATTTTCTAGTTTTCTCAGTTTGAATTCAGCGACGAAGCCTGATATAGGCGACCCCATGGGCATGCCTTTGGTCTGTTTGTAAATTTTTTCGTTGAAGGTAAAATAATTTTCTTTAAGAAGGAAATTGGTGGTGGCGTTTAAAGTTCGGGCTATTTCTGGATCAGTGTAAATTTCGTTGATAGTTTCGTTAACTATTTCGCAAGCTTCATTTATATCAATAGAGGGATAAAGATTTATAACGTCAAAACTAATTAAATGATAATTTTCTTTATTTTCGATTTCTCTAAGTTTTTTAATAAAATCTTCTGTTGATTCTAACGAGTGGGTGGAGGGGGGAATGATTTTTCGGTAAATGCTTGCCATGTATTTTTCTAAGGAGTAGGTCGGTGCTTCGTTTTTATTGACAACGGGACGGAATTTAGGGGGGGGTTTGTGATCTTTATACCTTCCAAAAATTCTAGGTGTATTGGGTGCATGGTTTACTATTTTAGGGGGGATATTTTCAGGCCATTTACCTTCTTTAATAATTTTGCGGGTTTTTTCAATTAATTTATTGTTTGGGTCTTTATTAACAGAGTAAGGATTGACAGTAAACTCGAATTTTCTTGGAGATGAGGACAAGTCCAATTCGATTTTCATCCCAAAAAACCGTTATATTCAAACTTTCATCAAAATCGTTAGAGCCGTTTTATTTATATATATATATTCGCTGGTCACTATTTTTAAATGAATCACTATATAATTAATGAATTCTCAAAACTGCATTAATTTTTATCATGTGATGAAAAAAAGAAAATAAATCTGATCGGGAAAAATGTCGCACCGGGTGGTTTTTAGATATTTGTCGCATAGGTTTTTAGATATTTGTGTTAGCTATATTTTAAAGCAAAAATTTTACGGATATCTTTTTGTGCGTGTGTGTGTGTGTGTGACATATGAAGAAATTTGTGAAATGTTGTTTTGGCCCCATTTGTCTTCCCTTCCCCCTTGGGGGAGCGAATTTTGTAAAATCGATTCTTATTGCATGTCTACGTAACAGAAGGAATATTGTCACAAATTTTCATGCTTCTAGGTCCAGAGGTTTGGGCTGGGCTATGATGAATCACTCACTCACTTACTCAGGACAAACGATTTTATATAGATAACAAGCCATGTGATTAACTCGTTTAATATAAGTAAGGGATAACATCGTATGAGATATACACGACGGATAAAAAAATTTACATTATATATACAGCTTTATTTTATTTCGATTTTTTCTTTCCACCTTTCAGCTGGAAGAATTATAATTTCAGCTTCAGATTTTCCACAAAGGTATTAACAAACCTGTAGTCTTTTTTGCTTTCTTCTATACTCAACAGAAGAAAGCCTTGGATTCGTAAAAATTACAGGTATTAACAAACCTGTAGTCGTTTTTGCTTTCTTCTATACACAATAAAAGAAACCACTGGATTCGTAAAAATTTTCGATGGATTTACTCGTTTTGATTAGCTCAAGAATATGATATTATTATTTTTGGAAAATGCCTGCGTGTCTTTGTATCAGTGTATGTGTGGCAATTTCTTTCGAGACTGTATCTCAGGAATTACTGCACAGACTTGCATATAAATTTATATTTAAATGAACCTTGACATAAATTAGTTTATGTCAACGTTTGGTGTCAATCGCTCAACAGATGGCGCTGTTATACAGCAATTTCTGCAATTATAGGGAAAGCTATGTCTCAGTAACTACTGCATATAATTACATATAAATTAATATGTAGATGCACCTTAACATAATTAGTGCTTATTAAATTTCGGTGCCAATCACTTAAGAGGTGGCGCTGCTATACAGTGATTTCTGAAATTTAATGGAAGGCTATATCTCAGATTCTATTGCGTATAATCTAACAAAATTTAATATGTGAGAAGACTATTATAAGACATTATGCTGACCTAATTAGGATGCATATCGGCTTATAGGTGGTTCTGCTGTGCTGCAATTTTTCCAGAGAACAGATATCTAAGATTTATTGTATATAATTGCATAAAACTTGGTATAGAAGCGAACCGTTATAAAAACTATACAAATTTAATTTTTAATTTGGATGTACAATGCCCAATATGTTGCTCTATCGCGCTGCGATTTAGCTCGTGAACAAGGAATCTAAAGCTCAACTCCTATGACATATAACTGCACGAAACTTGATATGTGAGATAAATATTATGAAAAGGAATGCGGACTTAATTTAGTTGTATATAGGTGGAGCTGCTATTGGGATATTGCACATATGTATATCTCAGCCTCTGTTGATTAAAATAGCACCAAACGCCACACGTAAAATTTTTATTGTACGAATCAATGGTTAGATATTTGTATACATGCTAGACAGTAAGTAGCGTTGTTATATAGAATGATATAAAGAAAGTTTTGTGATGGCCACAACATATTAGTTTATGTAAGGAAATTTAAGTCCTCTATTTAAAAATTTCATTTGAGTATGAGAAGTGAATGTGTTTAGTTGAGAAGTCAACTTCTATTACCTCATTCACCATTTATTGCTTTTTTGTTTTCCACCTCTACTCTTACTCTTCCTTATGTATAATTACAAAAATAAATAAATTGTTTCTTGTGTATATTTTGAAAAAGAAAAAAAATCACTATAAATTTATGTAAAACAATATGTTAAATATAAAAAAGAAATCCAGGAATAAAAAGCAAAAATAACGCTTGAAATTTAAATTTGATATTTTCTTTTTCATTCCTATTTACTGTATTGTATTTGTATTCCGAATTGAAAATTATATAGAAGACTTCTTAGAATGTGTTTGAAACGCTGTCTCCACTTTCTTTGTTTGATTAGCTGTTCCTTTAGAATCATGTTTTTACTTCACTAACAAGATATATGATGGTCATTACGGCTGGTGAAAAGAAAAAAACAAACGCTTCGGTTTTCGATAGGCTAGAGAAAAGAATGAACATCCAGACTGCAATGAAATACTTTGTCACTCAGAAAAAGAATCAGAGCTTATATAGTTAAAATTATCTTTTGTTCATACAAAAATGAAATATTGGAAAAAGTTATATATTCAAAATAGATAAGTAACGTGTGTTAGTTATATAAAGAGCTAAATTTGTATGGCAGTTTTCTTTCTCTTCATTAAACAAAAATTATTTTAAAATAGTAATTTTGTATAGTTTCTTTTTTTATTTATTTATTCATGCATGACTAATTACAAAAGTGTTTTTTTTTTTTTAAAGCGTTATGATACCGTTATACTTCATGATATTTGTAAATAAACACTTTAAATTATTAAGAAAGCATTTGCTAATTATGTTTAAAACTATCATAAATCCGATACTTAAAAAAAGCTTTAATTTACTAACTAACAATTTGATAGACATTAGTTAAATAAAAAAAGCAGCTGTTTCGATATTTCAGTGCAATAGAGAAAAATTAACATCTGGAGTACAATATTATGGTTTCGTGTTTATTTTTTTGTCATCATATCATGATTATGTCATCTTAACCCCATTAGCAGCATTATATCATATTCTATAACATTTTAAATAAACATTTTAGATAATTATCTTACATTTTCCAATTCTATAAAAAATAATTATAAATTTCATATTTAAGCAATGTTTTACTTCATTAACAGATAGTTTTAAGGTCATTAAGTAAATTAAAAAGTGTAAATGTTTTCTAAGTTAAGAGAATGGTATAAAAGTCTTGGAATACATGCTAAGAAAAAAGTATAAAAGCCTACAACATAAGATGTTTGAATGTTATTTCCGCAATAATTACAATGAGATTATTCAGGTTTGGAATTTTATTATTTATCACCCTTTCTGACATAAACCAGATATTAAAAAATGCATATTTAAAAAATATTTTCATTAACAATTTAATTAAACGTTATGATTTAAAAGAATATATGAATATATATATACACTCCTTCTCATAATTATAAGGACACCCATTTTTTCTATATTAACTAAACACTGAACACTATTATTTAAATAAATATATTTTTAATAAATTTGAATTTCATTAATAGACTATATTTAAAAAGTTTTATCGTTTTTCTATCTTAAAAAACTTTAAATATGGTAAAAAGTTGATTTTTCAGGTGTTCACAATTATAAGGACAGCTCGAATTTTAGTAATTGTTTTCAGTTATACTTTAAATTAATATTTTAAGGGGTCTCTTTTTAGGGTTAAACAGCTAGAAATTATCTCTGGTATATATATATATATATACATTTTTTTTTTTAATATTCAGTTTCAATACCATTTCATATAGCATATATGATATTCTTAATACATTTAAACTATTTAAAATTGCTTTCCACTTGCATGCACATTTCTAATATCATACGTTAAGGTTTTTTCAACTTCTAGACCATGGGAAAGGCAATAATGCAGAAGTTTCTTTCTTCAAACTATTTCCTATTACTCTGAAAGTACAGCAAAAATGTAAGTCTTGTTGAAAAAAATATTATTACCCCCCCCCCCCCCAAAATCTAACAAAAGACTGAGAATTCTACGTTTAAAATTTGCAGATATTCTCTTGATGTTCATAATAATAGAAAAAAATTACCAAATTCCTTCTGCCTTCAGCAGAAACAGCTCCCCAGAGCACCATTGATCCACCTTCAAAATGCCCGATTCGTATCTACATTTAAAAAATCTGCTCTGTCTTTCGCTATCTTCAGATCGTGCCAGTAACTGTTAAAACCATTTGGTTAATCAAGAATAAAATGTTTTTCATCCGAAAATGCAACATTTTACCATTTAATACTGTCTTTATTCAATTTTAAAACAGACGTGCTTTACCCCATTAAATGCTTATTGATTATTACAGGTTTTTTAATCATTTTAACATATTATTAATTATTTTAAGCATGCATAAATGTGGACCCCAACCTTTCGTTAAAAAATACGAGCAAATTCAGCAGCAGTCATTATGAGTAGAACAGTAAGAGGAATTATGAGTCTTCGATCTCTGTAAAACAACTCTGATTTTGCATCAGATCTCTCTCCTATCGAATCAACAGTTCAACGTTTGATCACATTTCCTTCAGCAATTTTAGATCTTCGAATTTCATTAGAAATTCGGCGGATTGAAATTATCCTTCTACTTAAAAAACACATTTATCATACTTCACTACATGAACGTTCTTTTTTTCGAGGAATTATCAGTAATGTCCGTCCAAGAAAAATTGAAGGCTTATATATGAATTAATCTAGCCCAGTAGTTAACAAATTCGCATGTCAACTGTAATTTATCCGCTAGTAATTTAAATAAAACGAAAAAATCTGGATTGTCCCGTCCCTATAATTATGAACGTCTAAAAACGTGGCGAAAAATACATTTTGCATTATTTTTTATTAATTTTGTTTCATATTAAAAAAAATTATAGCAATTTTGGTTTTTAGAATACTAGATATATTAAGTGCACTTAGTTAATCTTGTTCACAATTACTTTTACATTAGTTATTTCAAAATATAAAGTGTCCTTATAAATATGAGAAGGAGTGTATATATATATATATATAATTAAAAACGAGAATTAGAAATAAATTTGGAATGTATATCCCTTTATTTATTCATTATTATTATTATTTATTTATTTTTAATACACAGGGCAGTGATACTGTATAAAGTACACTGGAAAAAAAAGAAAAAAAAATCATGTAAGATTACGGGGAAAACTCGACAGCAGAGATTCCAGACAAAGCCCGTAAAAAAGAAAAAAAACTTTAGACAGTAAATTAAGTATATAATGGCCTTAAATTATATTACATGCCCGTAAAAAAACATTATACCCGTATATAAACACTAAACTTTTTTTACTTTTTTTAAGGGTTTGTCTGGAATTGCTGCTGCCGGGATTTCCTCG
Organism: Salticus scenicus; assembly: GCA_963930645.1. Taxonomy (NCBI): domain Eukaryota; kingdom Metazoa; phylum Arthropoda; class Arachnida; order Araneae; family Salticidae; genus Salticus; species Salticus scenicus. Next base: position 92,807,766 of record OZ005652.1, read on the forward strand.
TAATCTTACGCGATTTTTTTTTTAACAGTATACTTCCAAACTTGTATCATTTTATAAAGTTTATACAGAATTTATAGCCCTAATATTTAACTCAGATAAATAATAAATCAATGAGTTGATATTTATGCAGTTTTTCTTACAAGTTCATAACATTTTTTACAAGTTTCTTTATCTTTTTTTTTTCATGATAACAAGATAAATTGTATATAATTGCTAGTATAAAAGCTGAATTTTGATCTAATTAAATTACAAGTTTCCTGGAATTTTCTTGATCTCAAAATGTCTTCTACTCAAATTTTGAAATTTTCTAATTTTTCAAGCTTTATTGAATATTAGTTAATACAAATCTCTGCACTTAAAATGACACAAATTGATACTAAATATAAATATATTAGTAAAAATATTATTTACATGTACACGAACACACATATTATATATTCTTGACAGGGATACTAGCAATCTTATTTCTTAAGTGTTTCATATTATTCCTCTTACGCACAGAATTAGTGCAGAGATGTTATGTATTTTTAGTTTTTTTTTTTTTTTTTTTTTACCATTCCATATGCCTAAAGAAATTAATTCTTATAAAAAACAATATTCTTGTAAAAAAAAAAAAGTTTTTGGAAAAGAGTTTTTACTTATATGGAAAACAAACCTACCATATAGACAGGCAATTTAACTTACCATAATTAGATTCATTGAATAGATGTCATTCAAAACTTTCGACTGAAATAATTAAACTCTTAATAAAATAGATGAAAATATGCGGTTATCTGTACAAAAAATCCGTATCTTTTACTGCGTTTATGACGAAGATTTTCGTCAAAGCAGTAATCCAGTTTCATGTCTAAATTTGCCGTGACGAAGTTGCTAAAAAATCTGTTGACTTAAACAATCCTTTGCAGATCAAAGAAGAAGAAACAAATAACTAAACTGGTATTTATTGACAGGTTTGTAAAAAACAATCTTCTTCAAACATGAATTACATCTTTTTGGAAGCACAGATGAATATATCAATCTCTTACGGAAATTGGGACGGGGAGGAGAGGAGGAACACAAAAACTTTACGTGTTAGTCTGACCGAGTCTCAATCGAAAAACTTACCTAAATCTGCCATCCTCAGAGAACTTAAATTGCAACCCCAAAAGTTGGCATTCTTAAAATTCAGCCAAAAGAATGCCAAGCAGTTTCTTTGTCCTTCTAACATATTAATACAAAATTTTTGAATAACAAAAAGTCGTTATAAAGTTAGATCGATTTGACATTGAGAAGCAACGCCAAATGTCCTTCAACTCTCAATGAACATAGCCGACGCCACTTAGACGTGCACAAGGCGATTATAAATCTATTTTTAGAACTATAATGAAGGGGAAAAACGATTATAAATCTATTTTTAGAATTATAATGACCTGCTTGAAATAATAATAGGTTTTTAACGTAAACATACAAGGGTAATAAACATGAAATGAAATGAATATTTTATTTTATTAATAGCTGTATATGCTAGAAACAGGTTGATAACGACTTTTTAAATTACCCTCTGAAAATAAATAATTATAGCTAAATTGATTTAATCCATTCGGGGAAATGTATAAACAAAACTACTTTTCAAAAACCCCGATAAAAAAAATGCTTTATTTTATTATGAGAGTAATGTGTTTGTAACATAAAGGACAAAGAACACAAATCTTGATTTCTAAATAAAACGGGAAATTCTATAAAATTAATTAATTGAATTAGATAAATTTAAAAAGATTTTTTTATTATTTTATTAATCCCTCCTTCTTGTTATATATTAAATTTGAATAAATAAATAAACTTTTAAAGGACATATGTGTGAGAACACTCACACATATATCTCCCCTTCGACTAGCAAAAAAAAAAAAAATATATATAAGTCCTCCTCGCCTCCTGTAAAGAAAAGCATATACAAACAATAATATTCAAAAGCACTTACCAAAGACGTACAATTAAAAATGATATTACATTATAAGTAAAAATTATATGAATGCTTAAAAATGAACAAACAAAATATATGTGAAATATAATTACCAATTCAAAAACAAAAGAAAAATTTTACACATATTTCAAAAAAAACAATGGAACCAAAAAATATACATGTCATGACATATGCAAAAAAGTGGTCTCTATAAAATAGTCCAAACTGCAGTTCCATATTGTTCATATTGTCTTTTTTTTTTATATGCCACAAAAATTTCAGCTGAAATGTTTTTCTATGAAAGAGTCTCTTTTTGATATACTCAGCAAACAATGCCACAGTAACAGTCACTAACGTTAGATTTTTACAATCAAAATATTAAATTTTGACACTATTATGTATAGTGAAATAGAGAAAAAAAATAATATAAATTACATATATGCATATATATTGTTGTAATAACTAAAGGTTCCAGCATATTATTGTAATATTTATTTGTCTAACACCTTGATTACACACATTGGTCAACGTTAAACAAAATTATGTACAAAAAAAATAAATAAAAATAAAGAAACAGAAAAGTTTTCGTGTATACCACACAGGAAAGATTTTAAAAAGGACGCCATTGGCAGTCAAAAAAAACAATCTTCCCTTAATCCTTACAAAAATGTAAGTGTAATGATGTTAACTTAAGGCTAACATCCTAGCGGGACAGGGCGTGTTGAAAGACCTGCACTGTTAGGCACAGGCCTCCGTCCCCCAGCAGAGTCCACAGACCCCTGTAGGGACACCTCACGAAACCGATTAATTAAGTGTCATAAATGTTGAAAAATTAATGTCAACAAAAATATAGATTCCCATCACATATCCAATGTTGCTCTCCCGGGAGAAAATTTTGAACGAGACAACATATATCTAGGATGGGGTAATAAATAAGTAAAAGAAAACAAATTGATAAAATTTTGAGTGATGAGGAGAAATGCCAAAATAATAAAAAATTTAGACTGGATATTGAACAAACCAAACACATGTTGTACACCAAAAATCAATTGGAAACTTATAAAATTTAGCTGTATGTATATTGTTAACACTATTATCATTAATAATTAATTTCCTATGAACTTAATCTGTATTCCAATGAAATATCTCTATTAAATATATTCAAAATATCTTACTTTTGTTTAACCTTCACCCAATAAAAAGATATAGTAAACATTAAATAAAAATATATAACACCTTGATTACTAATTTAAAAATTCAAAATATGATCTACAAGCATTTATGTTATCATTAGAACCATTTTTTTTTTTTTTTTAATTAGGTGTATCTTATTTATAAATATTATATATATTCAACAACACTACAAAGCAAGAAATAGTCTTTACATCAAAAGAAAAATAAAAAAACAGTGGACCAGCCATCTAAAAATAAAAATAATAAAATAAATAAAGACGAGTTCCTGCACAGCAAACAAATACATTCCATTGGCCATTGGAAAATGCATTTGTGATGCAAAATATATTCATCAAACTTTTTTGCGAGAAAAAAAAAATTAATTGCGATTTCTTAAATTATAAGAATGGGTAGAATTATTGCCAATATTATGTGTTACACTGGAGTTGGGCTCAGTAAACAAATAATTACGTCGAGGAGGAGCAATAAGGAGTCTATCAATATGGACTCTGAAAGCTTTATTATCAGGTGCATGTAATCTCTTAATAGAAAATGAAACTGGCGACTGTTTTTGTACAACAATAAATGGCCCAGTATACAACATCATGAATAGCAACAGGCCTCAGTTTTGCACGTTTTTGAAAATTTTGATATCTTTTGTCTTGATTTTCTTTAATGTTAGAATATGCTTTGCTATAGATGTTATCTAAGTCGTGTAATAATTTATATATGTCTAAATTTTTATCTAAAAATGGTTGATTTACAAATTGGTCAAATGTACCAAATATTTCCCTACCAAAATGAAGTAGGTTAGGTGAAAACAATGTGGATGAATGTGTTGAACCATTATAAAGTGATTTATGTATAGCTAGTGAATTTTCAAAAGAATACCCCTCAGAAATTAAAGTGTTAATTGAGTACTTTATAGATTTATTTACCCTCTCGGAAATAGAGTTGCTTTGAGGGTGAGCAACAGATGAATGTAAAATTTTTATGCCAAGTTTATCATTGAAAATATTATAAATAGTTGATGTAAACTGTTTGCCTAGATCTGATAATATTACTGATGGTCTACCAAATGTTGTAATGTAATTAAATAAACATTTAACTATTTTTGATGAAGAAGTGTCTTTTAGTTGAAATAATTCAATGTGTCGCGAAAAATGGTCAATCACAGTCAAAACTGAATGTCCATCTATAAAAGGACCAACCAAATCGACACTAATAGTATGCCCTGGATGTGTTGGAGTATAGGTGGGTTGTAGAGGAGCTGGTGGTGTGTTATGGTGTTTATTTTGTAAACATAAAGTACACGAAGCAACAAAATTTAAAGTGTCTGTGTACATACCTTTCCAATAATATCTATTGGATAAAAATTCGTATGTTTTTGTCAACCCAAAGTGAGAAAGGTGTGAAATGGTTAAAACTTTAGATTTTAAAGAATGTGGTACAACAATGAGATATGAAAAAGTATTATTATGCAAATTTTGTTTCTTGTACATTAAAGCTTTAGAATCTGGATGAATAAAAAAATTATCATTATTTTTTGAAAAACCTTTTCTCAAAATTTGCCTGTAAATAATTGACAATTTTGGATCATTCCTCTGCTCAGATACAAAAGTATTATTTGAAATTTCCAAAAGGGGATCTTTATTTTGAGTATTACCAGAAACTAGAAAATTACTGAACTGATTTTGTTGCATCGACTGAGTAGAAGTGGAAATTTGATTAATTGAATGTGTGTCATCTTGTACAATAGGAAGAGGTTGAGAACTGAATATTAATTCTGGATTTGTTTTTAAATTTTTTTTGATTATTTGAGAAGTCTGATCTTTATAAATAATCCGCTAAAACATTTGTAGGGCCAGGAATATGTTCAAATTCAAATGAGTATTCTGACAACTCTAACAGCCATTTAGTAGTTAAATCAGCAGGACTATTTGTTTTTCTATATGTTTTTAAAGGAGCACTGTCAGACAAAATGATAAACTTTCTATTGTATAAGTAATATTTGAAAGCACTTACAGATTTATAAATGGCCATTAATTCAAGTTTGATAGCCGGATATCTTTTTTCAGACGGTTTAAGTGATTTAGAGAAAAAGGCGACAGGTAATAACTGATTGTCATATTTCTGCATCAAAACTCCTGCAATAGAAATATTTGATGCATCAGTGTTGAGAAAGAAAGTCTTGTTCCAATCCGGTAATCTTACCATAGGTGAGTTTAAAAATATACGTTGAAATCTCTTAAAAATATCCTGATGATGTTTATTCCAAACAAATTTTGTTTTCGGTTTAGTCAATTCAATAAGTGTTTGAATTAATTTAGAAAAATTATGAATAAGAGACTTATAAAAGGTTACAACTCCTATAAAGCGTTTTAATTGTCTTTTTGTTGTAGGTGTAGGGAAAGAGTTTATTTTAATGATGTTTGACTCAGTTGGAGAAATTGAATTATTCTCTATGTGAAATCCCAAATAATTTACAGCACTCTTATGAAATGTACATTTACTAGGAGCTAAGGTTAAATTATATTTAATTAAAATCTTAAGAATTCTTTCAAGTTTAACACATGTCTCTTCAAAACTATTTGCACCAAATATTAAATCATCCTCCTGATACGCGTAAATTCCATCTATATTAATTTCATCAATTAAAGAATCCATAAGTGCTTGGTACTGAGAAGCCGCGTTTTTAAGACCAAAACATAGTCTTTTAAATTTGAAACTGCCAAACATTGATGTGAAAGTAATTTTATCCTGTAAATGTTCGGGTAAATCAATTTGATGATATGCTTGTTGGAAATCAAGACAAGTGAAAAATTTATACGCAGATAGATCAGCTATTATATTTTGAATTTTAGGTAATGGATAAGAAGAACCCTGAATTATGGAATTTAACATTCTTAAATCTAACGCGAGGCGAAATTTCTGTTTACCAGATCCATCTTGTTTTTTCTTTACCAATAAAATTGGGCAAGCCCATTCAGAGCAGTTTCGCTCAATAATCCCAGCCTCTACCAATTGGTTAATTTGATCTCTAGCTTCCTGCTGTAAAGCTTGAGGAATGGGAAAGGGCAAAGTCTTAATTGGATAGTCACTTAAAAATTTTATATCTGGTACTACCTTGTCAGTATGCCCAAGGGTTTTCATATTTTTAGAAAATGCCGCGAAATTACTTAATAAAATTTGTTTTAACTTTGTTGCATGAGCCCATTTGAGATGTTTAACATCAAAGTCCATGGGTGTTAAATCTTGTTTTCTCATTTTTAATACATCACTAGAAGGTTGAATATAATTAATAAATTGCGAATCCTCTGAAATTTCAACATTATCATTTTGTTTTGAACCATAGTTAATAATTTGCTCAATTTCTTTTATTGTACCAATATTTGAATGTTTGTTTACATGCATACTTCTATTAGTGTTATTCTTAACATATAACTGAAATTTTACTCTATCATATTTACTATTGCAATTTTGTTTATGGGAATGATCAATATTAACTATTGAATCCAAAAAAATTAATTTGGAAGAACTCTTTTTACTCTGAAATAAATAATCACCCGAAGAAACTTTGGGACAATAAACAGTAATAGAAGACTCCTCTTTGGGTTGTAAAATAAGTTATTGCCCCGTTTTTACTGATAGTTTCTTACATTGAGTATGCATATTAAGATTTTCTTCATGGTCGCTATATGTGTTTGTTATGGGAATACACAGGTCTTTTATTTTTAACAGAGACTTCTGCATATCTAATATTACATGATATTGTTGAATAAAATCATAACCCAAAATAACCCTAAATGCAGAACCTTCAGGAATATCTACAATGAAAAATTTTTGTGAAAAAAATTGATTTTGAATTTTAAAAGTAGTTTGTATACAAGATGAAAACTGCACATTCGAATTTACAGTCTTAATTGTGACATGGGACGATAAATGTTTATATTTCAAACTATGTTTTAATTTATTAAATGTACTTTCATCTAACAGACTAACAGAACTACCAGTGTCAAGAAATGTGTTTACCTTTTGTTTATCTAGCAAAATTTTAATAAGAGGTAACTTTGGAGAATTTACATGGACATTAAAAATGTTCTCCCTTTTATCGCTATTTGTTTGAGTAGATTTAGAATCAGAAATTTTCAAGATTTGTTGTGTCTGAGAAGCAGTAGAATTAACCAATCTATCACTAGATAATTTGGGTAGATTAAAGTCATAAGCAATATCCAGCGAAAAATTTTGTGCTGATGCTCTATTCAATTCCTGAGATGTACTTGCATCAGCTAAACTACATCTCTGCACTCGTTTAAATTACTTCCCATTTTACTATAGTTATTTCTGTCATAATTTTTACCCCTAGTCTGATTTCTCTGCCATCTAAAGCACATAGTAGCAACATGTCCTTTTTTATTGCACAATTGGGAAATAGGAGAAGAATGATATCTGTTTTTATTTTGATTACCCCTGAAATTTTGATTACCCCTGAAATTTTGATTACGACTTTTATAATTTTGTCTTAGTTCACTTTGCCTATTGTTTTTTTTGTCTATCTTGCACTGGGGATTCGTGTGTATAGTTAACCTCATCAGATTTACTAGCAAAGGGCAGATTGTTTAACCTATCTGTCAATTCAACTAACTTTTCAGAAAGTGTGTTTACAACGGGGTTATTTAAACTCATTTGTAATAAGGACTCATTGGCATTAATATCCTGCAATTCTTGTGCTCTGTTAACTGCCTCTTGATACTCAGAGATTCCCTCTTCTTGAATCTTAACTCTAATATTTGAGGGAATGGTTGAAATAAATTTAGCAAATTTAATGGAATTTAAAGCATTAGTATCTTTAATTTGAGAATATACTACTTCTGCCAAATTGTTTAATCTGTGGGAAAAATTTCTAATATATTCTTGTGGTAAGAGTATTAAATTGTTAAATTCCACAAGAGCCTGAGTACTGCTGATTGGAGCAAAAAAATTCTTGAATTCATCCTTGATAAATTTTAAATCTGTAGATTTATATAATAAAGGAGATTGAGTCATGAACTTTAATGCAGGGCCGGTTAATTTTCCTTTTAAAATTGCCACTGCCTCTTCTGAATTTAGTCTATTTAATTTAGCATAAGACTCAATCTGATCAAAGAAAAACTCAAGTAAGGATGGGTCACCATCAAAATTTAAAATATTAATATTAATGTTCTTTTTAGTGGCCATCTTAATTATTTATGTTGGGTCAAATTAAATATTAATTTATCTCAGAAATGCTTGAGTAAAAATATATTGCATTAAAATCAATGAGCACAAAAATTACACATCTTTCCTTTTGATGCCTACGGAAAATGCATATGATAAAATACCTCATTAAAATATCTAATATGTAAAATATTACCAAAAAAAAAAATATATATATATATATATATATTAAAATATTCCAAAAATATAAAAATAAATCATAAGGAATTGTAAAAATTTGCAATAGTAATTGTATTAAATCACTTAAAAAAAATCACAATATACAAATAAAAGTATTAATCATCATGAAAGACAAAAAAATATATACATATAAAATATCCCAACGAAATACTATGTGAAATTTACCAAAAAGTATATTTCAAAAAAAAAAAAAAAAAAAAAATCTCAAAATAATAAAGAAATAAATCACATTAAGCTTTATAGCAAAGAAAAATACCAATTATCATGAAAAACAAAAAAATATATATACTCATATCAAATGAAATACTTGTATAAATCTATATATCATAGTTAAAAACTCTCTTCCCTTGTTTTTTTTATAATCATTATCATTATTTCTTACTGTTGATAACGGAACAAAATTAATAAAACCACAAGTTCCATTGGGATAGCTAAAATATAAGATAAACTTAACTTACCAATTCTTGGATATAACTTGATTAAAAAATATTCTGTAAAAAAAAATTTTATCATTTAATTTTATTTATTTTTCGTCAAATTATTTTATAATTCTGCTCAAAAAATGGTTTATTTTTCTTCTATTTTTCTTCTTCTCTCTTCCGTTCCTTATGCATTCCTGCAATACTAGAAAGAAAAAAAAAATTAAATTTCGAGAACGTGAAGTTGCCGATTACACACCGACGGATGTGTCCCACGGTAAAAAGAACTTTCTTGATTTACCTGTTCAGATCATTCTCATGCTGCCTTGGCAACATAAACGAACCCAAAACACTTTGACTAGTTCTATCTTCAGGCCTCCCTCACGGCCGCTTTGTTCATCTGTTCAGCAAAGATGACTGGCGATATCTTCAGGCCCCCCTCACGGCCACTTATCTTCATCTGAGGAGTTCTATGATCACACACGGATATCTAAAGAGAGCCTTTATTCTAAGTCTCAAGCACAAAAATGACTTGATTAGAGAAGATTTACAGTCCTCGCTCACAGCCACCTATTCAAGCAAATATTTTTTTGTAACAACAAGTAAGTTCAATGCACGGAAAAAGAGAAGATTCATCCACAAAAATTTATAGAGTCAATATTTTCCCTGTCCATGACTCTTAAACAAAGTCTTTCCTGCAATAAAACTGTTAATACAAAGTTCTATGTCTTTCTTTCCTTCCTCTCCCCCATGTCACCAAAGTCCGGAGAGAACCTGAAGGCACCATAGTTTTTATGACGAAGATTTTCGTCAAAGCAGTAACCCAGTTTCATGTCTAAATTTGCCGTGACGAAGTTGCTAAAAAATCTGTTGACTTAAACAATCCTTTGCAGATCAAAGAAGAAGAAACAATTAACTAAACTGGTATTTATTGACAGGTTTGTAAAAAAACAATCTTCTTCAAACATGAATTACATCTTTTTGGAAGCACAGATGAATATATCAATCTCTTATGGAAATTGGGACGGGGAGGAGAGGAGGAACACAAAAACTTTACGTGTTACTCTGACCGAGTCTCAATCGAAAAACTTACCTAAATCTGCCATCCTCAGAGAACTTAAATTGCAACCCCAAAAGTTGGCATTCTTAAAATTCAGCCAAAAGAATGCCAAGCAGTTTCTTTGTCCTTCTAACATATTAATACAAAATTTTTGAATATCAAAAAGTCGTTATAAAGTTAGATCGATTTGACATTGAGAAGCAACGCCAAATGTCCTTCAACTCTCAATGAACATAGCCGACGCCACTTAGACGTGCACAAGGCGATTATAAATCTATTTTTAGAATTATAATGACCTGCTTGAAATAATAATAGGTTTTTAACGTAAACATACAAGGTTAATAAACATGAAATGAAATGATTATTTTATTTTATTAATAGCTGTATATGCTAGAAACAGGTTGATAACGACTTTTTAAATTACCCTCTGAAAATAAATAATTATAGCTAAATTGATTTAATCCATTCGGGGAAATGTATAAACAAAACTACTTTTCAAAAACCCCGATATAAAAATTGCTTTATTTTATTATGAGAGTAATGTGTTTGTAACAAAAAGGACAAAGAACACAAATTTTGATTTCTAAATAAAACGGGAAATTCTATATAATTAATTAATTGAATTAGATAAATTTAAAAAGATTTTTTTTATCATTTTTTTAATCCCTCCTTCTTGTTAAATATTAAATTTGAATAAATAAATAAACTTTTAAAGGACATATGTGTGTGAACACTCACACAGCGTTAGAAATCAATGTTCATAGAAAATAATTAGAAATCTCACTTAAATACAATACAAATCCATAAGTAATATACAAATCAATAAAATACAAATTTATTAAATTTATATTAAATACAATACAAGTTTTAAATACATCTCCATATTTCACTAATAATTTAGTAAACAACAAGTTATTATCAACCAGAAGTACACAAATAAGTCCATTTTATTAGCGTTTATTATTATTATTATTATTATTATTATTATTATTATTCATTGTCTGCCAATAAGTATTTGGAAATTTTCGAATGTAGAAGTTTTGTCAAACATCTTTAAAGAAGCTTGACGAATTATCTTGAAACTTTGGAAGTACGAAGAACATGTTATACTTCATATATTTCACCTAAAGTTTTACCCCAAAAGAAAATCGGAAAGAGTAAAATAAAATCGAAATTCAAAATGTTTTGGATCATTCTGATAAAAAATAATGCATAAAACGCATTTTAGCTGTAGCATTTAATTATGAGACTTCTTCTTATTATCTGTAGAAGAAGCCTCACTTTTATGAGGTCACCAGATATAGTTATGTAGATATAATGTTTCTTCAAACTATCGCAAAAAAATTGCCACGTTTTTAATTATAATACGTAGGGGATTAGACCCAGTATAAAGCCATTTTTAGGAAACTTGGAATACTACATTACACACAGCACACTGGAATCAGAATGCAAAAATATTATATATCTTATGAATTATGGGCATTTTTACAAAATTTTTAACTGCACATGCGCAAGCTTTAACGAAATTTCCTTTGCATAATTTAATAGCCAAAAATATTGGGCTACTTATATGAAAACTCAAAACAAATATCATGGAAAATTAAAAAGTAATCGACAATAGAATTAACTCATATTCTGTTTCTCTCAAAATAATAGACAAACTATAAGGAGATTTACTCCATTTTTATTTTGATTCAACAATGGCAATGCAGTGTCAGTTGATTATAAATAAATATCGATAAAACCCCCTATTATCTTTCTTTTTTAGAGAGGAAATGAAATTCAGTTCATACTATCGCCCACAACTTTTTGAATTTACACGATATTTGTTTGGGGTTTTCATATAAGTAGCTCCATACTTCGAACTATAAAATTATACAAATGAAATCGTTTTAAAGCTTGCGCATGCGTAGCTAAAAATTACTTTGTAAAAATGCTGATATTTCGTAAGAGGCCTAATATCTTTGCATTAATATTTCAGTATGCTGTGTCTAATATAGTGTGCCAAGTTTCCTAAAAATGGCCTTGCACTGGGTTTAATACCCTACGTGTTATATTTAAAAACGTGGCAACTAAATATATATGTATATGTATATATATATAATGAATATACGTGAAATCCTCATAAAAATTTATTCAGATAATTGCCAAAATTAATTTAAACCATTACTTTTTTGTAGGGTGATCCAAATTTTTTTGATTTTTTTTTTTTTTTTTTTACTCATCCGTTTTTTATCTTCCGGGCAAAACTTTTAATGAAATATATGAGTTATAACATGTTCTTTATACTTCCAAAGTATCAAAATAATTCGTCAAGAATTTTTTATATATGTGACAAAACGTCTAAATTCGAAAATGTCCATTTACTTATTGGTAGATAATGTAGCCTGCATTTAAAAAATTATTTTTATTAATGAATATCAATAATGTCCAAAATTAGACTTAATTAAGGGTCTAAAGTTATATAGGCGAGTTTTATATTAAAACCATTGTAAAGTTTCATTTTAAAACATGTTTTGTAATTTATCATTTTACAATATTTATAACATTTATTTTTAATTTAAGATAAAACAAATCTACTGTAACTAAATGTTAACTACCTTTATTCTTTTTCTAATCATAATTAAAATTCTTATATTCATAATGTATGTTAAAAATAATTCACGAAATATAATAGTTGCTTTCGGATAATAAGCGACCAAACTCGACATCTTTAATCACAACAAGCCAGTATTACATTCGATTTAATATACACTGATGGAAAAAAAAAAAATCCTAACACCAAGAAAAAATTATTGTACAGTAATGAAATTTCAGCAATACATTTGTCTAGGTAACATATTTAATTGATTAAAGTTTCAAGATCACAGGTAGAGCTATTGGCGAGAAGAGCCATTTCAAATGTGAAATGTTGGTACATTAGTAACCGGTGTAACCGCCAGAATTTTGAATGCAAGCATGCAAACGTGCATGCATTGTGTCGTACAGGTGTCGGATATCAGTTTGTGGGATGGAGTTCCATGCCTGTTGCACTTGGGCGGTCAATGCAGGGACGGTTAATGCTGGTTGTGGATGACGCTGGAATTGTCGTCCAATGATGTCCCATACGTGCTCGATTGGAGAAAGATCTGGTGATCTAGCAGGCCAAGGCAACATGTCGACACTCTGTAGAGCATGTTGGGTTACAACAGCGATATGAGGGCGAGCGTTATCCTGTTGGAAAACACCCCCTTGAATGCTGTTCATGAATGGCAGCACAACAGGTTGTATCTCTAGACTGACGTACAAATTTGCAGTCAGGGTGCGTGGGATAATCACGAGAGTGCTCCTGCTGTCATACGAAATTGCTCCCCAAACCATAACTCCAGGAGTAGGCCCTGTGTGTCTAGGCCGCAGACAGGTCGCTAGCAGGCGTTCACCTGGCCTCCTTCTAACCAACACACGGCTATCACTGCGACCAAGGCAGAACCGGCTTTCATCAGAAAACACAATAGATCTCCACTCCGTCCTCCAATGAGCTCTAGCTTGACACCACTCAAATGCAGTGGTTTGAAGTCAGTGGAATGCATGCTACAGGGCGTTTGGCTCGGAGCTGTCCTTGAAGTAACCGATTTGTAACAGTTCGTTGTGTCACTGTGGTGCCAACTGCAGCTCGAATTTCAGCTGCAGACGCAGTACGATTAGCCACAGCCATACGCCGAACACGGCGGTCTTTCCTCTCAGTAGTGCCACGTGGCCACCCGGAACCCGGTCTTCTTGAGGCAGTACCTTCCCTTGACCACTGCTGCCAACACTCATGCACAGTGGATACATTCCTGCCAAGTCTTTCTGCAATATCGCGGAAAGAAAACCCACCTTCTCGTAGCCATACTACACGACCTCGTTCAAACTCAGTGAGCTGTTGATAATGGTTTCTTCGTCTTCTTAGAGGCATCCTTGACTAACATTAACCCACTACGTCAAATATCAACTGTAAATAACGATCACGAACCTTACAGCGCTTATTTAAAGCAAACCTCATTTGCATGTTCATAGTGTCGCTACTAGCGCCACACTTATGCGCGTAGCTCGAAATTTGAATCGACGTCATCTTTCAGATGTATAAACACGCCTACCAAATTTCGTTTATCTACCACAGCTCCTTCCTGGTGTTGGGATTTTTTTTTCCATCAGTGTATATATATATATATGTGTGTATTGTTATAGATAAGTATTTGTTCAGATCTTTTAAATTTTAAGCAAATAGTCTATATTTCATGACACAAATCTTTTTCTTCAACTATATAAAATTCCTAACTATTTTTCTTAACATTTCGAAATCTGAAATTTTTAGTAAATACCTTTTATAAAGAGAACGTACAAATTTAAATTTTTTTATTTTACTTTCATAAGTAAATTCAATGTGGAAAATCTTTAATTCACTGAAGTTTATCTTTAAATATATCCTGTAATGAATTTAATCTTTACTTCCTTTGTACAACTTCCTTTTCCTGAAGCTATAAAGTTTGAAATATTTCCTAACATAATGAAACTTCAGTGTGCATTTTCGTAGCAGCATTGAAGAGTTCCATCATTTATTTCACGTGTGTGTGTATGTGTGTTGTGTATTTTTTAATTTAAGTACAAGAGGAATTTTCGAAAATTATTTTATTTATATACCTTCTTTTACAGCAATTTAATGTTAATACAGATAAATTTTGCATCGAATCTTAATTTAATATTATAAGCATCTTTATCTTTTATAGGTCAGTCTTTAGAAATGGGCCATAATAATGAAAATGAAGAATATTTTAATTTTTGAAATAGAAAATGTAACGAAATATAAGATATAGTATAAATACTGTTTCTATTAGCTCACAGACATTATCCATTAATAATTAAAAAAAAAAAATCGAATGTGGACACCACATGATTTCCTAATACAACAATTGGAATATACATATTGTTATGAAAACATTGACATTTTTGTGTGAGGTAACTGATTCGTAAATAAACAGGTAGGTTACAACCACGGAAAAAAAAAAACTGGAAGACTGAAAAACTGAAAAACTGCTACTCCAACCACAAAAATCAGGATAATAGAATTATATTCACCGCCAAACAAGTATACTAGTTTTTTCAGGAATGCCTTATTACAGAATCTCTCACTGGCAAATTTATAGATTAGAGTTTAATGAAAATTATTCGAGTACAGATGGCCTACTTTTGTTCTCTTTGCCAAAAATTAGAGGTGAAAAAGATACATTTTACCGAAACATTTAATTCAGTTAAAATTAAGAAATGATTTAATAATTCTGGCTATCCTGAAACAGAATATGTTGTCAAATTTGATCGCTAATCTCGACAAGTCACCAAGTTTGTAGCTAACGCTGTCTTGGCATCGATTTTGGCGATTTAGCATCAAATATGGTGACTTCGCGACCGAATTTGGCGATAATTTATAGTTTAGGGTAACCAAAGTTCGGAAGCTAACTTCAATGTGAACAGAATTCTGAAATTTATGGCTGTCTTTCCCCGAGTAAATACATACTCAGGAGTACACACTGATAATTTAGCAAATAAAATTTATGAAAAATTTATGTACTGAAGGTGAATGAAAAACTACAAATACATTTTCAAATTCATTTTTCTTTCTTTCTTTTACTTTTTTTTTTTTTTTTTTTACTATGTGTATTAATTTAGTTAATATTTAAACTTTTTTTACTTTCTTCTATATTCAATAGGAGAAAGTAAAAATTCGTAAAAATTTTCGACCTCGGGTTTTTGATGGATTTACACGTTTTGAGAGCTGTAGAACACGATTGGACCATTTTTAGAAAATGTCTGTCTGTCTGTTTGTGTGTGTATGTGACAAAATTTTGTGGCAACTGTATCTCAGGAACTACTGCACAGAATTTCATACAAGTTGGTATGTAAGTGCACCTTCACATAAATTAGAGCCTATCAACTTTTGGTAAAAATTGTCTAACAGGTTGCGTTGCCATCCCGCCTTTTCTAAATTTTTAACATGGTGGTATAGGACAAAATTTTGTATAAATGTGCATAAGGAGAATTATTTTTTAATAATCATTATGAAATTTACAAGAATTATTTATAATAGAGATAGGCAACTGGGAAAATTTTTTTGTATGTGTAGGAGTCTCGCCTCCCCCCCCCCCTGGGCGCGACGTACCCCCTTGAAGGGAGTAAATTTTCATGATGCGTATCTTTCAAAAGAGTTCTCCAGTACCTTTAAAACGAATGGTTGAACCATAGATCTGCAATAATTTAAAATAAACTTATCGATTCTTTTCATTTTTTTCATTTTTAACATTTTTTTTTTTTTTTTTTTTAATGTAATATTGACAATAAAATTCACTTTTTTTGGATATTTAGTGTTATACTACTTCTCTAATATGGAAATCGTCTGCATTATCATGGAAGATAATATTTTTAAATAATAATTTTAATAAATTATTTTTAGTGAGTGAATTTGTATAGGAAAATATAGAAGAAAGTCATGTGGTGGCCACAACATACTAGTTATATATTAAAATTGTACTTTACCCACGCCGCTGCTAATTGTATTTAAAAGAATTTTGAAAATTCTATATCACTTACTAATATAAAATCTTAAAAAATATCAAACTTTAAAAAAAGTATTCAATTAAAACTCAAAACAGTATTTAAACCATAATAATAAGAAAACAACTGATTATAAAAATTGAATTGTTCATAATTTAATCAAATATAATTTACTTATGATAACTAATCCCTTTTCTTTTCATATATTTATTAGAACAAAAAAAAAAAAAAAAAAAAAAAAAAAAAAACCACGCAATATTCCGACATTTTAAAAATTCATCTGCATTCTGTTCTATTACTATCTCCGAGTTTTATACTCTCCATACTCTCTAATGGCTGATGCCAAAAAATTATTTCGGCATCAAAAAATGTTTACCCGTTAACATGGGGATAATAGATCTATACGAATTACTATGAAACAGATACTTCTAATCACTCCTTCATCCATTTAGATTCAAGATGTTTGAAATGGAGAACATTACGCTTTCAGAGAACTTCTGGTCTTCATCAGAAAAGAACTCATTCAAGTGGGATTTCAGGTTAGCGTTATTACTTAAATTTTTACCATGCAAAATGTTATGTAAGATTTGAAATAAATGATAGCGCTAAGTCCTTGCTATATTGGGTATGCGGCAGCAAGTTTAAACTAAACTTCAATAACTTTGTATGTGCTTTCTATAACAGAACATATAAAACAGAGTTAACATAGCGAGTTAAATATAAGGGGGGGAGGGGAAAATATGTAGAGCAATTTTCTGAAACACCAATTTCCGACATCTAAAACTGACCTACCTAAACAGGATGATTGTTAATTTTCCTATAATAACCACGCAATACAAGAGAAAGGGTATCTAAAATGGGTTTATGAAATAATTTTTAGGAAAATCGTTCGAGCCGTTTTGAGATACCGACTTTTTCAAAAGCTTACCACACTCAATTGTTTGCCGGGAAACAACAATTACAAACAGAAGGATATTTAAAAGGAGGTTATTATCGTGAGTTAGAAAAATACCGTGCTGCCGTTTCTAAAGGAACGCAGTTGCGAGACCTCAAAATGAGCTATTTATACAGGACGCCTATCAATTTCCCTGAACTACCCAACTATGTCATTCGAAAGGACATTTAAGAAAGTGTTTATATAGCAACTTTGAAGAAAATCGTTAGAGTTGTTCAGTCACGGGCTTCCGGTTTTTCCAATTTTCACCAAAAGTTGGAAAAACCGCCGTACACCAGCCCTGTCACAGTTGTCAAGTTTCGTAGCTCTATCTTTTAAAAGGTAGTCAGGAATTTCAACACATACACACACACACACACACATACGCAAATACTGACAAACTACCAAAAACTACTTTTTGGACTCGTGAGACCTTAAAACATGTAAATCAGGTGAATTTTTGGGCTGAATACCATACTCCCATTACCTACAGTAGTGAGGTAAATGGAAAGGAGTATAATTTTTGAAATATTTTTATGCAAATCTTTTTGGACATCACCAATAATAAGAAAAATTTTCTTAGTTAATATTTTTTCTTGAATGATAGAAATAGAAGAAAATATACTTTTTTTTTTTTTTTTTTTTTTTTTTTTAATATTATTTGAAACTTCTTACCATGTCTAGAATTTCTTTTTCAGTTAAAAAATATTCTTTTCATACATTTTTTTTTTTTTTTTTTTTTTTTTTTTTTTTTTATATATATATATCATAAGATGTATTCAAAAACCTTTTGGTTTAAATTCAAGGATTTATTCTTTTCAACTATAACGAAACATGTCATTTATTTTAAGAACACCTTTTTTGACAGATTCCTTTTAAGATCCTTTTTCTAAACTTCTCAAAATTGAATTTCAAAATATCCACTTACGATTTTAATCATATTTCATAAAAGCAAGTTTTCATTTTTAAAATTTTTTAAATAAATGTGTTATTTTCGAACAGAAAAAATGATTCATAATTAATTTATATACCACGTGTGAAAAATCAATTGTAATTTTATTTATTACATATTTCAAAATGAACTTATTATATTACAAATCACAAAATATTACTATTTTATTATTTCAGTATTAACAGTTCGTCAAAAATAAATCAATTTTCTGTTCCCTTCTACCCTAAAATATTTTCTATAAAACCAAAAGACAGTGCATGTAAAATCATATTTGATTGAAAAAACGATCAAAGTTAATTATGTGCGAAATAAATATTTTTGTTTTCTTTTTATTATTAATTTTTAAATCTAAAATATGCAGGGTGTAACAAAAGTAATGGCCAAAACTGTAAGGGGAGATAGATCTTACCGAAACAAGCAATGATCATAACACATTACTAGTGTAAAACCAATCTAATTTTATTTAATTCATATTTGAAAATTAAATTATTATATTACAATCCATAAAAAAATATTTTCCTTATAAGAGAATTTACAATTTGTAAAATATAAATCTTATTTCTGTTCCCTTCCCAACTAAAATATTTCCTTTAAAACCAAAAGACAGTATATGTAAAATCATATTTGACCGCAGAAAGTAATACAGTTAATTATAGATCAAATAAATTATAGATCTTGCCTAACAAACAAATTTCACCATGCAATACTCTTGGAAAATCGATAATAATTTTATTTAATACTATTTGAAAATTAACTTATTATATTACAATTTGCAAAAAAATATTTTCCTTATTAGGGTATTCACGATTTACCAAAAACAAAGATCTGTTTTCTGTTCCCTTCTATACTTTAATATTTTCTTTAAAACCAAAAGACAGTATACGTAAAATCATAAACAAGTACAGTTAATTATACGTCAAATAAACATTTCTATTTTATTTTCATTATTTTTTTACTCTAGAATATACAAGGTGTAACGGAACTAATGGGTGCAACTGTAAGGGGTGATAGATCTAGTCAAAACAAACAACTGTCACAAAACAATTTGGAGTCGTAAATAAAGATAAAAGGAATAATAATATTATAGTTTTAAAAAATTAAAGAACACGCTTTTATAGAAATGTGAACTGAAAAAGCACAAAATATCTATCTTAGCATTAAAATGCAGGGTAAAAGAAAATCGTGTGAGTGACACACCATAATATTTACATACATTTAAATTTTTAATTAAAATAACTTAGAATTAAACAAAAACCATTTTTAAAAAACCTCCCCTGACTGGAATCGAACACTGGACCTTTAGGTTCGTAGCACGGCGCCTTACCTCAACGCCACATCGTTCACGTTGGGAAAGTATATTTTTACAATATCAATTTTTTGTTTGCTCCCAAAGCAGTTACAAACATACATACATACAAACATACATACATACAGGTGAAGCTAATAAAAGCGTGTTAAAAAGGCGCGACAGGGTGTTTTTTCTTGAGTAAATGAAAGTCGTTTTTCGTATATCCCGTCATTCTATTGCTCTTTGTCGCTAGAAATGTAGTAATATTCGGATGAGAAAAAAATCGATATGCATTTTAGGTACGGTGCTATAAATGGTAATGCCGAAGAAACGGTTGATTTTACCAGGGGCGATTTCCAAATAGGGCGCTACCCGATTGGAGGACAGTTCAATACTTGCACAACTCTTGAAGACAGATTCGTCCAAACATAGGGTACAGATCGAACGCAGAGTTTGAGAACGTTAAATCGAATAGAATCGATCTTTGCTGTAGTGGACGTATTTTCCCTGGCGTCGCAGCTGCAGACATTAGGAAAATGCTAGGAATCATCCAACATCTGCATGATTCTTTCCGTCGCCGACATCAAACCTGTATTGCAGTAGCTGTTGCTCAGTTCAGCATTTATTATAAAATTTTCAATAATAAATATTTATTGTCCTTTATTATTCGTCTTTACTGGATAATTCATTTCTACCAAGCAAGCACCCTCGTGCGGCTCGCTCTTTGCATTCCGACCCCATAATGTACGGTGAAAGTTGTTTCTATTGAAAAGTTCTGTCAGTTCTTTCATCTGTGACCATTAGTTTTGTTATACTCTGAAAAGCCCTGCAAAAAAGTATAAGGCCGCAAAATATATTTACAAAAAATGTATAAAACTTAGATAAACAGGAAAAATTTAAAATCATTCTTTCTTAGAAATGAAAATAAAAAACATAAACATAGTTTATGAACAGATGTAAAATATTATCAAAGCAATCAATCTCAATTTAGAAGTGTTATGGTACTTCATCTTGTAAATACATGTAAGTTCGAGGAGTTGTGAATGAAAATATAAAATCAATATCCTACAAATTCACTTTTTTTTTTTCAATGACTATTATCAGTCGATCTGTCATCGTTGCAGCAAGTCGAGATAAAGTTTCTTTTTTGATATCTTAACAAGCATTCCTGATTGCATTGATGAGTTCGCCTTGCCCTCGATACAACCACATGTCCTTATAAACAGATTGCGCAAATATTACCACATATATTTTCCACTGGGTTTAAATCCGGACTGTCTGGATGGTCATTTAAGCAGGCGGATCTCATTTGCTTCAAACCAAACTTTTATTGAATGAACACCATGGATGCTGTCATTATCCTGCAGAAATGTCCAATCTCCATTATGTATCTAGCAGAGCATTGGGAAGCAAAGTATCACCCAGAATATCTTGATAAATTTCTATATTCATTTTGGTATCAGCTACCACAATTGTAAACATGCCTTTAGCAGCAAACGCTTCTCGTATCATTACTGATCCACCTACATGCTACCGATTGGAAAAGCAAGGTTTTATTTATTTACTTTTTTAATATGATGCCAATATGTTTTAAAGCCGTTTCGCACATCAAAATTAAATTTTTTCTCGTCCAAAAAACTATATCTTTCCATTTATCTCGAAGCAAAACATTTTTTTTTAAGGAAATTGTAAGCGAGCTAATTTATGCTTATTTGTTAAGAGTGCTCGAGGTTGTTATTTTATGAACTTTGCCCTCAAATTGGAATTTAGAACATTTCGGCCATTTCGAATGGTACATGGAAGGTTTAAAGCATAAACTATTTCAGAAGAAAACATTTTTTTGCACCACGCTCATTGAAAAACAGTCTATTCCTGGCGCCTTGAAAGTACACTTGGTCTTTCCGAGTGCTTGCATTTACCATAATTTGAAGGATTTCTTGAAAAGTTATTGAGTACAGTTTTAGACCTACTGATAGACCTGGAAATAAATGCACCATTCACACCGCTCATTTCAAGACTTTTCCGCGTTTTACATCGCACAATTGTTTCTGCCTCGAAATCATTGTCAATAGCACAGAAAAAGTTTAAAGTAAACCAAAAAACGTGTTAGATTGTCTTTTATATTTCGTGATTTCTCAGACCGCAGAAAATTTGTATATCTCTATTAAAAAAAAAAAAAAAAAAAAAAAAAAAAAAATCGACGACCTTATACTTTTTTCATGAGCACAAAATCAGTATCTAATATGGCAATTAGTTCGATTAATACAAATTAGATTTTAATTAAAATATATTGTAGTTAGCAAAACATTTGCATACTTTGCATTTTTGTTGTTTTCCCATCCGATAAATTTGCATAAATCCTAGTTTAACTTGCTATTTAATCGGTCTTATATAATTAGCGATCATAAATAAACTTTATCTATAAAGAGAAATCTCCAGCTTAAAATATTGAGCTGATTTGTACCAAATTCGATATATGAACTGATCAAGTAATGCGATCTATAAATTTTACGAAAAAATTAATAAAGGCTATAACACTAAATACATAAAGAATTTTAACATTTATTTATTAGTTATTTCTAAGTTTGCTTTTATCAAAGAAAAACGGCTATGTAGTGGACATTTTGGAATAGTACTTTTTATGGACCCACGTATTCTTCATTTTCTGAATGGGATGGCAAACCAATCACACCTTAACTGTTGGAGTCTATTTCTAAGTAAATGTCCACTCAAATCACTTCACAGTTGAGAGCTTAATTTACAGAAATTTGAAAATTGCATGGTAACAAATATATAACAAATATATTCATTAAGCAATAGGTAGAACATTAATATGTTTATTTACCTTAAAACTCATATTTAACCCTCTAAGCGTGTGGGGAGTGCGTCTGAGAGGAAAAAAGGTATTGTAATTTTCACTGTAAATTCTTTATAATACACTAAAACAATGAATTTTTTGCTATGCATTTAAAGATGAACCTCATGACTATTATATGATCTTTCATACTTAGAGAAAGAAGTTTAAAATCTATAATTACGCACATTTTAAGTACAGTCTAACCTCGTTAACGTGAAAACTGTTAAAGTAAATTACTTTTAACATGAACTGTTTCCACAATCCCCGTCAAATTGAAGATTAGTTTAAATATGGAGATTAGTTACTGATAGCATAAACAACTGATAACATGAACACATTTTTATCCCCCTTGAGGTTCACGTAAACGAGGTTCGGCTGTATATGTTTTTTAGGGGACAAACAATTACAAAAACACGTTCATGACCATTATAGGGTTAAAAAGAAAAGTCATGCAAAAATATCAGTGGGGTTCTCACTCGTCACTTTTTCAGGCTTACGAGTTTTTAAACTTTTTTTTTCAAGAATTTTTCATATTTAGACTTAATTTGGCGTGAAAATTTATTTGTAAAAAAAAAAAAAAAAAAACTTATCTGAAAATTTTGGGGATTTAAAAAGTGTCTAGTGGAGAACCTGTATCAGACATTCTGTGAAATTTTCTTTAGTTAAAAGCGTTTACAAATTCTTAACATTATTCACGATCAGAATTTAGAGTTATATACTTTTATTAATGTTTTTAAAATACATCTCTTCTATAATATAAAATTTCTGTTTCAATAATTATTTATATACGTCTATGAATTATTTATGTATGTATTATAGAAATATTTCAAACCTTACATAGATATAGGTCGTTTTTAAATACTGTGTAATGTTCAGCTTTTAAAAGGTTAACTGATGTTATTTTTCTAATTTTAATATCTTCCGCACAATGTATAACATCAAAAGAAAAATCTATCAGTTTACAACCAGTAAAAAACAAATAACAAAACATATGAAACTATAGTTAAATGCAATTACTTATATAAAATGCATGATATAAAAACAATGTTTTATTAAAACAATATTGAAAAGTATTGTAAAAATGCGTCTAATAACAATAAAATCCTACATTTCACCAGAAAACGGTTCTAGTTTGCTGCCATCAACATTTTGGTGCAAAGTCTCACCATCGTGGTGCTATTTCATTAGTAAACATCACAACCGAGCTGTTGAAACTTAGTACCAGAATATTGGTTGCACCTAAAAGTACCTATTTAGCACCATTCTTTTGCTGAAACGTTGAGATATTAGTTTTTATAGTACAGTCGGTAACAAAAGTGTCCGAACACTAGCAAAAATTCCTATGTAAACAAAGTACACTTCATACGGTTTTGTTAGATAAATCCTTATCGAATATTGTTCTTAGTCTGTCTAAGAACATGATTCGATAAGGATTTATTTAACAAAACCGTATGAAGTGCACATTTTTTACATAAGAATTTTTGCTAGTGTTCGGACACTTTTGTTGCCGACTGTACAGTTATCAAATGAAGATCTGAATCATTCGCTTTATATTCAAGAATTTTTAAAAAAAATCTTTTATTTCTTCAGTAGAAACTTTAATTCAACTATGATTCTGGAAAATTCATAATGTAAATTTTAATTAATTATATAATTTAATGCACAAACAACTGTTTGATTTAAATTTAAACTTTGTTAAAAATTCTAACAGCTACGATATAACAGTATTTCCCCTTGTTCATTTTCTAAAAACAAGAACATTAGAGTAAAGGATTATTAGTGTAAAAAAAATAATCATTATCCATTCAACATGCAGATTTCTTTCAATTCCTCACATGCTAGTGATGATCCGTAGCACTTGGTTAATGATGTTTTACTGAATAATAAGTATGTTCCTGATATTTTGATTCTAAAAATTTTTACAGTGCCTGAAAAGGTTAATGATTTTCTATTTCTCTTTTAATTAAGAATTTTCAAACAAAAGTATTTATTATATGTGATATTTTGCTTGAGATTAACTAATTCAAATAAAGAAATTATTTCTATCAAAAGAAACAAAATTTATAGCATATTTTAATTTTGTTTCCCCTAATTCATTTCCAAGAATTTCAAATAATTTGTTATCCTTTAACACAAAGATTACATAACATTGCGTTTATTTATTTTTATTAGAAGTTTCAAAACTCGATGTTAAGGAAGGCGTTAAGGAATATTTATAAATTCAGAATAAGTTTATTTCTTACTTTATAAACATGGAATGGATATTTTAAATGACATTCAATAAATTATTAAAATAATTTTATTTTGAAATTGAGAGCAAATGCTTTTAATTCCAGTATCTATCATCTTACATGAACACGGTTATGAAAATTTGCTTTACTACATGTAGCCTTCATTGTTTTATATATGACAGATTACTTTTAAGCATTTGATTAACACTTTCGAAACCACTGACGTAATTCACGTGATTTGAAAATCTGTAACTCCACCAGTGGGCGTATCTTTCCCCATTTGTGTGATATTTATGTCTTAAAAATATACCCAAAATTCATATTTGTACAATCAGTATACTATGGATATAAATACTTTGATTAGAAGGAGTATAATTATAATGTATATCCATTTGTAATATAATTGTGAATACAGAAAATTTTGTTCTGAAATATTGTAACTTGAGAGAATAACACCCACAGGCGGACCTTACTGCCAAAAAGACAAAAGCATGGGGTCGCGAAAGTGGTAATATACTTAAGTTAATGTTTAATTCACAAATAAAAAAAATTATCATAAATGTTTTTACAGTAATTCAGAAAATACAGAATGGTTTAATTCTTTTGCTATTTTTGTTAACCAATGTACAATTAGTAATAATAATAATAATGATAATAATATATATATATATATATATATATGTGTGTGTGTGTGTGTGTATGTGTGTGTGTGTGTGTGTTTTATTTCTTTAATGGAAATTTTTTAATACATTGCATTGGGTTTTATATTACATTCTAAACAATTTAGAAATGTTTAAACTACGATGTTAAAAAGGCAATCATTACATTTTATAAAACTTTCTCAAACTGTATAGCATATATATATATTTTGGTTTTAAATGATTTATGTAACTGAAGTTTTCCTGCTTGTGTAACGAGCACACTAGCATGGTAACGTACTTTATTACTTTTGTACAGCCCTATAAGAAAAGAGATGTGAGTTTTAGAAAAAAAAAAAAAAAGAAAGAAAGAAAGAACTTATAGAGATTAAAAGTATTTTTTTAATGCATAAACGCATTTTAATATCGCATTTTACTAATATCGCAATTATTTTTTTAATCTTGCAGTCAAACCTCATATATTTGATTAACAGTCCAATAATGTCTGTTCTCGCTTTAGGAACAAGAGCAATAAAAAAAATAAGAACAAATGCTCCGATTTAAACATTGTGAAAACGGGAAACGACCGGCTAAGAATCGATTTAATGAAATGATCTTCCGGTTTGTAATTGTCAGAATGTTTATCTTTCGGTTTTCTTGATAGCTTGAAGTAAAACACTGGTAATGTGCGCTTTTTATACAAACATTGACATTAAGAATGATGAAGTATACTATAAAGTGAAAGTACTATACTGCTAGTTACAAAAGGATATTTCTTTGAAATCGGTATTAGTTTTATAACTATTAAATACAATATCATTTACAAATATCTAGATAAGAGCAAAAATATATTATATTATTAAAAGTATAATAAAAATCTATACGTATATAAAAACATATTAAAAGACATTTAAGATTATATGATGTACAATGTATTCTATTAGGTACTAAGTACAATCTGTTACGAAGAAGACTAGTTTTCAATTTGTTATGATTAAATACATTCTTTAAGAAAATTTACATATCATGAAATTTTTTAGTTTTTAAAATTCTATCAGGATTGATATTTTTCCGAGCTACAATTTTTTTTTTTTTTTTTTTTTTATATAGAAATATTTTGTAATATGTTTCCAGGATCAATTAAAGTAGCATTTATTATAAGAATACATGGGTGGAAGAGTCAAGAGAAAAAGGTTGAGACGTATAAACCCTGATTCTATATATACATAAAAAAAATAGTGTGATGTGGCCACCACAAGACTATCGTCTAAATAATTTTACACAAAATTCATGCAATTTAAATTATTTATTAAATTATTTTCCATGATAAATGGAGACGATTTTTAACTGGCAGAATTATTATCACTAAATGCCGAAAGAAAGTCAATTTTTTGCCAATAACGGAAGAAATTGTTTTTTCGTTAAAAAATGAAAAAAAGAATCGATAACTTTGTTTTACATTATCACAGATCTATGGTTCAACCATAGCCTCCTAAACTAGATGCCTGTCGCGTGGCTCGTAAACTTGGCAATAGTTTAAGCGGTAGACTGCGCCACCTGGCACAGATTAAGCGACTTTTTTATTCAACTGCCGCCAATAATTTTAAGAAGGGATATATGATATACATAATCTACGTTTCTTCGATTCAATTCGCCTTTTATGTATATCAAATCCCACATTTAAAAATCTTTGGTGGCTGTTGAATAAAAAGTCGCTCAATCTGTACCAGATGGCGCTGTCTACCGCTTAAACTTGCCAAATTTACTAGCCATGCAACAGGCATCTAATTTAGGAGGTTATGGTTCAACCATTCGTTTTAAAGGTATTGCCGAGCACTTTCAAAAGATACCAATATTGAAAATTTATACCACAAACTTTTTTCCTCTAATTTACTATTACTCTTAGCAATAATGCCTGTAAATGTTTCAATCACACGTTAAAAATTACTCTCATTATGTACATTATATACGAAATTTAGTCCTTTACTGCCATGTTAAAAATTTAGAAAAAATTGAGTCACCAGAGAGATTGATCCACAAATCTAATCAGCACCAGTTCATGTCAGAATCGAGCTAAATACCAATTTTAGTTAAATTTTGTTCAATGGTTCGTGAGATACAGCGTCCAGAAAATTTGTGATACACGCACACACACAGACATTTTCTAAAGACAGCGAAATCGTGTTCAGGACATCCTAATTCCATTCAATCAAAAACAAGAGTTCTAAAATTTTTACGAATCCAATACTTTCTCTCTATATATACAAAAGAAAGCAAAAAGAAAAAGAAGAAGAAGGCGTTATGAAAGCAGTCACTGTTTCGGCGTATGGCTTTTAAAAGAAAGAAAATTACAGCTTTAATAAACCATGACTATAAAGTATATTTAGCTACGAAGTAAAAATCTCCGCCTTCTTACATACTTGAATCCAACGCTTATATTATAAAATATTTTAAAGAAATTAAAATATGGCTGCATATTCGTTACTACCGAGGTTTCCAGCTTATAATCTCTGGTCAGGTTAATTAGTTTTATACCAGACATTTTAGTATAGCGACAATAACCGATTTATAAGAAGCACAGAAAAACAGTTTTGCCTATTAATTAAAATTTGTATTGTAAAACTAATTTGCCTGTTTTGGAGATTATACGTAGGAAAATTACCGTATTTCCCAGCATATAATCCATAGTCGAGTTAATCAGTTTTATACCAAAAATTTGAAAACACAGACAATAATCTATTTCTATGAAGCTAAGAAGAATAGTTTTGTTTCCTAATTAAAATTTGTAATGTAAAACTAATTTGTGTATACTGTGGAGTATGTGTGGTAAAGTTCCGTATATTAACTGCGTACGTAACAAGTGAGAAATACCCCTGTACGGCTTAAAATACTAAATTAAAACGATTGACTATAATACATTACTAAAAAGTTTTATACAAGATAATTTGGTAGACTTTATTTTAAAAACTATAAACATTGTATCTAAATTTCAATATTAAAAAAATCTACTCTTATAGTGGAAATATTAATTCAATTATGATTCTTTGAGATGCATACATTTTAATTAACTATTTAAAATTATGCAAAATCACCTGATATTCGGTTTGATTTAAATCTAAACATAATTTGAAAAATCTCTGCTAACAATGTTATTATGACTAACGGTGTGTCCTCTTGTCTATTTCATAATTACATGAAAAGTACAAAGAAAGTGTTTTAGCGTAACAGAAAAGCCATTATCTATTGAACATGCAAAGTGTCTTTCAATTCATCACATGCAGTTAAAGTAATGACCCAGACTAGCTGCTTAATGACGTTTTACTCAATGATAAATATGTTCCAGACATTATGATTCTAAACGATTTCTTCTTTTTTTTTTTTTTTTTTACAGTGTTTGAAAAAGTTCATGATTTTTTTTTTTTCTTTTAAACAAGAGTTTTTAACGTAATATTCATTAAGCCATAATATTTTACATCAGATGATAATACAAATTTAAACAACAAATAATTATTTTATTTTAAAGGAACAAACCTCATCACACATTTAGTACTTTCTATTTATTCATTTCCAAAATATCCAAGTAATGTTGTGCCTTTAAAGATACGGTTTCACAACATTGTGTTTATTTATTGATTTATTATTATTATTATTATTATTATTATTAAAAATAAATAAACATAGTAAAACGGAAGGCGTTAAGTAATATTTGAAATTCAGAATAAGTTTATCTATTATTTTATAAATATGAGTTAGACGTTTTAAAATAAATTCAATTCATTCCAAGTCATTAAAATAGTGTATACTTAAAAATCAACAGCAAGCGTTTCTATTTCTAATATTTTATAACTGAATATAACTGAATTTTATTTACTTCTAATATTTTATAACTGAATATAATAAACGAACATTTCTACTCTATATAAAAGGAAATTTTAAATAAAATATGCACTTCCTATACTACCTAAATCACTTATTTGTGTGTACAAGTTCCTTCTTAAACATGCCGACAGTAAACTTGAAATCTGTTAAAATGTTAAATACAAAATAGCACCACAAATGATTTTTTTTTCTTAGTAGGTTAGCTATCGCATTTCACTTTAATACTTTTAAAGTTTTATTATTATTTATTTATTTTTATTTTATTTTTATTTATTTATTTATTTTTATTTATTTACTTTTATTTATTTATTTTTATTTATTTATTTTATTTTATTTTATTTTTTTTTTTATTTTATTTTTTTTTATTATTATTATTTTTTTTTATTTGTTTATTTTTTTTTTTGGGGGGGGGGGTGAGGAATAGTTTATGGACAACTATTATCGTTATGTTTTTTGATACAGAACATTTTAAATGTAGTACACTAAATTTAATTATCTTTCTAAAGAAATTAGGGGGGGGGGAATCTAATAAAATTGGACTAAAAGAAGAAAAACAATTAAGAAAAATTTAGTGAAGTTTAATAAATATCACAACATTTTTTTCTTCAATTTTAAGAAGATTTATGCAAATTCAATATACTTTATATGGAAAAGAACTATTTATGGTAATATACTTCAGAATTTTGCTTATAGTCCTATAAAAGAACTATTTCTGACAACAAAAACAAATTTCTGAAAAGTAAATAAATAAATGCATACCTTATAATTATTATATATATATATATATTATTATTATTATTGCTGTTGTTGTTGTTGTTGTTAGAAAGTCTATATTCATATTGTAAAAAATCTTATTAGCTCAATTAAATTTTATTTACTATAGAAGGCACACTCGTATATTTGATTAACAATGCAAGAGCTGCATTTACATCTCTAACAAGAATAGCAGTAGTCATTAACTCAAGAGAAAAAAGACAACAAATGATCCAATTTAAACAATCTAAAAAGGTAAACGACACTTAGAAAATCTATATTTTATTATATGTTTTCCTGTTTGCAATTGACAGAATACTTAATTTTCTGCATTATTGACTGCTGGAAGTAAAATACTGGGAGTGCGTGCCTTTTTAAGAACATCGAAATTAAGAAAAATTCTCTGTGCTGTAAAATGGATGTTCAATTGCTTTAAATAAACTTAAATGTACCAATATATCTTGCTTAAAATAATTACAGTTTTAATTTAGTGTTTCGCATAAAACATTTGCATATTTAACTATACAATTTATGAAAAGTGTATGTTTTTAAATTTTCGTCGTTAAACTTATTAGGAATAAGCTTTAATTTATCTTTTTCTGTGTTCAACTTGGATATGAATTCAGATTAAATGTCATCAAGTTGTTTTAGGTCACTCCAAGTTCAATAACTTTATGTTAACAGTATAAAAACATGGAAAGCAAACGTTTTTTTATAGAATAGGTTAAAATGTTAATAAAATCAACATTTACATACTGATAATAAGTGCTTTAGAAAATTTCTCTGGTTTACCTACAAAAGCAACAGGATTATGTACTTTTAGACACTAGAACAAAACGGACTATTTTTATGCACAATATTCGAAAATGCTAGGAAATTGATGTCTTTAAATATTGTATTGCAATGACGTCCGATAGAATTAAAAGCTTTAAAATCACGATTGAGAAGCAAAAGGAAAAATTGAACATTGTTTCAGCAATAATTAAAGAAATAACCTATGTCCTAGAAAGATATTTTATAAGACAGAAATGCAAAAAATAATTTCTTCTTTCTGTTTCCACATCTCTCTCTTTCTTAAATATTTACTGACGAGACCAAGAATTGAGATGTTTAAAACAGAATTATTTTATCTCATACACAAATCTACACGGATGCAAATACTTTTGTCAAAATTATCGAAATACAAAAAAAAAAAATCTGGAGTGACTCCACTCGACTTTCCGAACATTGAGTAACTAACAGTTTTGTAGATAAAATAAAGAAAGAGAAATTGCTAAACAAACAAAAGAGAGAAAACCATAATAGAGTGTTTTTTTCTCCATGTATCACACGAGGTTTTATTTAACGCTACTGAACTTTGAGCCCTTAGATCATAATGATAAAGAATTTTTCGTTTTGTCCCTGTAAAAATCTATAGATGCTAGATTCACCAAAATGCTTATAGTTAGTGCAACAGTGATTTATAATATTCATACAAATTTTCAGCTCAATTGAATAAGGCGTTTAGATGCTATCGCACTTTTAAAAATTTGGTCTCATAGGCCATAATGATAAAGAATTTTTCTTTGTGTCCCTGTAAAAAAACTGTAGTGCTAGATTCACCAAAATCTATACAGTTGGTGCAAATGCGACCTATAACATGTGTACAATTTTTTTGCTCAGATTAATTAGGCGTTTAGACGCTATCACACTTTTAAAAATTTGGCCCCATTGGCCTTAATGATAAAGAATTTTTCTTTGTGTCCCTGTAAAAAAACTATAAGTGCTAGATTCTCCAAAATCTATACAGATTGAGTATTGAGTATTTGTGACCTATAATATGGGTATAAAATTTTTGCTCAATTGAATAAGGCGTTTAGATGCTATCGCACTTTTAAGATTTTGGTCCCATAGGCCATAATGATAAAGAATTTTTCTTTGTGTCCCTGTAAAAGAACTATAAGTGCTAGATTCACCAAAATCTATAGGGTTCGTACTATGGTGACTTACAATATACGTACCAACTTTCAGGTTAATCGAACAAAGCCTTTAGACGCTAGCGTGTTCACAAACATACACACATACACACATACACACATACACACACACATACATACATCATCGTAAAAATAGTGAAAACGGACTCAGGGGACCTCAAAACGTATAGAAACATCAAAATCTCGAATTCGGATTTTTGACATGATTACAATACTTTCCTCACTATAGTGTTCGGAAAGTAAAAAAAAAAGAGAGAGAGAGAGAAAAGAAAAAGAAAATACGTGTTTAAATTTATATTTAATAGCTAAAGATTTTAGCTATTTCATTATTAATAAACTGCTATGCAATCGAGCTAGTTTCATAACTTTGTGCAAATAATAAGTCATTAGTAGAAAATTATTTGAATACAGTATGACATCCAGTTTAAACAGTATTCTCAAATAAATCTAAAACAGCTCTATTATAGAGTATTTCAAATTTTTGCCACGATTTGTATCCGCGTTTGTAATGATCGATAGATGGCGCTTTTGCAGCTTTTGTTGTTAGTAAATATATTAGCCACGTGTACTTATTATTGTTCTTTTTGTTATTCTACTTAATATTCGTACTATAATTTCTCCGCCATTACATCATGGAAAATTGGTTGCTTTTGGAAAAGAATATTTCAGTTTATTCAAAGTTCGATCGGAAGTATATTTTTAACTGAAGTTGAACAAATATTAGTTTCAAATCATCTGATTAATTCTTTACTTCCATTAGCCGAAGCAGCTGAAATTTTAAATTTGTCATTTGGAAATAAATGGAAGCTCAATTCTGAATTTCTTGATCCTTTGGAGTTACACTGTAGCACACAACAGTATGTGTTATCTTTTTTACCGGATTTATTCATTTTTATTCAATAAATATATGTGAAACTAAACATCGGCCAGCAATGGCGGCTTGATGAAAGCCGAATTAAAGCATGGTTATTGTAATTTCACCTTAGCCCACCAGAGGGAGAGCATTTAATTACAATCGCGGATAGTGAGAAACGTTTAACTGCATCGTGAGTAAAAAGTGATTTAGAGGGAATATTTCTCTATATATCACGTAATTTTCAGCATTCGTTTTTGATGATATCTTGTTTTAGACTAAATAATATCCGAAGAATCATTTTTTGCTCAGTCTAAAATGAAAATTATAGTTTAGCTGGGGAAACGGATTAAGCATAGCGCCAGAGGAAGCAAAATTTAGAAATTCAAAGTTATTTTAATTGAAAAATATAATTACATCTGTAATAGTGAGATGCGATGTGAATTGACAATGCAAACATTGTATATCCTAAGCTAACTTTTATAGAAACGCTGATAAGAAAATTGAATAATTTTTGGGCCTTAAAACGATGAAGAAAAAGATGTGTTGTTCAAATTTTTCTTTAAATAGAAAATTTACAGTATTTATTTATTTATTTATTTATTTTACATTTTTTTAATTATTATTATTTATTATTAGTACATTTTTTTACATTTATTTATTTATTTACAAGCATGTAATCCAAATCATGAAACATTTTTTATCTGTTTTAGTTAGTACTGAATGCTGTTTAGTTGATGAAAATCGTTACCTCGTTTTTAAATTAATGTGTTAATTAATTTAAATTAATACAATTTTTAAATTAATGTGTATATGTATTTTCTTTTATGAGAAAGAAAAAACTACTTTAGGTAATATTTTTCCTGCTAAATATTATACATAAGAAAAAAAATACAATATCTTATTTTTGAAAAAATTGCATTTTTTAGCATAAAAATATTTTTTTCACACGTTTTCTTTTATTTTTCTCTTTTCTATTTAATATAACACGATTTATTCAAAATATTTTGGATTTAAATGAAACATTTATTCTTATTAAGTAATAAAAAGCATACCACGTATTTTCTTAACACAATTTTATATATTTATATATTTCTTTTAAGACTTTTTTTTTTTTTTTTTTTTTTAAGTTTATAAATTTCTTTGTGTGCTTTCAATCAAAATTTAAAAAAATTTATTTGAAGCATTTTGAAAAAAAAAATCTGTTTCATAAACTATGAAATGCATTTTTACAATTTAAAATATCTACAGAATGCGAAAAAAAGTAAACATGATCTCATTTAATTCATATTTGGAAAGTGAAATTGTAATTTTTAAAACCAGAAACGTATTTTTCATTACTATTGTATCTGCAGTGTGTAAAAAGTGAATTTTATTTCTGTTACATTTTACTCTTAAATTTTTAGCAAAAAAAAAAAAAGCAGTATTTGATGTATGTTAAAACTGTTATTGATGGCAACATTAGATATATTTAACTAAGTGACTTATGACCTTTTTATACTGTATTCTAATCAAAATTTGGTACAACTTTTCAATATATTCATGTTTCGTAAACCATATACATAATAAAAGAGATTTTTTTAATGAAATTTAAAAAATAAATTACGCATGGATACAACAAATATACTCAGTATGAGAAGTAAGCCATGTAAGCACGCATTTGCGCTTTTTTGAGCTTTATTTATTGTGTTACTTCTGTACCTTTATAACCTGTATAATTTATTCTATTCTGGTCTTTTTTTTTCTATTTTATTTTTACGTTCCTTTTTTGTGTACATGGACGTATGTTTGCGTTTGTATGTATATGTACGAACGTTTGTATTTGTATGTCCATATTCGTGAAATTGTATGTGTGTGTGCATATTTTCTTTTCTTCTTTTTCTATTCTTGTGTACGTTTTGTGTGTTTGCATTTCTTTTCTTTTTTCCTTTGTTTTTCGCTTTGTGTGTTTATCTGTTTTCTACTTACCTCTGTAAGCGTCATAATATATTTTGTAGTGCATGTGGAATCCATGATTCTAATAAAAAAAAAAAAAAAGTAATTTATTTTCTTTTGATAAATATTTATCATCGTTAATTCATCATTTTTATTATGGAGTCAAAATTACTTTTTTTCCCCCCCCTCAAGCCTATCATATACTCAGAAGAGCTCAGAATACAGACGACTTGCAGATTTGAGAACATGGTGCTCTTGTTTACAGAAATATCCTCTTCTCAAAAATGATGCTGTGTATTCTTAAATGCCACTCTATAGAAAGAAGAAAAAATGTCAGTTTTGGAATACAAGCTGATGTACCGTAATAGAGATGATGTATTTGCGTTTACAAAGAAAAATTACTAACGTATTTGAAAACCCATTGCACATTGAACATGTTTAATGTCTGTCAATTAATCTGTTTCAAATAATGATCCGAAGTACTTGCTTATATAAGTTTTACTGGATGATAAATATGCTCAACACATTGATAATTCCAAATGTTTTATTATTTTTTTTAATTACAAATTTGATAATGTCTGAAAAGATTAATAGTTTTCTATATTTATATATTTTTTCAAAGAAATTTTTTTTAAACAAATACTCATTAGTCACAATGTGTTACATGAAATAAACAAACTAATCCTTATATTTAAACACTCTTTGCATCTTTATAAGATTTAAGCATTTAAAAATTTAAAAATTTAAAAGAAATATTAAAAGAACTATATTTTTTTAAAAATCACTCTGAAATGTAAACAAATTTTTTAAGGATTTTAAAGGATATTCATCTACAAAAAAATTGACTTTATGAAATATATATATATATGTTGAAATATGAACAATTCTTAATATTTCGTCGCTTCATTTAAGATTCTATATACTATGGTTAAAATTGTATTAATAAAATTTGACTGGTGTAACGACCGAACTGCATTGCATTTCCAAACATTACCGCATCTTTTCTCAAAAGTGATTTTTTTTTGCCCCTATCTGCAACGTAAAAGAAAATTTCTCCACCTATTGTTTTAAAGCTTTTCACACACATTTATACAAAGGATAGCTACAAAATTAATTAACAAGTACAAATAACTTTATTTAGTTTAAAATTTTGGCCATTTTTATTTTGACAACATAAAAATATCATAAATTCCTTACTTTATTTTAGAAAATGATATCTACAAACATTTTAAGATCATAAAAAATTCAATAATTGAACTTCACGTTAAGATATCTTGCGGATAGTGGCAAAAAAAAATACTTTTTATAACTGCGTTTGGAAAAGCATTAGGTTGTCTTAATGTCAGTAACAATTTTTCGCATAGCTTTTGAATAAAGTATGTAATATGCATGGTATTCCAGCTAAGATGTTACAAATTTCGAGGTGACGTTGGGTACATCTAGACGACTCGGAATCATATAGAAATGTCGGGTCGGAAACACCATTTTGACGCAATAACTGCACTGAAAAGGTTGGATCGCACAAAGCTGATCTTTGTCCCCGGAGTTTCGAGAGTTGTGCCATTGGATAGAACGGAGAGGTTTCTCGGCGCAGTTTCAGTGTTAAAGAAACAAAATACAAATTTCTCGTTGAAAATCTGAATTAACCACAAAAAGAGACTCCATGATAGGAAGGAGTCGCGCTGAGATGAAGTTTCATTTCGCACGCAGGTAGAGAGGCTGTAAGATTGCAGACTGCATAAACAGAGTAAGCAGATATGCTTCTGACATATGGGCTGCAGACTGTAATGGTCAAACCGCATATAGGTTGTACACACAAAGGTATCCGTTGAGACGAACTCCCACTAGACCATATTTGTGCGTCTACACCAGCAGTTATGTGACTGCAGTTCTTTCTTTAAGGGGGTGCATCACGGATCGTCAAGGTCATCCAAAGCCTATGTTATTCTATGGCGAAATTTGTTTATAGAATTACACATTACCTAATAAATTTTTTTAAATTCTGTTTTCACAATCAGAAAATTCACAACCATACACTGAAGACCCGTGAAACAAAAACTGTTATATTTAATTTTTAACCCTTTATTTTTAAGCTGTAAAATGCGAAAAATACACTTGTGTTGCTTTACTAGCCTCTAACTTATCAACAAATTGCAATATCTGAAATCTGTATAGCGTGTCGCTTTCTCAAGAAAACCAAGCTTTTTATTAATGTTTTTATAAATTGTTTTATTTAAATCTCTATTAATGAGAATATAAGAAACTTTAATTTTTAAATTGAAAAACCTCAATTTCAGCAGATTTCTCCGCCTCCCATCGGAAACGCCCCGCGAAACTTACGGGAAATCATTAAGATTGATTGATGATATCGTTCATGTCGAAAGGGGAAGGGAGATAATGGTGTCGTTAAAACATACTTTCTGGGTCCACACAGAATTTTTCTTTTTCAGAGTCCAAATGCATTAAAGAAAAAAAAAAAAGAGAGAGAACTCTTTGCTTAAAAATCTAATATTTTTTTTATATATATTACAAAAAAAAAAAAAAAAAATGTTTGTGCCTCCGATTACCTCTTTACGAAATCTGAACGCAAAAAGATGCGAAATAACTCAAGGACTCAGATTGAGCATTTAAATAAAATTATTTCAATTAATTAAAAGACATTAAATAAAATCCCTGTAATAGTTTTAGAATTATTAAATATTTAATTAAAAATATAAAAATAAATAAATAAATAATAATAATAAATAAATAAATAAATGAACTTATGAGTTTATTAATTAATTTAATTAATTTATTTTGTCCTTGGCATAAATTCATTTACACGCGAAAAATAAAAATAAAATAATAATAATAGTAATGATAATACATACAAACATATATATATATATGTACCGGTACGATTTGATTGGGAAATTTTTCTCAATTTGGTGATAGCTTTTCCTAAGCAGAGCAATCGTTAGAATTTTTTTTTTTTTTTTTTTATTACTAGGGTGCTCTGCCCCTTACTCGCTTCACTTATTTACCCCTGCGGCACTCTGCACGTCTATTCGCCGCTTTACCTTTCACTGAATAGGGATATTACTAGTGCATAACATAAACCAAAAGTAGAAAAATGAAATTCAAGAAATCTTCATATTTATTGTCTAATTGAAATATATAAGTACTATTTAAAACTTTTTATTACGAAATATTCTAAAAATCAGTAAGTATATATTTATATATAGATATATATATTTAGAATAGAAAAAAAAATAAATAATCGTAATATCTAGACCATTTTGCGTTACACCTTTAGTATACGACCCCTTTGGCAACTTTTAAATTTTTGTTTCTATTTAGCGATGATTTTTTTCGTGTACTAATTGTTCTTCTTATCTCTCTCTCTCTCTCTTTCTCTCTCTCTTATTAAAAAAAAAAAAAAAAAAAAAAAAAAAATCTAGGATACCTACTTTTTCTAATGCCTATACTTTTTACTAATAATCTTTTAGTTAATTTGGGACGGTATATAATGCTTTCTATATATTTTTAATGTACAGTTAGATAATTTTACCATTTCGAAAACATCTGGTGAAAAAAAAGAAGTCCATTACCTACTATTACATTTATTATATGCACTTTTTTGACATAAATAAGGTCAAAAAACGTAAAATTAGCCTAACAAATTAGCCACTTAACAATTTTCCAGCGAAAGAAAACTGATACATGTGTAAAGTTATACAAGCAGAGTTTACATACCAAGTTAAAAAAAAAAAAAAAGGTAGAGCCGCTTTTAAAAAATACTGATTTCCGAGATCTAAAACTGACCTACTTAATGAGGATGATTGTCAATTTTCCTGTAATAGCCACGTAATATATGCGAAAGGATATCTAAAATGAGATTTATGTAGCAATTTTCAAGAAAATCGTAAGAACCATTTTTGAGACATCGACATCCACCAAAGTTTTTCAAACTCAATTATTGACAACAGTTACATACGAAAGGGTATCTAAAAGAGATTTATTATGGCGAGTTTGTACAAAAATTTCTACAGCCGTTTTTAAAGAAATGCACTTGCGAGACCTCAAATTCATTTTCATGAACTAACCAACTATTACATACGAAAGGAAATCTTATTTGGTGTTTATATAGCAGCTTTGAAGAAAATCGTTAGAGTCGTTTTTGCGATACGGACTTAGGGTCCTACTTCCGGCTTCATATATCTCCCTTCCGGCTTTCCAAATTTTAACCAAAAGTTAAAATTCATCGGCACATCAGACCTAACTCAATTCTGAAGTTTCATTGTTCTACCTTTATTGGTTTCACAGATATGACAGTCAAAAGATTCACCCCATACATGCACACACACACACTGACCAATTGCCAAAAACTGCTTTTTTGGACTCAGGAGACCTTAAAACACGTAAATCAAGTGAAAACTCGACATGAAATTTTTGAACCGAATACAATACTTTCATTACCTACGGTAGTCGGATAATGAAAGTAAAAAGTTTATTATTATTATTATTACTTTAATTTGGGAAAATCTCCTTCAATTTTCCGTGCCTAAAGCTTGAAGTTTTAATTTTCTATCTACTTTTTAAAATAACAAAGGATAAAACCTACTCGATTTTTACTTCCATTACCCGACTACCGTAGGTAATGGAAGTATTGTATTCGGTCAAAAATTTCGATATCGAGATTTCACCTCAATTACATGTTTTAAGGTCTCTTGTGCCCAAAAAAGTGGTTTTTGTCAATTGGTCAGTGTGCGTGTATATGTGTATATGTGTGGGGGGAATTTTCTAGCTGTTATATTTCGGAAACTAATACAGATAGAACAAAGAAACTTCAGAATTGAGATAGGTCTGGTGCACAGATTAAATTTTCAAATTTTGGTGAAAACGGGAAAACTGGAAGTAGGAC
This sequence comes from Salticus scenicus, assembly GCA_963930645.1. Classification (NCBI taxonomy): domain Eukaryota; kingdom Metazoa; phylum Arthropoda; class Arachnida; order Araneae; family Salticidae; genus Salticus; species Salticus scenicus. The sequence goes on from OZ005652.1 coordinate 92,847,556, forward strand.
ATCCGAAACCGGAAGTGCGACCATAAGTCCGTATCTCAAAAACGGCTCTAACGACTTTTTAAAAAATTAATGTATAAGCACTCCCTTTCGAATAATATAGTTGGTTAGTTCCGAAAAATTGATAGGCGTCCTGTATAAATAGCTAAATTTCAGGTACTGCAAGTGCGTTCCTTTCAAAACAGCTGTACGGATTTTATTCAAACTTTCAATCTTAAACCTTTTTTAAATATCCTTTTGTATGTAATTGTTGTTTTCCACTCAACAAATGAATATGCCAAGTTTTGGTAAAAGTCGGTATCTCAAAAACGGCTCTAACGATTTTCTTGAAAATCGTTACATAAACCCATTTTATATATACTTTCTCATGCTTTACGTTGTTATTACAGGAAAATTAATAGTTACCCTGATCAGACAGATCAGTTTTAGATCTTGGAAATTAGTGTTTCAAGAAAAAAAAAATCGCTATGTAAACTCTGTTTTATATGTCTTTACCTAGGTATTAACTTTCTCTTACCGGAACATTTTTAGTTGTCTATTTCTTTAGGTCAGTTCTATGTCTTCTGATCACATTATTGCCAAAAAGTGCATATAATGCGAGTATAATGGGTAATGGAAGTCGTGTCTCATGCGATAGCTGTAGCCGATCATAGCATATTATATTTGGCATAAAACTGTTGACATTTTATAGTTGATGGAATAAATCAAATAAATGTAGAAAGTATCATGAAAGAAAATATTATGTACATCACGTATAGTGTTGTTCATATGTATGTAACTGCGATTCAAATATAAAACTGCTACTTCAATTTTTTCGATATTGACCGTTTTGAAACTGTCACCTGATAAGTATCCAAATGGAAGCCTATTTCACAGGCCTATTGCAGAAAACAAGGCAGTTTAGAATCACCTAGGAGGCGACCTCTGCATAGAATTGATTTTACTTAAAGTTGCAAGTAGAAAATTATTGAAATTATTAATTTTGTTATCCTAAATGTTTTATAATTTATTGCTTTTCCTTTCTGCAGAGATGTAAATTATTTTGGGAAATAATAAGGGCGGTGGGGGATGAGGTTCTAAACTAAAAGCCTTGTAAATATTCCAACTTCACGGGTGTTATTTATCATAGATCCACAGTTAAAATATCAGGAAATGAACGTATTATTTTAATTTTTAATTTTTAACGTTTTCTTAATTAAAGTATTTGCAGCTCTGCGTGTGTCGGATTATATTCCATCAAAATTCGAAAATTACATTAAAATTAGACCCAAAAATAAATAAATAAATAAATAAAATTTTTCCTTGAACTGTAATTCTACTTAATTAATTCTTAAAACTGTTTAGACTCAAGAATAAAATTTTAAGGGAGGAACAGGAAAATGTCATATTGTAATAAAATAATGAAAGAAAATTATATTGAATATTTACTGAAAAATTTTAAAAAGGTTTTCATTATATATATATATATATATATATTGCATATTAAGTTTTAAGATCAATAGCATAAGACAATAAAAATAATGTACTTAAAAAAAATCTAAAATTGCGGAACATTTTTAGAACATATGGAACAGTTTTATTTCACATGTATTTCTTTGTAAGAGGGATACTCCCCTCCTCCATCAAACCCACTTATTTATAATGCATAATTGTAAAAATAAACAAATGAATAATAATCAAGGCTGTTACTAATTTGACTTCAAACTTGACAACCTTGCTCAAAATTTTAAGTGGCAACCTAATACGAACTTCAAAATACCACTTTTGAATTTCCTGCAGTTATCTGTTTTTATGTTATTCTGATAACAGATATATATATACAAATCAACCGCTAAATAATGGACTTTTATGATCAGGGAACCTCAAAATGTGATATTATGAAAAAAAAAAAAAAAAAAAACTAGAGTTGAGAATAAAACTACTAAAAGTAATTCGTTTACATACAGTATGGATATAAAAAATTAATTTTGCTTCGTGAGCAAGTATTCGTCGGCATAATAAAATATAGCAAAGCACTTCCATCAATTACATTCAATACAAAAGAGCGTTTAGCTTAATTTTGGGTAGCTCTGCATATTGTCGATAAACAATGTTGTGTATTTAAATTTATTCTTACTTGAAAAACTTCTAACACAAATTTAGTTATAATTCCAGCAATTTCCAAGTATAGCCTCAATATATCCAAATACTTTGGAGCTCTGTAAACGAATGATGAATGATTTCTATACCACAATCTACACAAAACATGCTTTTATGCATTTAAAAAAAATTGTTACTCACTTTTGTTTAATCAGCCTATTGATGTTAAATTGTACTTATCAGAACATAATTTATTTGAACTTTGAACCCCATAAACATCATGTATTTGAATTCTCTTGGATATTCCTGTACGTGAACCATTTGCTTTGTCTCAAGGAAAAAATTTAGTGTAGCATATTTATATGAAACCCATTTAAAATACCAAGTTTGGACTTTCTGCTATTATTTGTTCTTGATATATGCTGATAACAGACAGATACACACACAAACCAACCGCTAAAAACATTTTCCAATTCAGAGGATTTCAAAACGTATAATTATATAATAAAGAAAAAAAAACTCAATTTCGAAAATTTGACCCAAAAACAATACTTTCTTTACCCTGTGTATACGTGAAAGAAAGTAAATAGTTAGAATTAAAAAAAAACTTTTGAGTAAACATATTTCCTATTAAAACTTAAAAAAAAAAAAAAAAAAAAAAAAAAAAAAATCAAACACTATTTTTTTAAAACACACTACCGTGGGTTTGAATCTTTCGACAAGAGAGAGAGAGCTATTTTATGTACTGTCTGAAACTATATATGTAGTATAAATAATTCAATAAACATTTTTTTTATAATATTCATATATTTTATGCATGTATTTATAATTAAAAAAAATATTTTCTTCTGTTCCGAAACATTTTGTGTAAAGAATTTTCATTTATTCATTTAATAAGATTAAATTTCTTGACATTAGAATTTAAATCTTAAATCTATTTATTTTAGTGATTTACGTTTCACAAAATATTTCACTGAGCGATGCGATAGTTTGTATATTTTTTTAGCGGCGTTTTTGTAGATAATTGAATACAGGTGGGAAACTGTCTCTTATCACCTCTGTCACCCCACAGCTAGGAGAGGAAGTGTCAAAATAATTAAGGTAGTCAAGAAGATAATTTTTGAACTAATAGGGGAATTCTACTATTCACTGATTGGAGCTCTTGGCTGTCAGTTTTTAAAGTTAGGGTCCCCAATTTTTTCTTAGAACCTGGGCAGCCATGTTGAATAGAAATCTTCATTTCCGTATGCACGCCCTTAACGCCACACGTAATCGTGATCGAACGATACACACGCCAGCTAATGAGGAAACTGTCTTAAGTCTGACAGAGAGCACTCCCAGTAGAAGTACACGAGGTATCGAAAATGAAATCGGGATTCCACATAAAAGCGTTTGGAGATTCTAAATAGCAATGACATGCATCCATATCCTTTTAGCGCGTCGAATTACAAGAAGAATTGTGACTTTCAACTTCGTCGGGCTTTTTTACATTGGTATTTGCAGAAACGAGCTGCAGATCCTCGTTTCCCAGCCCCCGCGTTGATCACAAATGAGGCATATTTTACGAGAGAGGTTATTTTCAATACTCATAACAAACATACGTATGCGATAACAAACACACGTGCGATACTACTCGGGCTGCACAGACCCGTTTTATAGTAAACGTATGGGTCGGCATTGTTTGGGCCATACCAATTGCCTGAACGCCTAAAAGGTGCAAACTATTTGATATTTTTTGAGCAAGCGTATTCAGAATTATTGCACAACGTACATGATTCTACTGCGATGCATCCGTCTCTATTGTACCAGCCTGGTGGAGCCCCCGCCCATTTCGACGTTTCTGTGCGTAACCGTTTAAAGGCAACATTTGGCCAACTATGATTGACCGTTGTGATCCTGTGAATTGTTCTGTCCGATCACCATATCTATCATGTATTATCGTGATCTATCGTGACCTATCTATTTCTTCTGGTGGCATGTGAAATCCATTGTCTACAAAACACCCGTTGTTGGCGCCGAGGACTTCATAGCAGCAACTGACGGGAAAATCCAAGGCATACCTGGAATGTTTGAGAATGTTTTAACTTCCATGCAGCAAAGATGTGAGGTCTGCACGTCAGTTCGAACAATTCCTTTGATATGAGTTGTACTTCCTTTTGTTAATTTTGTTTTTATGTTCAAGAACTGCGAGTAATAAACATCTTTTTTCTACTGTTTTGTTTACTTTCCTTTCCTTGTGTTTTACGTCTAAAAATTGCGAAATGCAAATTGAAGATTTAAAGCAAGCACGCTCGAAACACACGCGCCTTTTAAATGCACTCTACTGCGTCAGGAAGGCGTTTCTGACCCCGCATTCCTATATGATTCAGAGTCATCCCCCTACCTTCCCTCGAAGTTTATAACATCTTAGCTGGGATACCTTGTATTATAAATAAAACATAGATGTGTTCGGAATCATTCATATTTCAACATTATTTTTTTTCTTAAAACAATCGATTTTTTCAAAAGGTTTAAATCTCTGTTGATCACTTAAAATTATTTCCAAGCCTCTAGTATTCCTTTTGATTAATTTATTTTGATAAATTTTTACTAATGAAATGATGTTTTTGGCTAACGGTGTTTCATCGTGTTCATTCCTAAGTACAAGAACTGTATAATAAAAGGTTAATATCGTATCCGAAAAGAAACTATCTATTGGACATGTGTATTGCTTTTCAATTAATCACATACTCATAGATGCCAACATGTACTGTTTTTTATTTTTATTTTATTTTTATTTTATTTTATTTTATTATTTTATTTATTTATTTATTTATTTATTTATTTATTTATTGTGTAAAAAATTTCATGTTATTTAATCATAGAAAACTGTTAAAATTTTTATTAAATATTTTTATTAAATATTTTCGGTAGGAAAGAAGTAAAAGTTGGCAGCTATGCATTCTGTTAATGTATTGAACCAAAATACTTGTTTAATGATATTTTAATAGATAATAACTATGTTTCAGGCATTGCCATTCCACTTTTATCTATTTGTGCAGTTTTAATAGTGTTTAAAATGGTTGACAAAATCTTTTTTTTCCTTCAACAAGAAAAAAAAAAGATTTTTTACAGAAAGCATTCATTAGCCACGATGCCACGATTGTTTATATGCAATGTACTCACTAATCATTTTACTTAAACCAGCTTTGAATCCTCACTAAATTTCAGAGTTCATAAAAAGAAAGAAAAACTGTTTATATGAGATGGTCATTAATTTAATATGATTTTGCAAAAATTAACATGCACGGTCACAAGTGGTCACATACACATTCATCACATATTGTTTAAGTAATGATCCGAAGATGTTTCACTAAATAATAAATGTGTTCACGATTGCACAACTTATATTTTATTTATTTATTTATTTTCTTTATCATTATTGTTTTAATGATGTCTATTATCTGTTTTACTTTTGAAAAATTTAACAATCATCCATTAGCCATGATATTTTATGTGAGATGAGCTCGCTAATCTAAGAAATGAAAGATAATTTCATTTACAAGGAACAACTCCTAAAGCACGCATCTAATTATTTCTTAATTCCTTTCCAATGATTTCAAATAATGTACTAGCCTCTCAAAACACGATTAAAGAACAGTTTAATTATTTATGTATTATTTAATAGCAGTTTGGAAACTTAATAAAAACGAGAACTATTTTAAACTTAAAATAAATTTCTGATACATTGTAACCATAAAATTCAATGTTATAAAACAAATTCAATAAATCATTAAAATAATGTTACTTGCTAATAAACGGTAAATCTTTCAATTTCTAATATCTACTATCTTTATGTTGTAAAATTAAAAGCATTCAACAAAGGAACATATCATTTGAAGCACTAAGTTCATTTTTGGTAGTTCATTTTTAAATAAATTATCAATAAACGTGGGAGGCTGTTTATCTTTTAAATAGAAAATAGCACCAAATTGATTTCTATAATAAAGTTTAAATATGCCTCTCTTTATTAACACATTAAATACTTTTATTCATGTTTATCGTGCTATGAATTCTATTTTTTTTATACAGAAAGTTAAATAGATAATAAATTTTATTTACCATTCAAAAATTTCTATGACTATTAAAAAAGCATAAAAAAATTTCAGAAAAAGTATAATAAAAAAAAATATATTGAATCTTTCCCAAACGGTATATTAAAAATTTCTCAAAAAAAAGAGGATGGATGGTTGGGTTTTACGTCGCACTAGTGCTGCGCAGATGGGCAATCGGCGACGGTCTGGGACACACCACTAGAGGTGGTCCGGAGACAGGCCATCACAATTTTTATCATCCACGGAAGAGATGGCTCTCCCGCTTCGGTGACCATAAGAGGTATAATTTTTGATGGGAACAAGGAGGACATTGCGGCCACGACAGATTTTACGTGCACCAGCCACCAATAGTGTGCACGACGGTCTATGGCCGGCTCGAGTATCGAACCCGCAATCTCCCAATTACGAGGCCGGCGCTTTACCGAATGGGCTACCGTGGCCAACCAAAAAAAGGAATTGTGCAACTGAAATATGTTTTATTTTGACAAAGAACTATAGATTCCAAAATGATTCAACAATTTTCATAACCCTATGAAAAAGTTGTGTCTTACAACTAAAGCAAATCTCTGGAATATACACTGATGGAAAAAAAATCCCAACACCAAGAAAAAATTATTGTACAGTAATGAAATTTCAGCAATACATTTGTCTAGGTAACATATTTAATTGATTAAAGTTTCAAGGTCACAGGTAGAGCCATTGGCGAGAAGAGCCATTTCAAATGTGAAATGTTGGTACATTAGTAACCGGTGTAACCGCCAGAATTTTGAATGCAAGCATGCAAACGTGCATGCATTGTGTCGTACATTTGTCGGATATCAGTTTGTGGGATGGAGTTCCATGCCTGTTGCACTTGGGCAGTCAATGCAGAGACGGTTAATGCTGGCTGTGGATGACGCTGGAGTTGTCGTCCAATGATGTCCCATACGTGCTCGATTGGAGAAAGATCTGGTGATCTAGCAGGCCAAGGCAACATGTCGACACTCTGTAGAGCATGTTGGGTTACAACAGCGGTATGAGGGCGAGCGTTATCCTGTTAGAAAACTGAATGTTGTTCATGAATGGCAGCACAACAGGTTGTATCACTAGACTGACGTACAAATTTGCAGTCAGGGCGCGTGGGATAACCACGAGAGTGCTCCTGCTGTCATACGAAATTGCTCCCCAAACCATAACTCCAGGAGTAAACCCTGTATGTCTAGGCCGCAGACAGGTCGCTAGCAGGCGTTCACCTGGCCTCCTTCTAACCAACACACGGCTATCACTGCGACCAAGGCAGAACCGGCTTTCATCAGAAAACACAACAGATCTCCACTCCGTCCTCCAATGAGCTCTAGCTTGACACCACTCACGTCGCAAACGGCAGTGGTTTGGAGTCAGTGGAATGCACGCTACAGGGCGTCTGCCTCGGAGCTGTCCTTGAAGTAACCGATTTGTAACAGTTCGTTGTGTCACTGTGGTGCCAACTTCAGCTCGAATTTCAGCTGCAGACGCAGTACGATTAGCCACAGCCATACGCCGAACACGGCGGTCTTCCCTCTCAGTAGTGCCACGTGGCCGCCCGGAACCCGGTCTTCTTGAGGCAGTACCTTCCCTTGACCACTGCTGCCAACACTCATGCACAGTGGATACATTCCTGTCAAGTCTTTCTGCAATATCGCGGAAAGAAAACCCACCTTCTCGTAGCCCTACTACACGACCTCGTTCAAACTCAGTGAGCTGTTGATAATGGCTTCTTCGTCTTCTTAGAGGCATCCTTGACTAGCATTAACCCACTACGTCAAATCTCAACTGTAAATAACGATCACGAACCTTACAGCGCTTATTTAAAGCAAACCTCATTTGCATGTTCATAGTGTCGCTCCTAGCGCCACACTTATGCGCGTATCTCGAAATTTGAATCGACGTCATCTTTCAGATGTATAAACACGCCTACCAAATTTCGTTTATCTAGCACAGCTCCTTCCTGGTGTTGGGATTTTTTTTTCATCAGTGTATATATATATATATATAAAGACGTATTTTATAAATATTAAAAAGACTTTCTTTATTTATTAACTTTTGTTAAAAATGCTATACCAAATGTAATGTCATATTTTATCAGTTGTTCAATTAACTTTTATTTAATCTAGCAAGCACACTCGTATATTTGATTAATAGTTCAATAAGAGCTATATTTGCTTCACTAACGAGAAGAGTAATAGTCATTAAATCAAGAAAGAAAAAAGGAACAAATGCTCCGATTTAAACAGTCTAGAAAAAGGAAATGACCCTCTAAGAATCGATTTTTTTCAATGCTCTTCCTTCACTGCAATTGACAGAATGTTTATCTTTCTGTACTCTTGACAACTGGAAGTAAAATACTGGGAGTGTGTGTCCTTTTAAGAACATCAAAAAAAAAAAAAATGTTCTGTAGTGTGAAGTGATAAGGTATTACTATTTATAGAAGGATAATAAGTAATTTTTTAGCAATTTTCTAATAATTAAAAGAAACCATTTATAAATACGTAGATGAGTGAAGCAAAAGTTTCTTTAAATCACTATTAAAATATGTAGAAATGTGTAAAAATAACTTTTAATATATTTTGTGAGGTATGAAGCAGTTTTCATAGAAAACTCGCAAAGTAAAGCATTGCGAGGTTGTCGAGGTGGACAGTTGTCTTTACTCTACGAAAGATAGGAGTTGCAAATTTAAAAAAGAAGCTTCGTATTTTGCGAGAATTAACAAATAATTTTGTTTCAGCGCAAGTTTCTTGAAAACGGTGTTGGGGGAAAATTTAAATGAGTTGACGTATAAAAGGAATGTTGATATCGTACTCGGTGTGGTTTAGGTGACTAACGAGCTTCTGCTTTAATGTATATTTTGGCCACGAGTGTTTCTGAGCTAAAGGCACTTTAAAAGATCAACGAGTTTGTTGTCAGTTTCGTCATATGGGTAATATACAGTCAATAACAAAAGTATCCGAACACTAGCTAAAATTCCTATGCTAAAAAATCTGATGTGGGCACCACATGACTTCCTTATACATTTTTAGAAATATACATAATGTTAAAAAAATATTGACATTGGACCCGAAACAGTTGGCTAAAAATATTTTAGAAAATGAATTATACATCAGACCTGTCACAATTCTCAAGTTTCGTAGTTCTATTTTTATTACTTTTGTAGATATGATAGTCAGGAGGTTCCTTACACACATACTGATCAAAGAGTTACTTTTTTGGACTCAACAGACCTTAAAACATGTAAATTGGGTGACAACTCGGCATCGTACTTTTGACCGAATATAATACTCCTATTACCAACAGTAGTCGGGTAAAGGAAGTAAAAATGTATAATTTACGAAAACGATCAACTCATTAAAAGATTTTTCCCTAAATGTTTTTGGTATCCCCAATAATAAAAAAAAATTTCTTAGTTAATATTTTCTCTTGAATGATAGAAATAGAAGAAAATATACTTAATATGTATATATATATATATATATATATATATCCTGTGAAGTTTCTTACCATGTCTAGAATTACTTTTTCAGTTAAAAAATATTCTTTTCAACCGTTTATTTTTTTTTTTTATATGATAAGATTTATTCAAAAACCTTTTGGTTTAAATTCAAGGATTTATTCTTTTCAAGTAACACGAAACATGTCATTTATTTTAAGAACACCTTTTTTGACACATTCCTTTTAAGATATTTTTTCTAAACTTCTCAAAACTGAATTTTAAAATATTCACTTATGATTTTAATCATATTTCATAAAGACAAATACTTTTTTTTTTTAATACTTTTTTAAATAAAAATGCGATTTACAAGGTGTAAAAAATCAGTTGTAATGTTATTTATTACAGATTTCGAAATTAACTTATTATATTACAATTCACAATATATATATGTATGTATATATATACATATTCGGGTATTAACATTTTGTCACAAACAAATCTATTTTCTGTTCCCTTCTACACTAAAATATTTTCTTTAAAACCAAACACAGTAAATGTAAAATCACATTTGTCTAAAAAAAATGAACAAAGTTAATTATGTAACTAATAAATATTTTTGTTTTCTTTCTATTATTTTTTTTTAATCTAAAATGTGTGTAACAAAATTAATGGTCACAATTTAAAGGTTAGATAGATCATACTAAAACAAACAACTTTCATAATACAATACAATACCAGTGAAAAATCAATCTTAATTTTATTTAATACATATTTGAAACTTAAACTATTGTATTACAATCCATAAAAAAGTATTTCCCTTATTAGGGAATTTACAATTTGTAAAATATAAATCTATTTTCTTTTCTTTTCCTTACTATAATATTTTCTTACAAATCAAAAGACAATATATGAAAAATCATATTTGAATAAAGAAAAGAATACAGTTAATTATATGTCAAATGTGTTATAGATCTTGCCTAATAAACTACTTTCACAATACAATACTTGTGGAAAATAAATAGTAAATGTATATAATACATATTTCAAAATTAAATTTTTATATTACATTCCACAAAAAAGTATTTCCCTTATTAGCATATATATGTTTTGTCAAAAATAAATCTATTTTTCGTTCCCTTTCATATTAAATTATCTTTATTAAAACCAAAAGACAGTATTTCTAAAATCATATTTGGCCGAAGAAACAAGTGCAATTAATTATATGTCAAATAAATAGTTCTGTTTCATTTTTATTATTATTTTTTTTTAAATCTGGAATATAAAAGATGTAACAAAACTAATCGTTAACACAGTAAGGGGTGGCAGGCCTTTCCAAAATAAACAACTCTCACAACGCAATTTGAGATCGGAAAACAAAGGGCGAGAGGGTATTTTCTCTTGAGTAGATGAAACGTCGCTTTTCGAAGGTCCCGTCATTCAGCTGCTATTTGTCGCTAGAAATGCAATAATATTTGATTGCGGCAGTGTTGCCAGACTTGGGGATTTCTCCCCGTTTTTGGGATTTCTGAAGCTTCGGGGGAACTGTTTGGGGACAGGGATTTCGTGTGGAGCAGTTTGGGGGAAAATATGGGGGTTTTCTTTAAAATTGGTAATTACGTTTACTTAAAATTCCACACACACACACAAAAATGAAGTTTATCAGATGATAACGCATTGATTCTCATTCTGGATTCTATTTCTGAAATAGGAAAGCAACATTTACAACCTTTTAATTAAACTTATTCTGCCATTAGCCTTTTGTATTCCTTGATTTCAGGAATTATTTGGTTCATGCGTGCTGTAGTGTAGTAAGCATTCATGAATGCTTGATACGTATTGATTGATGCTTAAGTTTTTAAATAATCAAGCTTAAAGTAAGCTGAACCAGTCTAAACTAGGATGCATGATCTTTGAATTAAATTTGCAGGCATGAAATATTTATTTTAATGCAAGCTCTTGGGTTTCTTGTTTTTCATGCATTTTATATTCCACAAAACTTTTTTTATATATGCATATGAGATAAGAGTACAAATGATTAGAGGAGAGGAGATAGACAGAAAATTTTCGAAAAAGTAGTGCGTTGATTTTTTTTTTTTTTTTTTTTTTTTTTTTTTTGTGAATGGGGATTTTTCCGAAAAAGTAGCTTCATTTGAAGGAAAATGTGAGCTTAAATTTATTAAATATTCTTTAATTTTTTTAAAAAACATTACATTTTTATCATAAATTCAGTTGGGGATTTTTTTTGGAAAAAACCCTTCATTTGGGGAAATTTGAAAACGTTTTAGGGAAATTGACTTTCGACCATCTGGCAACACTGGATTGTGGAGAAAGTAGACGTGCACTTCATGTACGAAGCTGCAAATGGCAATGCCACAGAAGCGGTTAGACATTACCAGACATAATTTCAAAACAGGGCGCTGCCCGATCGGAGAAAATTTTAATACTTGTACAACTCTTGGAAACTGACTTGTTCTTCAGCCAAAGATAGGGTACAGATCGTACTCGGAATTTGAGAACAATAAATCGAATAGAGTCGATCCTTGAGTCAGAGGGCATATTTTCCCTGACGTTGCAGCTGCAAACGTTTGGAAATTGCCAGAACGTTTGAATTGCCTGAATTGAACCAGAATTGCCCAACGTCTGCGTAATTCATTCCGTCACCGACGCCAAACCTGTTTTCAGCTGGTGTTGTTCAGTTGAGCATTTATCGTAAAATTTTTAATAATAAATATTCCTTATCCTTTATTTTTCGTCTTTACTGGATAAATCGTTTTTACCAAGAAAACGCAAAATCTTGAATCTCCCTTTGCCTTCTGACCCTACAATGGAGGCGAGAGTAGTTTCTTTTTGCTAGTTCTGTCACCCCTTACAATTGCGGTCAGTATTTTTTACACCCTGTGTATACATAGCGATCATATATAAACTTTCTTTATAAAGAGTATCTTTCAATTTAAAATATTGAGCTGTTTTGCATTAAATTTGGTTTATGAACTGGGCAACAGATGCAATCTATTATATATATATATATATATATATATATACTAAAAATATTTTGACCCGATAAACGAAAAATTTAGCAAAGGAAATTAGAAATACTAAATTTATAAATAATTAGTTATTTCTACGTTCAATAAATGCTGTTAATCATCCATTAACACCTGAAATATCCCAATGTCAAGAATCAATAAGAACTCTCACTTTAAAGGGGAAACAAATTGTTCTCCAGTGGGTGCCCGGCCATTGTGGCCTTTGGGGCAATGAACAAGCGGACTTCCTTGCAAAAAGAGGTGCCACCTTACTACAACATCCCAATACAGCCATTTATTACTGGAGGATTAAACAGTTTTTAAAGAATTTATCTGCATCTAATGCCTTACGAGATCTTGAGAATCGTACAGCTCTAAAGAAATGGAAGAATTTAAGTCCTTCTCTAATTCCTGATAAACCAAGGCGTAAGGCAGTTGCGACTTTTCGCCTATCTACAGGGCATGACTGCCTTGCCGCTGATTTGAAGCCCATAGGTATCTTAAACGACCCTACTTGCCCACTTTGTGATTCTGGAGAAGTAATGGACCGGGACCATCTGTCCCGTTGAAGGGCTCTTCGATGTTCTACAGAAGAGTCGAGATATTGGGAGGCAAGATCGCTCCTTAGGCAATGACTTCCGTCTTTTGTTCTATGTTACATTGTCTATAATTTGTTTCGTATCTTTATAGTCCTCTGTAACTTTTGCCTAGCCATTGGAAATAAAAAATAAATAAATAAATAAAAAAGTTATTTCTACGTTTTCATTTATTAAAGTAAATGGCTGTGTAGGGGACATTTTTGGAATTGTGTATTTTACGTACCCGCGTATTGTTCGTTTTCTGAATGTGATGGCAAATCAATCACGCATTAACTCTTGGAGTCTATTTCAAAGGGAAGCTCTATTCAAAGCACTCCACAATTGTAAGCTTAATTTACAGAAATTTAAAAAGGGTATCAACGGAAAAAACAAATATATTCATTGAACAAATGGTAGAATACTAAAATAATCTATTTAGTATTCAAAAATTTATTTTTATTTGTTTTAAATATGAGTTTAAATAACCTTAAAACTTATATTTAAACAGAATAGTCGTGCAAAAATTCAGCGGGGTTTGCACTCGTCACCTTTTCAGGATTATGATTTTTTAACCGTAATGTTTTTAAAGAATTTTTTCTGTTTAGTCTTAATTATGCGTAAAAAAATATTTGTAAAAAAATTGTATCTGAAAATTCTAGCTCCTCAAAAAGTGACTAGAGGAAAACCTGTATCAGAAATTCTCTGAAATTTTCTTGAGTTAAAAATTTTTACAAATTCTTAATATTATTCACGACCATGATTGAAAATTATATAATTCTGTTAATGTTTTTAAAATACATTTCTTCTATAGTAAAAACATTTTTTAATGATTATTTATACAGGGTGATTCGCTAGCAGACCGACAAACTTACAGGAGGTGTAGGAGGTACAAAGACGAATCGGAATCACATAGGAATACATTGTCGGAAATGCAATCCTAACAAGATAGGGGGTATAATTATTAGGAAACTCATAACTTATTTTAATATTTTGGCCTTTAAATGTCATTTCACGATCATCGTGTTTTCGTAGTTTTCATCCTAGCACTTTTGTGAGTACCTGACAGCTTTGCTGAGATAACCCTTAGCCCTTTAACTCTCGTGAACATAAAATTCACGGGATTTGACCACGCCCCCTGTTTCTTGTTTTCTTGATATTTTGAGAACTAGAAAGCATCAATCAGCATCATACTGTTTAAAATGTACTAAAAAATATCAGGTGTATTAAAATGTATATAATTCATATGCTTATTTTAACACAAGTGTCTTAAATTCAATAAAAATTGGAATTATTTGGGTGCGTTTTAAAACAATTATAAAGAGACTAAACAATCCCCTATCTCGTTAGGATTGCATTTCTGATCTTGCATTCCTATGTGATTCCGAGTCGTCTCTGTACCCCCTACACCCCCTGTAATTTTATCGGTCTGGTAGCGAATCACCCTGTAAATGTCTATGAATTACTTATATGTGAATTATTCAAATAATTCAAAACATACATATATATAGGTTACTTTTTTAATATCATGTAATGTTAAGCTTTTAAAAGATAAACTGATGTTATATTTGTAATCTTAATATTTTTCGCACAGTGTATAAGATCAAGAGAAAAATCTGTCAATTTGCAATCAGTAAAAAGCAAATGTGTAACTATAGTTAATTACAACTGCTTATATAAAGTTCAAAATATAAAAACAATATTTTATTTAAATGTTATTTAAAAGACTTGTAAAAATGCGTCTAATAAAAATATAATCCTACATTTCGCCAGAGAACGGTTCCATATATCTGCCATCAGTTTTTCGATGCAATGTCTTACTATTGTGGTAACCCTTCTTTTTCTGAAAAGTTGAACTATTAGCCTTAATTGTACAGGTTATAGTATTAGTTTTAATTGTATAGGTACTAAATGAAGATCAGGTTATTGTATTACTTTTAAATGTACAGGTACTAAATGAAAATCTGAATCATTCGCTATAAATTTAAGAATTAAAAAAAAAAAATTATTTCTTCAGTAGAAACTCTAATTCAGCTATGATTCTGGAAATTTATGTTGTAAACCTTAATTAATTATGTAATTTAATGCACAAACAATAGGTTGATTTAAAATTAAACTTAGTTTAAAAAATCTTTGCTAACAATGACAATATGATAACGGCATTTCCCCTTATTTATTTTCTAAATACAAAAACGTTAAAGTAAAAGATTATTAGCGTAAAAGAAAAGCCATCATCTGTTCAACATGCACAATGTCTTCCATTCATCACATGCTTGTTAAGTGATGAGCCTAAGAAGTTGCTTAATGATGTTTTACTGAATAATAAGTATGTTCCAGACATTTCGATTTTAAAAGTTTTCTTCTTTTTTTATTGCATTTTTTACAGTGTCTGAAAAGGTTACTGATTATTTTCTATTTATCTTTTGAATAAGAATTTTTAAACAAATATTTATTATCTGTAACATTTTACTTGAGATAGTTGGTCGGTTGTAGCATTTAAAGCCAACTGACTACGCTAGGTTCTAGGCCTATAGGTAGAACTACCTCCGTGAAGGGGGGGGGGTTCCAAGGGGTCCTAGCCTGTATTTACGCGAGTTTTTGAGAAAACTGCGGAAATCTCTGAACGGCTAGTTCGTTGAGCGTGACCTAGAATCGATCCCGGCACTTCCCGTCTACCAGCTTTGAGCGAAGAACCCCTCAATGTTTTTACATGAGATGAATAAGTTAATTCAATAAACGAAAATTATTTTTATTAAAAGAAACAAAATTTATAGCATATTTTAATTTTAGTTTCCCTCATTCATTTCCAAGAAGTTCAAATAATTTGTTATCCTTTAACAAGAAGATTATATAACATTGCGTTTATTTATTTTTGTTAGAAGTTTCAAAACTCGATGTTAAGGAAGGCGTTGATAAATATTTAGAAATTCAAAATAAGTTTATGTAATACTTTTATAGTTTGTGTAAACATGGACTGGATATTTTAAATGGCATTCAGTAAATTATAAAAGTAACTTTACTTTGAAATTGACAGCAAATGCTTTTAATTTCTATATCTGTCATCTTTGTGTTACTAACATGAAAACGTTTAATAAAAATTTCCTTTACTACATGTATCATTATTTTAAATGTTATAGATTGCTCTTAAACATTTTATTAATATACTTAAGCAAATTTTTAATAAAAATAAAAAAAATCTCAAATGTTTTTTACAATAATTTAGAAAATATAGAATGCTTTAATACTCCAATTATTTTTGTTAACCAATGTAGAATTATTAATAAAATTGTTTTTAAATGCAGAATTTGTCAATGCATTGCACTGGATTTAATTTTATATTGTTAACATTTTGAATTTTGTTAAAAGTTCGATGTTAAAAGGACAAACAAAATATTTTATAAGACTCTCTTAAGAGGTATAGTTTTTTTTTTTTTTTTTTTTTTTTAGATTCAAGAAGATTTACGTAACTGGAATCGTCTGCGTGTGCAACGAGTACACTACCCTGGTAACGTACTTCATTACTTTTGTATAACCCTATTAAAAAAAAAAAAATAATAATAATAATAAAAATGAGGTATGAGCTTTAAAAAAAAAAAAAAAAAAAAAAAAGGAAATATCTTATAAATTTAAGTTTTTTTTTTTTTTTTTTTTTTTTCAAGGCCATAAACGCATTTTAATGTCGTATTTTGCTCTAGTACCTCAATAATTTTTTTAATCTTGCACTCACATTCGTATATTTGATTAACAGTCTAATAAGATCTATTTACGTTTCAGTAACGAGAGCAGTAGAAAAAATAAGAACAAATGATCCGATTTAAAAAGAAAACGACCGGCTAAGAATCGATTTAATGAAATGTTCTTCCGGTTTGTTTATCTGTCGTTTTTCTTGGCAGCTTCAAGTAAAACACTGGTAATGTGCGTCTTTTTTTACAAACATTGGCATTAAGAACGATGAAGTATATTTTATACTGTATTTTACTATATATCTAGTTAAAGAAGGTTATTTCTTAGTAATCAGAATTAATTTTCTAACTATTAAAAACAATATCATTTACAAATATCTAGATAAGAGAGAATAAATATTATATTATTATAATTAAAATCTATAAATATATAAAAATATATTAAAACATATTTAAGATAATATAATGTAAAATATATTTTATTAAGCACTAAGTAGAATTTATTAAGGAGAAAATTAGTTTTAAATTTGTTATGAATAAATATGAACTTTAAGTAAACTTACATATTAAGAAATTTTTTAGTTTTCAATTACTATCAGTATTGATACGGCTTGTGTTTTCCCAAGATACAGTTTTTTTTTCTTATAGTAATATTTTGTAATACGTTTCCAGGATCAATTAAAGTAGCATTTACTATAAGAATGCATCAGTGGAAGCTTCAGAAGGAAAAAGCCATGGACGTGAAAACCTTGATTCTATTTAAGAAAAGGAAATAGTACGATGTGGCCAACACAAAACCTTCTTCTGTATAGCTTTACACAATATTCATACAATACATTTACGTTATTAAATTATTTTCCATGCTTAATGCAGACGATTTTTATCTGACAGAAGTATATCACTAAATGCCGAAAGAAAGTCAATTTATTGACAATATCAGAAGAAATACAATTTTTTTTTTTTCTAAGTTTTTTTTTCTTTCGTTAAAAAATGAAAAAAAAAATTGCAAATTTGTTTTAAATTATCACAGATCTATGGCTCAACCATTCGTTCAAAACTTATTGACCAGATCTTTCGTAAGATACCAAAATTGAAGATTTACTCCCCCTGGGAAGTACTTACCCCCAGAGAGGGAAACAATGCTTCCACATGCACAAACATTTCTCTGTAGTTTACCGTTACTATTGGCAATAATTCATATATATTTTAAAAACACACATTAAAAATAAATCATTTATACGAAATTTTGTCCTATATACTTCCATGTTAAAAACTTAGAAAAAATGGGATCACATCGCCATCCGTTGAGAAATTAATCCCCAAATCTAATCAGCATTATTTCATGTCAGAGTTCAACTAAATACCAAGTTTGGTTAAATTTTGTTCAAAGATTCATGAGATACAACGTCCAAAAAATGTGTGATACACACACAGACACAGACAGATATTTTCTCAAAACAGTGAAATCGTGTTCAGGACATCCTGAAACGTGGAAATACATCAAAAACTAGAGTTCGAACATTTTCACAAATCCGATACTTTCTCTCTATATATATAGAAGAAAGTAAAAAGAACAAGAACAAGAAGGCGTTATGAAAGCAGTCACTGTTTCGGCGTATGGCTTATATAAGAAAGTAAATTACAGCGTTAATAAACCATGTCCATAAAGTGTATTTAGCTGGAGAAAAAAAAATCTCCGCCTTCTTACATACTTGAATCCAAAGCTAATAAAATATTTTAAAGAAACTAAAATACACTGCATATTCGTTACTACCGAGTTTTCCAGCGTATAATCTTTGGTCAGGTTAATCAGTTTTATACCATAAATTTTAATCTACAGATAGAAATCGATGTGTAAGAAGCTCAGAAAAATTGTTTTGCCTATTAATTAAAATTGCTATTGTAACACTAATTTGTCTGTTTTGTCGATTATACGTCAGAAAATTACTGTATTTTCCAGTATGTAAACTTTGGTCAGGTTAATCAGTTTTATAGCAGAAATTTTAATACAATCTATTTGTATGAAGCTCAGAAAATCAGTTTTGTCTGTTAATTAAAATTTCTAGTGTAAAACTAATTTGTCTATACTGCAGATTATACGTAAAAAAATGCCACATATTAACTGCATACGTAACGAACGAGGATTACCTTCATACGGTGTAAAATACCAAAATTAATATAAACATCTATAATGCATTACTACAAAGTTTTATACAAGATGGCATTGTAGATATTATTTAAAAATCTCTAAATCATCGTATCTAAATTCCAACATTAAAAGAATCTACTCTTTTTACTGGAAATATTAATTCAATTTTGGTTCTCTGTGATGCATACATTTTAATTAACTATTTAAAATTATGCAAAACCACACGATATTCGGTTTGATTTAAATCTAAATGTAATTTGAAAAATCTTTACTAGCAATATTAATATGATTAACGGTGTGTCTTCTTGTCTATTTCAAAATTACATGAACAGTACAAAGAAAGTACTTTAGCGTAACAGAAAAGCCATTATCTATTGAACATGCAAAGTGTCTTTCAATTCCTCACATGCAGTTAAAGTAATGACCCAAAGTAGTTGCTTAATGATGTTTTACTCATTGATAAATTTGTTCCAGATTTTATGATTCTAAAAGTTTTAGTTTTATTTTATTTCTTTTTTATTGCAAATTTTACGGTGTTTGAAAAGGTTAATGGTTTTCTTCTTCTTCTTTTTTTTTCTTTTAAACAAGTGTTTTTAAAGTAATATTCATTGGCCATATTATTTTACATCAGATGAGCATACTAATTTAAATAACAAATAATTATTTTATTCAAAAGGAACAAATCTTACCACATACACTCGCTAAATCAGCAACGGAATCATCCGTCATTGATTTTCCTCTCCCTACACCCCATCCTACACGAAACAACAATTATCTCAAACTCTAATGAACGATTACCAAGAACTATGGAGTGTCTCCACGAATGGAAGGCACACGTTTGAACTAATCCCCACAGCTACAGTAAACAACTGGGTTCTCTACCCTGAAATTATTCTTTCCTATCGGGTCATGCACCCTTCCCATAATATTTCCACAAGTGTCATCGGCGACGATCTCCCCTATGCCCATGTGGTGAGGAGGGTACCGCACCTCACTACTGCTACAACTGTCAGTTCACTGTAGGCTATCATTTAAGAAACACTTTACCACGTCCAACCACATGGCTGGATAATATTTTAATAAGACCCGTTCTGCGCAGCAAATTAAAACAAATATTCACTCTGCTCATAAGTATGTCGAATACGACAGATTAAATAAATTTAACTTTCCCCCAATTTCTTCACTACTCTTCCCACTTGGCTGTAACTGATTCTGTCAGCAATTAATGTTACTTACAAGCTGCAGCTAAAGATCAACGTGTTATACACCAGTGCAAGAATAGTGTTCTTCCCTCAGAGTTGTCCATCTGACTATCAACAGTTGTCATTAGTCTCTGCATATTTCAACTCTTCACAAACCCGAACTGTGAAAGATGTATTCTGCCAGCTTATATAATTTTCCAAATGCTCTTAATCAGAACGTTGTAAATAGAAAAGACTGTGTAAATAATTTTAAGAACACTTAAACAGAAAATCTCTTCTCTAAATTAAAAACTGCTGCCGTCCGTGGTGTGAGACTCTATATCCGGCAGAAATTGTATTTTTATTTTTTATTTACTTTTTGTTGTTTATGCAATAAACAACGGGGAGGCTTAACATCTAGAGTCCAGCTCTTTCAGAATTTCACATTTCAATGTGACATTTCTCGTCAAAGCCCCTCTTTGTAGGTTAAAATCGCTCAAAACTGCTGCATAGTGGTGAGCGGCCTTCTTTTGTCTTTGAATACTTTCTGTTTATTCCTTTCTAAAATATTCAAGTAATGTTGTGTCCTTTAAAGATAAGATTTGACAACAATGTGTTTATTTATTTATTTATTGAATTTTTATTATTATTATTAAAATTTAATTAACATTGTAAAGGGGAAGACGTTAAATAATATTTGAAACTCAGAATAAGTTTTTCTAACACTTTCTGATTATGAATTAGTTGTTTTAAAAACAATGCATTAGACCATTAAAATAATATTATTTGGAAATTAACTGCAAGCGTTTCTATTTATAATATTCATCATCTCTATTTTGCATAAAGGAAAACGTTAAATAAAAGATGCATTTCCTTTGCTACTTAAAACATTTATCTATGAGTAGCTCGTTCTTAAACATTTCATCAATAAACTTACAAGACTGTTTAAATGTTATGTGCGAAATTGCATCATAATTACATCATAAATAATTTTCTATAATGTTTAGATATTAGAGTCAACTTTCGTACTTTATTATTTTTTTTTCTTATATGGAACGATTACTGTTATTAGTATCATACAGTGGTCGAAACTCGACCAAGCATTTAACTATTAAATATAGAAATTCGAAATTTCATTGTAAACAGTGTTCTCAGACTCTATCCTAAAAATAAATATATAAATAAATAAATAAAGTTAATTTGTTACATATGTACAATATAAAAGCTTAAATAAAGCCTTTTTGTAAATGAAAATTAATAGGAGAATAACAGTGCTACCTTTCGTCCGATATGCACCCAAAATTAATCAGCATGGTTTTACAAATTATATATCTCACACATCAACTTTGGTGCATTTATTCATCATATAAAGCTGAAACGTACACGAAATTAAAATGCAACATGGTAGCGCGACTTGTCGGCCGTTATGCACCCAAATTAAAGCAACCTAATTTTACATAATACCTATTTTATATATTAAATTTGGTGCGTTTATGCACAACAGAAGTTGAGGTATGGTCTTCACTTAAATGGGCAACCTGTTGGGTGATACATTGTAGAAGCTAATCAGCACCAATTTAAATCGAAGTCAACCATTTATCAATCGTGCCTTAATTCCATCCATTAATTAATGAGATACAATATTTTGCAAACACGTAATTTACGTCAAGGTGCTACTACAAATTAATTTGTATGAAATTTCATTCAGTAGTTTCTGAGGTACAGTTGTTACAAAATTTTGTCACACACACACCGAGAAAAATAATCATTTTCTAAAAATGGACAAGTCATCTAAAAACGTGTAAATTCATCAAAAACTAGAAATCAAATATTTTCACGAATCCAATACATTCTTCTACATCATTTTATATAACAATGCCAACTGCCAGTTTAAAAAACCAAAAATTTAATCAATATATCTTCTCAAAATTACCATTTATTAATGAAATTCAGTGCAATTTTCATTAATAGGTGTACAGATATAATCACCTGAGAAACCGTAGAAAATAATACCATTGCCACTTTTCGTCTATATATACCAAAATTCAATAAGAATAATTTTTCATTGTATATATACCGCCTAGGGTTTGATGCATTTATATAGCATAAATACTGAGATATAGTTTTCGCTTAAACAGAAAATTATGCAGAATAACAGCACCACTTGTCGTTCGATATGCATTCAAAGTAAATCAGCCTAGTTTTAAACTTAAAAACTTCTTTACTCTCCACAAAATTTAAGTAAACACTGCAATTTCGAAAGGACGGGGCCTTTCTTCTTCAAAAAGACGTGCTACTACCTTGAAGGCAAAGCAAGACACAGCTTGCATAATCTTGTTGAAACATAAAGCAAGAATCAAATCATTTTTCAATCTCCATGTATATTCTATTGTATAAAATTCCGATGAACCGCTCATTTACTCAATAAGCATTTTTATAACAATGATGGCTGTTTCCACTTAGAATGGAAAATATGTAGTTGAGAGTATAGAGATACTACATCTATAAAATTAATTGGGTCTATGGTTTTACTTGAATTTTAAGAAATTGGCACATTTAACAAGTTTCTACTTCTTTAGTTATTTTGAGTTACAAAGAATTCATCTATAAAATGAAAACGGGCATAAAATATATAAGTACTTTTAAATACTTTTTTGACATCATAAGAAATTTTTTTTTCTCTCAAACTCACGTCAATTATACGTTTCGAACGATACTATATTCAATTTTCTACTCAGATAACTAATTTGTTAAGCGTACGACAAA
Source organism: Salticus scenicus (assembly GCA_963930645.1). NCBI lineage: Eukaryota > Metazoa > Arthropoda > Arachnida > Araneae > Salticidae > Salticus > Salticus scenicus. Next base: position 92,870,551 of record OZ005652.1, read on the forward strand.
TTTCATGTTACGTATTAATATACAGATAGTTTTTGATACAAAACATTTTTAAAACAGTACGTGAAATTTAATTATCAATCTAAAGATTTTATGGTCGTTAAAATTGGAATTTAAAAAAAAAGGGATAAACAAAAATTTAGTAAATTTCCCGAAACTAGTAACACAATATTTTTTTTCTATTTTAAGAAAATTTATGCAATTCAAATGAAATTTGTTGGAAAAATAACTATACATGGAAAAATACCGCAATACTTTCTCTATAACTGTATAAAAAACTGTCATATACAGCAAAGGCAATTGTCTAAAAAATAAATAAATAAACATTTAGTAAATATTATTATTATTATTTTAATTATTTTTGTCAGAAAAGCTTTATCCATATTGTAATATATCTTATTAGCTCAAAAAATTAGCTTTTATTTAATATAGAAGGTACACCCATATATTTGATTAACAATGTAATGAGAGCTGCATTTGTTTCTCTAACAAGAACAGCAGCAGTCATTAACTTCAAGCAAAAAAAGAGAACAAATGATCCGATTTAAACAATATAAAAAGGGAAAGACACTTTGAGAATATATTTTATGATCTGCTTTTCCTGTTTGCAATTGACAGAATGTTTATCTTTCTGCATTATTGACTGCTGGAAGTACAATACTGCCAATACTTGTCTTTTTAAGAACACTAAAGTTAAGAAAAATGTTTTGTACTATAAAATGGGTGATGAGGTATTACTACTTTAAACAAAATTGCTTTAAACTTAAATACACTTATACACTCCTTCTCATAATTATAAGGACACCCGTTTTTCTACATTAACTAAACACTGAACACTATTATTTAAACAAATATGTTTTTTATTAATTTTTCATTATATTTTTCATTAATAGACTAAATTTAAAAAGATTTATCATTTTTCAATCTTAAAAAACTTTAAATACGGTCAAAAGAAGGATTTTTCAGGTGTTCATAATTATAAGGACAGCTCAAATCTTCGTATTTTTTTTTTTTCAATTATTCTTTAACTTAATATATTTTGGGGTCTCTTTTTTAGATTGAAACATTCAGCCATTCTCTCTAGTATATATATATTCTTTAATATTCAGTTTCAATACCATTTCATAGAGCAGATGATATTCTGTGTACATTTAAACTATTTAAAATTGCTTTCCACTTGTATGCGCTTTTCTAATATGATACATTAAGGTTTTTTCAACTTTTAGACCATGGTAAAGGCAACAATACAGAAGTTTCTTTCTTCAAACTATTTCCTATTTCTCTAGAAGTACAGCAAAAATGTAAGTCTTGTTGAAAAAAATATTATTACCCCTCAAAACCTAACAAAAATCTGAGAATTCCAAGTTTAAAATTTGCGGATATTCTCTTGATGTTCATAATGATAGAAAAAATTACTAAATTCATTTTGCCTTCAGTAAAAACAGCTCCCCAGAGCACCATCGATCCACCTTTAAAATGCCCGATTCATATCTGCCTTTTAAAAAATCTTTCGCTATCTTCAGATCGTGCCAGTAACTGTTAAAACCATTTGATTAATCAAGAATAAAATGTTTTTCATCCGAAAATACAACATTTTACCATTTCATATTGTCTTTATTCAACTTTAACACAGACGTTCTTTCCCCCATTAAATGCTTATTGATTATCACAGGTTTTTTATTCATTTTAACATATTATTAATTATTTTAAACATGCATAAATGTGGACCCCAACCTTTCGTTAAAAATTACGAGCAAATTCAGCAGCCGTCATTATGAGTAGAACAGTAAGAGGAATTATGAGTCTTCGATCTCTGTAAAACAACTCTGATTTTGCATCAGATCTCTCTCCTATCGAGTCAGCAGTTCAACGTTTGATCTCATTTCCTTCAGCAATTTTAGATCTTCGAATTTCATTAGAAATTCGGCGGATTGAAATTATCCTTCTGCTTAAAAACGAATTTATCATACTTCACTACATGAATGTTCTTTTTTTCGAAGAGTTATCAGTAATGTCCGTCCAAGAAAATTCGAAGGCTTATTATATGAATTAATCTAGCCCAGTAGTTAACAAATTCGCATGTCATCTGCAATTTATCCGCTAGTAACTTAAATAAAACGAAAAAAATCTTGATTGTCCCTATAATTATGAACATCTGAAAACGTGTAGAAAAAAATATTTTGCATTATTTTTTATTAATTTTGTTTCATATTAAAAAAAATATAGCAATTTTGTTTTTTAGAATACAAGATATATTAAGTGCACTTTGTATAATATTGCTCAAAATTATTTTTACATTAGTTATTTCAAAACATAAATTCTCCTTATAAATATGAGAAGGAGTGTATATGTTGTTTAAAATATAGACGGTACACCCATATATTTGATTAACAATGTAATGAGAGCTGTATTTGTTTTGCTAACAAGAGCAGCAGCAGTCATTAACTTCAAGCAAAAAAAGAGAAAAAATGATCCGATTTAAGCAATATAAAAAAGGAAAAGACACTTTGAGAATATATTTTATGATCTGCTTGCAATTGACAGAATGGTTTATCTTCCTACATTATTGACTGCTGGAAGTAAAATACTGCCAATGCTTGTCTTTATAAGAACATTGAAGTTAAGAAAAATGTTTTGTACTATAAAATGGATGATGAGGTATTACTATTTTAAAGAAAATTGCTTTAAATTTAAATACACCTATATATGTTGCTTCAAATAATTATTGTTTTAATCTAGAGTTTCTCAGAAAACTTTTCTATATCCAAACAAAATTCTTCTGAAATTTATGAAAAGTGTTTGTTAATTTCTAAATTTTCGAAATTAACCTTATTAGGAATAAGTTTTAATTTATCTTTTTCCGCATTCAACTTGGATAAAAATTCAGATTATATGACATCAAGTAGTTTTAGGTCTCTCCAAGTTCAATAATTTTATGTTAACATTATAAAAATATGGAAATAAACCTTTTATATACAGTAGGTTAAAATGATAATAAATTCAATGGTTATTTATTGATAATATATATACATTTTTTTTCCTCTTGTTTATTTTCAAAAACAACAAGATTAAATACATTTAGAAACTAGAACAAAATGTACAATTTTTATGCACAAGATTTTTAAATGCCGGGAAATTGATGTGTTTAATTACTGTATTACAATAACGTCCGATAGAATTAGACATCGCTAAAAAGTAACGATTCAGAAGAACAATGAAAGATTACACACTGATTCAGCTAAAATCAAAGAAATATTCTATGTTCTAGAAAAAATATCTTATAGGGGAGAAAAGCAAAAACTAGTTTCTTCCTGTCTCCTCACCTCTGTCTTTCGTAAATATTTATCAACTAAACCAAGAGTTGAGATGTTTTAAACAGAATTATTTTTATCTTATACACAAAACTACAGTAATGCAAATTATTCTGATTTATTACCAAAATCATCAAAATAAAAAAAAAGAAATGTAAAAGAAAGTACAGTAAAGTAAAGTAAAAAAAAAAAAAAGAAATGAAATGAAAATACGTGTTGAAATTTAAATTTAATATTTGTAATATCTTTAGCTATTTCACTATTAATAAACTGTTATGTAATCGAGATTATTTCATAACTTTATGCAAATAGTAATACATTAGTAGTAAATTATTTGAAAACAGGATAACATCCGGTTTATACAATATTCTCAAACTAATCTAAAATAGCTCTATTATACAGTTTTTCAAATTTTTGGAACGATTTGTATAGTGAAAAACAGTTAGCTCTATCATGACAAAAAAGTGATTTAAAGGGAATGGTTATCGATATAATCGTAATCTACAGCATTCGTTTTTGGTAGTATTAGACTAAATAATATCCAAAGAAGCATTTGTTATGCAGTTTAAAATTAAAGTTTAACTGGTTGACTGCTAACGGTGTTTCATCTTGTTCATTTTTCAATACACGAGCAGTATAATAACGAATATTAAAGTATCAGGAAAGCCATTATCTATTGCACATGTGTATCGTCTTTCAATTCATCACATAGTCACACATGCCAATTTGTACAGATTTTTATCAAATTTTTTTGAGTAAATAATTCAATCATATCTAATGATAGAAAACTGCGAAAAATTTTATTAAAAAGTATCTATTAAACATTCCCGGCAGCAAAAAATGCACGTTGCCAGATATGTCTTTTCCTAAATCCTTATTTAATGATATTTTACTAAATAATAAATATGTTCTATATGTTCTAGACATGGCGATTCCAATTTTTTGTGACAGTTTTAATAGTGTCTAAATGGCTTATTTATTTATTTATTTTTTGTTTTAATAACAAATATTCATTAGCCACGATGCCACAATAATTTAGACGAAATGCACTCTCAGACTATTTTATTTAAACTACCTTTGAAGCCTCACTAGATTTTAGAAGGTTTTTTTCTTTTTTACTTATATTATTTTTTAAGAATATCATTAATTCAATTATAATTTTGTAAAAAGGAAAATCCACGGTCTCATGCTCATTCATCACATGCTGTTTAAGTAATGATCCGAAGATGTTTTCCTGAAGAATAAATATTTTCTAGACGATATGGTACCAAAATTTTTATTTTTATTTTTTACTGTAGCTTTAATGGTGCTTTCGTGAAGGTTAATAATTATCTGTTTCACTTTTGAATAAGAATTTTTAAACAAATATTCATTAGGCATGATATTTTACGTGAGATGAACTCACTACTCTAAGAAATGAACCATAATTTCAATCACAAAGAACAACTCTTACCACATGCATGTAATTATCTCTTAATTATATTCCAATGATTTTAAATAATGTATTATCCTTTTAAAACAATATTAAACAACACTTCATTTATTTATTCTTTAATAACAGTTTGGAAACATAGTGAAATGGAAATTGTTAAGAATTATTTCGAAACGTAAAATAAATTTCTGTTATACTTTGTAACCATGGTTTCAATGTTATAAAACGAATTCAATAAATCATTAAAATAATTTTACTTGCTAATAAATGGCAAACCTTTCAATTTCTAATATCTCTATGTTGTAAAAATAAAAATATTCAATAAAGGAACATATTACATTAAGCTTTAATTTAAGTTTTGGTAGTACATTTCTAAGTATATTATCGATAAATGCGGGAGGTTATTTACCTTTTATATTGAAAATTGCATCAAATAGGTTTCAATAATAAAGTTTAAATGTGCCACTCTTTATTAACGCTTTTAATACTTTATTCACGTTTATTCCATTGTAAATTTTATAATTATTAATACAGAAAATAAAAAAACTGGTGAAATTACATTTAGCATTCAAGAAATTGCATGGCTATTAAAAATACATTAAAAATGTTCAGAAAAAGTGTAATAATAATAATAACAATATTAATAATAATAATAATAATAATAAAATTAATTATTTTTTCTCAAACGGCATGCCGAAAATTTCTCCAAAAAAAGGATTTGTACAACTGAAATATATTTATTTTGGCAAAGAACTATAGATTCTAATATAATTCAATAATTTTCATAACACTATGAAAGAAACTGAGTGTTACAAATAAAACAAATCTCTGGAATATAAAAAAGAAAAAACAAAGGAGGTATTTTATAAACATTTTATTTCTTTTTTTTTTCTTTTTATTAAAAATGCCATATATAATGTGATGTCATATTTTATCAGTTGTTCAATTAAATTTTGTTTAATCTAGCAAGCACACTCGTATATTTGATTAACAGTCCAATAAGAGCTATATTTGCTTCACTAACAAGAGCAGTAATATTCATTAAATCAAGAAAAAAAAAAAAAAAAAAAAAAAAAAGAACAAATGTTCCGATTTAAAGAGTCTGAAAAAGGGAAACGACCTTCTAAGAATCGATTTATTTCAATGTTCTTCCTTCACTGCAATTGGCAGAATGTTTATCTTTCCGTATTCTTGACAACTGGAAGTAAAATACTGGGAGTGTGTGTCTTTTTAAGAACATCGAAATTAAGAAAAATGTTCTGTACTATGAAGTGGAAGATAAGACATTACTATTTATAGAAGGGTAATTAGTAAAGAAACCATTTATGAATACGTAGATGAGTGAAGTAAAAGTTTATATTGTTTAAATCACTATTAAATATGTACAATGTGTAAAAATAAATTTTAATATATTTGTTTTTAAATAATTAATTAAGTATACACCGTTTCCATTTCGTTATATTCCTATTGTTACGTAAATATTAAGCTGCATCTCTATTGATTTTTTATGAATAAAGTGATTCATTAAGTATAAAGTAAAGCTAGCAGAGATCGCGCGGTAGGAAGGATTGCGCAAGTAGTGGATCGGTGGGAAAGAGTAAAGTGGGGGAGTTACGATTTCAGGTGGTTGTACGTCATCAATAGTGTAGTACTGACTTAAATGTGCATGTTGATTGCTTCAAGAATCTAAGATGAAACGTGGTTATTTTGCCTCGTTTTAAAAAATAAATTCTTGCATTTCCACAACCCTTCCTAGGAATTTCAGTATAATGGTAGTAGTACAAAAATATTTTTAATTTAATCAATTTCTCATAAACTACTAACTTAGACAAACTTAGACTAAATACACTACGCTGAAAAAAAAAAAAAAAAAAAAAAGAGAGAGAGAGAGAGAGAGTTTTGATACCATTCCTGCTGATTCTTATGTAAAATGACCTCCTGAATCCGAATATGACCCCCATTTTGCTCCATCATCCACCATTTACTCGGGACGTCACCTCCTCCTCCAATTTTTATTACTCTTCGGTAATTTTATGCCCATGAATTTGATTTGGAGTATGGAAAAAATTTTTTTAACTCTTAAAAATGAAAAATATATAATGTATAATAAGTAATAATAATAAATAATTGATTAATAACATATAATAAATATAACTTATAATTTCAGTGGCAAATGCCCCCCCCCCCCCAAAAAAAAAAAAAAAAAAAAAAAAAACTTTCCCTTGCTGCAAATGTTCATGTTATAGAATTTTGCACATCTTTAGTCCTTCAGAAGATATTTAGCAGTTGAAATATCTCTTTTCTCCACTGTCGGAAATCCCCCGTTCATTCTTCTGCTTTCAGAACAAAATGCCTTTCCAGACAGACTGGCGCGTGCCTCTTTTTCGTGATTGCAACACTCTTTCGATTTGAAATGAGAAGTTTTCGAGAAAGGTGCTTTTTAGAATCAGACCAGAACAGAAAAGGACCTTGAATAGAGAAGGGGCTATGTTAAGATAGTCTTGTTTACAGACGCCCCGGTCCTAAAACAGAACAATTAAATCAATTAAGAACTAGAATTAATATTTTTGAACATTTATCTGAACTATTTAGCATTTAAGAACTTTAATATTAAGATTTAGTTTAATTACCTATCTGTAAATAGTTTATGTTTCTGTTTTCGTTTCATTTTAAGTGTATGCTAACAAAGCATTAAAATTTCGTTTTCTCATCTAAGAAGTGTCATCAACGTTCATCGAGTTTAATTTCTTTAATGGATAATAGTTGCCCCATCCACATCCGGACCTTTGGATTTGAATCTTTCAGGTGAGACCCATCCATATTTTATTATTTAAGAAGTGAATATTATTTAGAAGAATAAATATCTTATTAGAAAATTTAAGAATGTAAGAAAAGATAAGATTTGAAATATGCTGTATCGGGTCTGTACAAAGAATAGTTAAGTTTTAGATCAGAAATCTGGTACAGTAATATTTTGTGGCATCCCATACACGGGATGTGGGCAGCTATATAGATATCCATTATTTACAATTGAAAAGATAGATAATATTATAAAATTTTAAATTTTGTATTTATCATGGCTAATTTAGTTATAGCTAAAAAAGAGAGAGCTGTCATAAGAGACAGTATTAATAAATTTATAAATAAATTACAAACTTTATGCGATGATATAGATCCAGATACTGTAGATTTAGAAGAAATTATTGAACTATTGAGTGAAACTACTATAGATTTAAAGAGTAAAGACTTAGAAATCAAAAATTTAACTCAAGAACTCCAATTAGAAGCTGAATTAGAAACGGCAAATGAATACCGAGAAAAAATAACTACTTGGCGATTTCGAGCCAACAGAAAATTAAAAGAACTAAAGAAAAGTGAAACAAGTATTTCATCAACAGAAATTGAAAGAAGAAATACTTCAAAAGAAGCAATTCACATCAAATTACCACAGCTAGATCCCGTTAAATTTAACCGGAATGCAGCCGAATGGCTGACTTTTTGGTCGTCATTCGAAACGGCTATTCATAACAATAAAAATTTAGATCCTGTAGATAAATTTAATTATTTGAAATCATTTTTAGCACCTGATCCCTTAAAATGTATAGAAGGATTCTCTGTTACCGCGTTAATTACATAAAAGTAGTAGATATTTTAAAAGAAAGATATGGGAAACAAGACCTCTTAGTGAATGTACATTTGAATAAATTATTAAATATTGCCCCACTAAAACATTCAAGTGACATTAAATCGCTCAGGAAAATTTACGATGAAATAACTAACATTAGAAGTTTAGAGTCATTAGATGTTTCTTTGGATAGCTACGGCAGTTTATTGTCACCGATATTACTAAAAATATTACCTAAAGATTTAGCATTACAATTTAATATGGAATTTCACGGTGTTAACTATGGCGTGAAAGATATATTATCTTTCTTAAATAAACAACTCGTATCGCGAGAATGCTTACTAACTACCAGACAAGATGACAGCGGCGCTGGCGCCAGTCATTTCTCCCCCCGGGCTCAAAGATTAGATAATCAAAATCGTAGAGATGTCCCCCCCCCCCCGAGTTAATAAATTTGATACTCAGAACCTGAAATTGCCTACTGCTTGTGATTTATTAAATGAGAATAAAAGTAATAGGTGTAATTTTTGCTCAGAATCGCATTTAAGTAACAAATGTGTCAAAACTCGTAATTTACCATTTGATGAAAGAGTTAATCTATTGCGTAAGAAAGGATAGTGTTATTTATGCCTTCAACCTTCGCATTTAGCTAGACACTGTGAATTAAAAACTTTATGCAAGTTATGTAATCGTAGACATTCAGACATAATGTGCAATGGAAATAAAGATTTGAAACAAGAAATAAGTAATTACGAAAGAAATGATCAATCTAAACTGGCGTTATCGAATCATAATTTACAAGCGAATGTTTATTTGCAGATGTTAATAGTAGCAATTTCTAACAGAGATGATAGTAAATCATCATATATTCGGTAAATTATTGACTCCGGATCTCATAATAGTTACATCAGTAAGTTTGCAGCTGATAAGTTAAAATTAAAAAGAATGAATAAAGAAACAATCAGACATGGTCTTTTTGGGGGCATGGAAATGTCAGCTGAACATAATCGTTATGAGTTTACGATTGGGAGTTTAGATAATAAGTTTAAGTGTAAAATACAAGCATTAGATCAAGAAAAGATATGCACAGGCGTGAATTTATGTCGCGATGATAAATTAGTAAAACTCTTAGAAAAGGAAGGTGTATATTTATCAGATGTCCCTAGAAATAATAAATCTTGTTTATACCAGAAAAATACAGACGAAGTACATATACTTTTGGGAGCTGATATGTCCGCTAAACTGTTCACAGATGACATAAAATATTTTCCAAAATTGGGATTAACTACATTTAGAATTAAATTGGGTTGGACCATTTTGGGCAAGACAGAGGGTCACAAGAGTGAGCAGGACAATTCTTTGGCGGGTCAATCGTTGTCATTGCACGTGTCAAACGCCAGTTTATCAGATTTATGGCACCTTGACACTCTAGGAATTACTAATGAAGATAATAAATCGAAACAGGATTTAGGACAAGAAACCAAGAATCATTTTCTAGAAACTGTTAAACAATATAAAAGCGGTCGATATGAAGTCAGTTTACCATGGACAATTGACCATACGATTTTATCAGATAATTTCTCGTTGGCAGAAAAGTCCCTGTACAAGACGGAAAATAAATTAATCAAATCTGATAGGAAAAAGGACTATGGGGAAATTTTTGATTTCTGGGAAAACAATCAGATTATAGAAGAGGTATTGGACCAGAAAAGGGACAAGGTGCATTATTTAGCACACAGACCTGTGGTTAAAGAATCTAGTGAAACCACTAAAAATCGTCCAGTAATTAATGCCTCAGCACATACTAGAAACAGTCCCTCCCTTAATGATTGTTTAACAAAAGGACCTAATCTTGTAGAAATTATACCTAGCATTTTGAATAGATTTCGCAGATAAAAGATAGGAATTTCGTCCGGTATAGAGAAAGCATTCCTGCAAATTAAAATAACAGAGAAAGATCGCGACTTTTTGAGATTTTTTTGGTTTAATAGCGAAAATAAATTAAAAATTTATAGACATTGTCGTGTGGTTTTTGGCCTAACTTCAAGCCCCTTTTTGCTTATGGCAACATTAAATCACCTTTTAGAAAATATTCCCGAACAATGGCGAGAGACAGCTAGGCTCTTAAGAGATTCCTTCTATTTAGATAATTCTCTCCTCAGCCTGAATTCAATTCAAGAATCAGAAAAATTCATATCAGAATCTCAAGAAATTTTGGCTTCGGCACATTTCAATTTGAGATGTTGACGATCGAATTGGCCCCAGGCTATGATCGACAAAACTGAAGATGAACCGAGGTTTGCTCCCGTGTTAGAATTACTCTGGGATTTGAAAAATGACAGTTTAGTTTGTAAAATTGAAGAACCCCTAATGATAAGTGAACCCCTTACAAAAAGAAAACTTTTATCAGTTACCCAAAGAATTTTTGATCCTGTGGGATTCACAGCACCTGTCAGTTCCCAGACTAATCCTTCAAGAATTGTGGATTCAGAAGGTGAAGTGGGACGAAGAGCTTTCTGAAACTTTAAAACAACAGACTTCTAATTGGCTGAAAGGAATAAATTTTTTATCCCAAATTAAAATACCTCGGTGGCTTAACATTTGCCCAGAGAAAGAAAAGAAAACATCATTACATGTTTTTTCTGACGCAAGCAAGCGAGCATATGCCACTTGCGTATTCATAAGAGTAGAGACCTCAGAAGGAATCAAGATCCAGTTAATCAATGCTAAAAGTCGAGTTGCACCTATTAAGGAATTCACCATACCCCGCCTTGAACTGTTATCTTGTCTTATTGGCGCTAGGTTGGCCAAAAATGTGCAAAACGATTTAAATTTACACGTAAATACCATATTTTGGTCAGATTCAACCACTGCTTTAGGTTGGGTAAGAAGAAAACAAGAATGGGGTACATTTGTACACAATAGAGTATTAGAAATCCGAAATCTGACCGAAGTTTGCAATTGGAGACATGTACCCGGAAATTTGAATCCTGCGGACCTCCCGTCTAGAGGATGTTCTTTTGAACAACTACAGAAATCGAGATGGTGGGAGGGTCCGAGTTGGCTTTATTTACATGAAAATGAATGGCATCAAATAGAAGAAGACCCAAACGAAGAACTCATTAACAGCGAAAAAAGGAAGACAATCCTAAATCTTTTAGATAAAAAAGAAGATAATTTCAATCAATTTTATCAGTATTTTTCCTCTTACAAGAAAACTGGCAGAACCATTGCCTGGATATATAGATTTTATCATAATTCGAAGACTACTGAGAAAATGTCCGAATTAGATATTTCAGTTGAAGAATTTTCAAAAGCAGAAAATGTGCTTCTACGATTAGTACAACAAGAATCTTTTTCAGGGAGAACAGATCCAAAATTACGAAATTTAAGGCCTGCCGAAGATAAAGCTGGTCTCTTAAGAGTAAAGACCAATATAATTCAAAGAAACGACAGTGAAAACTTCAGATATCCTGTAATCTTACCTTACAAGCATCCCGTCGTCCAAAGATTGGTATTCGAGAAGCATTTAGAAAATCAACACGCTGGAGCCAGCACTCTAATGACAATACTTAGAGAAACTTTCTGGATAATGAAGTCTAGAAAATGCATTCGAAATTCAATAAGGAAATGCGTGATTTGCAGAAAACTTCAGACTTCCAAAATAGATGTTGAACCTGGAGTACCACCCAAAGACAGAGTACGAGAAGCAGCCATCTTTGAAGTGGTAGGCGTAGATCCAGCCGGTCCTCTTCATCTTTCTGATGGATCGAAAGCGTGGATAACCTTATTTACTTGCGCTGTCTACCGAGCCATACATCTTGAAGCCATTACGTCTCCGTCTATAGAAAGTTTTATCCAGTCTCTGAGAAGGTTCATAGCAAGGCGAAGCAGACTCTACATCATCTATTCAGACAACGGGAAGAACTTCCTTGGAACAAGCAACGCTCTCTCGAGTGTAGATTGGGAAACCATCTGCAAGGTAGCTTCCACCCAGAAGATCAGATGGAAATTCAACCCTCCTGCAGCACCGTGGTGGGGAGGTTGGTGGGAGAGGCTTGTTGGAATGGTTAAAGGAATTCTTAAAAGAAACTTAGGTCGTGCATCTTTGAATTACGAAGAACTTAACACCATACTATGTGACTGTGAACAAGTGATTAATTCACGGCCTATAACCTATGTTTCCGAAGATAACACAGATCCCTTACTTTTAACCCCAATGATGTTCCTAAGAGAACTACCAACATCAGGAGTACCTGACCTAGATACTTTGGATTCTAAAGATCTTAACCGCAAAGCCAGATATAGGCAAATAATCAGAGAAAACCTAAGAAACAGATTCAGAGCTGAATATTTAGGACAATTACGCCAACATGCATCTAAGACCAAAAGATTCAAACAATTGAAAGTCGGCGATGTTGTCCTATTAGAAAATTTCAACAGGAAACGTGTTCACTGGCCTTTGGCAAGAGTGATCGAGATTTACCCAGGCAAAGATAATGTCATACGCTTAGCTCTAAGTTGAAGACCGAAAATTGACTTTTACTGCATCCATTACAAAGATTGTTTCCTTTAGAAATTGACAGTACCGAACTTAAGAATCACCCCACTTTACATAAATCTGTTCAAGAAAATTTAAGTCCTTCGACTTCCGAAAACAAGAACCTCTCACAGAAACCGATACTCAATCCCAGAGAAAAGGAACCTGTGAATGACCCTCCAGAACCTACCAGTTCCAGAACCAGTAACCAGAAAACCACAACAGATGATCCCCCTTCCAGTCCCCCGATGGTCTCCCGAACTGCCCGTGTGGTGAAACCCCCTCAACGACTTCAACTTGGATTGTTGAGTTCCTCCGATTAGTCGCAACTCATGGTGGGAGGGTGTCGGGAATCCCCCGTTCATTCTTCTGCTTTCAGAACAAAATGCCTTTCCAGACACACTGGCGCGTGCCTCTTTTTCGTGATTGCAACACTCTTTCGATTTGAAATGAGAAGTTTTCGAGAAAGGTGCTTTTTAGAATCAGACCAGAACAGAAAAAGACCTTGAATAGAGAAGGGGCTATGTTAAGATAGTCTTGTTTACAGACGCCCCGGTCCTAAAACAGAACAATTAAATCAATTAAGAACTAGAATTAACATTTTTGAACATTCATCTGAACTATTTAGCATTTAAGAACTTTAATATTAAGATTTAGTTTATCTATAAATATCTGAAAATAGTTTTTGTTTCTGTTTTCGTTTAATTTTAAGTGTATGCTAACAAAGCATTAAAATTTCGTTTTCTCATCTAAAAAGTGCTACGTTCATCGAGTTTAGTTTATTTAATAGATAATAGTTGCCCCATCCACATCCGGACTTTTGGATTAGAATCTTTCAGATGAGACCCATCCATATTTTATAATATAAGAAGTGAATATTATTTAGAAGAATAAATATCTTATTAGAAAATTTAAGAATGTAAGAAAAGATAAGATTTGAAATATGCTGTATCGGGTCTGTACAAAGAATAGTTAAGTTTTAGATCAGAAATCTGGTACAGTAATATCCACTATAAATAAAATTTATAGCCATAAAATTACCGAAAAGTGGTAAAAATAGGGGATTGTTCCCAAAAAACGATGGGTGATAAGGCAAAATTGCTGTCATATTCTGATTCAGTAGGTCTACATAATAATTGGAAAAAATGGTGTTGGGGCAATTTTCATGCCGATCAGTGTTATTTGATAAAAGACTGAGCAATCTCTCCTACCAAAATGGCTGAGTTTGCGCTTTTGCTATTTAGGAGAGATTGCGCATTCCCTTTTAAAAAATTCTATACTAATAAACAGTTCGCAGCTTATTGGTTGTGACAAGACAGTAAGGACGAGTTTGTTGAATGTCTGGAACTGTGGCAGGAAATAATTTCAGCAAGTGACTGGACTAGTTCAGCACATTCGAGACGGCGCATCTTTTAGGAGACTACCCCAGAATCTGAAATTGAACATTATTCAGCAGCGGAACGGTCGACAAAAGCCACACGTCTGGTGGGATATACCTCTCCGATTATAATATAGCCCATGAGAAATGTATCGTAAAGTAATGTTATTGTATATCTGTTTAGTTTTGCAATATGTTTAAGTACGAGGCTCAAGTTTTGTGCAGCTGTCGACTGCTTAAATAGAAGCGATAAAACTAAATGCGAGCAAAAAATATCAGCCTACTCAAACTTCTTTTTAAGTACAGTAATCCTTTAAATTTCAATAAAATAAAATAAATAAACGGAAAGAATTTTAAATTTGAAACGGAAAGATTTCAAACCAAGTAAAATTTAGGTTTTGTGTTTTGAACATTTTTCTGAGGGAGATTTCGAGGGAAAAAAAAAAAAAAACTTTAAACAATAGACGGTGGGCGGATTGTGGGCTAAAAAATGGGCGGGACTAGTTAGATATCATTTTACACATATGGTGTGCTATCCCCCCCCCTTTTTTTTTTGCTCGAAAATGCATTGCACACATGGTGTTTAATCTGTATCGAACAGGTTCATTTGTAGAAGATGGTTGCACGACAACTCTTCACCGTGTGCGTAAGTGCAACGATTGTGAAGAAAGAGAGATTCGGTCAGCAAACAAGAAACTATTTAAGCTGAAAAGGAAATGTACTAATTTTGATTTAAACGTGTTATTTAGAAAGTTAATGTTATTTTGCAATCTTTATCTTTTTTTTTCTGTTTCTTTAATATTTTTATTTTCTTTAAATAATTTTTTGTCATTCTTTTTAAATTTCTTTTATTTTTCTGATATTTTGAAAATTGAACTGAAAAATCCATTCCCAATACAAAAATATTTGTTTACAAATACTTTAAAACAATGTCGTTTAAGTGCAATTATTATTATTAAAATTTTAACTGTAGTTATAAATAAGCGCAATCTCTCCTACCCATGTGCACTGTGAAAAATTTCTGTAAATTTAATATAATAATTATCCATCGTCTCTGTAAATTTGCAATAATTCTTAGTTAAAAGTAAGTAATCGAGATTCCCAATCTTTATTCTGTATTTCTATTTATTTTCACTTTTTAATTTCTCAATATAATATTTAAAAATAAATGTTTCTGCTTTGTAAAAAGCATTCTAAATCCCGAATATATTCTAGCTAATAATTAATTAAATTAATATTAATCATTAAAATGCATATATAAAATTTATTTTTTAACATCTACGTTTATTTTTCTCTGTAATTTTACATAAGTCTTAAGATAAATTATTACCAGCAGTTTTCTGTTGAAATTTTTAACAGTGTGAGCAATCACTCCTACTCTATAAGAAGAGATTGCTCAAAATACTTCTCTTGGTTTTATTACAGCTGTTGTTTTAAATTATAATAGAACAACAAAATAGAAATGGAAATGCATAGAAGAAGGATCGATTCAAAATTATGCACCAGTATTTTAGGAAAAAATAATTATTAGGATTTTTTATGACGATCTGTTTAATTGTGCGCAAACTCTCCTAGCTTTACCTTATATGTATTGTTTGTTTGTTTGTTTGTTAACTATTATTTTCAAAAGTTTCCATGGGAATCTTTTTGAAATAAATAAATTCATCGTTCTATTAAAAAAAATGGCTATCAAAAGAAACCTA
Organism: Salticus scenicus; assembly: GCA_963930645.1. Classification (NCBI taxonomy): domain Eukaryota; kingdom Metazoa; phylum Arthropoda; class Arachnida; order Araneae; family Salticidae; genus Salticus; species Salticus scenicus. The sequence goes on from OZ005652.1 coordinate 92,886,537, forward strand.
GAATGCAGAGAAATACCTTTTTTGGTAAATTTTAATTTCACCTTCATTAATTTTGCTTAGTGATTTGTTTTTTCTAATGAAACTGGATTATGTTTGCTATCGATGAAGTGTAATTTCAATTACGTATATTGAAGATTGGCATTAACTCTACAGAGAGGCCTTAAAGATAGAAAAAAAATATTCTCTACTTAAATAACAGATTGTATTTTAATGTATACTTGATATTGAGGATACAAAAATATATATATATTTTTTTTAAAGGATAATCCAGTTTAATATAATCAAATAGACGTATAAAGCATCAGCATGTTACATGTATGTGTGAAAATTGCGACAGAATAATTCTATCCTATTATTTCTCTAAATTTCGTAATAAATTGCTGGGCGAAAACAATTAAATTAAGTTAAAATATATTTTTTAATAAATTAGTATTTTAAACTCGTCTTTTTTCTTTTTTTTTTGGTCATAATTTAGTAGTATCAAATGTTCATTCGTTCATTTGAACGTATAGTAAGTTCATGTAAGTTTTTAAAAGAAATTGTAATTTATTTTAGTTTGAATTTAAAATTTATCTCAGATTATTTGCTTTGGGATACTGCAGATTTTTAGCTTTGTGCTTAACTTTTAAACAATTCCCCTAGAAAATATCAAAATCTATATGTTTTAGTAAGATTTTCTTTAAGCAGTATATTAAAAAACATTAATTTTTCTAAAAAAAAAAAACTGACATTCATACATAAAGAACAAGTTCGTATAAAATAACGGCATGAATAGAAGGTTAAACAGAAAAAAGGCACACAATGGTTTTATTCAGACTCGGTGTGAACTTAATGTTTAAAATTGACAAAATTGAGCTAGAGAGAATTATATAATAGAAAGTAGATATGTCACTGATATTATTTATTACAATACATTTATTATTTATGTACATCCTTTGTAAGTATAATACGATATTTGAATTTAAAAAATCGTTTATTAATTTTTATTTCTTTGTGTTTGGATATCTGTATGGTTTACTACTTTATTTTTTATATGCATTTTACATTTTTCTATGTCATTTTTTAAATTTTATTATTTTAATTTTATCTATATAAATAACTATAGGGTAGACTGGGGTTAACTGGCGCGCCTTTTCTTTTAAGAATATTTTTAAAATTATAATTCATCATTTTAAATTTATTTTTATGTGAATACTATCGGAATAGCTTCAGGAAAGTTCACCATGGTGTAACTTGGAAATATTAACTACCAATATTAATTATGAAGCTCAAACCGACACCAAGCTGCTTGGTCCAAACTGTCCCGAATGCGGGGTAAGTTAGCCCGCGTCACTTGTTTAATGTAATAGGATAGAAGTAAAAGGAATGTCAAAATTTTAGGGGAGAGTGGGGTACAATGGACCAATTTTGGAAATTTTAAGTGTTAAATCACAAAGTAATAATTTCTCGCTATTGAAAATATGTGTGCATATTACCTATATATTGGGTCTTATCTGGCATGACACTCAATCAAAAGCAATAATTATGTTTACGTTTTTTAATGTAATTTTTTGAATAACAACTGTCAAAATAGACCATTGTACACCGACCGCGGGATACAAAGGTCCATGACATGGGGTACTATAAATCACAGGTCAAATTTAAAAAGCATACTAATGTAGTATTTTTTAATAGTATAAAATGTAGACTATAATATATTTGTTTGTTTATGTCTTCGATTCATACAAATAATGTAAATTAATGAACATTAAAATTAGAAAATGATACGCTAAACAATTTTTGTGTCACTGAAAAATCTGCTGTTTTCTTGTGAAGTTGTAGGATCTGGAAAACTCATCATTACAATAGCTTGAAAATTTACAAGATATATAGAAACACTCTCAGGAAAAAATGTAGAGATCTAAATTAAGTTTTCGTTGCATGAATCTCACAAAAACAGATTCTTTATCTTTTATTTCTGTGATTAACCAACAAAATGTAAAACCGTCTTTTTCGACAAACTTATTTGTTTATTATATTATAATTGCAGTATTTAATTTAGTTTCTTATATCTGTATGATATTTATAAAAATATAAGAATACAAAAGTAACTAACTGGTTATTAAAAATAAATAAGGAGAAACATCAAAGTAAATTGCTTTCTTATTCATCTTTGAAGACATAATAGATCTAATTGAGGTTAACTCTGAAATTTTTATATATAATTTATAGCTAACACTTCAAAAATGCAGATTTCGTAAATCAGTTTATTGTAACGGAGAACTCAGGTAAATGGAATATGGTCCATTGTACCCCGTTTCTTAGTGGTCCATTGTACCCCGTATGGACCTCTGACAGCAAATGATTAAAAATAAATAAGAAATCCTCTTAAAAATATTTCAATGAGATTAAATATGATAATAGATGACCTTAGCTCTTTATTGTGCTAAATAGCCTGTTCCAGATCATTTTTCCTGAAAGACGAAAAGAAAAAATGTTTAACTAAAAATATTTACTTCTGGCTACCGTAAACTAAACTTCACGAATAATATGGATAAATTGTTAGTTAGGCATGAAGTTGCTGGCTAAATTTCATCATTGCAGTGCTGCTATCTATGTACCAAAATACGAACCATAAATTAAATAAATAGAATAAATTATAGGGAGCGGTTCATTGTACCCCACTCTCCCCTGATTCCTGTGAACGCAAACACAATATAGCCTAAAGAAAAATTTTCACACAACATTCCTTAATGGAGCTTTAAAATTATATATTATTTTCCTTGACACCATTGTCATCACAACGAAGACAAACGTAAAATATCGTTTCACCAGAAGTAACGTATGATTCGTGCTCTTAGTGTTTGCATATGGTACATTGAACCTATTATATTCTCGGTTTACTGCTTTTAAATGGTTTAAAACAGGAAAGATAAAAATTTGCCTGCTCCTCCTCATCTTCGCTCGCTATATGTTTCTTGCTTCAACGTTGTCATTCGGCTTTTCTGAACCCTTTATTCTAAGGAAAATGAGTCTCTTTGAAAAATTTTCCCATTTTTTTTAAACAGATTTTCTTTATTTTCTCTCTTTCTTTCTTTCTTTCTTTCTTTCTTTTGCTTTTGTTTACTTTTCCCAAATGTTTGTTTGATTGGTGTGTCAGTGAGCAAAATACCATTTTCCTTTTAGTTGCAATTTTTTTTCAGGAGTTCTGCCTTTAGAAAAAGACTCACATCGCCTGGAGAAGGAAAATCATTTCTCTAAAAGCTTTCGCTTGAGAACTGGTTAATCTCAGATGGCCCTGAAATAGGACTAACTGAAATTAGGGGCAAGTGCAGAATGGTAACTATAGTGGATTACGATGTTATATTTGGGTTAGAATACCTGTGATGTATGTTGTCATAAAATTGACATCTGTAAAAAATAGCTTCAGGGGGGAAATGCCTGTGTTCCTAAACCCAGCCGTTATGTCCATTGCTATTGCTGCAGATAGAAGAGTAGGTTTTACGACTGATGGTATATCACAGAAAATCATTGTTTGTTTATTCATTGTTGTCCAATCATCACAGGCAGAATTAACCTACATTTTTAAGCAACATATATACTTCGATCAAAGGGTAATCTTAGAGTAATATCTTAGGGCTACAGTGAAATGGAAGTACAAAAGTGGGATGCCATGAGTTATCGACAACATAAAATTTTGAACATAGTCAAGAACATGAGAAGAGAACCGTGGTTGCCAATAGGTATCAAACTTTTTTTTTTAATCATCGAACATTAGAAACAAAGTATATTCATACAAATTTACTCTCAATGCAAAAGCATATTAACAATTAAATTCGTAATAAGAAAAACTTCTTATTGATTAAGAAGACTGTCTCTCAAGTAGTTTCCTTTTTTTATTATCTTTCACGTCTCTTTTTCAATATTGAAAATAAATTCCTATATTTTATTCATTCTTGTGAAAATGTTTTCTTCAATAAGGTTTCTATACAAATGTAAAACTCTTTCACTTGGATTTCTTACTGCATCAAACAAATAAACGAAATATTACAAAGCTGGAATAAAAAAAATTAACGATATTTCTATAATCCTTTTTATCTAAACATAAATATCGGGAGTGACTACATGCAACTTTGCGAACATTAATTAAGTAATTAACAGTTATTTAAATAAATTAAAGTAATATAAAGTAATAAAGAAATAATATAAAGTAATAAAGTAATAATATAAAGTAATAAAGTTAAATAAATAAAAGAGAAGTCTGAAATCAATCCGCTCAATCAAATAAGGCATTTAAGACTGTTGCACTTCAAATAATTTCAGTCCATAATTCATAATGATAAAGAAGTTTTCGTTGTGTCCCTGTAAAAATATATAAGCGATAAATATCAAAACCTATACAGTTCATGCGATGGTGACCTATAATATGTATATGAATTTTTAGCTCAATCTGATAAGGCATTTATACACTTACGTATTATAATTGTTTTCAGCCCTTTGGCCACAATGATAAAGAATTTCCGTTGTGTCCACGTGAAAAAACTGTAAGTGCTAAATTCACCAAAATTTATACATTTCGTTCAACGGTTAACTATAGTATGCATATAAATTTTTAATTCGTTTGAATAACGCATTTAGACTCTATCGCACTTAAAATAATTTTAATCCGTAGACTTGATAAAGAATTTTTCTTTGTTTCTTTGTAAAAAAAATTGTAATATCTTGATTCATCAAAATCTAAGTTCGTGCTACCGTGCCCTATAATGAACTTACCAACTTTCAGCTCATTGAGCCAAACGTAAGACGTTATCATGTTCAGTCACACACATACATACGCACTCTTTATACATCACGGAAAAATGTGCAAAATCGCAGCTACCTATAAAAGGGGATTTCGTATCAAGACCAAAGTTAAAGGCGTTTAACTAGACGTCATGTCAATCACAAATATAAATTTGCAACCTTTTACCCCCTTTTGTTTTTGAACTAAGTGAGATACAAAATCCATTTCGCAAATTACAATTACTACACTTCCCTTACGCAGTATGTTCGGAAATTAAAAATATACGTTATTCTCAATAAAAAAAATTTCTGCTTATTTTTAATATTTATTAAAATTTTACAAAAATGAAATTCAGAAAGAAGCAGACATAAAATTAAAATTAACCAAAAAAAAAAAAAAAAAAAAATACGCCATCGTCAAGGGCGCCCTTCAATACAGGATAGAAACAGTAAGATGCTTCATGAGCTAGTACAGAGAAAATGTAAAGAAAGAGAAAAAGTAGTAAAGCGAGAAGTAGTAAAGCGAGAAGTAGTACTAGTAAAGAAAAAAAGTAGCTTAATCTCCTACATCTCACCAAAAGAAAACAACTATTCTACTACAGTTCATAAGACAAAATGAAAAATAGATTCAAAAGCAAAACTTGTAAAACGCATCATATTTTATACAAATATATAAACATAAAAAGATTGAAGTAATAAATTTACCAAAAAAAAGAAAACTAATAAATATCTTTTACAGAAATACATTAATAAAAAACTAACTTATAAGCAAACAATAACATAAATTAGTAAATGCAAAGTAATAATTGCGCATGACAGTTAAAACGTAAGAGGAATAACCGTTTAATTTCGCAGTATCAAACAAGTTGCGAAATACTTCATGAAAATTATCGGAATTACAGGTTCATTCAAAATTAGTGTGACCAATTTTAGAGCATCAGAAATTTTTATTGAATTAAGTTATTTACATGAAATTTTCAATGTAGTTTCCTTTAGCATAGTACAGTTCACGTAAATTTTTAGGCCAAGCAAAAAGAGCTTTTTCGACCATTTTTAGGGTATTTTTCAAACTTTCTCTTTGATTGCTTTTTGAAGCCCTTGAAGTGTTCTTACTTTAAGTCTACTTAATAGTTTTTTTTTTTTTTTTTAAGTATCCACATAAAAAATAATCGCAAGAAACACAGTCAGGGGATGATGGTAGCCATTTCTCAAGAGGAAAAAAAATTATTTTTTTATCTTATAGCCATTTTATAGTTGATTTTGCAGTATGACTTGGTGCCGAATCTTGGTGAAAAACAAAGTTTCCTTGGGGGTAAAGACATTTACTTTCTTTGATCATGTGCTTCAAAACTTTATTCTGATAGTATTTAGCATCAATTTTAGCCTTCGGTTCTGCAAAAAATGGTTTTGTTAAGCCTTGGGAGGACATTCCCATCCTTACCATAACACCTGACGGCCAACTTGCTTTTTGCAAAACAGTTGCGTCTTTGCGACGCTTTTCGGGAGAAATATATTGTATCTTTGTTTTACCAGTTGTGGATGACAGATAAAACAGTGCTTCATCCGATGCTATCCATGTTTTGTATCTACCTTTGCGTGACATTAAATACAGATTCCAAGAACGTTTTCTTAATTTTTCTACGGTCTTTGCAGAAATTTGATGACAGACTGGTTTACTCACTTTTTTATAGCCAATTTTCTTTATCTGACGACAATTTGTCGATTGCGATACCTGTAGTTTCTTTGCTAAAGTTCTTTGAGGCAGAGGATTTTCTACAGCGATAAGTCTTTTCAGCTTCTTTTTTTCTTTTTCACCAAGGACTTCCTTTCGTCTACATTTTTCATTGGAGCTTTTGATTCCCAGCCCAATTTTATTTCTTTTCGAAGTTTAGATAGTAATTCATTAGAAAATGACTTTTCTGATTTTTAAATGCTTTATTTATAGCAGAATTTGAGCAATCATGTTTCAAAAGCTTTAAAATTTCGTTTCGGATTTGAGGATCTAATTTCAGAACCATAATTTACTCCCACTAATAAAAATAGCGAGATTGGTAATTTAAACGTCTCACTTTTAAAATAAAACTTGTGGTAAAGCAAATAAAATTTACTATGAATAGTTACATTCTTTTAAAATTGGTCACACTAGTTTTGAATCAACCTGTATTACAAATTCTTCTAATCCTAGCAATTTGCAAAAAAGATAAGATATTGCAATTATTAAGTTATTACGATGAGATAATTTCAATTATATATATTATATATGTATAGGGTGTTACATCAAAAGGCCCAATCTCTGCATAAATTAGTTGCGTGAAATGCACAACGAATGCCCAGAAAACTATTTCTGTATGACCGTAGTTTTGATGAAAAATGGCTTGATATGGAATGTTCATGCTGCTTTCATAGACTTCGGGGGTTCGACTTTACAGCCGTCATGATCACCAGATCTGACACCTTTGTTTTGTTTTTTCCTATGTAACCCTCTGAACGAATTTGCCTATCGAGAACTAGTTACTATAGAAAGTGTCTTAGTTGCTCACCTTCATGTGGCGTGTACTTTAGTAGATACCACACTGCTGCAACGTCTGCAGTCAGCCATTCTACGGCATGCACATGCATGCCTCGAAATGTGCCGTTTTACAGACTTTCTAATTAACCATTCAACGTGCATGGTTTCGTTCTGAAACCAAACAATTGTTATCATTTTACCTTCTTTTATGCAACAATTTTTCCTTATTTTGTCTTTGTTATAACCGACTTTTAAACTTTTGATCCTTCTCTGGTCGGTTCATAGCAACACTATTCCAAAATTAAACGAAAGATGTCTTAGAAAAAGCCAAATACAGAAGTTACTTGAAATTTATTATTAGGCTTATGTTTATTATGCTGCTTTAACGATGCACACATGTCTAGCTTCTTCACCTCATGTAGTATTATTTTGCCTCTTTCCATGTTTTTCAATTTATCGTGTTTAACTAGAAAGATATTTATTTATTAAATGTAGTATTATTTGAATGTAATCAATTTAGTATATAGATGTATATAGATGTATAAAACCAAAAATTTCTGGAAAATTAAAAATGCTTGTATTTTTTTTTTCTTTCTTTGTATAGTAATGGTTAACTATGTGTCTAATAACTGTTCTTTAAACTAGTTTAGAATTTCTCACGAGGAAATATATACTGAATCTTAAAGGGTTAAACGAACGCAAATACTAATTACACGCTTCCAATGTATTTTTTTTTCTTCATCTGGTTATAACAATTCCCTTTCATATATTTCTCGAAATTTATGAGTCACAGAGGTACAGTGCTTTAAGCATTTTTATTTACATATTAAAAATGGATGGATGGGTTTTACGTCGCACTAGTGCTGCGCAGATGGACAATTCGCGACGGTCTGGGACACATCCCTAGAGGTGGTCCGGAGACATGCCATCACAAATTTGGTCCTACACGCAAGCATTAAAAAAGGTTAATCTATCTATGCAGAGTTTAGATGGTCTTTATAGGATATACTGTATATATAAACTATATTTTATTTTAAGTATTTCTGGGATTAACTGGCACAAATTGGAAAACTTTACCTTTACCTCTTCAGATTTTTCTTCAATTTACATTAACATGTTTATCGTAAATATTTTGTTTTCTTTTTATTATATTAAAAGACAGGAGACAGCATATACTAAAACATATAATGAGAATTAATATTGAAAAAAAAATCGTATCTAGAATTCGTTATTTATATATTTCCAAATCGATCCTTTTTAATTCTCAGGATGGAAGCCACGAGTTATTTAACTTCTATTATTTCATAATCATAGAATAACTTAAGGCGAAAAGTTACAAGACTTGTATTACTATCTAAATACAAAATTTGTTTGCAGATTTGAAAAAAGTACCATATTTACAAATTATTGATTTTCTTTGATAAAAATACTGAAATTTGTGCCTCGATCTTTATATTTTTATTCATATCATCATTTATTGTAATAACTTTTGATTTATGGTTTTCCTTATAAAATATCTTATACGCCCATCAAAATCAGCAATGGGAAAATTGAAAAAGCAATAATTGGAAATGCATTTTCAGCACTTTCTCTCGCAAAAGCCTTTTTCAGTTATCGTTATCTCTTCCAATAATTTAGTTTTCGAAAAGGAAAGTAATGATCTTTAAGAAGATAGAACATTAATGGAAAATGTCCAATTTTAAAAGTAATATTGATTTACTTAAGATTTTAAATATCTATTTCAAGTAAAATTCTGAAATTAAGTCTGTGAAATGTGAAGCATTTTTCTCGGACATGTAAAAGCAATTTAAAAGAAAATTAAACTTTACGATTTCTAATAAAAAAATTTTAAATATCTGATAGGTCACAAAAAATATTTCCTCCTTTTTTTTTTCACTATCGGATAACTTACAGAAGTTTTTGATCGAAATTATAAGATAACTTTATAATGTTGTTAGAAATTATTTATCAATTGTATACGAGTTTAAAATAAAAAATAATTAATTATTTTCTTTTTTTTTTCAAAAGTATTTGCTGTATTTCAGATTCTAATGCGTTAGAAAGCTTCAATTTTCCAATGATTTTTCCTAATTTAATTTTTGGTAAATAAACATACTTTATTATAGATATTGCTATTGTTTAAACACATATCAGTTTGGACATTATTTATTATTAAAAACGTGAAATATTAAAATATTAGGCAGATTTTATTTGATTTCTACCTTATTTAAGAAATACCAGTATCAAAATGTTTATGCATTCTAGCCATCTAATTCAGCTAGCAGTTATTCAAACATTTTAAGCACTATGCACTGATTCATATCGACGTAATAAAATAAAAAAATACCGGTTTATTAAAGGATTGTGATTACGTGACTTTTCATATAATGCTGTTTATTTTATTACATTATATTTTTTTTTAACCCTTTGCCAGCCCTAACGCTCTAAACCGCTTAGAATATAAATGTCCCTTGCCGGCCTAAATTCTCTAAAACGCTCTTGTTTCACACTCGAAAATTCAATTATAAGACAACTACCAGAAAAATTTTAAGAGTTTTTTTTTTCCCATGAAAAATAATCTAGTGCGTCACTCACACGACTTTCTCTTAACCTGAAATTTAATACTATAAATACAGGTTGGAAATTAAGAGGTAACATAACGAATACTATAATATAAACCTGTGTTAAACAATTCAAATTAGGCTTCGGAAGAGTTTTATATGACGATTATTTCTGATTCATTACTGCACCTACATTTATATAGAATTCAAATCTGTTATTACATTCAAAAGTTCATTTTAAATTATTCAAACAACTTTCACACGAAAAATTCCTTGAAACTTATCAGTCTTGATCAAACTTTTCCAGCAACAAATTTATATTAATTTGAAAATACAACTTTTGGATCTCCTGAATTTATTCGTTTTTAAGTTACTCTAAGAGACACAAATAAAAATCAAACTTTAAAAAACTTGACTTTGTTAACCAGGAAGCCTCAAAACGTGTAAATATACAAAAAACAAGCAATGAATATTTAGCTTAAAAACATACATTATTTATCATATGTCTATTCAGGAATTCATTTCCATACCTGAACAGCTTACCTGGGCATGGTAAAATATTATAGTAAAGCACTTCCATTAACAATAAAAAAGAATATTATCGCTTAAATATTTGCCACCCTGTATATCATTTGAAGAATATGTACATACCACATAGTGCACCTCAATATAATCTTATAGTAATAGTATACGGCACAACCTGAAATACACTTCTATCAATTTTCAGCTATTGTCACACTATAATCTAGTTCTTTTGTGCAGCCCTGTATATGAACAGTGAATGAGTTTCCAGCCATATTCTACATGAGGCATTTTTTTACGCATATAAAAAATATATATTCATTTCATTTGGTTTAGTACAGTCTACCGAAGTTAAACTCTACTTACCTGCAATTTCTCCCATAGACGTAATGTGTTTGAATACTCTTGAGTGTCCCTGTACATTCGCTTCATCTTCACGAAAAGCTTAGTGTATCATCCCTATATGATACATATTTAGAATACCGTTTGGAATCTCTGCTGCTATTTTTTCTTTAAATATACTGATAACAGACACACACACACAGAGAAAGATAAACACACAGACCAACCACTAAAAACACGATTTTCGTATTTAGGGAACCTCAAAACGTGCAAATATAACAAAAATTCACTTTTGAAAATTTCACCCAAATACAATATTTTCTCTATCTTACGGGTAAGAGAAAGTAAAAAGAAATAATTATGGTTTTATCTATTCCGATGTAAATGCTATATTTGGTTTTCGTTAAAGTATAGTGGAATTTTCATGCTTGTTAAAAATGCAGCCATTTTGACCCAGAGGCGTATCATTAATGCATCGGCAAAGAATTAATTCGTTTTTAAGAACTCTAAAATTATTTAATCTAGAATGAAGTAAACACAAAACAAATTTTGTTTTGTAGTAGACTTTCAGGTTTTTACACTGCCATTCACTTCAGCCACTTTAAATGATTAGTAACCATACTTCACTAGGATTATCTAGCCCAAAAAAGGAAATTTTTATAAACTGACATCCATACAACTATTCGTATCCTAATTTTACTAACTATTCGTGTCCTAATATTAATATATTCGTGTCCTAATACTAATATAATTGTGTCCTACAACTATTCGTGTCCTAGACTATTTGTGCCCTAAACTATTCGTGCTCAAACTATTCGTGTCCTAAAACTATTCGTGTCCTAAACTATTCGTGTCCTAATTTTAATATATTCTAATCATTACTTGGTTACAAAATTTTAAATGAATTTATTTAGCCATTTTCTTTAATCTTATATACATAGTGTTGCGTACTTGGGGGTTCGTGAGTTGTCTGAGAATGAAAGGCCAAACGTACAAAAATTCAGTAATTTATTCACAGAAAGTTCCAGAAAAATACAGGTCAATAAACCAATTATCAGCTTCAATTCAAGCAGTAACCACAGCTTAAACAACAGCTGTCAATAGCAAATCCACAGTACAAACTGTATAAGCAATAACACTTGAAGCAAGTCTCTCTCAAAGAGGCTTAAGAGCAATGCAAGCACTAGCGAAGCTGGCTGAGATCTGAACTGAACTGACTGCCTTGGCGAGGAAGCGCTCCTTATATGCTGTTCCATGGAACCCAGATTTTTCGAGAAAACTCTAGAAAGTGGTCAACCAATCAACTTACAGCTTCCATATTTGGTATATCCCATATAAGGATTTTCTCGCCAAGGTCGCCAAAAAAATCGCCAAGGTGGGAAAAAGTCGCCAAATTTGGCGCCAAATCCATCACCTGCATTACTGGGGCTTTTTAATGTGTTTTTAAGGGAAAATAAGGCTATTTCAACGCTAAAACGACTAGAAATGCACAAAATTAGCACTTTATCAACTTACTAAGCCTCTTTGAAAGAATTTATACAAAAATAAACACAATTATTTACAATTTCGTAACACTGCCCCCCTCCCAAGGACTGCACGTCCCGGGCAGTGCAACCCTTGGTCAAGAGGCGAAACTAAACAAATTTACACAATCTAAAACACAAAAACTAAGTTGCATATAACGATAAAATAGAAATACAAATCAAGTGAGAAATATTTACAAAATTCACAAATATGTTCAAGTGTTTATATACAAATATTTACATTACGCATGCGCAAATTTTACCAGTATTTATATTTTTAAATTTTAATATTACCGTTAATTGTGGTACTTGGCTAGCCTGTTATAGTGCACCACCTTCGGTTTTGATGAAGGTGTTTTAGTGATCCGCACCACTACATCATTCAGCCTTTTTAAGACTGTGTACGGTCCGTCCCAGTTGCACTGTAACTTGGGAGACAGTCCTTTGCGTCGAACAGGATTCCACAACCAGACCTTCTCTCCTTCCTGGAACTCATGTTGTGTAGCCTTTAGATCGTACCTTGTCTTCATTTTCTCCGTTGCCATGTTAATTCGCTCCCGGGCAAAGTTGTGTACGTCCTCAAATCGTGCCTGGAGATCTTGGATGTACTCCTCGGGCGATGAAGGCGCATCGGGTGGACAACCAAACAGGAGATTACAAGGGAGACGAAGTTCACGTCCAAACAGCATCTGGGCTGGAGTATAGCCGGTGGTTTCATGGACAGCACTTCGATAAGCCAGCAGGAACAATGGCAACTTCAAGTCCCAATCTTGCTGGTTCCTTGATACTAGAAGGGAGAGGTTATTCAGGATGGTACGATTGAACCTCTCGACCATGCCGTCCGACTGAGGATGTAAGGGTGTTGTCCGGGTTTTGTCTATGCCGAGTAGTTCACACAGTCCTTTGAAAACATCAGAGGTAAAGTTCCTACCTTGGACGGTATGAAGTTGTAGGGGCGTGCCGTACCTTGACACCCATTGCTGCACTAGGACTTCTGCGACTGTGCATGCCTCTTGATTGGGAATGGGATATGCCTCAGGCCACTTGGTGAAATAGTCCATCACGACGAGAATGTATTTATTTCCACTGGAGGTCCGTGGCAAAGGACCCAAGATGTCGATTGCAATCCGTTCAAATGGTGCTCCCACGTTATACCGTTGCAGTCTTCCTCGACTTCGTTTCTGCGGGCCTTTACGTGCCGCACAAGCATCACAGGATTTACACCATTTCTCTACATCCTCCTTTGCCTTGCACCAGTAGAAGCGTTCCCGAACTTTCTGCAGAGTCTTCATTACCCCAAAATGGCCTCCGGTAGAGTTACTATGCAGTTGTTCTAAAACAGCTGGAATTTTTGATCTTGGTAATAAAATCTGCCATCTGAAGCTTTTCCCATCATCAGATTCCCACTTTCTGTATAATACGCCGTTTCTGATATGAAGAGAGTCCCAAAGTGCACAATAACTTTTCGTAATGGGACTAAATCTGGAAATGTCCTGCCAGATAGGTCTGTTGCTGGTCGTCTCCTTCAGCTGCAATATTGGCTTTATGTCAGGATCTTCCAACTGGGATTTTCTAAGTTCTTCGTCACTCCATGGATCGGGATCTTGATCTGATGGTGTTGAGACAGTAACTTGGCAGGCAACCGGATTTATCGGCAGGTATTTCTGTTCGGCTCTAGAGCAATACTTGCAGCTTTCCGAGCAGGGCTTCCGTGACAAGGCATCTGCATTACCATGTAGAGTCCCTTTACGATGACGTATCTCGAAGTCATATTCCTGCAGGCGTTGTATCCACCTGGCAATCTGTCCTTCCGGGTTCTTGAACTGGAGCAACCACGTTAAAGATGCATGGTCAGTCCGGAGCAGGAATCTTCTGCCATAGAGGTAATGATGGAAATGTTCTATGGCTTTTACGATGGCGAGTAGCTCTTTCCTGGTGGTACAGTAATTTCGCTCCGGTTTAGACAGGCATTTACTCCAATAGGCAATGACATGTTCTTGACCATCAATTTCCTGCGACAGAACAGCACCGACACTCTCATGGCTGGCATCTGTATCAAGTATGAACTGTCTGTCGGGCTGTGGATACGTCAAGATAGGCGATGATGTTAAGGCCTCTTTAAGTCGCTTGAACGCATTTTCACATTCCTCTGTCCACAGGAACTTCTGTTTGGCTTCCGTCAGCTTGTGGAGTGGTCTGGCAATATTTGAGAAACCCTTGACAAACTTCCTGTAGTAAGTGCATAACCCCAGTAAACTTCGTAGTTGGTGTACATTTTCAGGGCGACTCCAGTTCTCGACTGCAGAGATCTTCTCAGGATCAGTTCTCACACCTTCGGCAGAGATGATATGGCCGAGGTAGCTCACTTCACGACGGAACAAGTTACACTTGCCTGGATTCAATTTGAGGTTAGCCATTCTGAGTTTCTCCAGCACTTTTCGGATGTTTCGTAGATGGTCTTCAAAGGTGCGCCCCACAATGATAATATCATCCAAATACACCAGACAGGCTTCATAGGAAAGTCCTTTTAGCACTGTCTCCATCAGGCGTTCGAAGGTGGCAGGTGCATTACATAATCCGAATGGCATAACTTTAAATTGCCACAGTCCTTGTCCCGTGGTGAATGCAGTCTTCTCACGATCATCAGGATGTAATTCTACTTGCCAGTAACCGCTCTTCAGATCCAACGTCGCGAACCATTTATTGCCAGCAAGTGTGTCTAATGTGTCGTCAATTCTGGGAAGAGGGTAACTGTCTTTCTTCGTGATGTCATTCAAACGACGATAATCCACACAAAATCTTGTTGAACCATCCTTTTTCCGCACCAGTACTATGGGAGAGGCCCAAGGACTCGTTGATGGCTCGATGACATCATTGTGCTGCATTTCACTTAGAAGTTCAGTGACCTCTTCCTGTTTAGCAAAGGGAAGTCTTCTTGGATGTTGTTTGATTGGAGGATGATTTCCTGTATCAATTCTAAGCTGGGTGATGTTCGTTCTCCCGACGTCTTCAGGTGTTCGAGAAAAAAGGTCTTTAAATTCTTGGAGTAGCTTCTCCGCAGCACATCTCTGTTCCTTTCCTAACTCCGCATTCTTGAGTAATTCCGTTATTAACTGTTCAGAAGACATGGATTCAGTTGATTGCGTGGGGCGGTTGATGCATGTTACAGGAGTGCAGGCTGCTAACACCTCATCCTTCTTCACTGTTCGGACCTTATCGCTGATGTTTGCGACTCTCACAGGAATAGTATTCTTTGAGAGATCAACTAGAGATGAAGCTACCAGAACTCCTCTTGGGCTATTGTCCGTATTCGGGTATTCAATCAGTCCATAGCGGAAGTATTGCTTTGTAGGTGGTGTTCCTGAAACTATTATCTCTGTGTGTGGAGGGATGGAAATTTCAGACTTGGCTGTTATCTGACAAATTGTCTGAATGTCTTGATTTTCAGTGTTGAACACAGCGATGTCTTCCGAACTCGAATGCAGTTCATTATTCTTGAAGTCCAATTGAAAGTTAAATTTTCTCAGGAAATCAATTCCAATGATTAACGGATCTCTTATATCAGCCACATATGCCATATGATGGTAACTGGCATTCCCAAAAGTGATGGTCAAGTTCATTTTTCCGTATATCTTGATTTCGTCTCCGGTCACAGTTTGGAGTTTAACACAGGGCGGCGTCCAGATGATCTTCTCTTTTAGTTCTTGAGCCAAATCCGTTCTAATGATGGTCACGTTGGCTCCTGTGTCCAAAATCATCCGGCAGGTGGCGTTGTTGACTTGGCCATAGACGTGAAGTCCATTATCGCCGCCACTCATCGATGAAACATGGAATACTATAAATTGGGGCTCTTTAATTTCAGGCAACCTCCGCCCCGCGAGATGGCCTCCTCTTAGTTTCCCTGCAGTGATGGTGAAGCCGGGTGATTTCCTACAGTTTGTCGTACAGGGCAGTTCCTCTTCACGTGACCATCCCCTCCACAGCCCCAGCACTTTATCTTCCGGTCCTTTATTTCCTTTTTATTCCCCAGGCTGCGCAATCTCTTTAAGATCTCTTCGATACTTCTCTTCATTTCATTTTCACCAGCAGGGGTATCGTTTAATGAGACTGCTCTTATGGTATGGCGGTCTTTACGGGAGGCTTGTTGGGCTGCCTCTATCCTAAGTGCATAGCCTAAAGCTGATTCTACGTCTCTGATGTTGGAAAGTCTGAGCGCTTTTTGAATTTCTGGATCCCGAACAGCATCGATAAAGTACTGAAGAGCTAAGTCGTTTCGAGTATCAGCTTGACAGTCTGAGAATGCTAGGTGTGACAATCTCTGAATGTCCGCTGCCAGCTCTTGCAAACTTTCGCCCGTTTTCTGGTAACGGAACTTTAGCTGGAGGCGACTATAGTCCTTAGAACACTTCTCTCCGAACCTTAGCTCCAGTGCTCTAGTCAGGGCCTCGAAGTCGTTCCTTTCTTCTTTAGAAACATTTCTCAGGATCTCGGCTACATCTCCCCGTAATGCTGCTGCTAAGTGGACTGACTTGGCGGTAGAGTCCCAGCCGTTAGCTTCAGCTACGATGGAAAACTGCGTTTTATATACATGCCACGAGGAACTGCCGTCGTAGGTGGAAAGCTTAATAAATTCCTGATTCTGGATTCTTCTCTCTTTCTTTTCAGTTTCCTGGGGCAGGGATTCTAACTTTTCTTCCACTTTTCTCTCCAGATCTTCTTCTATTCTCTTCAGTTTACCTTCTATCTCTGAAAACCTTCCTTTCAGCTCTTGATCAAAGTTTTCTTTAACTTTCTCCTCGAAACTCCGTTCTATTTTCGTAACACTCTCTTCAACCTTCATAACATTTTCTTCTATCTTCATAGCTTTCTCTTCAACCTTCATAACATTTTCTTCTATCTTCATAGCTTTCTCTTCAAAACTTCCTTCTATTTTCAAAACTTTCTCTTCTATTCCATCTATTCTGCTTCCCATATCCGATAATTTACTTTCCATTGATTCTTTCACCGTTGAAAGCTCTCTCTTCATCTCATCTTGATTACATTTAATTTCTTCCTGAACTTCACCCATAGTGTCTTTCATTTCCTTCATTTCTTCAGTCAAGCCGTCTTTCAATTCTTTCTGTCCGGCTTTCATTTCATTCATCTCGTGACTCAGGCTATCTTTCATCTCTCTTTGCGATGCTTCCATACTTTCTATCAATCCAGATCTTAACTCATTCATCTGAGCAGTGAGACCTTCTAGAATTTTTTTCATCTCTTGCTCCATAGCTCTCGTTATCACCATTCACAGACAAACCCCACTCCTGACACCAGAAATGTTGCGTACTTGGGGGTTCGTGAGTTGTCTGAGAATGAAAGGCCAAACGTACAAAAATTCAGTAATTTATTCACAGAAAGTTCCAGAAAAATACAGGTCAATAAACCAATTATCAGCTTCAATTCAAGCAGTAACCACAGCTTAAACAACAGCTGTCAATAGCAAATCCACAGTACAAACTGTATGAGCAATAACACTTGAAGCAAGTCTCTCTCAAAGAGGCTTAAGAGCAATGCAATCACTAGCGAAGATGGCTGAGATCTGAACTGAACTGACTGCCTTGGCGAGGAAGCGCTCCTTATATGCTGTTCCATGGAACCCAGATTTTTCGAGAAAACTCTAGAAAGTGGTCAACCAATCAACTTACAGCTTCCATATTTGGTATATCCCATATAAGGATTTTCTCGCCAAGGTCGCCAAAAAAAATCGCCAAGGTGGGAAAAAGTCGCCAAATTTGGCGCCAAATCCATCACCTGCATTACTGGGGCTTTTTAATGTGTTTTTAAGGGAAAATAAGGCTATTTCAACGCTAAAACGACTAGAAATGCACAAAATTAGCACTTTATCAACTTACTAAGCCACTTTGAAAGAATTTATACAAAAATAAACACAATTATTTACAATTTCGTAACAATAGATATATATCTGTGTGTATACACTGTAAAAAATACGTCCTGTTTGCTCCCAGAAATTCACCGTAATTTGAGAAAACACGCGTAATTTACGAAAAAATTATTTTGTCAGAACGTATTTTTTGTAATTACAGAAAATTTCTGGCGTGTAAGCTATAATGCATATTTTGTACTTACATGCAATTGAAGTTTTATGAGCAATGGCACAAAATTTTTCCTTATAGGATATATTTTTAATTAATTTTCTTTGAAACTTTTCATAAATAAAAAGAGAAAAATCTAACTTGAAGATGATTTATCGCAACCCATTATCTTGAAGGAAATAAAAAAATGTGTATGTTAGAAAGAAAACATTTTAGATTATAAGAAATAAATAAATTTATACAAGGTTCCTAAAATTAAATTTTAGAAAAAAAAAAAAAAAAAGTTGCGCTAATATATATTCAACACTCTAATGGTTATGCATTACAAGTAAATATTCCCAAATAATATCTTATTTTACACAAATAAGATTATATTTTCAATCATATAATGAAACATTATTGTGAAATATGTATTGTAAATTTTGATCACTTTTTTTTACACTTAGTAAACATCTGAGATAAATTTTTATTATAACTCAAACTTGGTTAAAGAAATTTTTATTAAAAATAACGTTAAGACTAACGGAATTTCATTTTGCTCATTTTTAAATTTAAAAGCTCTAAGATGAAATATTTTTGTAGTATCTGAAAATCCATTATCCCTTGTATGTGCACAATGCCTTTAAATTAACCACATGCTGTTTAAACAGCGAATCGAAGTACTTTCCTAATGATATTTTACTGAATAATAAATGCGTTCGAGACAATATAATTTGAAATTTTTTTTCCCCCTGAAGTTTTAATGTTGTCATGTGTTTAATTTTTTTTCTTTTTCTTTTTCTTTACAACACTAATCTTTAAGTAAATACTCATTAGGCAGGATAGATTAAGAGTAATAAAATTACAAATCAACATTGTGAAGAAATATTGGGACCAAAAAAGATCTATTCCTATACGAAGTATTTTTGTAAATATGTGAATGTTAGACTGTTTATCACTTTTTCAAAATAATAAATGACAACACTATATTTTTTCTTTTTTATAAAACCATTAAAATTTCCTTGGCAAACACAACCTTTTTTAAGCTAAAGAATTTTTTTTCTATAAGCACTAACTCGTCTGATACTTTTTAAAAAATATATTCTAATCATTACATGGTTTCAATGTTTTAAATGAATTTATTTAGCCACTTTCTTTAATCTTATATACATATATACATCTGTGTGTGTGTAAGCAAATGCACATTTTGTACTTAGATGCAATTGAACTTTAATGAGCAGTGAGATAAAACTTTTCAGTATAAGATATATTTTTGATTAATCTTCATTGAAACATTTCAGAAATTAAAAATGGAAAAATTTAACTTGAACATAATTTTTTGCAACCCATATTATAGAAGGAAATAAAAAAATTGTATGTTACAGTGAAATTCTTTCAGATTATAAAGAATAAATAAATAAATTTATACAAGGTTCTAAAATTAAATTTTAGAAAAAAAAAAAAATGTTGCGCTATAAAGAATAAATAAATAAATTTATACAACAATGTCCCTAAAATTAATTTTTAGACAGAAAAAGAAACTTTAAGCTAAAATATATTTAACACTCTAAAGATTATGCATTACAAGTAAATATTCCCAAACAATATCTTATTTTATAAATAAGATTATTTTCCCAATCATGTAATGAAGCATTATTGTGAAATATGTATTGTAAATTTTAATCACTTATTTAATACTTAACAAACATCTGAGATAAATTTTGATTAGAACTCAAACTTAGTTCAAGAAAAATTTATCAATAATAACAATACAACTAACGGTATTTCATCTTGCTCATTTCTAAATTCAAAAGCATTGGAATGAAATATTTTTGACGTATCCGAAAAGCCATTATCTATTGTATATTCCACAATGCTTTAAATTCACCACATGCTGTTTAAATAGCGAATCGAAGTACTTTTACTAATGATGTTTTGCTGAATAATAAATACGTTCGAGACAATAAAATTTTAAAAGTTTTTTTTTTTTTTTTTTTTTCCCCAAACTTTAATGTTGCCATGCATTTAAAGGCTTTTTTATTTATTTTTTTTTTCTTTACAACACTAATCTTTAAGTAAATACTCATTAGGCACGATACATTACGAGTAGCAAAATTACAAATCAACATTATGAAGAACTATTTGGGACAAAAAGAGCAAATCTAATCCTACACGAAGTATTTTCGTAAATATGTGAAATTTATACTATTTATCACTATTTCAAAATAATAAATGGCAACACTAAATTTTCTTTTTTATAAAACCAATAAAACCATTAAAATTTCCTTGACAAACACAACTTTTTTTAAGCTAAGGGATTATTTTCTAAATAAACACTAACCAGTGGCGGCTCATGCACCGAAAATAGGTGAAGAGACACACACTGTATTTTACACTGCATTGATTTATAGAATATAAATTTATATTTAAATCAGTATTTCAAATTAATTTTAGTTAAGACCCATGCTTAATAAAAATTATGCATTAAAAATACTTAAATATTATTTTTGAAATCTTCACCTATTTTCGGTTTACGAGCCGCCACTGGCACTAACTCTTCTGATACTTTTAAAAAATATATTCCACCTTTTTTTTTTTTTTTTTTTTTTAATTACCAGATGTCAAAATAATAAAAATGAGTTGAAAAATTATTTTTAAATATTAATCTATATTTAAACTAAATTTTAAAATTTAAGCGAGATAGAAGAAGGTATCCTAATATGATCCTAGCGGGTAAAATGATCAGCATGTGTTTTCTTCGAAACAGGTAGAGCTATATACCGGGTAACATTAGGGACTCTGAATAGAGAGAGACTGGACATTGAACAAATATGGCAGACGTTCGTTCAAAAACCACTCGATCACCGTAGAACGTAATTTAATTTTACCAGCACCTGAAACTTTTCTTTTAATAAAAATCTTGATAAAGCATTTTTATTTATCTTTAGAAAGCCTTGTAGAGTGCCATTTGAAATTTTGTAGAACGTAATAGTATCGCATATAACAGCTTGAACAAACATGGTAGATCGGCTGGCTAGTCAATGCCCAGTCTCTTTCCATGTATGGTCTCAAAGTAACATATAAGCTAGTTATACCAAGTCAAAAAGAAGCAATAGCGATATTCAAACGATTACAGTGTTGCGTGTCTGAATAGAATTCTTTGAAAAAATGGGGTATGTTTAATCTGTTAAGCACTAATTTTCCTATTTAGTTAGATACCCAGTCATTCATGTACAGAAATATGACTTTGTTTACCTAATAAAATATGTTTTAGATGTATATTACACTTGCTAATTTTATGTTACTCGACGTCATCCAGTAATATAACCTAAAATGGATGGCCATGTTGTCGGGTAAAATGATTCATAATGTGAATAATATTTGAATCCATTATTTGGAGAGGGTGTAGTGAAAACAGGCATTATTTAATTCATTCCCTACTTTATTGTGGGTCTATTATTATATCTATTATTCTTGGATCATAATTTTCAATTATTCTATTTCATTGTTTTTGGTTTTTGTTTTAAGTTATTTGAAACACTCTTTTTTTTTCATAAAACAAATTATGTATGCTATTTGAACGTAAAACTTATTTTATTTCATTATGTATTGTCATAATTTATATCCTTCATTTTCCAGATTAAAAGAAATATACAATTGTTTTTAAATGAAGGATCATTTTGCCATTTGGTGATGGTAAAATGATCTTTTAAACCCTTTTTCAAAAATCTATGTTTTTCATTACTCTGTTTCAGTTTCAATTATTATTAAAGTATGTTTTTAATGCAAAGTAAATGCAATACAGTGTAAAACATACTAGCAAAAGGCCAAAGTTTTATTTGGATTGTTACGTTGTTTTATACGAGTTTTTTGCTTAAGAGGATCGTTTCCGGCCACCTTCCCCTATTTAACAAGAAAACTCTTTACAACTACTAATAACCGATTTTTTCTTTAAGAAATACTGTTATAATAATTAATTATGAATAGTGTTTTTCGAAAACTTTAAATTCTGAGTCACAATAGAAAAATTATAACAATTACTAAAAATCAGTTCACGTGTGCAATTTCGATTGGCGATTCTATGACTGCAAGAATAAAACGTTTTTCATTCGAAAATGCAACATTGTACCATTCGATATTGTCTTTATTCCACTGAAAACACAGACGTTCTTCCCTTCATTTCATGCTTATTGATTATCGCTGATTTTTTTATTCATTGTAACATATTATACAGATCTACATCAAAAATTTTGATTTCATGATTTTAGCTGATGTTTATGTCTTTTGGTGAATTGAAAATGAATCCAGTTTTTCTCTATCACGTATAGATTTTTGCCAATACAGGGTGCCTACCTATACAATTTCTTTCATTACTCTTCCACCAATATAATTATATGTTAAATTGTATAGTTTGTTTCCATGATTAATTAATTACGGATACCTATTGTGATTGCGCAGCACTAGTGCGACGTGAAACCGTATCAACCAACAAATCTATTGTTATGGTGGTATATGTAAGAAATTGTGTCGGTAAACCCCCTGTATTGGTAAAAATCTGTACGTAAAAAAAGAAACTGGCTGCATTTTTGGTTTCTATACATCAAAAAACATAAAGATCAACTAAAATCATCAAATCAAATTTTTCCAACATCATTTTTGTAGACCTGTACAACTAATTATTTTGAACGCGTCTAATTGTTGACCCCAAACTTTTCCATAAAGGTTATGAGCAAATTCAGCAGCAGACATTTTTAGTAGAGCAGTGAGATGGATTGTGAGTCTTCGATCTCTGTAAGAAAACTTTCATTTTGTACCATATTTCTCTTCTACCGAGCCAGCAGTTTCACGTCTCATCACATTTTCTTTAACAGTTTTAGATCTTTTCTTTAACAGTTTTAGAAACTAAAAAATCTAGATTGTTCCTGAAATTATGAACATCTTAAAACGTGGACAGACATATTTTGCATTATTTTTTATAAATTTTGCTTTATACTACAAAAAATACCTGATCACCTTTTGCTTTATACTACAGTTTTTGCTTTTAGAATACAAGATACATTGAGTGCGCTTAGCATGATCTTATTCACAATTAGTTTTACATTAGTTACTTCAAAACATCAAGTGTTCTTAATAACTAAATGAAGAAAGGACACTTGAAGATAGAAAATGTGACCGCCCGATTGTCCATCATTTAAGGCGACAGGAGTCTTATAATAACATTCATTTCATAAGGGAAATGTTTAAAATTAAAATGATTACACTATTAATAGTATTTCTTACATACACTTTTCGAAATTATGGTTTCCTTTACAAATCGCGCATTGTAATTAAGTATGCTTTCTTTCACAACTTCTTATCTTTTGCCGCTGGTTGCTTTTCTGACGCACGACCATTCTAGGAAATTCCATCTGCTGTCGGCGGACAATTTTTAACGTTGCATTGTGCCACTTGGCTTGTGGATTGCAGTTTTTATTACTTTTTTATACAAAGTGTGAGGAAGTAATGTAATCTCGATTTGCGAAATGAATTTTATATCTCACATAGCTCGAAAACGAATAATCGTAGAATGTTGTAAATTTATATTTGTGACTGTCATGATATCTAGCTATACTCTTCCATATTTGCCTTGACACAAGCTTCCGGTTTAGAGTATTTACGATTTTGTAAGATTTTTCACGACGTCTATATGTGTGTGTGTATGTATGTGTGTGTATCTCGCATAATTCAAAAATGGTTGGACGTAGAACGTTCCAAATTTGTATGTAGGTTTGTTATAACATCTACTTCTACTTAACACGTTCACGCCGGCGCATTCTTCTCAAAAGTAACTGTGCACTAGCCAATAATTCCGATATCAAAAAAGTATACTTAAAACTGTTTTGTTAAATAAATCCTTGTCAAATCATGTTCTTAGACTGACATTGATCATTATTCGACAAGGATTTATTTAACAAAGCTGTATTAAGTGTACTTTTTTTGGACAAGGATTATTGCTAGTGTTCGGATAATTTTTCTGTGAACCACCAGTGGCCCGCGCCGGCGTGAACGTGTTAAGCACCTCCCTTTTTGGTCTTTCTGTGACTTTCCGTTTTGGAGATATTTACAAAATTTTTATTCATAATGACCAAAAATACAAGGGTTTTGGATATTATATACGACCTACCGTCATAGAGATTTCAAAAGAAACTAAGAATAGAGCCCATAAGGATGTTCTTATGTAATTTATTGACATTTTTGCTTGTAGAAAGTAATTCTAAAAGACGTAAGCAGGTTCCGTAATTATACTGTTATGAAATTTTTCGACATTTTTAAGTGTAGAAAGTAATTTTTAAAGATACAAACAGGCTCTAGTCGACGAATGCTCTTTATTTAATGAATATTCTGGAAACAATTTTCAAAGAAGTTAGTTTTGCGCTAGAAACCAATGAGCCTTTCCGGAAAATTCCAGATCTCTGTTCTGTTTGAAGTTAGAGCTTCCAAACTTTGGAAACCTTAACAAAAAAATTTTCACCTACCTTTGTTGCAAAGTCACCAAATTTGGCGCCAAACCAAAATATTCTACGCCAAAACCAAAATTTACGTTGGCAAAAACTTGGTGATTTGGCTAAATTAGCGTCCATCGGCGGAAAATACTATTTCAGAGTAGCAAGAATTAGTAAAACCATTCTCTAATTTAACGATGTTGATGGGTTTGGTATAGCTCATCATTTCTCGCCATTCATTCTCACCAAATAGAATAATATTACGCTATTTAAACTCTAGTGATTCTATTAAACTCTAAGCTGTGCCAACGAATCACCAATGAGGGATTCTGTAATAATAATCTGTAGAATACTATTTCAGAGCAGGCGACATTTGCTCTCTGTGTTTATAAGCCTATTGTAGTGACTTTTATGGTTAACGTAATAATGTTCTTGGCTTGTTTTCAGGAATTTTTATGGGCTGGAACTTGAACCAGTTATTTTACAAAATATTGTCAATGTTTTCGTAACAATATGTACATTTCAATAGGTGTATAAAGAAGTCATGTGGTGTCTACGTCAGATTCTCTTCGGTTGCTTAAGAGATCTTTTCTGATTTATTTATTTCAATGTTAATTTCACTTAATCAAACGTCCTGACATGATTTATTTTTATTTTATCGCAGGCAAACTAATATAAATGTAGTACATGCAATGTAAATTCGTCATAATGTAAAATCTTAGTGAGGTAATGTAATGTAAATTTGAAATTAATTATGCGTTATCTTAAATCTATGCAGCATTAAAACTTCATATAAAATAAATAAAAATATTAGATATAACCTAAAGACATGACGTCACTTTTCCTGAATGAAAACTGCTGGACATGTTTTAGTTCTTTGGCATTAATACACATGGGTAATGTAATTTGACTGTGATTTTTTCGTAATTTACCTTGAAAAAGTAAAATAAAAGAATGCGGTTTTTAACACACTTTTATTAGCTTCACCTGTATGTATGTTTGTATGTATGTTTGTTTGTATGTTTGTAACCGCTCTGGGAACAAACAAAAATCTATATTGTAAAAAAAATTATTTGCCATACTTGAACGCTGTAGCCGTGAGGTAAAGCACCGCGCTACGAACCTAATGGTCTAGCGTTCGAGCCCAGTCAGGGGAGATTTTTTAAAAATGGTTTTTGTTTAATTCTAAATTATTTTAATTAAAGATTTAAATGTATGAAAATATTATGGTGTGTCACTCACACGATTTTCTCTTACCCTGCATTTTAATACTAAGATAGATATTTTGTGCTTTTTAGTTCACATTTCTATAAAAGCGTGTTCTTTAATTTTTTAAAACTATAATATTATTTTTAGTTGTGGTTCAGTAGATAAAATTTTTACCCGTGAATTAATTATACTAATTTCTGCAATTATTTCAAGAAGAACGAAAATTAGCAAGTATTTTATTTTATTTTTTATTTATTTTATTTTATTTATTTATTTACTTATTTTTAATATAATTTTTAACTATAAAAATTTATAAACTGCAATACACTACTTGGATATGTTTATTTATCTATAAAATAATTGTTGTTTTCACATATATATAAATTATACACTAATAAAAGAATTAAATCCATAACAGCTAAAACATTCTATTTATTTCTTATTTATTTATTTATTTGTAATTTTGTAATTTAAATTAGTAATTTAATATGGAGTTTCCTTTCTAAAATAGTTAACAAAACTTGTTAATCAGTTGAGAATACTGATATTTAAAAATCCATTCATTTCGAGATCCGTGATAATTTCCATGATTAATTTTGCATGAACTCAAAAATAAACAATTAAAATTGAAAAATTTTGTAGAAAATGAAAAAGAAATATAACGAAAGATTTTTTTTTTTTTAAGAGGATCTTTTTTCATATTGTTTTCTGCTGTAAAACATTTTATTCATTTTTTTATTATTATTATTATTATAAGGGGAAAATTAAGTTAGTGGTTATTTAGTATGGCTATGTTACTCATCTGTTTTATTACCAGTTCATTAAAAATCGGATTTTGATTCAGTAACAACAGTACAATCAGTAGAAACATACTTTAAGTGAAAGTATGTTAGAGTCCTGCTTTTGGTTAAAGTTTTCGTCTACTTAGAATATATTTAGTGTTTAATAGGTTCTGAGATGTTCTAAGAATTGATTTAATACAATCGATAGAAATCTTGCTTCAATTTCTTTTTAATATAGCTTTAAGTAAATAGTGATTTTTTTTTTTTTTTTAAGAAACAAATTGTACAAGAATCCTGTTCTAGTAGACTTTTTTTTTTTTTTTAGACTCATTTCTCGATACTTTTACTCTGTATTATTTTATTAAAAATCTGAGTTAAACATTGGTGTCAAATTCATGTTTGTTTAACAGTTCTGTAAGATCCTTCCTTTATTTAATTAACAAAGTCAAAGTGAAATATCATTTAACATTCACATCCATGCGTTTGATTAACAATTCTTTAAGAGGTGTATTTTGCTTGAGTAACATTTCACATCGTGTTTTGAAGAGAATAAAAGAGCACTTCTTTTAGTTAAATGAAACAACTATCTAAGTATCAAATGTTTCTCCGTTTGATAAATTAATTAATATGTGACAATGTATAATTATTTAATTTATTATTTCTTTTAACAGCTAGAAAGGAATAGTGGGAAAAGTGCAATTTTTACATTCCGAACATACATTTTGTAAGAAAAGTATTGTAATCAAGAAAATTTTTTATTGTGAGATTTCGGTGTATCGATAAGTTTCAAGTTCTTCTGAGTTCATTTTTTCCTATTTTTACGGTTATGCATGTATATGTATGTGATCGAGTACAATAACATCTAATTTAATAATATTTATTAACATCTATGTTTAATTGAGCTGAAAATTGGCAGGTATGTAGTACATAACCTTCGCACGACTGTATAGATTTTGATGATTCTACGATTCATAATCTTTTTACACGGACACGGAGAAAACATTTTATCAGTATGGCCTATGGAATAATGTAATTTAAAATGCAATAACGTCTAAATATCTTATTCGATTGATCTAAAAGCTAAGAAATGTGTTATACCATTGCCCATATTGCACCACCGCACTTTAGAATGTAGAAAAAGAGGGGGGGGGGGGGAGGTAAAAACCCCATAGAAATAGCATGGGAAGAAAACCAAAAAAACTCACAATGTCAAGTATGTTAAAAAAAAAAGAAAGGCTCACACCGGAAGTAATAAGAGGACAAAATTGACTAGAAAAAGACATCGAAGAGCGGGAACGGGCGGGATGAGGCGTTAAATATATCGTCCAGGGTTAATACATCTCGCCTAGTATGTGTCACACAAATAGTGTAGATTTCGATGAATGTACGATTTATAGTATATTTTCACAGGGACACAGACACAATAAAAAAAAAAAAAAAAAAAAATTATTGTGGCTTATAGATTGAAATTATTTAAAGTTCGATAAATCTAAACTCTTTATTCTATTTAGATAAGAGTTGGTAGATTTGTTATAGGTCACCGTCACACGATGTTTAAGACTTTCATAAGAGAGCAACTGATAGTTTATTTTTATTTATTTATTTTCTTAAACAGATAAAAAAGGATTACGGATTATAGACTCGTATTATTTAAAGTGCGCTAGCGTCTAAACTTCACATTCGATTAAGATGTAAATTGGTAGGCATGCCATAGGTGATCATCGCAACAAACTTGCAGATTTATATGAGTACAAGACTATATTTATTTTACCGGATACAAAGCTTTTTTTTTTTTTTTTTTTTTTTAGTTATAGCCAATGGACCGAAACTAGTTAAAGTTCGCTTTGCTAATGTTAAATTGTTTAAAATAATAAATAAAAAATAAAAAATAAAAAGCAGATAAATATTTGATAAGGCGAATTTTCCAATTACAGTTTATTTACAGAGACATGGATTTAGATATATTACGATCTAAGATACATTTAAATACATTACGATCATCCATAAAACTAGAGAAGTATTCAAAGATTTATTATGATTTTACCTTTTGTTTATTTAACGACTTCTATTATTTAAATTTATTTATACAACCTTTTATTACTAGATGTTTGGAAATCCAAATGGAATCACTCCAGATATTTTAATTCGATGCAATAAATAATATTGTAGTAGATACATTAAAAATCTAAGCTCATATTTTATAAATTTTCCAAACGGATTTCGGGTTAGTGCGTTAATGAAGTTGTACAATAAGATTCTACGCTTTATAGTAATAAAAAATACGATCGAATTTGAAAAGAAAAAGAAATCTTTCAATGTGTTTTTTGAATTGTTACATCATCTCTATATTTAATATTTAATAATATTTTATGATAAAATGATGAGTACAAAAGTTATTATTACATAGTCTTTATATCATATCTAAATTTAAAAGCAAAACTATTAAATAAACATTACAATGTATTATTAAACACATAATTTGATGATATTTCAGACTTTTTTTTTCTTCTGTAAATTGACAATTTAATAAATTTAATTTTTATCACTAAAACTAATGATAGGCTATTATAACAAATAACACCAGCGTAATGAAATCCTTAATAGTTAAACCAGAAAAATCTGTGCATTTTTGTTTTTATTAATTTAATGTTTATACATAAAATAATCCCAAAATGAATGTATTTATTTATTTACTGTTTCAAAAAAAAAAAAAAAAAAAAGGAAAAAAAAAAACCCAGAGATTTGCTTAAAATAAATAAATAAATAAATATTGTTTTAAAAAAGTGAAGAAAAAAAAGGTAATTCATCAACGAAACACATTCAAAAGGTTAAAAGTAGCCATTTATTTAGAGCAATTTTCGAAAACAAAATTAAAAAATAAACACTGAAAAGCAATTAATAAATTATAAATCTATCAACACAGAAAATTTCCCCTTTTTGGTTTGCCTTAATGAATAAGAAATAATTAATTTACTGTAATGCCAGTCTTGTCAAACGGATCACTGACGTCTTAACAATTTTTTCTATGGATTTGTATTGTTTTAAAGAAATTAAAAGAAAAACACTTTTTTTTAGTTTAACGTTTCTCCATTTTTTTTTAATCCTAGCGTACTTTTTATAACAATTTCTCTTTTTTACAAAAATTCGAATAATAAGAATTTGGTGATATTTTGAAAAAAAAGAAAAAAAAAACATTAAAATAGTTGACAATACAATTAATGCTTAACTAAATAAAGCAGTCACATATTCAATTAAACTTCAGAAATATTAAACAAATAATAATTGTTATTTAATTCTCTCTCGTTATGAATTGCACAGTATTTCCTGACAATGCTATACTTATAGGAATATATAGATTTTTGTTCCACATTTCATATGTAATTGTTACGCATACATATTATGAGATGTTCCTGACACAATAAATGAATAAATCCTCTATGCATATATAGAATTATATACTGGTATTCTTAACAATGATTAAAAAAGGTATATATCAAAAGCATAATGTCTATAAAAAGTCTGACACATTTTAATGTTTAATAATTCATGTATTATTGAAGATATAATCAATCCTACGACCTTTTGTGGATAAAATAAATCTTGTATAAAAGTATGCATGCATTCGAACGCAACGCTGTGTCAAAATTTCAAAGCAATCTCTGACGAACTTACGAAAGTTTAAGGTTTTGAACAAGCGATTATGCTTAGAAACGTATTTTTCGACCAACTCCCGTCCTTTAAGGGACGAAGGGGGAATTTGAAAAACCACGTACATAAAAACACTCGAGTATTTGAGTGTAAATTTGTGTCAAATTACAAAGCAATCGGTGAATAACTTTCGGAAATTTAAGATTTTGAACAAACGATTACACTGCAAAGGGGTTTTTTTTTTGCCCCCCTCCAGCATCTAAAGGGGAGAAGGGGAGGGGGCATATTGGAAAACCGCTTATATAAAAACCCAGCCTATTCGAATACAACACTCGACATACAATTGCTCAGCTATTTATTTATTTTATTTATTTATTTATTTATTTCAAGTAGCGGCCATTTGAAAATTTTAAATAAACATTGTAAAAAGCTTATTTAAGGTAGGATTTGATTAAATTTTGACATATACATTGATTAAGGGTCACCGGTAAGTTTATTAAACAATTCCATCAACTATTTTCCTTCAAAATGGCGGACACCTTAAATTAAAGGAGCCATTTGAATTCAGGCTGCCACTTAAAAATTTGTCATCACAATGACTTTTCAAATACTGAACTAATTCACACCAAAGTTGAATAATAGACTTATCTGCAAAATATTTTGGATATGTTTATTTAGAAACTTTCTACCAAATTTTGTTTCCAAATTGCAGTCACTTGATATCAGAGTGTCACTTAAAAATTTGCATTAAGATAACTTTTGAAATACTGAACTGATTCGAACGAGAATTTGGCAGTGGGACTTGTGTTAAGAATATCTTAAATGTGTTCGCTGGACAAACTGCTCCGCTATTTTGTTTCCACGTTATAGCCGCTTAATATCAGACTGCCACTTGCAAATTTTTCATCGCGATAGCTTTTGAAAACCTGAACTAATTTGAACCAGATTTGGGCAATGGACTCACTTTACAATTATCTTGAATGAGTTTACTCGACAATCTATTTCGATATTTTGTTTCCAAATTATGGCCACTTGAAATTAGGCTGCCACTTGAAAATTTTTCATCACAATAACTTCTGAAATATTGACCTAATTCCAAACAAAGTTGGACAGTAAATTTATGTTTAAAATATCTTGATGATTTTGATGGGCAACTTGTTCCGGCATTTTGTTTCCAAGCGGTGACCGCTTAAGAATGTTTCATCGCAATAACTTTTGAAATATTGAATTAATTCGAACAAAATTTGCCGATTACACTTATCTGTTTTTCAAGTGCTAACGACTTGAAAATTTTAAATTCACATAAAAAAGTTATTTATTGATTGATTTGATTAACCCTCTATTTGTACATAGACCACATCAATTTCTCCACTAAGCCAATAAATAAATTTTATCTGTCATTTTCTTTCAAAATGGCGGTCACTTGACACGAAAAACGAAATTAACCTACCCTTCTGAATGAGCCAGAAGGACTTGTCTTTATCTTGTCATTTCCATTAATGTAAATTTTTAATTTTATAACTCATTGTACATTCTTTTTGTTTATATTTGATGACACTGTCGTGTACTAACGTTTAATCTTTGCCAAAAGTCTTCACCATTATAGAAGCAGTGTTATTTCTTCTCCCTAACAATTATAAGTACTCGGAAGATATTGAAATTGTCATTTTTTTTTTCAGAGTTATTTCATAGTTGTTTAAGGAATTCATTCATTCACCACCTTTAAGGTAAATTACGCATGTTTCCTGGTTTCATCGCATTGTCGTAATGAAATTATTTATATTATGATGGTCGAATTAAACATACTGCTATAGCATTATTGATTTGAAAGTTTTTTCTTTGCTTTATAATTCTTTGTGAATTATTTTTATTTTGAAAATTTCTCAAATATAACAGTATATATTTTAATGGTGACAGCTAATATCATTTCATTAATAACATCTATATAGTATATGATAATATTTAAAGATATACATATTTTGTTATATATATATATATATATATATGTATGTATGTATGTTATATATATATATATATATATACATCATCAAAATTTAAAAATAAGAACTTTTTATTTTAAAATTAAAAAAAAAAAAAAATGCAAATTTCAATAATAAAATGCTATTTGCATTATTTTCATAGGAAAAAGCTTGTATTTCACAATCTTCAAGAAATAGTTCACAAAATATATTCATATAATTAAAACGTATAATGATCTGATATAATAATGTTATGTCCGAAGATTAACTCTAACTTTCTGAGAAGGAAACTAATTGAAAGCTGAAATGAATGTCAGGTATGGATAACAGTATGAAAGAAAAAAAAACTTAGTTGGTCAAAGTTTATTGCAATTTTAATTAATTCCTGTGATATTTAATACTTTTCAATTTTCCATAAAAATCTATAAAAATTCATATTATGAAAGCTCAATATTTCTCTTAATGTTTAAAAGAAAAGGGGAAGTGGTGGGTGGCGACAATTATATGATATGTATTTTCATTTATTTCTAGTCGAAAACTGCTATCCAAAAATAACCGTTAAATGAGTCCTTACTACTTCACAGATTTTCTGATCCAATCCGTATTTTAAGACTTATTGAAATTTGTAATTTGTTAAAAAATATATCATTGGTTATAATCAATTAATCACACCATAAGTGCAACAAAACAGCTTATAAAAAGAAAAATTAATGTTCAGGTATGTAAATTGTGTTCATGGTTTCTACTACATATAGTTTCAATTGAATCAAATGAAAGTTTGTGCATTCTGAAAAGCTAAAATTGCATCAGACTGTTAAAGGTGTTCAATAAATTAAAAAAAAATCAATAAATCATATATATATAATATGACTTACGTAATATTAAGTTCATTTTTACATACTTAACAGATATATATTTTAATTTTGGATATTGTTTTTTCTTGAAAACATCCTTTTCTAGATATAAATAAAATTAAAGAACCTTTTTTCAAAATAATCTAAATACATTTCTATTGATGGGCATCATTTACACATATACGCATATTAAAATATAAACGAAGACAAAACATTCAAAGCGTGTCTTCTCAAAAAAAAAAAAAAAAAAAAGAGTTAGTGATTTTTTTTTCAACTTAACACAACATAGTACGTCTGCATATCTTCCTAGATATGGCTACATGTCTCCCTAGTAATTAGTAATACATCTAAACGTATGATAATTAGCGTTTAAATTTAGTTATTTTTAACTTATAACTTTTTGTGTTTTCTGAAAAATTGTATCCGAAAGAGAAAACATGATTTGAATGTTTGCTCATCAAATATACTAGAATAAATATAAAACTATTTACCATAATATCAGAAAAGATTTTTTATGGATGAAAAAAACAATATTTATCCTTTAAAAAGAAAATTATTTAAAAAAAAAAAAAAAAAAAAAAATCTCTATGTTGAGCATCTTAACGGATCTTGGGATTAGACTTATCACTTAATAGAAAAAGTAATTCCACTTTCGAAGTTTAATTACCCGTCTTCCTCCTTTAAATGCTTAGGATAATGGGCTTAACCTAATTAGTAATTAGTTAAAGAAATGCCTTTTCCTTATATTTAAACAAACAGCACTCCAGATCAACTTCATGTAAAATTAATTCATCCTAAGTATATTTATTAATTTTATTTTATTTATTTTTTTTTTTTTTTTGAATAAACGTAACACAAACATGGAAAAAATATTTATTTTTTCATCAAGAATTTTTATCCGGTTTCTCTAGTAGTAGTTTTTTAAAATACTTATGAAGAATAAAAATGAGACAATTTCTAATCTCTTATCATTAATTACCTCATTTGTTATATTCTTGTTATAGTCAATATGTTATGTCCATTATCTCAAGTTTCTGAAATTATATGAAAGTAAAAAATAATAATAATGATAATAAGTAATGAAGTGTAATTTCTGATATAAAATTGTTTAAAAATGCAAATATTCATTTATTTTTCTTATGAATTTAAAAAATATTTATATATTTCAATTAGTATTATAAAATTGATATATGCCTGTATGTGTGGGCGTATTAATTAAATCAATAGATACAGGATATCCACAGAATTTTACTGCATTATTTGTATTTTCTCTTACCCATTTATGGTAGAGAAAGCACTGTCTTTGGATCAAATATTTCAAATTGAGATTTTTCTATATTTAGACGTTTAGTGGGCTTCAGGTCGAAAATTTAATAACTTGAACCAATAACTTGAACTCCCAGTTGAACTCAAAAACATGAAAGGCGCATAAAGTCAAGGTACAACTTTTCAACAAAATTGAATGCGTTGCTTATGCCATCTAGGGGTATTAGTACTTTCAAAAATTTTAGCAGAAATAACCAATCAAAGATTATATGAAATCTTCGTCGCTAGATGGCAGAAGGAACCGGTCTTTTTTTTTTTTTTTTTTTTTTTTTTTTAAGCTACATCCCGCAATTTAGAAGCTTTTCAAGTTTTTGCGTTGAACCGGGAGTTGAAGTTAATGGTGAATACGACCGTAAATGATGCTACTTGAAATTCTTCGTTGAGATTGGGTGAATGGTTCGTGTACAGAATTATACAAAATTATTCAAACACATTACATCCATGGATGAAATTTCATATCGGTACAGTTAAACATCTTTAAACTGTTTTAAACAAAATGAAATTGACATTTTTTTTTCTTTTTAAATAACTAAATATTTACGAATGTTCAATCATACATATACAAATCTTTTGTGCATATTTACATACTTAGCTAAGTATTTTTAAATTTATTTTTTCATGCGTCCATCATATATAATAATTGTACGTTATCCCTTCCATTCTCGCCAAAACAATTAATCGACAGGCTACACTCTTCAAGCTGGTAGACGGGAGATGCTGTGTTCTAAAGGGGGGTATCTATGTTAATAAATATATGAAATAAAAAAAAAAAATACAAATAAAACGTCATGCGGTTAGCATAGATTTAAAAACAATTTTCAACTTCTCTTGCGTGTGACACAGATCACGTTACAAATCGACAAACCGAAATCATAAACACTTTTTAATAAATAGTATAAAAACATACATTAAAATAAATAACGTTTAGAAATTTATTCTGTTATCCCACAATGTATCTAAGTAGTAATGTGTAACCTTACAAACATAGCTTTATTACTAATTACCCAATGTTCCATTTAAAACAATTTACCAATATGAATAATTTATGTTATTTTTTTTTTTTTTTTTTAGTTTTTCCTGAAACATAAAAATATTAAGTATGCGTTAAAGAAATACTTTTCATAGACCGTAATGTATTTGAAATTTTTTATGAGCCCCTGAAATTAAACTAGTATTACTCTAATTATATCATTTTCAGTAAAAGATGTAAAATAATATATCTTAGTAAAATACATCATTTTAAAAATATTCTAAAATCTATTAAAGTGCGAACACACAAATAAACCGACATCATAAATAAATTTCAACTTCATTGAAATGTGCTAAAATGTGCTATAAAACTATTTCTAGATATTCGAAATTTAATATTTTAACGAAATATTTCTTCATTAAATTATCAAAGAAACGGAATTTTAACTTTTCGAGCAAGATATTTCATAGACCAGATACGTTAAAGTAAAATCAGTATTTACAGAAACATCAAGCAATATCAAATAATTTATTTATGTATGCTATATTGCATATATATATATATATATATATATATATATATATATATATATATATATATATATACATATATACAGTCGGTAACAATAGTGTGCGAACACTAGCAAAAATTCCTGTATAAAAAATGTAAAGTTAATACTGTTTTGATAA
This sequence comes from Salticus scenicus, assembly GCA_963930645.1. NCBI lineage: Eukaryota > Metazoa > Arthropoda > Arachnida > Araneae > Salticidae > Salticus > Salticus scenicus. Next base: position 92,922,765 of record OZ005652.1, read on the forward strand.
ATAAATCCTTGTCGAATCATGTTCTTAGTCAGTCTAAGAACATGATTCGACAATAATTTATTTCGGACACTTTTGTTACCGACTGTATATATATATATATATATATATATATATTAAGATATTTTATGCATAAAATCCAAAATAACTCTTCACTCGAAAACAGTTAATGTACAAAATTTTATGTTCAATCTTAAAATATATGAAACTTTTATGTTCTATGACATTATAATCTTCAATATATTTTGAAAGTTTGGACCATTCATCATCGTTTCTTCCATCAGTTATAATTGTTCTTTGATGCTAAAATTTTAGTATTTTGACTCATTGCAATTGGGAATTTACATAAGAAATTTAATACTATGAAATACGAAATACTACCACATTGATCAAATGTTAACGATTAAGACTTGAGATTCAGAGGCAGGTTTTCAAAAACATATTTTACTTTTTGAAAAATTTGGAATTTTAATATTATATGGAAACATCAATGCAAACCGATGCAGCAAACTTTTGTTTAAAAAGTTGTTAACTGGCATACATAATTGAACAGCTTAAATAAGCAGAACTCGATCAATATTTAACCAAAAGCTCGTTCTGATTCCACTCTAAAATTTCTAATTCCATTTGAAGTTAAAGCATCTTGTCTTGAAAATATCACATGAAATGATAAGAACATTTTCATCTCAATGGTACGATGAAAATGCTTCAATGAAAATGGGCTGGATGGAAATAACTGTAAATTATCATTTTTATTTCAGCTGCACATTAATATTTATGTTCAGCATAAGGTTGGTTGTTTGGGTTTTACATCTCAGTAGTGCTGCGCAATCGGCAATTGGCGACGGTCTGGGACTCACCCCTAGAGGTAGTCCGGAGACATGCCATAACAATTTTCATCCTCCACGGAGGGGATGGCTCCACCACTTTGGTGACCCCCAGATGAATAATTTTGATGGGAACATGGTGGACATTGCGACCACGACAGATTTTACGTGCACCAGCCACCATTAGTTTACACGGCAGTCTTTGACCGGCTCAAGTACTGAACCCGCAATCTTCATTTACGTGCTCGGCACTCCACCGACTAGGCTACCACAGCCAATTTTGAAAATAGGAAAAACTAACATTTAATATTTTGAGATGTAAACTATTTAAAGTATTTAACTATTTAAAGTAGCTTTCTTCGCATTTTTTACCAACACATCGGAAGCTTTTACCGTAAGTAACTTAAATCTATAAACATATCATAAAACATACATCTTTCTTTCACATTGTTTTGAAAACTTGCTCGTAAACTAAATTCACAATATGTAACTTAAACTAAGATTTACTTACAATAAAACAGCTATAATTTCTTTTATTTAAAAACTGATAGAGTTACTTTTGGAACAGCTTTCTTTGCTAAAATAGGATTATATATATATATACATGTGTGTGTGTGTGTTTGTGTGTGTGTGTGTGTGTTAAAAGGCAATATTAATAGAAAACTTAAAAAATCAAAAATTAATTAAACAAATATTATAAAAACAACAAGTTCCTTTACTTAATGCGTAAGAAACTGCAGCAAAATAATAGATAAGTATACATAATATTAAAGTAAAAATAAAAATTAACTCTAAAAATTCATTCTAAAACTAAAAAGAACTGTTAAATTAAACAAATTCAATAAATAATAATAATATTGTTATATTTATTGTAATTTTTCGTTATCTTAACTGATTGCTTGACTCATAAATTTAATATTCTTGAAGTGTAATATTTAAAACTTGATGTCACAACTTTTATCACTGACTATACAATATCTAATCATATGTTTGATTACATTCTTTAAGATTTAGAGTAAATATTTTCTTTTAAGATTGCTCCTATTCTTCAACTTCTAAAAATTAATGTCTTTAAACAGTATAAAGTTTCTTCTTTCAAAGTTTATATTTATTTCACTTCTCTTTATTTTTAAAAGTAGATATACAATAGATGATCTTTATTTTGTTAATACTCTTTAAATAATACAAATTTCAAATTGATAAATAAATTGTTACATTCTCAATACCTGGTTAAAAAATTATATATATGAAATTTATTGGTTTTGATATACACGAGTATATATATACATATATAATTAATGCTTTTGCTTTCTCTAGCCCATATGTGGTTGAGAAAGTATTGTTTTTGAATTAAATTTTTGAAATTGAGTTTTTGCGACATTTACAAGTTTTGAGGTTTTGAGGATATTCCAAAAATTAGGTTTAATTAGCAGTAGGTTTTTTTCGTGTGTCTGTGTCTTTTATTAGCATAATTAAAGAACAAATATTAACAAGAAATTCATACTCGGTCTTCTATATCTGAATCAGCCATTGTATTTAAACCTTTTCATTCAGATCGGACAAATTGATACGTGGTACAATAGACAGACACAGAAATTCAGTTGTATAAATTACGTCAATGGACAAAATTTTTGGTAGGTACACTTATATATATATGCAAAAATGCATATTTCTCATACAGTATGGCATGAAAATAATTTATCCTTCGTTTCTTTAAAGGCCTTACAATATTTCAATACAAATTATTACTACACCCCGCGACAAAAAGATAGGTACAAAGGTCTTTTTCTTTGATTTTTCATGAAATAACATTACCTAAATTGTGCTTATCATTTGTTATTATCGTAAAATGGCACTATTCCCGGACTAATTTTTGTTTTAAGACTTATTTAGAAAAATTTTAAAACTAAAATTTATCTAATTTAAGACTACACACTGTGACTAAAAGGTAGGAAAAAAGGTTTTTTTTTTTTTTTTTTTTTTTTTTTTGTTTTTTTTTTTTAAATATAATTATTTTGAATATGAATATTTAGAATATGATTCAAATATTTAATATGTGTTTGATATGATAATATTTTGTTATGATAATAAATGATCAGCACAATTTAGATAATATTATTTTATGAAAAATTAAAAAAAAAAAAAAAAAAAACCCTTTGTTCCTATATTTTTGTGACGGAGTGTAGTCTTAAATTAGAAAAATTTTAGTTTTAAAATTTTTCTAAATTAGTCCGGGATTATTTTATGATAATAATAAATGATAAGCACAATTTAGATAATGTTATTTTATGAAAAATCAAAGAAAAAAACCTTTGTACCTATCCTTTTGTTGCGGGGTGTATATTTGAAATATACTGGAAATGAGTTTTATATTATACAATTTTGCATTTTACAATTCCTCATTTAAAAGGACTTGGCACTTTTGACGTCACAGGAGAAGTAGCTTCATATAAGAAGTAGCTTCATGAAGTTTGCTTATATTTCCATTTAATATTTTTAAATTGAACTATATTAGATTTGTTCAATAAATTATATACTCAGGCAACAATTCTTATGGTTTTAGATATATTTTTTTACAGATCTGAAATCTTAAATTGTGTTTTCTCAGTTTGCATTTTTTCAGTAGTTCATCATCTTCAAAATTTTAAAACTTCTATAGATATTTAGTAAAATACTTAATATTTTTTAGATGTTTAATAGGACATACTTAAAAGAATTAGGAATAGATTTTGCAATACCTTTAGAAGAAAAACTATTAAAAATAAAAATATAACAGAAATATTTTTTTTTTTTTTGAAATTTCTACCTAGACATACACTTTTTAATGTTTATCTCAAAAAATAATTAACTTATTTCAAAATCCATCCGTGATTCTTTTAAATAGGTTCCATTAAACGTCCAAAAAAATATTAAGTCTTTTCTTAAATATCTGCAGAAATTTTAGCATTTTGAAGATCATGAATTCATGAAAAAATGCAAACTGAAAAAACATAATATAAATAATATATCAAATCTGTAAAATATATATCAAAGTCTCCTACGAATTGTTGCCTGAATATATATTTCAATGGACAAACATAATATTGTTCAATTTATAAATATTAAATGGAAATATAGGCTTTTATTATTACTTACAACCTATGAATAAACACCATAAAATGCAATAAACTCGCAACAATTGTTTCGGGTCGAAAAAACACACTACCCTTCATCAGGCGAATAAAGTAAGCCCGAGTGCTGCAGTCAAAGCGGCAACGCACAAAATCGTTTGAAATGAAAGTAAATATAGCTACTGGTGTGATTAGAATTGTACAAGAAAACAAGAAAATAAATAAATGAGTGAGATTAAACATATAACAATCTAAGGATAACAAAAATTAAACGGAACTCTAAGTTACGTGAGTAATTTCCAAGCATCAGAGAAGAAAGGAGTGGAAGAAATATCATTAACAAGATTTTTCGAATTTTTAAATATTCAAAATGCTTCATGAATATCCAAATGGGAGGAACAGACAGGAGATGAAATTATGTTAGTTTTGGAAAAATCAAAACGATGACCTTGAGACCAGCAGTGGGAAGCAATAGAAGATTTGGTAATCTCTTCATTACGAACGTTCCGACGGTGCTCATTTATTCTGTATTTCAAACGCCTCCTAGTTTGACCAATATAATCTAAGTTGCAGGACGAACACGGAAATAAATAAATTCCAGAACGGTTTTCGGTGGGAATGGGATCCTTAAGAGAAGATAATTTAATTTTATTGACGGGTTTGTAAATAACTTTGAAACCAAACGGTGAAAGAATTTTAGAGATTTTAAAAGAGAGTAAAGAATAAAAAGGTAAAACAACTGGGATGAGACTGTGATCGTTTAATTTGGGAGCAGAACGTTTAGGATTCTTAAATTTATATAGAGCTTTATCGATGATAGATGGGTTATAGCCACGAGAGAGAGCAAGAGAAAAGCTCTATATAAATTTAAGAATCCTAAACGTTCTGCTCCCAAATTAAACGATCACAGTCTCATCCCAGTTGTTGTACCTTTTTATTCTTCACTCTCTTTTAAAATCTCTAAAATTCTTTCACCTTTTTGTTTCAAAGTTATTTACAAACCCGTCAATAAAATTAAATTATCTTCTCTTAAGGATCCCATTCCCACCGAAAACCGTTCTGGAATTTATTTATTTCCGTGTTCGTCCTGCAACTTAGGTTATATTGGTCAAACTAGGAGGCGTTTGAAATACAGAATAAATGAGCACCGTCGGAACGTTCGTAATGAAGAGATTACCAAATCTTCTGTTGCTTCCCACTGCTGGTCTCAAGGTCATCGTTTTGATTTTTCCAAAACTAACATAATTTCATCTCCTGTCTGTTCCTCCCATCTGGATATTCATGAAGCATTTTACATATTTAAAAATTCGAAAAATCTTGTTAATGATATTTCTTCCACTCCTTTCTTCTCTGATGCTTGGAAATTACTCACGTTACTTAGAGTTTCGTTTAATTTTTGTTATCCTTAGATTGTTATATGTTTAATCTAACTCATTTATTTATTTTCTTGTACAATTCTAATGACACCAGTAGCTACATTTACTTTCTACTTTATAAAGTTTTCCTTTTCATTTCAAACGATTTTGTGCGTTGCCGCTTTGACTGCAGCACCCGTGCTTACTTTTTTCGCCTGATGAAGGGTCGTGTGTTTTTTCGACCCGAAACAATTGTTGCGAGTTTATTGCATTTTATGGTCTTTATTCAATAGTAATAATTTAAACAACGCCAGTTTTGTGATGCTTCTTTATTAAATATATGCTTTTATATAAAACTTACTTCAGTAGTGCCGTCAAAAGTGCCAAGTCCTCTTAAGTATATTATTTATTTGCTCTAATTTATAGATAGATGTTTACTCAAAATTAATCAAATGATTTTTGATAGAATGGAGTAGGCTGATTTTTACCAACTATGTGAAAAAAACAAGAGCCGGGAATCGAACCCCGGGCCTTCCGCTTAACGCGCGGTTGCTGTAGCCGCGAGCTGGATGCTCTAACCTTATGTGAGAAGTGCCGAGCTGGTTATCAGCGAGGGTAGCTCAGTGGTTAGAGCATCCGCGCGTTAAGCGGAAGGCTCGGGGTTCGATTCCCGGCTCTGGTATTTTTCACATAGTTGGTAAAAATAAGCCTTCTACTCCATTCTATCAAAAATTAATTTCCAGGTTGATGATATAAATTTCTGAATTAATCAAATAAGTTTCAAAAATTAGTGTAGGCGTTAAATCACTATTTATTTTTTAATAATAGTTGTTTTACTCATATAGCTAGAATATTTAAATGGGAGGGGGAGTTTGAGGTGGTGACAGCCTTCCTCAAACACACACGTACAGATATATATATATGACAAATTTAATTTGATGTAAAACAATTTTGAAATATGTTTAGAGTACCCTGCACATGTTTAAATATTGTAGCTCGTATTTTCCACATTAATCTGTAATAACCTACTTATAGTATTATAGGTTAAGAGAAATTAATGTTATTGCCACACAAAATTATATTTATAATAGTCAAAAGGGGAAAAAATGTATATATATATATATATATATATATATATATATATATATATATATACTGTATATACAGAGAGAGTGAGAGAGAGATATATAAATGTGTAATATAGGCATATATTAATATAGATAAAATTATAATAATTCGAAATTTTTGTTACGATATCATAATATTCGTATCATATGGATATCATAATAGTCATAATGCAAACATCGAGTTTTATCATCCCAGCCAATTGGATAAAATCAGTAAAATTAAAATGTAATTACAGAGTATATAGTAGGCATAATTCAGGACTTGTTTTTCCATTGAAATTTCTTATATAAAATTTACAATAAAGTTTATGCGATTTTTACTTTCTCTTACCTATATGTATCGTAGAGAATGTATTGTTTTTGGGTAAAATTTTCGAAATTGAATTTTTGTTATATTTACAAATTTTGAGTTTCCCTGAATCTGAAAATAATATTTTTGGTGGTTGATCTGCGTGTTTGTCTGTGTATGTGTGTTTCTGTCTGTCTGTTATCAATATATCTCAACAACAAATAGTAGCGTAAAGTTCAGTTTTGTAAATATGTATCACATAGGGATGCTACACTATATTTTTCGTTGAGATCAAGCAAATGGTTCGTCTACAGAGACACCCAATAAAATTCAAATACATTACATCTATGGGGAAAATTAAAAATAAGTAGCATTTAACATCTATAGGCTGCCTTAAACAAAACGAAATGAGCATTTTTTTTTATTTGCATAAAAGCATGTTTTGTGTAGATTGTACTATGGAAGTCATTCATCATTCGTTTACAGAACTACTCAAAGTTTTGGATATATTGGAGGCTATATTTGAAAATTGCTAGAATCGTAATTCATTTTGATGTTTTTTCGTGTAAGATTAAGTTTAAGTACACAATATTTTTTATAGTGCATAACTTTTATAAACAATATACAGGGCTACCCAAAATTGAGCTAAATGTTCTTTTCTGTTGAATGTAACTATGGAAGAGCTTTGCTACATTTTTTTTCTATCCACAAACGCTCCTCAGGAAGGAAGATTAATTTTTCATACCTATACTGTATACAAAGTATATTTTGAGGTTCTAATTTCAACTCTGATTTTTTGTATAATATCACGTTTTTAGGTACTCTAAGTCCAATATTTAGAAGTTGATTTATATTTTAATCTGTTATTAGTATAACTTAAAAAAAAAAATAATAACTGCTGGAAATTCAAATTTGGTATTTTGAAGCTCTTATTTGGTTACCACTTCAAATTTTGATCAAGATTGACAAGTTTGAAGACAAATTAAAAGCAGCCTTCATTTTTTTTTTAAATAAATTAAGGCATTAACCCGTTTAATTAAAATTAAACGGAAGTTTCACACAGAATTATATGTCGTATAAAACTGTTCCTTAACCTATTTTGGATTACTTTTAAAATATATTAAACTCTATCTTACTTTATTTATCTTAAGACTTCTATTTTTATAGTATTGAAATGCTGGGTAAGAGAAAGTTGTGTGAATGACACACCAGATTGTTTTTAATATTATATAACAATAATTGCTTTTTACGTTGTCATTGAGGGCTTACCCTCGGGAATAAAAACTCAGTTAAGGTACAGAACAAACAGAACAGAAAATAATTGCACAAAAAAACTAAAAGTATCTGAACAAAAAGTAAGAAGGGAGGCTGCCCAGAACGAAAAGAGTCAGAGTTACGAAATTATGTATGTATTCAATATAGTCTTTCTTGGAAACTCATACACTTTTTAAAGCGCTGTTCTAATATCTGTAGACTGTTAAAATAAAATGCATTTTGTTGTTCCAGAAACTAACTTTCAGCAGGATTTTGGATGTTAGAAATGTCCTTGAAAAGTTCTCCCTTCAAGTGTGTTTTTATTTTTATTTTTATTTTATTTTTCAAATTAGGAAACCGAAAATAATCAAATGAAGCTAGGTCAGGTCAATAGGGAGTATGGGGGACCAATTGGAAACCCATGGTGTTCACCGTGGAAACAGTGAACACACAACGGTGGAAGTGTGCACTGGTCCACTATCTTGCAAAAACAGGATTCCTGCGGTCAACTTCCCCAGGCGTTGTTTCTTTTAGTTCGTCTTGAAAGTCAGCTTAATACTTTCCAGTTATATTATAGCCCTGGGTAAAAAGTCCACTAGCATAACTCCCACCTTTGTCCCAGAAAACGAATGCCATGATATTTTTGGCCGATTTTTGGATGCGGAACATTTTCGTAAACGGGAAACCCTGTGGCCCCATTCTTTTAATTGTGCTTCTTTTTCAGGATCATAAATGTAGCGCAATGTTTCATCTTCCGTCATTAACCTAGATAGAAAGTCCTGTGAAGCTTCAAAATTGGCCGAAATGGCTTTTCTTTCTTTCTTCTGATCATTATTCAAACTTTTCAGAACCGACTTCACTGAAAATTTGAGCATGTCTATGCTATTTTTAAATAAACCCAACTCTTTCCCGGAGGACATCCAGTGATTTAGCTGTCTATCCTTTTGATGGATATTCGCTGATCTTCAAGAATGACTTCATGGACAGTATTGCATGTAGTAGGGTCAGATACTGTAGCAAAGACTCTTTTTCCCAGTGAATATTCGCGAATCGTCAAGAATAAGTTCATGGACAAAATTGCATGTGGCAGAGTCAGATTCTGTAGCAGTGATTCTTTTCATCCAGTGTTTGTGATGTCTCCTTGTAAAAGTTTTTTGCTGGCTTTCCCTCTGGTACCACAAAAATTCCATGACTTCTGATAGTTCTAATGATCTAAAATTTTCTCTTACCTCTGCAATCTCACCTTCTACCTGAAACAAAAAAAAGTTGTAAAAATTGGAATAACTTGATATTTGTACAGTTACAAAACCAGACCTTTAGATTTCATTTAGCACTATATCTATTCTACGACATTTACAGCCATGAACTTGTCAGCTTTCCCTCATACAAATATATCTAAAATAGGGAAGAGAGTTTTAGTTTATGTAGTTTAAATCATTTGGTACTGTTTATTTGAAATGGACCTACCATTAAACTCGAATCTGATAATGAAAATGAAAAAAATAAGTGAAATCCCTAAAAAACAAATTTGAGTTGAATCCATAGAAATTTTGGCATATTTTAACAATATTTTCAAACAATTATTTCACTACTGTTTCAAAGAAAGTGAATTTTGAAGTACTTTATTATTATTTTTTTTTAAGAAGAAATTATGTTTTTTTCAATCTATAATTTAATAATCAATAATTTAAAAAAAAAAAAAAAAAAAAAAAAAATGGCGAAAATGCGCTTTTCAAAAAGTTGTCTGTTTTGAAATGCACAAAAATAAATTAAGCTTATTTTTAACATTAATAAAACAAATGTTTAAAATTAACATACCTCACTTTGCGTACAAAACTACCAAAAATATATACCTATAATAATTCAATAACAAAACTACCGGTAACAAAACCACTACACTTCAGTGCTAAACTGTCAGTTACATTCCCTTTCTTTATCAAAACCACATAACTCCCACATTTACCACAAATCATACTAACTTTCAATAACCCACATGCTTTCAAAAATTCAAAAAAATCTTTCTGTCTCTTAACAATTCTCTCAAAAAATCCTACTACAATTATCTTCTTTTTCAAAAATAAGCTTATCATTCGTTACATTCCCTTTATTTATCAAAATCATATCACTCCCACATTTACCACAAATCGTACTAACTTTCAATAACCATCATGCTTTTAAAAATTCAAAAAAAATCTTTCTGTCTCTTAAGAATTCACTCAAAAAATCTTACAACAATTATCTTCTTTTTCAAAAATAAGCTTATCATTCGTTACAACCAGTCTAATTTTCTCCTTCAAGAAACACTTGTATTTTTCAAGAATCATTTTCACTGAATCACTACTACTAGAAGCATTACCTAAACAAAAAAGAAATAGTAAACATCTAAAAAGTATTATGAAATAATAATTAAATATCACAATACAACCTCTTTTATAGAATCGTAGTTCAACGATAAGCGCAAAATATTTAAATCATAACGAACCGGTGACGGCTCATGCACCGAAAGTAGGTGAAGAGGCGCACTGTATTTTACACTGTATTCATTTATAGAATATTAATTTACATTTAAATAAGTATTTTTAGCTAATTTTAGTTAAGACCCTGCTTAATAAAAATTATGATTTAAAAATACTTCAATATTATTTTTGAGCTCTTCGCCTATTTTCGGTTCTCGAGTCGCCACTGTAAAGAACTATAATAGAGGTTATCACAGGTTGTCATTAGCTTATCACAAAAAAGAAGCGGCATGCGGGTTACCATGGTTACAGCGCCTAGGATGCATGGTTTGGAAAGCAACCAGAAAATCAGTTCCTTAAAAATTATGCCTCCCACCAGAGTTCAGGGTGATCGAGTTTATTGCTTGAAAAACTTCCTGTTGGTTAATTATGTGCTTAGATCCCGTGATTGAGCAGACGAAACTGGGAAAAGCCAATCAACTCTTCGATTTGAACAAAAATTTCGATAGCAGCGCCCTTTGAGAAGCTTAATATTTTTAGCAGTATTTTAAGCATTTGATCATAAGCGATTCTGTATATTCTAGGCGCTGTACCATGGTTATCAAAAATAAGCTGCAAGCGGGTTGCCAGAACATGTTGCGATATAAACCAGAATAGAATCGCTATCTTTCCAAACGGTGCCTAAAGAAACGTGCCAAAAATTTGGACCAATATCCCAGCTCAAACTTTTTTTTATAATAATTTCAAGATACTCACATTTAAAATATATCTCCTGTTGAGTAATTCCCACAGAGAAGGGGAAGTCTCTTCCATATTCAATAAAAAAATTTCTGGTTGACTACTATTACAATAAATATTGTTTTTTAATTTCACATTTAAAACATCTCTCCTTATGTGCATTTATACAAAATTTTGTCCTACACTGCCGTTTTTGTGAAAAAAAAATGGACTGAAAGCGCTATCTGTTGACAGTTGATCCCCAAAAGTAATGAAATCCAATTTAATTCAAGATCAAACTAAATTTCAAATTTAATTAAATTTAGTCTTTTTCGTGAGATACAACGTCGACAAAATTTTTTATATGAACACAGACACGCATTTTCTAAACATTGCCAAGTCATGTTCAAGACATTTAGAAACGTTTACTAACTGGAATAGTTTAATTTAAGTAGCCAACTCAATATCTTTGGGTTATTTCGCAGCATTTTGTCAATTTCGCGTCCTTCTGCCTTTAGCGATTTGTTAGGATGTAGCCGGACATACATACAGATGGAGAACAAAATAATGTGAACACTTTCTCTTCACTTTCGCTTTTTTACGTTTTGTCAATTACCTTGAAAAGTTCTTTAGGAATCACCTTGAAACTTTGGTAGCGTAAAGAACATGTTATACCTTATATTTTTCAGTAAAAGTTGTGTCATTAAAAGGAAAAAGGGCCCAGTAAAAAATTAAACAAAAATCAAAATGTTTTGGATCACCCTGTAAAAGGTAATGCTTTAAATGCGTTTTGGCTGTAGCATGTGATTATGAGGACTTTTCTCATTTTCTGTGTAAAATTTTATGAGGCTACCACGTATATTCATGGAGATATAACGGTTTCTTTAAAAAATTGAAAAACAATTTCCACTTTTTTAATTATAACACGTAGGGTATTAGACCCAGTGCAAAGCCATTTTCAGGATATATGTCATTCTACATCAGACATAGCCTACAGCGAGAATGAAAAAAGGTTAAATATCTTATGCAATACGACTTTTACTAAATATTTTTTAACTACGCATACGCAAGCTTTTTAAAAATTTTATTTGCATAATTTAATCGTCAAAAAAGAAAGATAATTAGATAATGAAGACTTTGTGCTTAAATGTGATTCATGTGTTCCCAAAAGTCAATCAATTCCTTCTCTATACGATATATTTGCAATTAAACTTAACCAAACAAATAGAATTGAACAAAAGTTCTAAATTGTACAATCCACATTTTGCAACTCTAAATCTACTAAGTACACAAAAAATTGTATATAAAAGTGGAACAATTGTAAATTTAAAAAATAAATAAATAGATTCACACAATATCCCTAAAATTAAATTTTAGAAAAGTGAATGTGGTGCATATGTATAAATAACACTCTAAAATTATGCATTATAATTAAATATTTCCAAATGACTTATTTCCCATTAATATTAATATCCGTTAAAACATACATTGAATTATTACTTTGAATTTTGTATTCTAAATTTTAATCACTTATGTAAGATTTTTATAATAAACAACTGATATTTATTTTGATTAGAACTCAAACTTAGTTCAAGAAATTTTTATTAATAATAACAATGCGACAAATGGTAATTTATTTTGCTCATTTCTAAATGCAAAGACATTATAATGAAATATTTTTAACATATCCGAAAAGCCATTATCTATTGTATATTCCACAATTCCTTTAAATTCACCACATGCTGTTTAAATAGCGAATCGAAGTACTTTCTTAATGATGTTTTACTGAATAATAAATATGTTTGAGACATTATGATTTGAACTGTTTTCTTCTTCTTTTTATTTATGTTTCAATGTTTTGTGCTCAGTAAATAGTTTTCTATTTTCTTTCTAACGCAAATCTTTAAGTAAATACTCATTAGTAATGAGATGTTATGGAGTAGCAAAATTACCAATCAACTTTATGAAAAACTCTTTCACTGAAAAAGAACAAATCTAATCTTATACTAAGTGTTTTCCTATAAAGATATAATAATTATAAGATAAAAAACTTTTTAAAAACCATGTTTTTAAATTTTCTGCTGAATCATAGCTATAGAACTAACTACATTAGCACTTTATCAATGCGTATTGTTACGAAATTGTAACTAATTATATTTATTTTTGTATAAAGTCTTTCAAAGAGGATTAGTAAATTGAAAAATGTCAATTTTCTGCATTTCCAGCTCTTTTTTCGCGTTAAAATAGCTTAATTTTCCCTTTAAAACGCATTAAAAAGCTCCAATAGGCAGGTAATGGATTTGGAGCTAAATTAGGCGACTTTTTGCCCTTGGTGACTTTTTTGGCGACTTTTGGCAAGAAAATGCTTATTATCGATATACCAAAGCTGGACGCTCTAATGTAATTGGTTAAGGAGTTACGGGAAATTTCCCGAACACTCTGGGTTCGGCAGAGATGTATAAAAGGAGCTCCAGCGCTGAAGCCTTTAAACTGATAATGACGCCAATTTTTGTGAGATGCATAATTTAACTTTTTATAATTTTTTAAGGTTCACGTTTAATAAATGTATTTACTTTTTATGTCGAAAGAAACTGAACACGTATTTTTTTTTTATTTATTTATTTTATTTTATTTTTTTTTTTTTTGGCAACAATTAAATTATAAATAATATTTTACTGGCTATTTTTATTGGTATTAGGAGTTTATTATTTTCGTATTTTAATTAATTAAAAGAAAACTATTCGAAAATTCGAAAATCTGACTTCAAAGTATTGTGTTGTCAGTTTCAAATGTCTAGCTAGTAGAGTTAAAAATAGATTGCAAGATTTGTACCGGACAAACAAACAAATAAACAAACAAGAATAGATGTTAATAAAACATGGTAAAAATTATAACTGTATTTTAAAATAATATATGTCACTACCTGATTTTTTCATTTTCTTTTCCTCAAAAATACATAAACTATCCTAAAAAATACTAGACTTTTTTTTTTTTTTTTTTTTTTTTTTTTGGCCTCTATTACCCGGCGTCAAACTAATAAATTGAGATTATATTTATTTTTTTCAAATACGAATCTGGAATTAAATTAAATTAAAAAGAACGACACATACCTAAGAATATTTTTTAGCAATAATAATTTATAAAACATAGTACGCTTTTTGGACACTTATTTTCACTTTCTTTGTATTATGTGCTAATATTTGCATTAATTACAATACACTAATAAGACACTAATATCTGTATTTACATTAATTTACAATATTAATGCTTGATATTTGATTTTACGCTAATAAAGCAATTAAATTTGGCTCATTGTCTTTTTAATTTTGTAATTTGCTTAAGCAAATTATTGATGAATCTTTTTCCTAATTTACAAAAGCTCTATTTTAGTTGATAATCCAGCCATTTAAATACCAATTTATGCTGAAATCCGAAATTCGTATTATTATTCATAAATAATCTTATGTAGATTAAAAAATAAACTATAAAGAAAAAAAAGAAAAAGAAAAAAAAATCATAACAAAAGATTTAAAAAAAAGAGGCAATTTTTGCTTTAATCTGTTTTTTTCTACAAAACATTTTATTCATTTTTATCATACTCTATTTTATAAAGAGAAAAATACAGTTGAATGTTATTTTGTATGGCAATGATACTATCAGTTATTTGATTAGCAGTTCATTAAGAGTTATATTCTGCTTCAGTAACAAAAGTAGAAACACAGAGTACTTATATAGAAAGTATTGTAGAGTGTTGGTTTTGGTTAGGGTATCGATTATCTCAGAAATGATTTAGTGTTTGGAAGATTTAAGAAATTCTCAGAAATGATTAAATGCGTACAATTGGTAAAGGGTTTGTTTCAACTTCTTTTTATCAACATTAAGCAAATATTGGATTTTTTTTTTTTTTTTTTTTAAGAAATGACGTACAGAGAAATGACGTAGACATATCTTAGAAAAATTTTAACAAAAGTTATTTGAAACTATTTTTTTAAACTAATTCATACCTGCCAACATCCTAATTAATATTTCGTATTATTTTTTAGTGCCGCTCTATTTTTACTTTTTTTTTTCTTATTTAATCGCAATTACATTTGAAGAATATTACTCTAAAATAAAATACTGGTGGAGGAAAAAAAGGCGGGTCTGACAATACTACGGAATATTAATTAGGATGTTGGCAGGTATTCTAATTTTTAATGAAAAGCCTTTTATTCATACTTTTTTTTCGTGTTATTTCATTAAAAAGATAAGTTCAACATAAATGTCATGCTCATGTATTTTTTTAACAGTTCAGTAAGAGCCTTCACCTTGTTGATATAACAAAATTTAAGTTAAATATTATTCAACAGCTCGACCATGTGTTTAATAAACTGTTCTCTAAGAGCTATATTTTGCTTCAGTAACACTCACAAGGAAACATTCAAAGGGTGTCATCTTCAAAAAGTATTGAAAAAAAAATAGATGTGATTCTACTCTTCATAAAACACCAGAAAATGAAAAAAATATCGGCTGAAATTAATTACAGCGACCACAAAAATTTTTCAAAATTAACCATACTTGGCGATTTCACACTGCTAGACGATTGATTTTGAGTACTTGGTGGAAAAGCAAAACACGGTTCTGTTCGTACACGGCAATCTCGGTGCTAGCAAATGTATCGTCTAATAGCGCTAAATCGCCAAATATGCTTAATTTTGATACGTTTTTGTGGTCGCTGTAATTAATTTCAGCCGATATTTTTTTCATTTTCTGGTGTTTTATGAAGAGTAGAATCACATATATATATTTTTTTTTCAATACTTTTTGAGGATGACAATTTTGAATGTTTCCTTGTCAGTCATGTAATGAAGAGTATAAAAGAGTATTATTTTTGGTTAAATGAAAGAACAACGTAATTAAATGATTCTCCTGTTTAGTAAAGTATTTAATTTATGGTTTCATATATTTTATTGTTATTTTATTTATTTTTGAACAGCCAGAAGGAAATAGGACAAATTCAATGTATTCAAGAAGAATGTAGTAAATACTGGAGAAATTGTTTCCTAAATTGTTCAAGCAAATCTGGATTAAGTAACTTGATGAAGTTCATGATAAGATTTTATATTTTTAGGTATAAAATGGTACCAATGGTTTATTAAAAAATGTAATTTAATGTGTTTTTCTAACTATTATATCATTTCTGTTATATTATATTTAATAATAGGAAAAAAAAATATAACAAAAATTATTATTACGAAGTCTTTATTTATATAACAAATAATCTTAAAAGCAAATATATTAATTAAACATTATGATGTGTTATTTAATTCATAATGTAATGATATTTTGCGTATTGTTTCATTAAAGTGCCTATTTAGTTTGTCGTACTTTTTTCATTAAATATGGTGATAGGTTATTGAAATAAACAATGTCAGTATTAATTCTTAATTAATTAAGACAACAAACATTTATTTATTTATTAGGACTGAGGACTATTATTCTTAATATGGGATTTTTGTGGTGTCATTTTTCGATAATTGGACATTTATCGAAATCTAAAATTTATCAAAAATACAACTGAATAATTTGAAAGTAATGTTATAATTTGAAAAAAAAAAAAAAACTATTAGTCCTCCGTCCTAAACTAAATTCTGCATCATCATCATCATCATCAACTTCAGGGATTAGGCATAGTGCCTGTTCCGGCTTCATTGTTCAGTCCACCGCTTTCTCGATCGTCCTCGATCTCTCCTGCCCTTTGGGGAGTAGTCGAGGGCAGCTCTGGGGAACCGTGTGTCCGGCATACGCTGTACATGGTCTTTCCATTTATTACGATATTCTCGTATTCTATCACATAAGTTGAAGATCTTTAACTCCTTCCTGATGTCTTCATTCCGAATCTTGTCGAAAATTGTGCAGCCTTTTATAGGTCTCAAATGTCGCATTTCTGTTGCTTGGATTCTCGATAGATCTCGGCTCCCCAAGGTCCATGTTTCTGAACCATAAAGTAAGACGGGTGTGGCCATGACCCTATAGAATTTAAGTTGTGTTTCTTTTCGTGTCTTCTTCCTGAGGGTTTTTCTCAAAGTTCCACAGATGTATTGGAATTTGTGCAATTTCTGCTGTACCTCGTTCTCGTATTCATAAGTGAGAACACAACCTAGATAGGTAAAGTGTGATACTTGTTCTATGACTTCATTTTCAATGACAATTTTTGTACGAATAGGTTCTTTCCCTTTGAAAGCCATAGATTTGGGTTTTTTATCGAGATTTTCATTCCATAGTCTTGACAAATTTTGTGTAGGCTATACGTTGATCTCTGTAGATCGTCTTCACATTCTTGAATGATAACCTGGTCATCCGCGAACAGTAGCGTGTTGATGAACATGTCTACTTTTAGCTTAATTCCTGGGGCGGCTGAAGTTTTCCATGTTCGGATGATGTCGTCTATGTAGAGATTAAACAGAGTTGGGGATAGACTACATCCCTGTCTGGCTCTTTGGTTAGTGTCTACTTCGTTGGTTTTGTGTGTGACGATGAGTATCTTTATATGTTGATATAAGGAATGACAAGCCTGAATCAAGTGTCGGGGGAATCCCCTACATTCCATGATAGACCATAACTTTTCTCTATTCACACGGTCGAATTCTGCTTTTGCCAGAATTTCATCAAAATCATTTTTTTTTTTTTTTAAGAAAAAGAAAAGAAAATTAATAATAATCAGTATCGAAACAAACACTATCAAAAAAAATTTTTTTTATATAATTTTGAATTAGGAAATAAAAAGTGCGCGTGCAAAATAAAATAAAAATAAGTAAAAAAATTAATTTAATGATTTAATTTTTATATAAAACATGATCGCGTACTATCTTAAAAAGTAGATGTAAAATTTAAAGTTTATGTGGTGTATGTGGCATCTATAAAAATTGTTTTAAGAAATAGAAGAGAATAAAGGAAGCAACGATGTTGTTTGTATTTTGTTATATAGTTTTTTTTTTTTTTTTTTTTTTTTTTTTACTTTATTTTTTTTTTCTTTTTTAAGTCTGTTTAGTAAAAAAGAAATCTAAATCTCAAACAGCTAAAAGAAAAATCCCACACAATAATGCTTTGTATATCGCTAAGTACATAAATATTACTGAACGTATAATTTTCGTTATATCCGAAAAAAGCCACTGGCCACGTGACAACTAAACAAAATAAGATGGCGAATTTAAAAAAAAAAAAAAAAAAAAAAAAAAAAAAAAAAAAAAAATCGTCACCTTTATTTATTTATTTATTTATTGTTTACTTATAAAATTACATTCAATATACGTATTTATTTGTTGTTTACATTTAAAAAAAATGGTGAAAAACATTCAAACTGTTAAAAGTAAACAATTATTTTCACTTATTTAAAAAAAAATTTCGAAAAAAAAAATGACTAAGATATACTGAAAAATATTTAATTAATTATAATTATTTTCTATTCATCAGAGAAATGGTTACCTTAATGAATAGAAAATAATTAATTTAGTTTAAAGCCACTCTTATTAAACAGATCACTGAAGTTTTAGCATTTTTTTTTTTCTTTTAAGGGAGTAAAACAAAATCGTTTCATTTTTTATTCGGTTAATTTTCCTCTTTTCTTTTCATTTTTCTTTTCTTTTTTTTTTTCTTTTTTTTTTTTTTTTTTTTTTTTTTTTTTTTAATGGAAAATCTTAGTATATTTTTTTGTAAATTTTTTTATGAAAACTTAGAGTAGAAATAAATTAGCGATATTTTGAAATATATATATATATATTCCACATTAAAAAAAAAAAATAGGGGAAGCCGGGGTAATAAGAGACAAAAAATATTAATAAAATCTATACTATTAATCTAAATAACTTGAAATAAATGTTTCGTATTAATTTCATTAAATGGACTCCTCTTGATTTTTTAGGTGATTTTTGAACTTAAATTTTTTGTTTAAAAAAAAATTTTAATTTTCATTAAATCCTTGTCTCTAATAACCCCACGTGGGGTAATAAGAGACCAGGCTTGTAACTGTCCATATATAGCAATGTAAAATCATGTGGGATAATAAAAGACATCTGGAAACAATTCTGAATCAGCCAATAGTAGTTAATTTTTATTATTTAAATCCATTCAAAAAATATGTTTTCTCGAAAATTAACTGTCATAAATGTGTTTGTGAAATTCATTTCTTTTAATATTAGGTCCTAAATAATATAATAATGTACTTAATGATAGTTCTACATAATCAACATAACCTAGGGATTAACCAAAAACATCGATATAATTTTTAAAATGGGCAGAAAATATTTTACGCATTTTCTAAAGTGTAGTCGAAAATAGGCAAAAAACCGTATCTTTGAAGTGTATACAAGCGAACAAAATGTTATAAAAAAATTTCTAGTAATTATAAATGAACTTATTTATTATGTAATGAAGTATTAATGACTAAATACTAACTTATAGACATTTTAAACATAATTTTACATAATCATAAACCTTAAATATGGTCTAGCCTAATGAATAAAACTGCTTTTGATTTAAAGTGAAAAAAAAAAAGTTCTCTTGGTAAACTTAGACTAGGCCTAACACTAGGTAAACTCTTCATAAACTAGTCAGACTGAATTAACAGGAACTACAATGAAGGAGGGGGGGGTACACAGGAATTAACAGTGGGGGTAATAAGAGACTCATGTCTCTTATTACCCCCACAAAAAATAAAAATGGGGTAATAAGAAACATGCCTAGAACATGTAAATAAAGAATGCTTTCAAGGTTTTAAATAATTGTACATCAAAAGTCATAGTCTTTGTCAAAAGGTTACACATTAATAAATCCCAAACATCTAACCTATAAAAAAAAATTACAAAATATTTAGAAAATGTCACGAACTTTTAGGGTAAGTTCAAAGCGAAGGTTTTTTTCATCGTACAAAAAAAAGTTCAAAATGTGTTATAAACTTCTCAACAAGTGTATTGTAGTAAAGAATACACATGATACTTAATATTACATATTTTTAAAGTTGTCTAAGTATATTTTTTGGAGGTTTTTTTGACTGCGTCTCTTATAACCCCTGTCTCTTATTACCCCGGCTTCCCCTATGTCTATAATTAATACTTGATTAAAAAAAAAAATTAAATGTTCAGTCAACTTTCGAGAATATTACACAAATTATAATTATTTTTTATTTTCCCTTGTTCATAAAATTTACAGTATACTTTACGGATACTGAACTTACATTATTTTACAGCCTATTGTTTCATGTTTCATATTTAGTATGCAATTATTTACTTAGGACAAAATCACTTATAGGAATGTATATAGTTTTGTCCTGACTCACTAAATGAATAAATTATCTATTATTAGAATTATGCGTACATATTTTTTTAAAAAAGGCTTTATAAAATTTGTAATTCAAATATGTCAATTACGTTGCAGTATTTTTTTTTATTATTATTATTCACATTATAGCCCTGAAATCTTCAAGAAAAGTTTCTTTTTAAAAATAGTGGTGACAAAATAATAAAATGCTCACAAAAATATAGGAACGATGTGGCATTTGATATTATTAAACAATATATTTTTAATCGAAAGAAGGTTAAGAGTGGTGTTGAGTTGTCATCTCCTGCCATTTTTCAATAGCAATGTTGCATAGAAACATTAAATTGAACACAAAGTTTCAATTAAAAAATAAGTAAATAAAAATGAAGTTTATGCAAATAAGGTTATATAAGGAACAACAGCATTTTTTTAACTAATCATTTACAGGATTCAAAGACCTGCATTCAACACATGAACCTTCTGAATCATTATGTAACCAAATTTTACCAAGTTTTACTTATTTTACAAAAAGTAGTTTTCTGTGACGAAATACTTTTTTAACAGAAACATTTTTTTTCTTTTCTTTTTTTCTGCATTCGCAATTTCAAATTATTATTTTATTTTTTGTTATATTTTTAAATGTGAGGAAAATGTGAATAATTTATGAAATTTAATAATTAGAACTCAAACAGCTTGAAAATCAAGCAGCATATTTATGTTAAATATTTTTTTTCTTTTTTCATTATTTTCCGTGCATTATTTCTCAGAGAATTTTATAAGCCATTAATAATATCATATTCAACTAATTTTTTTTCAGTTTAATTTAAATAGTTATTAAAAATTTGGTAGTAAAATCTACTAGTGTACAGAATGCGAAAAAATAACGAAATAAATAGATATACATAATTTATATTTTTAGTTCATAATAATAATTAAAAAAAAAAAAAAAAGAAGAAAAAAGAAAAATGGCGATAAATTTAGTCTTATTCGGATAACATTTTTAATGCTGCTATTTCAAAATAAGGTCGGGTTTCGTAAATACTTTTAAACGATTCGAATTTTGTGCACTTTGTGATTAGCGTCTCGTAATTTCCTTGTACATTTTTTTTTTTCTGCCGCACTTCTTATTGTACATTTTTAATATTTTTGATTAAATAGCGTTTTAAATCAAAATTGAAGATGAAATTATATAATTTCTTATAAATATTCAATTTAAAATAATTTATTTGCGGTCGCATTTTTATCTTCAGGAAATGTAATTCAGAAAAACGAATGATTGTAATTTTTATTTTTATTTTTATTTTATTTTTTAATATATTAAACTAGTTATGCCATTTTTGTTTCAAATTCGATAATCCCTTTCTTTCTTCTATAGTTAGACAGAAAGTTGTTGCAAAAGTTATATTAAACATAAAACAATGATATTATTCCACATGTATATTTTTCAATCATTCCAGATTTTCCTTTTCAATGTAGGGCTATTTTCAACGCTAAACATTATAGGCTGATTATCTTATCATTCATGTAAGATATATATCACTCATCATGCTCGATTTCTGCATACACTCAACTACACTGATATCACCAGTATACCAGTATTACTATTTCAATTTCATAAATTGCTTGAACTCTCAAGGTGACTTGAACAATGGGAGATATGCATGATGATTTGACCGTGTGATCTAATTTAGTTAAAATTAGTGATCTAATGTTAGTCGCTCATTAAAAAAGTTAAGAAGTCATGAATTAATTAATATTTTTCTAGATAATTATTTTCTATTTTTCGTACACATTCAAGTATGCTGGACACTAACAAAATAATTTCTAAACACAAGTTTAATTATGAGTCAAATAATGTAATACATATATTTAAAAGAATATAACTGCAGTATGATTTTATAAAGATTTCCAATATTTAAAGCAAAATTAACTAATTTAAATTAAATTGGCATGTCCAAAAGAAAAATAAAAACTAGTTTAGAAGAACATTTAGATGAAATAAAATTCGGTAAAACTACAATGGCATTAACTAAAATCTAGGGTGTGGTAAGTTCCGGACCAAAAAGGGGGAGTCGAGCAATTCCATGGTTAAATTCCGGACCAACATTTGGTCCGGAATTTACCTATGCTTTTTAGAAAGGATGGAAGAACTTTCTTTTTGATTCGTAAAATGCGAGGGATCAGTCACAAGTTTAAAAGAGGATTTTCACTTTTTAAATGTTTTGTAGCATAAGTTTGATTCAGTTATTGTACTGTTAGTTTAATACATGCATATGCATAAATAGTGCTTTTGGTTATAATGTAATCTATTTTCCTTACTTTTTAATTTCCGTATGAATGACCTTTCGTCCATCAATGTGTAGATGATATTCAGATTTCATAGAACTCAATTGCAGCAGTAATAATAAAGTGTAAATACAATAAAATATAAGCGTAACGCTATTTATATATGATACATTGAAGATATATTATTTCTTATAAACATATGTATACGATCAACAATTAAAAAACATAAATTTCAATTGATTTATTAACACTTTACTATGAAATAATAATACAGTTATAAAACAAGAATTTAAAATGTACACTACAAAATATTATTAAGTAGAAGCTGAAATACAGCTTTGAAAAAAACTGAATAATTTCAATGTAGCAGCGTCACCTGTCGACTTATATATATATATACTCAAATTAAAACTAATGCACTTATACACTGCTGAGTATGAGATATATCCTACCAGTAAACAGGGAAAATTGGAGCCTAAGAGGGCCACCTACAGTACAATAAACACTCAAGTTGGAAGTGCTTGGTTGGTAAGATGCTGCCGTAAACAGTGCAAACTCTGATTAGACATAGGGTTGGTGGAGATAGGGCGTAATATATTTTTCGATATCGATGGCAATGGAGGGCCTTAAGTGTTTTGTATGATTTCAATAATTCTTTTTTAGTTCTTACTTATAAAACGATTTAAAAAAAAAAAATCTGGTGTGAAACATCCACACGACTTCCATTACACGTATTATATTGCATTTTTTTGGAGATAATGTGTTTAGAAGGCGTAAAATGACCTAACGAAATAGACACTTAAACATTTTCCGGTAAGAGAAATTTAATACACGTATAAAGACATATAAAATAAAGTTTACATAGCGAGTTAAAAAATAAGGGGAGGGGGGAAATGGTAGTTATTTTGTAAAACATCAATTTACCAGATTTAAAACTGATCTACCCAATCGGAATGACTTTTAATTTTCCTGTTATAACCAAATAATATATGACAAAGGATATCTAAAATGGATTTATGTAATAATTTTCAAGAAAATCGTTAGAGCCGTTTTTGAGATACCATCTTTTACCAAAACTTGGCATACACAATTATTGACCGGAAAATAATAATTACATACAAAAGAATATTTAAAAGGGAGTTAATATGGCGAGTTTGAAAAAAAAAATCGTACAGCCGTTTTTAAAGAAACGCACTTGCGAAACCTGAAATTGAGCTATTTATACAGGACGCCTATCCATTTTCCTAAATTGACCAACTATATAATTCGAGAGGACATATAATAGAATGTTTATATAGCAACTTTGAAGAGAATCGTTAGAGCCGTTTTTGAAAAACAGACTTACGGTCCTACCTACGATTTCCGATGATCCAATTCAAATTATCCAGTTTTCACCAAAATTTGGAAAGTTCATTTGTACACTAGACCTGTCTCAATTCTGAAGTTTCTTAGTTCTATCTTTATTAGTTTCGGAGATATGATAGCTGGAATGGTTCCTACATACATACACACGCTTATCAATTGCGTAAAACTAGTTTTTTGGACTCAGGAAACCTTAAAACATGTAAATACGGTGAAAACTCGATATAAAATTTTTGGAACGAATACAGTACTTCCGTTACCTAAGATAGTCGGGTAACGGAATAAAAATAGTGATTTATTTTCAGGGGTCAATCCAGGCAAAAATTGGGACCCTTTCGCTGCCCCTTCACAAAATTCAAATCCCTAAAATGGGCCCCTTCACAAAATTAAAGTCCATAAAATGGGTCCCTTCACAAAATTCAGATTTTTTAAAATAGCCCTTTCACAAAATTTTGTTTTATAAAAGTAATATTTTTGTAAAAAATTTTCATGTTTACAGTATTATTTTTTAATGAGTGTCTATACTTGTTTAATAAAATGCTATTAACATGATATTAGACAAAGTAACTGCTAAAATGAAAGGTTTCTAGCGACAATTCTTTTTTTTTTTTTTTTTTTTTTTTTCACAAAAATAAATAAAATTTCACAAAAATAATTTGTTTTTCCCAAAAATGGGCCCCAAAAATTAAAACCTGGATAGTCCCTGATTTTATTATAAAAAACATTACTGAACTGGAATTTAAAAGCAATAAGTACAAAACTTTGAAACAACACCATATAATATAAGACCTGACAACAATTGTTTCAGATCGAAAAAATACACGACCCTTCGTCAGGCGAAAAAAGTAGGCATGAACAAAGTAGGTATTTGTGTAGTTTGTGCGTTATCGCTATGTTTACAGAATGTGACAACTTTGTTCGCCTGACGAAGAGTCGTATTTTCTTTCAACCAAAACAATTGTTGACAGTTCTTGCATTGTATGGCGTTGTTTCAAAGTTTTGTACTTATTATTTATTTTATTTATTACTTTCTCGTACCCATATAAATGAGTAATTTAATTCAAACCCCCTTTTTTTTCAAACAATATATATATATATATATATTTATTTATTTAATCTATCTTAACCTTTTAATGAAAGTGTTTGCTATTATTTGATTTTTTTTTTTTAATTATTTAAAATTTGAAATATGTTCAGACTAATGTGTATATTTATTTCATTATTTAATCTTAAAAAACACACAGACAAACACACAAAACAACCGTCAAAAATACGATTTTTAGATTTAGGGCATCTCAAAACGTGTAATTAAAGCTAAAATTCCATTTCGAAAATTTGACGCGAAAACAAAAGTTATTTACTGTCATGTGAATAGGAGAAGGTAATAATATTTAATTTAATTCAAGCTTTCTATATATTTATTTATTTATTTAACCTATCTGAACCTTTTAATGAAAGTGTTTGTCATTATTTATATATTTATTTTTTAACTGTTTAAAATTTAAATATGTTCAGACTAATATTAATCAAAAATATGTGTATATTTAAAATATTTGTTTGATGATTTACTCTTTAAAAATGTATTTTATGTTCTTTTGGATATAGTTAATTTTAATGTACAACAGTAATTGGATAATCTCACTAATATGGATTAGTAATTTTTGAAACTATAATTATGAACACAATACTAAGCAGTATAAATTGTTAAATCACTTATGACAATCGTTACCGATTTAATTTTTATTTGTGAAAAGCCCGTCAGTTTACAAGAGTAGAGTGGAAACGCATGGGTAAATTCCGGACCAACGTTTGGTCCGGAATTGATCCATGGGGTTGGTCGTGCGAAAAGCTACATAATTAGTCTGGTCCGGAATTTTCCTACTCCGAAAATCTACTATACTGATAATGTTAAAATCGAATTTAATAGAGCCACAAAAATTTCAAATTACAATAACCCGTACTACGCTTTCAACCACGAGACCGTAAAAATCATTGATCACAATTCTTGCAATTGTAAGGAGCTGACGGCGGGTTTGGACTGCTTGTTGCGTCACCTCGTTGAAGAGAAAGACCGAGAAAAAACATCATTTCACTTTCACTTTGACGAAAGCTGAAGATAAAATAAAATAAAAAGATAGATCATGATAAACTAAAAGATACCAGCACCTATTTGTTGTTGTTGTTGCCAGTCCTCATTTGTCAGCAAAGCTAAATAAAGTCTATGACTCCAGCAACTCTGATCATATCAAGCACATAGAGCGGATCCTCATAGAAATCCCCTCTAGTTAGGTAAAGACAGTCGAGGATATGGTCAGGCGTAGCCTGACAAGTAGCCCACTTGGGGCATGTAGGGAAAACCTTTACTCTATCTTTGTATGTCATAGACCTCAGATGACCCACTGCAAAAACGAGAAATGACACTTTGCTCTTGTCTGCTGCACTGGAGGGACAAGGAACCACCGAAGCGATTCTAAGATTTTAAGACGGAAGTTGGCCGCTCACCACTATGCAGCGGTTTGAGCTATTTCAACCTTTAGAGAGGGACTTTGATGGCACTGTGGAGATTCAAATAAGCCCGTTTCTAAAGATTAAACTTCCGTTGTTTATTGCATAAACAAAAAAGAAAAAAATTTACAGAGGTTGACAAGGTAACAAGAATATAAAGAGGATCGGAGCCTTGCTCCCTCGCTTGGAAAGCTTGTAATGAAGAAATTATATGGAAATTACCACCTTCATGAGAAAAGTTGGTAACTGCCTTGTAAGATTGAAGAATTAGTTGGTTAGATTGGAAAGATACATTAAGAAGTTATAGATTCTGGTTAGGGGCGTAGGGGAAGCCGGATAACGATATTAAAAAAGCCAGTCGTTAGGTTTGTTAGGTGGGTTAAGGATATGCCTGTGATGAGTTTGTGGGCATGAGAAAAAGTAATGATTCGTGTTTCCCTTATCCCCTGATACCAGTGATGAGCAGGGGTGACAGTGGGACCTCGTAGATTGAGAAAACGGAAATACAATTCGGAAAAAGTCAAAGATGCCCGAGGAAACAAGGGTAGATCTGCGACATTTTTAGCAAGAGAGTTTGTAGTCTCATTACCAGCAATGTCTACATGGGAAGTTATCCACTGCAAGTGAATCTCACGAAAGATGGAAAGACTGTTCAGCTTGTTCAAAATAGCCGCGCCGACATTGTCTCCCACGTTATGCCAGTTTGAAAGATATTGGATGGCACTCCGGCTATCACTCAAATTCCAGATGTCTTTCGAACTAGGAGATGTAAGTACTCTATTGAGGCCAGCTTCAGTGGTTATTAATTCACTGCGAAAGACAGAGCAACCGTCAACATTTCTCAATTTGATATGGCACGAGGTGTATTTGGATTATCTCTGAGCACCTACTTAAAGCTGCAATGTAAGGTTTTTAAGTTTAATTTAAATTAAACTAACATGATTTTACTTTCAATAATAATCATTGTTGAGATCAATCAAATACAAATATTTTTATAAGTTTTTTAGAAGTTGATGGCATATATTTTTATTATATCAAACATTTATCGTTATTGTGATTATTATTATCAATTCTAGATATCGATTTTATGTTAGCCTAAAAGATAAGGTTACAACGTATTTGTTTGGACATTAAGAATCTACGTATTCCATTTTATATTATAAAAATAATATGACATTCTAAAATTTTTGAAATTAATTTATGCTTAAAGGGAACATTCAAGGCATTTTTCTATTTTGTAAGACTACATAAGAGTAGACTAGATATTTTGAACAAAAATTTCAGATGTATATCTCTCGTAATGAAAAAAAAGGAAATATTGTAATTCGAAATTCATAAAATATATTTTTAAAGTGATCTGTTATTTTTTTAACCCTTCAAATACTTGTAAATTGAAGGATAAATTTGTTGCATGTTTTGTGAAATATTAATGCTTTAATGAAAAATCTTTCATGTATGCAGCATTCGTTTTGAGCTTTCGTTAGAAAAATATATGCTACAACTTTCTATAAATTCGAAAATAATATATATATAATTATCTACTATAATTATATTAACTTAATTTTAAAAAAATATTATTACTTACAATTTGGTTTTCATACAGTAACATTTTATAAAAGTTGATAGAATCAATATGAAGATTAAGGATTTGTGTTAATCAACTCTTTTTTTTTTTTTTTTTTCGTCTTCACAGGACAGATGTGATCAATTACTATAATACATATTGTCTAATGTTTCCTCTGTTTTCCTCTGTTTAAAAATTTAACGTTTCATGCCTGCAAAAATAATTATAAAAAATACAAAAAACAATAACTGGAAATACATTTTCAGTAAATTCACTTTACGAAGACTTTATTACTAATTTTAATCATTTATTATAAAGTAGTTTTCCTTCCGCCAACTAATGATCTGTGATACGAAAAAAAAAAATTCGTGAAAATAGCCGCATTTTATTTTTAGTTCCCCATCATACTATAGGTATGGGGAACTTAGGTAATCGTGAAAATTTTCGACCTCGGTTTTTTTTTTTTTTTTTTTTTTTTTTTTTTACGTTTTTACACGTTTTCAGGTGTGAGGAATCCGAAAATGACAAAATTTGTATGGTGTCTGTCTGTAGGGTGTCTGTAAGTGTGTCAGTGTGTTAGTCCGTTAGTTTGTTAGACTTTTAACACGATATCTCACGAACAAATGATCGCAGAGAGGTCAGATCAGTTTTAAAATATTACTTTCGATACTGGCAAGAACCCTATTCTTTTGCAACATTCGAATTAAAAAACTTCGTAAGTTATGAGAAATTTACGATTTTTTTAACATGGGAGAATAGGACAAAAATTCACTTAAACGTACATTAAATGGAAACTTTTTACTGTAAAAATGTCAGACCAGTTTTAAAATATCAGGTTTGATGCCGGAATGAACATTAGTAACTATAAATGTGCTACTTTGAAAATTTCGCAAGTTATTGGAAAATTACGAATTTCTTTACATGGCAGTATAGGGCAAAATTTCACATAAACGTCAATTTTTAGAGATATTTTCATCGTAAAGATGTCAGACTACTTTTGAAATATTATTTAGGACACTGCCATGAATATTTATGACTATGAATTTTCCAATATAAAGATTTCGTAAGTTATTGGAAATTTACGAATTTCTTAACATGTCAGAATAGAGCAAAATTTCACATAAACGTCAATCTTGAGGGATATTTTCAGCGTAAAGATGTCAAACCACTTTCGAAATATTATTTAGGATACTGGCATGAATATCATAGACTATGATTTTTTCCAATTTAAAAAAATTCGTAAGTTCATTGGAATTTACGATTTACTTAACATGTCAGAATAAGGCAAAATTGAGCATAAACTTCCATTTTGAGGATCATAAATACATTAGACAACTTCAAAATAACATTTATGATATTTGTTTGAACATGATTGAATACAAATATTCGAATAGGAAATTTCGTAAATTATTCGTAATTTACGATTTTATCAACATAGCGAAATTGTAAATTTTTCATATAAATATGAATTTTGAGGATTATTGCATTGGAAATAGTAGCATGAAAACTAAACAACGGAATTGACCCTGATAAAATAAATTAATAGGTTAGAATAAGATAAATATATCGAAGTGAACGGTGGATAGCCTATTAGGTGGGGATTTTATTCTGTCACTGTATCAAGCTTTGGTCAAATTCATTTCTTTTAACATGATTATAGTATGTCTCACACTAGAAATTTACGAGAACATAAATATGATGGGGAACTGAGCTGAGTCTACCTATGCCAACTAGTTTTTTTTCCTCCGAGTTACAAATCTATTTTTTTTTTTTTTCTATTATCTCATTTAACTCGAGAGATCGTAATATATATGTATAAGGCTTAAATAAACAATTTTAAGATATTTGTGTTTTGCAATTTCTCAAAATTTCTTGTGAAATAATATCAAAAATATCAATAGTATATCCAAAATTAAAATAATACTAGTAACAATAATAAACATTTTGATCGTAAAAAATCTACTTCAATAATAAAGTACAATTCGTTATCAGAAAGAATTCGTATTCAGAAAGCGATGCATTCACATTCTTCAAGAAATATTTAATAAAATAAATGGATTAAATATATATATATATATATGATACATAAGATGTGCAATGATTTGATATAATTATGTTATGCCACTAATTTAACTTTGGTTTTTTTCCTATAATATAACGAATTGCAAGTTGAAAAGAATGCCATCCATTGATAAAAATGTGAAAATAGCTTAATTGCTCACGGAATATTGAAATTTTATTTAACTTCTTAGATAGTAATTAATCATATATATTTAATCTATTTTTTAAATCGTCTTTAGAATTTGATATAAAGACATTTGAATATTTTCCTTTTTATTTTTAAAAAAGGACTGAATATAAGTTATCTCATTTTGCTAGATATTGGAGAAAATGGTAATTCATACATAAGTTATGAAAGAATGCTTATCTTATTTATTTATTAAATTATTTGGTATTTTTGAGACTCACAGAAATTTGTAATTTATTGAAAAAAATGTGAGAATTATATTATATTGGATGCAGCCCGTTGAACATACCATGAATTCATATCTCAACTAATGCAACACTAAAAAACAAAATTATGTCACTGTACTCTAGAAACTAAATTGTGTCTCTTGTAAAATTAATTCCATGTCGTCCTTATATATTCTAGTTCCTTTTGATAGCGAGTTCTAGAAAATCCTTTTAGAATTATACACTCTCAGAAATGGATACTCAAATTTCACGAAAATTTCTTCATTTTTGACGAAATTGTTTCTAGAGATATGCTCCGAGCGAACATTTCGTCAAATTGACGAAATTTGTTTCGTTATCTATTTGAGAATACGAATTTCGTCAAAAATAAAAAAATATTTTCTCCTTCTTATTTCGTCAAATTGAGAAAATTATTTTCGTCACTTGTTTGAACATACGAATTTCGTCAAAAGTAAAAATACATTTTTTCATCCTAGTGTTATGATACAGAATATAATACAAATTATAGAATTATAAAATTACTTGCAAGTTCGTTGCTTTAGGCATTAAATCCTAATTATATTTAATGAAAATATAAATAAAACAGAGCAAACAAATAAAAATCATTTGGACATTTATTTGACAGCTTTGAGACGTATAGTTACAATGATTTTTGTCTCGATTGATCCATATTTTTACAGAAATTCACAGAAACAAGCGCGCACAATATTTTGTAGACATGGGATATCACAAACATCTATGCCCGCACCGTGATTCGAACCCGGGACGTGGGAATCAGAGGGCAGTGCCCTACCGACCGAACCACCAGGCCGGAAAATAAAGGTCATTGTATTGTAACGTAAAATCGAAACAACACAGGAAAAAAAAACAATATGGCGGTAATGAAAGCTAGCACATGCTATTGTGAGTAAACACTAAACAGTTTCGTCAAATATTTCAGAGTTCACGTTTCCTCAAAAATCACGTGATCGCTTGACGAAATGGTTGTCAAAAACAACGAAATTAAGCCCGAGGATGTCTGAATCGTCAAAATTGAGTATATTATTTCTGAGAGTGTATATCGTTTTCCTATATTATTGTGGTCAAACTTACTTACAAAATCTCTGCAAATAAATGTGAACTCAATAGGCGAGTTTTAGTAACTGTTATCTTGGTTTATAAACAGATTCTAGAAAACTAAGCGATAATTTCTCGCAATACAATGGATTCATAATATGCATAATATTCATAATATTGTTTTACATCTAGAAAAGTACAGACTAGAAATTTTTGATCATATCGTTTATTTAGGTTATTTGTTTGCCTTATACGCATAGCTCGTAAATCTATATTTCTAGTTTAGGGATTCATCAAATGCATACTTGTTCACTCTAGATGAAGGTGGTATACATTTTATTCTCAGTGAAGGAAATTTAAATACGGAGGTAATAAATTGCTTTCATCGGTGTTATAAAAACTAGCTTTAATTTTATCGAATGAAACGTTATACACTTTGAAACGCTAAAATTACCCCCAGACAGTTACAGAGTCCGTAGATTAAATAAATTAGATAGTTAATATGACTTACATAATATTAAATTTATTTTTACATTAACTCTGCATCATTATGGTTATAAAGTCAGGGGATGTCCTTTATGAATGGAAAAAAAAAAACTTTTTTCTTAATCCTAAAAAAAAAAAAAAAAAATTATTCGCTTCTCTGTGTTAAGAATCTTAATGGATCCTAGAATTAAAGTTATCACTTAATAGAGAAAAAACAATTCCACTTTCAGAGTTTAATTACCCGTTTTTCTCCTTTAAATACTTAAGTTAATGAGCTTAACAGAATTGGTAATTAGTTAAAAGAATGCTTTTCTCCCCATACTTAAACATGCAGCACTCCAGATCCCCTCCATATAAAATTAATTCATCTTCAGTATAATTTTTTTTCTTTTCATATGAATGAACACTTTATAAACAAGGATGAAATTATTTATTTTTTCCTCTAGAAATCTTTATCCGATTTCTCTTGTAGTAGTTTATTAAAATATTTATCAAAAATGAAAATGAGTTTCAAAATTTTTCTCTCTTATCATTAATTGCCTTATTTGTTATAGTCAGAATGTGTCCTCCATTAACTCGAGTTTCTGAAATTATAGGAAGGTAAATTAAAAAAGAGAAAAATTTTAATTATTGTATAAATATAGAAGTGTAATTTATGCAACAAAAATTTTTGCAAAACAAATGTGGCACTTTTGAATGTAGAAAAAGAGGGGGGAAAAGCTAAAAAACCCATAAAAACAGCATGGGAAGAAAACCAAAAAACTCACAATGTCAAGTGCGTTAAAAAAAAAAAAAAAAAGAAAGAAAAGAAAAAAACAGGCTCACACCGGAAGTAATAAAAGAGCAAAATTGACTAGAAAAAGCCATCGAACAGCGGGAACGGGCGGGCTGGGGCGTTAAATATATCGTCGAGGATTAATATGTCTCGCCTAGTTTTGTGGCCTTCTTGAGTTAGAAACCGTTCTAAAATATTTCAATTAATAAAATTAAATCCACATAAGTATGATTTTTTTTTCTTTTTAAAGTCTGTGACAATGACGCCAGACCATGCCTGAAACTGGCGTTTTTTTAGGTTTTTGCCATAGCCTGTCGACCATTTTTTTTAACATAAATTACAATTTAAGCTGTATTTTTCGTACATGGAATTGCCTTAAACAATTAAAACTTTTACACTCACAATCTTGATTACATTTGATTAACTTCTACATAGGAGTGCACTTAATCAGTCTTTATAGTATTTTCTAAATAGGTTTTGTTCATAATGTTATTTTAACTTGTTGAATTCTTTTTACAGTATTCACTTGATTGTATTGATCTATTAATGTTCAACGTCTAAATTACAATGCACTATTTCGTATTGTAAGACCCTATTTGGTCCAACGGCTTTATATAACTTCTTTTTATATATATATATATATATATATATATATATATATATATATATATATAGAGAGAGAGAGAGAGAGAGAGAATAGTTATAATAGTAATAATAAAAGCTAGTTAAAAAAATAATTCAATAAAATATTCTATTTAAAAAATAAAAATTTATTTATTAAAAATATAATTTTTTATAATTAAATTAGTTCAAATTACTTTATACTATTTTTTGAACTTTTAATTAAAAGGCCTATTTCAGTAGCAGAGCGGTTCTGCACTTCAAGTTGATAGATTGCTGTTAGTGTTTGAAAATAAGGCCGATTGAGTACTATAGGGTGCTAGGCCTGGTAGGGGGTGCCTTCCGTGGAGATCTTTCTAAGGGTTCCTAGCCCGTATTGACGAAAGTTCCTGAGAAAACCACGGAAAATTCCGAACGGCTAGGTCGACGAGCGTGACCTGTGATGGAACCCGGCACCTCACGTCTACCAGCTTTGAGCGCAGAACCGCTCAGCCACTGGTGGGCTCTGATTGGCTTCTTTTGCCGTGTTCGATCCAAGGTCCCACATTTCAACCTAGACATTTGCAATTTTCCATGGTTTTCTCTGAAACTCGCGCATATACCAGACCAGGTCTCATTAGAAAGAATTCTCATAAAAGGCATTTCATCCAGGCTTAGGACCTGTATGTTGTCAATAGGCTTTAACGCTTAAACTACAACCATCAAAATACTTTTAATTTAAAAACTTTTTCTAAATAAATGATTATATAAAAAATATTATTTAAAATATCATTTTACAATACATTGAAATTAAAAATAATTTAACTATTAAAAATGTAAATTTTTAATAATTAAATTAGTTGAAATTGCTTAATACATAGCTGCCAAGTTTTTTAATTTATTCCAGAATGTTCTCAGCCCCGCCCTTTTTTCACACTGTAATCTTTGTAGAAAAAATTTCTTCGATATATAATTGCGATTAAATGTTAAGAAAATCAATGTAAAAATATTACGGTGTGAAAAAGCGGCAGGACTAACACCATTCCGGAATAAATTTAAAAACTTGGCAGCTATGTAATACTATTGTTTGAGCTTTAAAATGAAAAATCTAATTCAAAACGCTCTTAAACATAAAAATATGTTTTCCTATAACTGATTATAGAAATAAGGATCTAATTAAAATTATTTTATTAAAAAAAAACTTTCAAAGAAAGAGTAAATTAATTATCTAAGATATAAATAAATTACCAAAAATATAAATTTTAATAATTAAATTAGCTGTGATTCCTTAATACAATTGTTTCGGCTTTCATTAGAAATAAAATATTTTAAAATACCTTTAATATTAAAAGATTTTATTTTCTATGAATAATTATGAAAAAAAGCTAGTTAAGGATGTAATTAAAATTATTTTATTTAAAAAATTCTAATCGAAAGACTAAATTAATTATCTAAAAACTAAATTAATTATCAAAAATATAAATTTTAGTAATTAATTTAGCTGAGATTGCTTAATACAACTGTATCTGCTTTTAATAGAATAATATTTTAAAACACTTTTAATATTAAAAAATTTTATTTTCTATGAATAATTATTTAAAAAAAAAAAAAAGTCTAGTTAAAAAATTACTTAATGAAATATTCAACTAAAAAACTAATTTATTTATTAAAAATGTAATTTATTATAATTAAGTTAGATGAAATCGCTGAATGCAATTATTTGGACTTTTAACTAATAAGCCCAGCAGTTCCACGTTCGTAGACAGGAAGTGTCAGGTTCGATCCCAGGTCATGGTTGTTGACTCTCATGTTCTCAGTCTGGTTTGTTTAACATCTAAACTACCACCACCAAATTATTTTTAATATAAAAAGTTATTTTAATCAGTAATTATATAAAAATAATTAATTAAATAAAGTATATAAAAATAATTAATTATATAATATATATATATATATATATATAATGTAAAAAATTATAATATTAAAAACTTATTTAATTATCGAAAATATTTTTTAAATAATGAATTTAGATCAGATTACTTAATATTACTGTTCAAACTTTTAACAGAAAAACTATTTCAAAATACTTTGTAATATAAAAAAAAATATCTTTTGTAATGATTATAGAGCAAATAACTAATTAAAATTATATTATTTAAATAATCTAATTCATAAAATTTTACATTAAAATACATACAATATATGCTAATTAAATTAGCCGAGCTTTCTCAATACTATCTTTTAGACTATTATTCGAAAAATGTATTTCAAAAGACATTTACTTTAAAAAGATTTTTTCTATTTATTATTATAGAAAAATATTTAAAAAAATATTTTATCAAAAGTTACAATCAAACATTAATTTAATAATAAAATATAGAGTTTTTTAATAATTAAGTTAGTTGAGTTTTCTTTTTCTCTATTCTTTTAGCTGAAATTTCTTTTTCAAAATATTTTTAAAATATATATATATATTTATTTTTTCTTTAAGTTATTATAAATATATATATATATATATTTTTTTTTTTTTTTTTTTTTTTTCAACAACTTGGCAGCAAAAATATAAAAAAAAATTTCTTTTAAAAATGAAAAATCAATTTTGAACAACGTACTTTGGCATCATAAATTATATTAGCCCTTTATCAACATGTATAATTTTTTTAAAGTGATAATGACGTCAGTTCTTGTGAGATGCATAATTTTTTATTGTTCACGTTTAATTAAATGCATTTACTTTTATACAAAAAAAAAAAAAAAAAAAAATGTACTTGTAATTCTTCTTTTGGCAACAACTACATTATAGTTAAAATTTTAATGGCTAATATGATGCTAATATGAAGTTATTATTTACACATTTTAACTAATTAAAAGAAAACTAATCAAACATTCGAAAATCGGGTTTCGAGGTGCACAAGGACCCCTCGGAGGGCACCTTCGTGTCGAAACACCTGACTATTCGAACTACCGTCTTTGCGCTACGCTGTGCACACATAGACACACACACAAACATTTCCTTATATATATATATAAAGACTATTATTGTCGTTGTTTGTAATGTTTTATAATGTAATTATACTTTTTAAATATAATGATTATAAGATTAAGTTTATATATATACCATGTTTTTAAATTTTCTGATGAATCATTAATATAATACGCGAGGATAAAAAAGAAATATTCAAGCAATATTTATGCACGCGGATTCAGTTCAGTGAAATAATAATAATAATGAAAAAAAAATTGGTTTTAAAAATGAAATATTACTCCTTTTAGAACAATGTATATAAGCACCGTGCACTTCATTAGAACTTGCCAATGTGTATAAAATTTTTAAAGTGATAATGACGTCAATTAATTTAACTTTTTATAATTTTTTAACGTTCACGCTGAATTAGATGTATTTGTTTTTATGTCGAAAGAAAATGAACTCGTATTTTTTATTATTATTATTTTATTTTATTTTTTTTTTTTTTTTTTTTTTATTTATTTATTTAATTTTTTTTTTTTTTTTTTTTTTTTTTTTTTGCAACAATTAAATTATAGCAAATATTTAAATGGCTATTTTATTGCTATTAAGAGTTTATTATTTTCATATTTTAATTAATTAAAAGAAAACTATTAGAAAATTCGAAAATCTAACTTCGAAGTATAGTTGTCACCCGGTTCTAAGCTACTGTGAAAATTTCAAATGTCTAACTAGTAGGGAAGTTAGTTAAAAATAGATTACAAGATTTGTACCGGACAAACAAACAAACAAACAAAAATTGAAGTTAATAAAAACATGGTAATAATAATAATAATAATAATAGTAATAATAAGAAAGATAGAGATTTTACCTTTTAGTGAATAAATTAAATAAATAAAAAGGTTGTATGATGTGACCACACCACAATACTTCCTTCTATATAATTTTACTGAAAATTCATGCAATGAAAATTGTTTATTAAATTATAAAATTATTTTGCATTATAAATGCAGATTATCTATATCTGACGAGTTATGATTCAAAGCCGAAAAAAAGTCAATTTTTTGCCAGTATCAAAAGAAATGCGATTTTTTTCGTTAAAAAAAAGAAAAAAAAATCGGTAACTTTGTTTTAAATTATCACAGACCTATTGTTCAACCATTCGTTTTAAAGGTATTGACGAGATTTTCAGAAAGATATCCATACTGAAATCCCCCCTTCCCCTTTCCCGGGAAAGAAGCAATGCGCCCACATGCACAAAGCTTTTTACCTAGTTCTACTACTATTATCAATAATTCATATTAATTTTACAGTCACACGTTAAAAATAACTCATTATGTACATTTATACGAAATGTTGCCGTATACTGCCATGTTAAAAGTTATAAGCACCAAATTATGTCAGGGTCTAACTAAATACCAGATAAAAATGTTAAATTTCTTTCATTAGTACTTCATAGACACTTCTCTTTATTTATTTATTTATTGATGATTAATGAAAATTTTCATAAACTCAAACATATGTACTTTTGTAAAAGTTATAATTTTATTAATAAGTATATCTAATAAATAAATCTGAATATGCTCCGAATTCGATAATTTTATTAGTTTATAATAATGATTGCAAAAATGATTGTGCGCCATCGTTGTATTTATGTAATTATTAATAGATTTTTGGTTATGTTATTATACTATAACATATTTTAAATGATTTTTGCATAGTAAAATATTTAATATTTTTGGCGAGAAAAATTCAACAACAAATAGGTAGTTCTGAAATAATGTTCATTAGATTTAATGTGCATTGCTAAGGGAATCAGGCCTCTCGTATGATCTCTTGCCTCTCGTAATTGTGATAGATCCATTGACGAGCGATTGTCATGCCTTTAATTACAGTGGTCGGAAAAGCTACCTTGCGATGAACAGGTGTGCATGGATTTAAGAATTCGGTCGGAACTGCTACGATTTTAACCCCGGTCGGATCTGTCCCGGTCGGAACTGCGACGTAACCTTTAAAATCACCTCCTGTATTAAGTATGTTTATTTATATGAAAAAAAATATATATATTTATTTTATTTTGTATAGTAGAGCCTAAATATGTGAAACATACCAACAAGAAAAAAATAAACTAATTCGGTAATAAATCTTTTGTTATTTAAAAAAAAATCTATCTCATGTCTTCTTGTGCATTTCGGTGAAAATCGCGTTGTGCTACCGTCAATACTTTTTGAATATTTTTTTTTTTTTTTTTCTGTGACTTTTAAATCCCTCGGTACATATTTGTCTGAGAAATACTTATGGAAATAGGGTAAGTGCACCAGTGATTGACACTTTTAGAGCAATCTCTGATGTTTTTAGTGTTCTAGTCATCAGAAAATATTTTTAGAAACCTTAAGTTAATACATATGGCATGAAAGAAATTCAGACCCACATATATGTTAAAATATATACATTTGATAACAATTATTATTATTTTTTTATTATTAATTTTTATTTGTCACTCACTCAATGTTCCAGTAATTGACACTGCCAGTTTTTCATTTTATCAGCAATTAGCACCCTATGTTCCAGTGTTTGACACTGCTAGTTATTCATTTTACCAGTTATTAGCACCCTATACCCCAGTGTTTGACATAAAATGTTAAAACTCTTATATATAGAATATATTATTTTATTATTTTTCTTATTTCTTATTTTTTTTTTCGGGATAGATGTCAATTACTGGAGCATGCCAATCACTGGAGCACCTACCCTATATTCTATTTTTTTTATTATTATTATTATTATTATTATTGCTAATTGTAACAGGAAAACACAAAATACTTGTATACTTATGTGTTCTCTATGAAAATTCCTCTGCCTATCCTGAACAGAAAAAATATTCTAAAACATTAAAAGTTTGATATAGCCTAATAACCTTTGATTGTAAACACAATACTTAAATTTATCCGAAAACAGTTTAATCGCGTACTAAATCTAAAAGCAATTGTTAAGTTAAACGCATTTCATTAACAATAAGAAGATTATTATATTTATTATAAAATTCCTTCATCTAAATTTACCGCTTGTATCATGTATTTAATATGCTTGAAAATATAATATTTCAAACTTTATGTCACAACTTTTATCAACCACTACACAATATCTAATCATAAATTCCCTTACATTCTTTAAGATTTAAAGTAAATATTTTCCTTTAAGATTGCTCCGATTCTTCAACTTCTAAAAATCAATGTTTTAAAACAGGATAAAGTTTCTCCTTTCAAAGTTTATATTTATTTCACTTCGCTTCATTTTAAAATGTATATAGATTCTGGAAATTCTTTTGTTTCGTTAATACTCTGGACACAATAGAAGTTCTAAACTATCGGATAGATTGTTATATTCTTAGTCCCGAATCGGGTAAGTTACACATATGAATTTTGTTCGTTTTAATAATTTAAATCATTTTTTTTTCTTTTAATATCACTTCTTAACAAATTTATTTATTTATTTATTTATTTAGCATCTGGTTGGTAAATAATTGTACTTGACTAATTTCAATCTGCTAAATTCTGAAAAAAAAAAAAAAAAAACAGATTTTCTTAATCACATCACATTTTCTATAGAGTCAAATCATAATATTTAATTCTATGTTTAATTTTACTTGATTATTCTGCAGTGTAAGTAAAACAGAAATAATAATCTGTTACGAAATTTTTTGCTTACGTCAAACCATTATAACAACAAACTACATATTTTCGGGATTCCACTTTATATTTTCAATGATGTTACTTGTACAATTTTTTACGAAATTCGACGTGCTTTTTTATTTTATACAAAATACAATTCAAAAATACAATTAAAGTACAGTTTATAGATCTTCATTAACTGATATGGTGATTGCCATTCTTTATTCTCTTGGAGTAGGCTAACCCTGCGTACAGTACATGTAATCAGAACGATTCATACTATTACTATGTTTCCTCAATACAACTTAATTATGTACTTTACTACTTATTATACTGTACTTACTTTGGACAAGTAATTTTTCAAAATTTCACCACCAACAGATTCTAAAAAAATAAAATAAGACTCAGAAACGATAGTATGAAGGAAAATAATCTGGTGTGTCACTCACACGACTTTCTCTTACACTGAAATTTAATACTATAAATACAGGTTGCAGATTAAGAGGTATTATAAAGAGTACTGTTATGTAAACCTGTTTTCAAAAATTCATATTAGGATTCTGAAGAGTATTATATAATAATTAGTTCTGTGTGAGGTGGGCTACCGCCTCCCTCAACCCCCCGTTTCATTAATGCACCTACATTTATACAGAATTTAATTCGATTATTAAAAAATAATTCTGTTTTTAAAAAATATTTTATTAAATTTATTATTTTAAAAAATTATCTTTTATGATAATGCAGACGATTTCCATATTAGAGAGGTAGTATAACACCAAATATCCAAAAAAAGTCCATTTTATTCTCGAAAAAAAAAAAAAAAGTTTTATAGGTATTGGTGAGCTCTTTTGAAAGATACCCATCATGAAAATTTACTCCCCTCGAGGGGGGACTTCCCCCCCAGGGGGGGAGGCGAGGAGCCTACATACACAAAATTTTTTTCCCAGTTAACCATCTCTATTACAAAAAATATATATTTGTTTCATTTGGTTTAGTGCAGTCTATAGACGTTAAACTCTACTTACCTGCAATTTCCCCCATAGACGTAATGTATTAGAATTCTCTTGATTGTCCCTGTACACGAACCATTTGCTTGATCTTAACGAAAATCTTACTGTAGCATCCTTATATGATACAGATTTAGAATACCAAGTTTGAACTTTCTGCCTTAATTTGTTTTTGAGATATGCTGAGAACAGACAGACACACAGACACACACACACACAGGCACACAGACCATTTGCTAAAAACATGTTTTTCGTATTCAGGGGACCTCAAAACGTGTAAATATAACAAAATCTCGCGTTCGAAAATTTGACCCAAAAACAATACTTTCTCTACCTTATGGGTAAGAGAAAGTAAAAAACTAGATAAATTACCAAAACACTAGTACCATAGCACGAAATTATATTGCTCAGTTCTATTGTCATTATTATTATTATTATTATTATTATTATTACCCTCGAGTATTTTTACTATAT
Organism: Salticus scenicus; assembly: GCA_963930645.1. Classification (NCBI taxonomy): domain Eukaryota; kingdom Metazoa; phylum Arthropoda; class Arachnida; order Araneae; family Salticidae; genus Salticus; species Salticus scenicus. Next base: position 92,964,417 of record OZ005652.1, read on the forward strand.
TGCCATTTTGTAATCATTAATATAAATTTTCTCAGCTGTTACTTAACAGTAATGATAAAATTGGTTTCATTATTCGTTTCGTCATAATTTCCCTATTGAAAATTATAAGTGGAAAGAAGAAAAAAAAATACAGGGTGATTATAATTCAAGTTACGATTTCAAAACGCTATAATTTTAAAATTACCCATCAGAGCGATTTGATATTTTGCCAGAGCAATCGTGAGGCAATGAAATTTTGTTTGGGGGAGGAAAAAAGTAGTTCCAACATGTTCTTATAGATGGTTCTGTCAGGAAAACGCCTAAATGGACTCATTAAACACAGGAATTGTGTTAGCAACACAGTGGAATAGCAGGAAACAATATAATTCAAAAGTTTAGTACACTTTTTTAGCAAAAAGACAAGAATACTTGTTTACAGTGGAAACAGTCATGGTGAAAAGTGAAAAAGAGGAGCTTCATAAAACAAATACTTTACGGATAATTAATGGCACATTTTGGGACTTTTTTTTTTTTTTTTTTTTTTTTTTTTTTGCCAAACAAAATTGCATTGCCTCACGATTGCTCTGGTAAAATATCAAATCGCTCTGATGGGAAGTTTTAAAATTATAGGGTTTAGAAATCGTAACTTTAATTATAATCGCCCTGTAAAAAGAAACTAGGAAAAAGACATATTATTAAAAATAATTCTAATAATAATAAATACTTAAAATTACATATTCAGAATCTTTTATGATATGAAAGTTCTGCAAGCTAATTTAAATTCCATACAACAAAATTAATAAGAAACTGTTTATTTCAAATCAGATACAAAATGCCTGCTAAATAGTGTAACCCATAAGATAATATACACACCCTGCTTTGAAAATACTTGTAACGCATTAATATAGATAAAAAATGATAATAATTTTACATTTTGAATTCTTGTAATGACATCCTGATATTACTGAGAGTGTTGGTTATTATGAATCCAATCTCTTGAATCAAAAAGGGTAAATACCAAAATACAATTATAAAACTCCGTTCGGCGTGTGTAAGAATTTTAATAATTAACGGTATAAAGTTCGATATTAAAATTAAAATATCTAACAGTAAAACCAATAATTCGATTCTTACTTTTTAAAGTAAAAAAAAAAAACAAAGGGGGGGGGGGGAGGAATGAAAGGTTAATGTGGAGTATGGGATAAAACGTTAGAAAAATTATAAGATAGAGATATTATTTTTTTAAATAATCATAAAAATAATTAAAGAAATTTCAATTGAAGATAAATATTTTAAAAATTTCAACTCAAGATGCCAGTAAAAAAACAGAAGGATAAGTATGCTTACATTATGAACATCATTTACATTTAGAGTTGCCGGATTTCACCTGATGAAGAATTGTGCAAGTGAATTTCGATTCGAAACCTACGTATTTATATGTAAATCTTAGAGTATTGTTTTATAATTATCTAATCTGTTTTAGTCTAAAAATAACAACTGTATTAAAAATAAAATCTCACCGGTTTTCGAAAAGATTCTTACCTGTGTTTTCGTTTTATAGATATTGCCTAAAAAACAAGCTAATGTTGAGTTTTTATTTGTGGATAATAGATTTCATCATGTGTAGATTTAGTTGAACTTAGAGAAATGATTTTTTATGAAATGAGTCATTCATTTTGGAAAATACTTCCCATGAGAGAATTAGATTCAATTTCCTTTATCGGCTTCTTATTTTTTTTTTCTTTAGAAATGCTTTTACTATTATTATTAGGTTTCATTAGATTGTGGCGGAACAAACTATTTTTTTTTCTTCTTTTACAAAGAAAGTAAACTTTTACAAATTATGACATTGTTCACTTTTTATATTTATTGTGTTACTGATTTCTTTACATTGTTATTAAATTAATAATTCTGAAATTTTATATTTTCTTTTAAAATAATTTTCTACAATTTGTATATTTAAGAATAAATGAATGACACTACAATAGAAAAGTATGATAAGAATATAATGAATGCAATATAAATAATCTGGTGTGTCACTCTTACCCTGAAATTTAATACTAAATACAGGTTGCAGATTAAAAGGTAAGATAACGAGTACTGTTATGTAAACCTGTGTTAAACAATTCATATTAGGCTTTTGAAGAGTTTTATATGATAATTAGTTCTGTGTGAGGAGGCTACCGCCCCCTCAACCCCCCGTTTCATTAATGCACCTACATTGATATAGAATTTAATTCGGTTATTAAAAAATAATTCTGTTTTTAAAAAATAATTTATTAAAATTATTATTTAAAAAAATTATCCTTTATGTTAAAGCCGACGATTTCCATATTAGAGAAGTAGTATAACACCAAATATCCAAAAAAAGTCCATTTTATTCTCAATATTTAATATATATATATATATATATATACGATTTTTTTTCTAAGTTTTTCTTCGTTAAAAGTAAAAAAAAATCGATAACTTTGTTTTAAATTATCGCAGATCGATGGTTCAACCATTCGTTTTAAAGGTATAGGCGAGCTCTTTCGGAAGATACCCATCATGAAAATTTACTCCCCTCGAGGGGGGACTTCCCCCCCCCAGGGGGGAGGCAAGGCTCCTACATACACAAAAAAAATTTTCCTAGTTAACTATCTCTATTACAAAAAATATATATTCGTTTTATTTGGTTTAGTGCAGTCTATAGACGTTAAACTCTACTTACCTGCAATTTCCCCCATAGACGTAATGTATTAGAGTTCTCTTGATTGTCCCTGTACACGAACCATTTGCTTGATCTTAACGAAAAACTTACTGTAGCATCCCTATATGATACACATTTAGAATACCAAGTTTGAACTTTCTGCCATAATCTGTTTTTGAGATATGGTGATAACAGACACACACACACACACACACACAGACAGACACACACACAGACACACAGATATACACACAGACCATTTGCTAAAAACATGATTTTCGTATTCAGGGGACCTCAAAACGTGTAAATATAACAAAATCTCGCGTTCGAAAATTTGAACCAAAAACAGTACTTTCTCTACCTTATGGGTAAGAGAAACTAAAAAACAATACTTTCTCTACCTTATGGGTAAGAGAAAGTAAAAAGTTCATTATCAGTATTCATTTTTCCTTTTCATATTTAAATAAAACTTTGGGAAATTATGACAATAAAAGTATCTAATTAATATCTTATATTTTTAAATGTATATCTATAGAATAGGACAGATATTTAGAATACATAATTGAAATCGTTTGGTATTGCTTAATTTCAATTAGACTGACTATTTAATTCGACGTGTAAAAAGCGAAATATTAAAAAAAAAAAAAAAAAAAAAAAGAACGGCTGTAAAAGAAAAATTCTGATTGAATCATCAGAAATTTTTACATATTTTAGTAATATGTTTAAGCAAATCTTTCAATAAATGAAAAAAATGAAAGTTTATTATTCATTATCCCAGTATTACATCTGTTGTATGAAAGTGGAAAATTTTTTTAAGAAAATTGCAATATTGAACAAAATTTAAAAGAAAAACAAGAAAGAAAAATCATGCAGTACGCATTGATTAGTAACACTTTCCAACTGTACGTAATTGTTGTATGGAATAACTTTTATTATTCTTTGCCTACGTTATCACACAACAGACAGAAGGACTGAAAAATATACAGATAGACTAATTGATTTTAAAATTGCTCTTAAGCATTTTGGAAAGGGTTAAAAAGGCTTAACGCAAAAAAAATGCAGCCATTAGATTATAATTACAGCTTTTGATCTCTCTGAATATTTTAGTGTAGCCCTGTAAATCAGAAAGTTAATCATATCATATTCTATACAAAAGATTATTTTAGAGTATTAACAATAAATTTCAATATTTTTATGATTTTTACAGTAGAAAGACTTTTAAATATAATTTAAATTCTATCCTAAAACGTAATGCATTGGCATATATATATATATATATATATTTTTTTTTTGTCCCTGTAAACAAACTAGTTGTACAGGACCTATTAATGTCATTCTAAATGGAGAAAATTCTATAGGGATAATGTTTATAAAAACAACACTCATAGAACACAATGCTTTTGAATGCTTTTGGGTGTCCCTGTACACAAACCAGAAGAGATATTCACTCCATTTTCAATATGGAACATTCGATAGTGAACTTCAATAAAATATATCAGTTTCGAGAAATTCCATATATAATTAATGGAGTTGGAGCGAGGGCTTACAGACAGACAGACAGATGGACAGATACACAAACTGAAATCATATTCACACTTAAAAATGTTAGAAAGTGATAAAAACATTCAATGTAAACGAAAGTAATATTTTAGCAATTTTTTATTAATAACTCTTAATATAAATGGATATTATTCTGTCACCCTGTAAATCTAATGCTAATTATGCTATATTCTATGCAAAGCATTTTTTTGTGCAGATAAATAACATAATTCAATTTCCTAAAGCTTCGTGGAAAGTAATTAAAATTTGATTTATAGAAATATCTCTCATAGAACGCAATGCTTTGGAATACTTTTGAGTGCCACTGTATATAAATCAGTGGTGATATTTCCTCCCTTTTATACAGGAAACATCCAGTAGGGAATTGGAATAATATATTTCAATTTCATTAAGATATGTCTACAGTAAAGGTACGAAAATATGGTTTATAGAAATAGCTCTCATAGAACACAATGCTTTGAAATACTTTCGGGTGTTCCTGTACACAAACCAGTAGAGGTATAAATTCCATTTTCAATAGGGAACATCCGATAGTGAACTTGAATAACATATATCAGTTTTAAGAAATTCCATAAATATTTACGGGAGTTAGAGATCGGACAGACAGACAGGCAGACGGACGGACGGACGGACAGGCAGATACACAAAACTGAAATCATATTCACACTTAAAAAATGCTAGAAAGTGTTAAAAACGCTTAACGTAAACGAAAGTACAATTCTAGCAATTTTTTATTAATACCTCTTAATATAACTGGATATTTTTGTGCCACCCTGCAAATCTAATGCTAATCGTGCTACATTCTATGCAAAGAATTCTTTTGTGCGTGTAAATAACATATTTCAATTTCTTAAAACTTTGTGGATAGTAAAGTTATTAAAGTTTGATTTATAGAAATATCTCTCCTAGAACGCAATGCTTTGGAATACTTTTGAGTGTCTCTGTACATGAACCAATGGTGGTATTTCCTCCATTTGATAGAGGAAACATTCAATAGTGAACTTGAATAACATATTTTAATTTCATTAAGATATGTCTACAGTAAAGGTATGAAAATATGGTTTATAGAAATACCTCTCTTAGAACACAATGCTTTGGAATACTTTCGGGTGTCCCTGTACACAAACCAGTAGAGGTATAGACTCCATTTTCAATAGGGAACGTCCGATAGTGAACTTGAATAACATATTTCAATTTCATTAAGATATGTCTAGAGTAAAGGTATGAAAATATGATTTATAGAAATACCTCTCATAGAACACAATGCTTTGAAATACTTTCGGGTGTCCCTGTACACAAACCAGTAGAGGTATAAACTCCATTTTCTATAGGGAACTTCCGACAGTGAACTTGAATAACATATTTCAATTTCATTAAGATATATCTACAATAAAGGTATGAAATTATGGTTTATAGAAATACCTCTCATAGAACACAATGCTTTGAAATATTTTCGGGTGTCCCTGTACACAAACCAGTAGAGGTATAAACTCCATTTTCAATAGGGACCGTCCGATAGTGAACTTGAGTAACATATATCAGTTTCAAGAAATTCCATAAATATTTACGGGAGTTAGAGCGCGGACAGGCAGACAGACAGACAGACAGACAGATAGACAGACGGACAGACAGACAGACAGACGGACAGACAGACAGACAGACAGACAAACCGAAGTCATAAACACTTTTCAACCTTGTTGGAAAGTGTTAAAAAGAAAGAAAGCATGTTTTTAAAACTCTAACAAACTCTTTTTTTTTTTTTTTTTTTTTTTTTTTTTGGCCAAAATAAATATATAATTAATCAACTGATAGTCATTTTATTGTACAGTCTCAAATCTTTTAATTATGCAATAATAAACTTAAAACACTCATCGCATTTTTCTAAAGTTAAGTTTATTTTCAATTAATCTCTGTCAATATTAAAATGTAAATCTTCTGTTACTGCATTATTGATTTCTCCATCATACTTCAAAAGTGGCGATCTTAGATATTCGTCAAAATATTCGTCATTTTTAAAGATTTTGAACCCAAAAATTAGAAAACAGACATGGTGCCGTCTGTAAGATGGCAGTTTGTTAATTTGTTAGTCTGGGTGCACCACATCTCAAGAACAAATGGTCGTAAAAAGATCGGTCCAGTTTTAAAATATCCCTTATGACACTGTCAAAAATTTTATTTGTTTTCAGCATTCTAATTTGAAATATTCGTAAGTTATTCAAAATTTACGATTTTCTTAACATGGAAGAATAGTACAAAATATTGCATAAGCATGTATTATGATGATTATTTTTCATCTTTAAATTGTTGAACATGTTTTAAAACAACATTTATGATATTGGCCTTATTATCATTGACTATAGACATCTTACTTTGAAAACTTCGTAAGTTATCTGAAATTCGATATTTTTTAAACAGGGTAGAATTAGGGGCAACATTTCCCATAGATTTGGATGGTTGGTTGGTTGGTTTGTTGGATTTTACGATGCGCTAGTGCTACGCAATGGCCAATTCCCATAGATTTGAATTATGGTAATTACTTTAGTGAAAGTTTTATGCAGTTGCATGAGAACAAAACATATTAAACTGACTCAAAAATAAATAAATAAATAAATAAAAAGCCATTTATTTATGGACCAAGCAGAGTGATTGTTAGATTTCATTTCTTTTAACATGAATATAATGTAAGCTAAAGAACAAATTTATGCGAACAAACATATGATGGAGAGCTGAAATAACTCCACCTATTCCAACATTTTTTTTTTTTTTTTTTTTTTAGTTATTTGTTAAATGATACCGTTATCACGTACTTTGTAATAAAAATTTCCTAAATTAATTAGCAAATGTCCAGTAGTTTCAAAGCAAAAATTCTTGGAATGGAATTTAGATATTTTTTCTTATAAATTTTGTTCTGAATATTGAGAAATTTAAAGTTTTTATTTAAATACGATTATAATAGTAGAAATATTTTCACAATTCTATTTACGATAAAGTATATTCACATTCAAACATTCATTTATTAATTGAAAAGTATTGACATTTACAACATATTTTTACGAAATCAAAAATTATTGAGAAATAATTAAGATATATTAAAAAAAAAAAAATCATTTAGGGCCATCTATTTTTTTTTAATCATTGGTCGGCTGAAACATGTCAACCTCCAGAGGAATTTTAATTTTTATTAATTATTATTATTGTGTAGGAGTTTTTAATATAGTAATGTAATACTTAGATTTTTACAAACAGACTACCACTGCACCATTAGAAAGTTAATATTTCAATTAAAAAATCCAACACTGCTAACTATTGTTATTTGAACTATAAATGTGATTTCGCATAAAATTTTTAAGTCTAGTAGAACAGCACTTAAATCTCTTAGATTAAAAAAAAAAAAAAAAAAAAAAAAAAAAAAACTTTAAAATAGCTTCGAAATTAAATATTTATTTAATAATTAAATAAAATTGAATATTTAATGGTTACCAGAGGATTTTAATTCATACAAATTAAAGTTCTGCGATTTTCAGTAAATAAACAAAATATTGTGGAAACAGTAAGTATCCTGTTATAAATAAGTACACCTCATATGTCAATCATTAAAAATTTTCTTCACTCGTAGTCTACTAAAATTTAAAAAGACTACAAGACCAAATAATTCAACGTGTATTCTATACAGTGTTTACATACTTATTTAGATAAATATCAACTATTGACCATTTCTATTGATAGCAGTTTAAAATAATAATTTAAATGATTTGTTGCTCCAGAAGCTTTATTCCTTTATGCAGTATACTGTAAGAAATTGCTGGGAAATTCGCAGAGTTGGCCGTTAAATTTTACTAACCTTTTCCTTCTTCAAGAGAAAAGTCCAATACTCGTATTTGTTACAAATTTCTGTAAAGTTCAGAATGTTGACCGTTTATTAAAGGTCACTTACTTCTTCGAGAAAAAAGTGATGACTTCTTTATCGGCATAAATATTTATTTTTCCTCTCAGTGACTGAAACACTTTTTGCTGCTCACTTGATTTAAACTTGTGTGCAGTTTTTGTACAGTGTACCAGAAAGATAAAAGTTAGATTGAATGCATTATAAGAATTATATAGTATGTATTCAGACAAATTTTAAATGATGTGTATACTGTTTTAATAGAAAAAATTATAAATATTTAATTAACCCGTTAGTAGTCGCTAGTTGGTCGATTTGCCGCCCATCCTTCAGTTTTGCCAGATTTTTTTATTCAATAGCCACCAAAAATTTTTAGAAGTGGCATTTGACATACATAAAACGCGAATAAAATCGAAGAAACGTTGTTCACATCACTTTTTAAAATTATTGGTGCGAGTTAAATAAAAAGTGCGCAATCTGTAATAGGTGGCGCTGTCTATAGCGACTACTAACGGGTTAATGATATAATTTTTTTTTAACTTAAATAAATAACAAATTTATATCATTAAAAATCAAATCTAAACATTTAAATATTTAGGTGTCTGAATATTTTAATTTTTATAAGTTTTAAATGCTGCTCTTTGAAATTTTTATGTTTATAAAAAATTCAAGTGTTGTTCACACTGAAAATATAAACAAAGACAAGTTTTAAAAATTTTCAGTAAAAATATCTAAATTATTTGTTTATCTTGCATATATTACACCTAGAAAAGTCTATAGTTTTGAAAAATCTGAAAATATTAATGCCGAAATTTAAAAATATACATATTTAGATATTTTAAAATAATTCATTTAAATAATGAATAAGTGCTGGAAAAATATTTAACTCAAAGGGCTTCTATATTTTAGGAAAATTTCGATAATAATAAAAATTTAACTATAAACTGTTCATTCTATGCATTCTATTCATCTAATAACATAGTACAGTTCTCTAGCAAACCCATTATTCTTGTAAACATAGGCGTCTTAAAGTTTAACGTATGGCTATTAAAAAGAGATTCGTGGCACTTTGTTAATGATATTTTAACTCAATAGAATAGAAATTCTAAATTCGTTTTTGAGAGTTTACTTTAAAAGTTTTAGTAATGTTTGTTCCTGTAATGATTTTTCAATGAATTCTTTGAATAGTAATCATTAAGAAGACAATCATTAGCGCTTTCTTTTGTGTATAATAAAATGTTAATCAGCATTATATAAAAGTTTTAAAAAAATGTTAATACGTTTTCTTAAAAACTTGGTAATTATTTTTTTTTTCCTTTTTTATACATTAAATGAGAATTTATTGTAATGTATGATTTTTTTTATAGAGTATTTTTTTTTTCAATTAAAAATGAAATAATAATTTATTTTTTCAATAGCGGTTTAAATGCTTATGTAGATATTACATAGACAATGTAAAAAGTTTTATGCAGTACACTACCTACAATGTAAAAAAAAAAAAAAAAAAAAAAAAAATCCCGTAAGATTACGGGGAAAGCCCGGCAGCAGAGATTCCAGACAAAGGCTGTTAAAAGAAAAGCTTAGACTGTAAATTAAGTATGTAATAACCTTAAATTACGTTACATGCCTGTAAAAAAAAACATTTTGCCCGTAAAACCAATTTTTTTTTTTTTTTTTTTTTTTTTTTTTGCGGGCTTTGTCTGGAATCTCTGCTGCCGGGCTTTCCCCGTAATCTTACGGGATTTTTTTTTTTTTTTTTTTTTACAGTAAACCAATAAGTATTTGGACACTTTTGAATTTAGACATTTTGTCAAATATCTAGAAAAGTTCTTTCGGAATCATCTTGAAACTTTGGTAGTGTAAAGGACACGTTCTACCTCATATATTTCAGCAAAAGTTGTATCCTGAAAAGGAAAAGTGGGCCATTAAAAAATTCACGAAAAATCAAAATGTTTTCTTTCACCCTTTAAAAAGTAATGCTTCAAATGCGGTTTGGCTGTAGTATGTGATCAAGAGGAATTTTTTCATTATCTGTATAAAATTTTTAAGAGGCTACCACATATACTCATGGTGCTATAACGGTTTTTTTTAAACATTGCAAAAAAAAAAATCCATTTTTTATTATTATTATTATTATTATTATAACACGTAGGGTTTTAGACCCAGAACAAAGACATTTTCAGAAAATTGGGCGTACTTCAATAGACACAGCACACTGTAATCAGAATGCAAAAATGTTAAATATATTACGAAATATGAGCGTTTTTACAAAATAATTTTTATCTACGCATGCGCTAGCGTTTAAAAAATTTAAATTGCATAATTTAATAGCCAAATATATTGAGCAACTTATATGAAAACCCCAAACAAATATCGTGTTAATTCAAAAATTTATGAGAGATAGAATGAACAGAATTTCAGTTCTTCTCAAAGAAAAAAAAAAAAAAAGAAAAAGAGGGACGATGAAGGGGATTTCATCAATATTTATTTACAATCAATGGACACTGTATTGCCATTGGGCATTGACTGAATCAAAATAAAAATGTGAGTATAACCCCCTATAGTTTAGCTGCTGAAAGTGAAATGTAAGAAAAGTAAGTACTTTTAAAAACCCATTTTTAGATATTTAATCTGTAAAAGGTTTCAAAAACATTTTTGAAAATTAAATCGTATTATTTCATGCATCCAGATTAATTTACTTTTCAGAAAATAACTCCTAAACATCTAAAAGAAATTTTAAACATTCCATCATATAAAGTACTGTTTTTTTTTTTTTTTTTTTTTTTTTTTTTTCCCTTCTATAATGTCAAAGTCATTTTAGAAACCATTTTATTTCCTTCAGATACATTTTTTTTTCAGTGCACATAAAGAAGAATTTTTACAAGAATTTTTAGTTTTATTTTAAGAAAACTAAAATTCGGGTTAGATCGTTGAATTTTTCACTAATGATTTATTACTTTCTTCTATATTCAATAGAAGAAAGTATTGGTTTCGTAAAAATTTTCGACCTCGGGTTTTTGATCGACTTACACGTTTTGAGAGCTGTAAAACACAATTTGACCCTTTTTTAGAAAATGTCTGTCTGTCTGTCTGTCTGACAGTCTGTGTGTGTGTGTGTGACAAAATTTTGTGGCAACTGTATCTCAGGAACTACTGCACTGAATTTCATACAAATTGGTATGTAGTTGCACCTTCACATAAATTAGTGCCTAGCAACTTTTGGTAAAAATTGTCTTACAGGTTGCGTTGCCATCCCCCTTTTTCTAAATTTTTAACATGGTAATATAGGACAAAATTTTGTGTAAATGTGCATAAAGAGAATTATTTTAAAGTAATCATTACGAAATTTACGAGAATTATTTATAATAGAAATAGACAACCGGGAAAATTTTTTTGTATGTGTAAGAGCCTCGTCAACCCCCCTGGGGGGGAAGTCCCCCCTCGAGCGGAGTAAATTTTCAAGATGGGTATCTTTCGAAAGGTCTCGTCAATACCTTTAAAACGAATGGTTGAACTATAAATCTGTGATAATTTAAAACAAAGTTATCGATTTTTTTTACTTTTTACGAAAAAAAAAACAAAAATAATCTTAATTTTTTTTTTTTTTTTTTTTACGAAATTTAACCAAACTTGGTATTTAGTTGGCCCCTTATATAAACTGGTGCTGATTAGATTTGGGGATCAATTGCTCAACAGGAGGCGCTGTGATCGTATTTTTTCCAAATTTTTAACATGGCAGTAGGACAAAATGACGTATAAATGTACATAATGAGAGTTATTCTTAACCTGTTATTGTAAAATTAATACGAATTATTGATAATAGTAGTAGTTAATTAGGAAAAAAATTTTGTGCATGTGCATCGCTTCCCCCCCTCCCCGGGGGGGGGGAGGGTAAATTCCCAAAGGGTATTTTTCGAAAGGTCTCGTCAATACCTTTAAAACGAATGGTTGAACTATATATATATGTGATAATTTAAAACAAAGTTATCGATTTTTTTCACTTTTAACAAAAAAAAAAAAACTTGGATTTTTTTTTTTTTTTTTTAATATTGTTACTGAGTGAATTTGTATAGGAAAATATAGAAGAAAGTCTTGTGGTGGCCACAACATACTAGTTTTTAATTTCGTAAATAGACTAATTAAATTCTAAAATAAAAAATTAATTAAAATGCAACATAATTAATTTTATGTAAGTTTATTGCCGAGAAATGTATAAAAATAAAAATATATCATAAGCTTAATTCATATCATAAGCATATCATTACTTTTCTTTTCTTCTTTCTATCCTAAATTTTAAGTATAACTATCTGAAACAGTACCATTTTGAATTTTACTGTAGATAAGTGAGCTACATTAAACTAAAGAGGAAAAGAATCAAAATATATTACAAGGCGAATGAGATTGCTTTTAGCCTTGATTACAAGAATAAAAATGTGTACTTTAATACGTTTTTATATAAAAAACCAATATGATTTTAATGCAGGCAATAAAATACTCTAAAAGCATGATACATTATATCTTATAAAAAAAAATAATGCATGAAAACAACTAGATTGTAAAAATCGCAGATAATTCAAATCGAATTGCCTCAATTACGAACTTCCCTAGAAATTTCACACACACACACACACACGCACAAAAAAAAAAAAAAAAAAAAGCTGCATTTTTGAAATATCACGCATGTAAATTACCGTTTTTTATAAACAATCTTAATTCATTACTTTGGCAAAAAAATAAGAAAGAAAAGAAAAAAGAAAGAAAATTGTGATTTAACTTGGTTGTAATAAAGTCATCTTCATGCCTCCTATTTAAAAAAAATTTTAAACAGTTTTATTGATAAAAAGCTTCAAGTAAAAAAAAAAAAAATGTAAACTTTCAATCTCAATAGCAGTTTAAGGGGAAAAAAATGTACATATGAGAATTTTATATATTAAAAAAAAAAAAAATGAAAAAAAAAAAAATGAAAACTCTTATGAAAAAAGAAACACCACTTCTTTCAGTGATTATATATATGTATGTGTATATTGATTTTATTACAATGAGACTGATTCACGGTTGACTAAAATCCTAAAGTTTTTTTTTTTTTTTTTTTTTTTACTTAATTTGATTTTCGTACCAGAAATTTGAATAAAAAAATATAAAATAGATGATTTATCTTTATAATACATATTGATTTGATTTTTTATAAGTAATAATTGCTTTCCTCTTTATATAGTTCGCGAAAAAAACATTTGAAAAATTGCTTTTTACTAAAATATAATTTATTTCTTCTGAAAAAAATATTTTCAAATGCTTTAAACTGCATTTATCAATAAAAAATAAACATTTCTGATTTTAAAAAAAATTAAAATTTTTTATTTTTGCAGGATTTTTTTTTTTCTTTTTTAAACATTTTTATTTAATGCAATAGCTTGTTCTGCCCTTCAAGCATTTATCACTCACATAATCATCCTTTTTTTTTTTTTTTAAGGAAAATAATGCTGTTATATAAACCTGCGTTAAAAATAATTAAAATTAGGCTCCGGGACAGTTTTATATGAAAAATAATTCTGTGGGGGAGTTGTTGCCCCCTCAACCGTCTGTTTAATTATTGTACCTCCAATTATCTACAGGTGTTAAACTCTACTTACCTACAATTTCCTCCATAGACGTAATGTATTTGAATTCGCTTGGGTGTTTCTGTACACGAAGCATTTGCTTCATAAAATATCAAAGGAAAGTTTAGTGTAGCATCTAGCATCCCTATAAGATACAGATTTAAGATACAGAGTTTGAACTTCTTGCTATTGTTTGTAACAGACACACACACACGCGCACACACAGACCAACCACTAAAAACATGTTTTTCGGATTCATGGGACCTTAAAACGCATAAATATAACAAAAAAATTCTTTAGAAAATTTGACTCCAAAACAATACTTTCTCTACCGTATATACGGGTGAGAGAAAGTAAAAATGGGTAAAATTCGAAATTATATGTTTAACTGGATTAGAGGGCTCAGGATCCACTCCCCTAATTCCGTTACAGCAGTAGCATTTTTTTTCACCGGAGATACATATGCATGCTCAATTTCAGCTCATTTTGATGATAGGAAGTAAGTTAATATACACCTGCCAGATTTGACCCTGATATACAATAAATGGAGTTAAAAACGTATAACAGGACCTCCATGTCTCCGATTAATCCTTTAGTGTTTGACCATGTATTGTCATGGAAATTATAAATGTATGCATTAATCTCAGCTCCGTCGAATGACAGAAAGTGAGTAAAAATTCTTTTGCAAGATTTTACCCTGACTAACCTATAATAAAACTAAATAAACTTCTTTTTTTTTTTTGTAAGAAAGATATTTCCACTGTTATTTATCATTATATATATATATATATAATGCAATATTTTCCTATTTTTGCATCATGAAAATATTTTTCTATATTTAATCTTTCAAAATTACATAAATTTAAGATCTTATTACAGGAAAATGTTTTGGCGTGTTCGCCGTAGAATATTTTTCTAACATAATTTGTTTAATAAATTATGTAACTGTAAAAAATATCAGAGATTTTACGTTTACTTTAACAAACTCTTGTAAAGATTTTACCTCGAATGTGATTTTAAAGTATTTGGTTTCTTTCCAGTTTTGGTGCATGTGTCTTTTGCGACTCGTATTCTAATATGGCACAATCATAGATATACACTTGAGAAAAAATTCTGTGACTGGCATCTAGAATCTAAGTTGTGGCTCTAAAAAAAATAGTTCTATGCCATCCTTATAAAATATAGTCCCCTTGGAAAGCGAGTTCTAGAAGCCCCTATTAGAATTCTAGTGCGTTTGCCTATATTCTGGAGGGCAAAATTATTTAAAAATCTCTGCAAATAAATCAGACTGGAACAGGCGGGTTTCAGCAACTATAATCTTGGTTTGTTACCAAATTCTAGAAAATCAAGCGAAAATTTCTCCCAAAACAAATGATTCAGAATATTTAGAGTATTCAGAATATTGTTTCACCATCTAGAAATGTATTCACTAGAAATTCTCGATAATTTCGTATATTCAGTTTATTGGCGTGCCTTACGCGCATAGCTCGGAAATCTATATTTCTAGTTAAGGGATTTAGAAAATGGCTACTTATTCACTCTAGAGGAAGGCGGTATATTTTTTTCCTCAGTGTAATAATAAGACGTAGACTGATCAGCGAGAGGGAAGAAGTAATACCTTTTTTCTCGGGAAAAGTCACTCTGGCTGCCTTTCCCCGAGTAAATTACACACAGAAATACACACGGATAATTTAGTAAATAAAATTTATGAATAATTTATTTTCTAAAGGTGAATGAAAACTCCAGATACAGTTTTGAATTCATTTTTCTTTTTTCTTTTTTTTTCAATGCATTCTATAGGCTGATTTTAGAACTCTTTTTCGGCATCAAAAATTTTTGCTCGATAACATGTGGATGATGGATCTATATATATTACTATATCTATGGGCACAATATGAATCAAATTTTGGTCGGGAATGTAATTAAGAAATCACTCTCTTTTCAATATGATATCTTATAACTGCATATTTGCTAGTCTTTAGTATTTTTTCCTGGAAGAATGAATACTACTTTGTTTTAATCTCCCTATAAATTTAATCCAATAAAATTGCTACAAAATATTGTTATAATCGCGAAACACGTCAATTATGTAACTGTAAAAAAATCAAATTGTTCATACCTCGTGATGCCACCTACTCCTCTTGCTGTTTCAATAGTGTTTTTTTTTTTTTTTTTTAGTAAACGCAATATGTGTAAAAATGACAGTCATTCCTCCTGGAATACTTATCTTGATAATAATTTATTTTTACAGCATGTGCGTTGATTAGCAGTCACTAAATTAATCAAAGAATTTTTTTTTTTTTTTATTCCTTCGCGACCATGTAAAAAAATAACTGTATAACAATCCAAATATACTGCTATATACATACAATATTTCTTTGTGTATCCAATAAAAGTTTTGCATCTAAGAAGTGAAAAAATAAAAATAAAAAATAAAACACTCTGCATTGAAATATTGATTTATTTTTCTATAAAACTTTGAATTATAAACTTCAAACGGATATATATATATATATATATATTAAACTTAAAGAAATGGTACTGCACTTAAATTGATTACTTTGAAATCTGACAATAGTGGCTTGAATTGTTTAAAGTAAAGAGTGGAAAGAGAACAATTCTTCCCAGAAAAACAGGACACTTTTTTTACTTCCAGGTTGTAAAGGAATTTTATAAAATGAATCGTTACAGCTGACTAAAGGTTTATGAAGCGCTAAGTACTTTATGCTTAAATTTTCATTCTAATTTTTTCTATGCATTTGCTGTAAAATGATTAGTTCACTATGGAAGAAATTAAATTTTTAATGTCTCTCACATTTTTTTCTAAAGGTATATCCTTTTAACAAGCATGTTATGTACAATTTTATCACACATATCAGCTTATTTTTATTAAGTATCGATCATTTTTATCTATAATGCAGCAATAGAACTCACTCTCAGTTATTTTTCATTTTTAGATTTCTACTATATGTAATTTAAATACCATAAGAAAGTTGGATTTAAGTTTGAAATGTGCAGTATTACAGCCTGTACCTCCATTCTTGCAAAGTGCTTGTAAATATTTTAAATGTTTGTTACGCTATTTTCATCATTATTACTTGTGCGTGCGCGCTTGTGTGCGTGTATTTGTGTGTAAAAGGTAGTAAAATTCATTCTAGTATATAACTTTAAAACTTGTTTTGATTAGATGAATATGTTAAATATGTTTCTTCAAGTAGTAATTTTTTTTTTTAAACTGTTTATTCTCTATTAATAATTTAGGTAATTTCAGTAAATAATAGGCTAAATAAATTTATTTCTGACGATTTGTGCATTTTATTACAATTATCATAAAAATTATAGTATTTTTCAAAATATTTTTTTCTTTCACTCTTTTTATTATTATTATTATTATTGCAGAAGATTGGATTTTCTGAAAGCTCTTTTAAAAAAAGTTATTTTTAAAACGATAAGGGGCTCTTTTGAAGGATTATCTTGACATTTAATACAATATGCTTTACTTATAAATATTGATGATAAGAAGTATAAAAAGATTGTAATCGAAAACACATTTTCAGCACTCTTCCTTGAAAACACATTTTCCATTATTGTGAATTTTTCCAATACAGCAATTTGTCGAGAATAAACGAGAAACTATTGACTGCTAAAGTTCTAATTTTGAGTTACTATTGATTTTTGTTTCATTTAACAGTCTGCTTAATATTTGTTCTCGTGAAACTATTTAAGTCTAAACTGTACAAAGGATTGTTTCTAATTATATCCTAAATGTAAATTTGAAAGTTTGTAAAATCTCACATTTCACATATTATTCATAAGCATTATGCATTAGTTCAAGTATTAAAATATAAAACAGCAGTTTCCAAAAGTAAGAAAAATCATTTGCATCACAATATTATTAATGAAACTACTCTAATAGCGTTTCAAAAGAAAACATCTAATGTCCTCTTTAAAGACAGCATTCGATCAAAAACTGTTTTCTCCACTTTTCAAAGATTTACATATTTTAAAGTGTCATTTCATTCCACAATTCTTATGATTATAAAAAAAAATTATGGATAAAATTTTATTTCGTTGATTGACGTGTAACAAATAAAAAACAACCGTTGAAAAGGGATAATTAAAATTACTGGTGAAATTAATTTATGCATTTTTCAATAGCTGATAGTAAAATTTGTCAGCAAATAATGAGAACATTTTTGTCATACCATTTTTTTATTTTATTTATTTATTTTTTTTAATAGTGCTGTAAAAAGTATCATATGGATTTTTAGTCAGTATTCAAGAGGGAAAAAAACTTTAAGAAAGAAATATTGAAAAAGGTGTATATTTTTTAAATCTTTATGTATTAATCAAATTAAAATATAAACCCGTACTTTATTGCCTCATTACTTGCATAGTTGCTTTTACTGGAGGACCCACCGCGTCGTCAGTTCTGTGCCTTGTGGAAAGTGCCGCTAATTTTAGATGTTTACTTCTCTCCTCATCTCTTGAGCAGGTGGCACCACTGCAGGTCTACCAGCCTCTGATTAACGGAGTTAACGTTCGTTAACGGAGTTACGTTAACAAATAATTTCGATAGTTTCACGATAAAGCGCGTATGTTGGATTATTATAATTCGTGATTTTACTGGTATGGTCTTTATGTATTAACTTTTACAGTATTAAATCAGACACTCATATGGTCACTATTCTTCGATGTGAAACACCATGCCATCCTGGTTGCTCTGTGCGATACTTTTTACAATCTAATGACTCAACTTTCCCATTTTTTCCGATATTATGTTTCAACTGGAAACTAGTATTCTGTGGTCATCACGAACATTTTTTTCTATATCACTTTTATATAAAATTTACGTGAAAAATCTAGTAAAGGGTGCGTAACAGCATACCTAGCAGCCGATATGCACCTATCATGTTAGCATAGTTTTTTTTTTTTTTTTTTTTTTTTTTTTTTTTTTTTTTAAGTCATATCAATTATAAAGTTTGGTGCACCTATATTTAGTTAAAGCTAAAATATAACCTTCCTGTAAATGATGAAAAATGCAGCTTAGCAGAGCCACTTTTTAACCAACATACACCCAAACTGAGTCAGAGTAGTTTTTTATAACAGTTACATGTTAGCTTAAATACACTCTATAACAAAAAAAAAAGCGACGCGCCAAGGAGAAGTGGGGACAAAAATTGGTATATGGGGTGGAATGGGTGGTTCGAATGTGACAAAAATTGGTACATGTGATGTGCATATGGAGAAAAACAATCGATTACAGTTTCAGAAAATTTGAATGATTTAATCAAAAGAAAGGGCCTCACAAAGTAAACAAGTCAATGCGTTGGTCCACTTCTGGCTCTTACGTACGCAGTTATTCGGTTTGGTATTAATTGATAGAGTTGGCAAATGTACTCCTGTGAAGTATCGTGCCAAATTCTGTCCAATTGTTGCGTTAGATTGGAAAATCCGGAGCTGGTTGTAGGACCCTTTTTATGATGATTCAAACGACCTCAGTGGAAGAGAGATCCGGAGACTGAGCTCAACCCTATTTTACTAAGCCGCTTTTTAAGGGTATTTGAAGTCACTGAAGTACCAGTTGCACGTAGAATCGACGATAATGATGAACTGGTGCTTGATTCCATCAAAACCTGTATGTATGTCACTTTGTGTCCAGTTTGCATTACTCCTTCTTCGTGCGTCACTTTTTTGTTATAGAGTATATTTGTATAAGTTCCGTTTACTAATATTCTTACTTTATTATTATTATTATTTATTTATTTATTTATTCTTTATTTTTTTTTCTGAAACCACCTGATTTTTATTTATACTACATTCGAGGCTTAATTCTTTTTTTTTTTTTTTTTCCTTTAGAAATTGTCTTACATAAAAATATAAAAGCCATTAAACTCACAAAAGACAGAAATAATTGGCTATCCATCTCAAATTAACAAGCTTGAAAGTAAAAAAAAGAAAATCACGTTTTCTTTTAACTACAGTCTTAACTCTATTCAAAAGATTAAATTCAAATAGGTGACAAAACAAATTACACTGAAAAAAAGCTTTTGGGAACCTCATTTTAAAAAAGTAAGTATTATTTTACATCCATGCAATAAAAAGACCAAATTTATCTCTTTCAATAAAAAACCTGGTGAAGTCTAAATAAAAACAACAACCTAGATTAACAACACTTTGTTCGACAACTTAAAAATATTGAGGACATAAATTAAATTGGAAAGTTATTCTTAGAGTGGAATATATTAAGAATTCTTCTACTTTATTTTATTTTTAGGTATTCAAGAAAGGTAATTCTGTTTATGCAAATATACTTCGAAATAACTACCTCTGCAGTATTTCATTGCAAGCAATTATTCAAGCTCACTTTTTAAATCATAGATTATTTAACGAGTAAAAGAGATTCAAAAAAGTTTTTCATTGATTTTTTTTTCTTCTTTAAAAGTATAAAGATAAATCAAATGTGATTTCAGTGAGGGCTAGTATTCGAAATATATGTTTATATATTCTCAGATCTAATATTTTTAGATTTAAAATAATTGTAGTACATTTTTAGTTTAATTTTCATAACAAAAAAATATGTATAAGTTTAACATTTACAATACATCTGTCTAACAACTAAAGAAATTTCATAAATTAAAATTTACATTACGTTTGAATACTTCCAAGTAGGAGTAGCATTAATTTTATGGCGATTGCCATTCTGTTATGAACCACTCGGCTTCATATTTTCACAACATAGCTAATATAATGTATGAAAATTAAGAAAATGATATATTAACCATTGTTTGAAAAAAAAAGAATTTGTAAAAGGTTAATTTAACAGGAAAAAAACTTCTTTATAATTGCAACAATGCATTAAAAAAAAAACTCTATTAAATATTCAAAAATTATATTATATCTTTTCTTAAATATTTGTAGAAGTTTAAGGCTTCATATTTTCACAACATATCAAATATAATGAAAATATATGCATGTATGAAAATTAAGATAATGATATATTAACCATTGTTTGAAAAAAAATGTATTTGTAAAAGGTTAATTTAACAGGAAAAAATTTCTTTATAACTGCAACAATGCATTAAAAAAAATCTGGTGTGAAACAACCACACGACTTCCATTACACACTATTACACATATTATATACATTTTTGAGAGATAATGCGATCAGAAAACATAAAAGTGAACTAAAGAGAAAATCGTTAGAGTCGTTTTTGAGACACCAACTTTTACAAAAAATCAATTATTGACCGGAAAACAATAATTACATACAAAAGTATATTTAAAAGTGAGTTAACATGGCGAGTTTGAAAAAAATCCGTACAGCTGTTTTTAAAGGAACGCCCTTGGGAGACCTGAAATTGAGCTATTTATACAGGACGCCTATCAATTTTCCTGAACTAACCAACTATATCATTCGAAATGACATCTAATAGAGTGTTTATATAGCAAATTTGAAGAAAATCGTTAGAGCCGTTTTTGAGATACGGACTTACGGTCTCATTTCCGGTTTCCGATGTCCCACTTCCGGTTAAACTCAATCATTGACAGGAAAACAATAACTACATACAAAAGAATATTTAAAAGTGAGTTAAAATGGCGAGTTTGAAAAAAATCCGTATAACCATTTTTAAAGGAACGCCTTTGCGAGGCATGAAATTGAGCTATTTATAAAGGACGCCTATCAATTTTCATGAACTAACCAACTATATCAGTCGAAAGGACATCTAATAGAGTGTTTATATAGCAAGTTTGAAGAAAATCGTTAGAGCCGTTTTTGAGATACGGACTTACGGTCCCACTTCCGGTTTCCGATGTCCCACTTCCAGTTTTTCAATTTTCACCAAAATTTGGAAATTTCATCTGTACACCAGACGTATTTCAATTCTAAAGTTTCGTAGCTCTATCTTTATTAGTTTCTGAGCTATAATAGCCAGAAGATTCTCTACATACATACACACACACACACATACATACGCACTGACCAATTGCCAAAGACCACTTTTTTGGACAGGGGACCTTAAAACGTGTAAATCAGGTGAAAACCCGATATCGAATTTTCAGACCGAATACAATACTTCCATTACCTACGGTAGTAGGGTAATGGAAGGAAAAACTCTATTAACTATCCAAAAATTATATTATATCTTTTCTTAAATATTTGTAGAAGTTTAAGGCTTCATATTTTCACAACATATCAAATATAATGAAAATATATGCATGTATGAAAATTAAGAAAATGATATATTAACCACTGTTTGAAAAAAAAAAAAAATCTGGAGTGACTCCACTCGACTTTCCGAACATTGAGTAATTAACAGTTTTTTAGATAAAGTAAAGAAAGAGCAGTCGTTAAACAAACAAAAGAGAGAAAACCATAATAGAGTGTTTGAGTATTTTTCTCCATATACTACACGATGTTTACTTAACGCTACCGAACTTTGAGCCTATAGATCATAATGATAAAGAATTTTTCGTTGTGTCCCTGTAAAAAATCTATAAATGCTAGATTCACCAAAATGCTTATAGTTAGTGCAACAGTGATTTATAATATTCATATAAATTTTCAGCTCAATCGAATAAGGCGTTTAGATGCTATCGCAGTTTTAAAAATTTGGTCCCATAGGCCATAATGATAAAGAATTTTTCTTTGTGTCCCTGTAAAAAAACTATAAGTGCTAGATTCTCCAAAATCTATACAGATTGAGTATTTGTGACCTGTAATATGTGTATAACTTTTTTGCTCAATTGAATAAGGCGTTTAGATACTATCGCACTTTTAAGATTTTGGTCCCATAGGCCATAATGATAAAGAATTTTTCTTTGTGTCCCTGTAAAAAAACTATTAGTGCTAGATTCACCAAAATCTATAGGGTTCGTACTATTGTGACTTACAATATACGTACCAAATTTCAGCTTATTCGAACGAAGCGTTTAGACGCTAGCGTGTTCACTCACAGACATACACACATACATACACACATACATACACACATACATACACACACACATACATACATCATCGCAAAAATAGTGAAAACGGACTCATTGGACCTCGAAACGTATAGAAACATCAAAATCTCAAATTCGGATTTTTGACATGATTACAATACTTTCCTCACTATAGTGTTCGGAAAGTAAAAAAAAAAATGAATTTGTAAAAGGGAAAAAACAGGGGGGGGGAGAACAGGGAAAAAACTTCTTTATAACTGCAACAATGCATTAAAAAAAACTCTATTAACTATCCAAAAATTATATTATATCTTTTCTTAAATATTTGCAGAAGTTTAAGCATTTTGAAAATCATGAATTCATGAAAAAATGCAAAGTGAGAAAACGCAATTTGAAATCCGTAAAAAATGTATTAAAAATCATTAGAATTGTTTCCTGGATATATATTTTATCGAACAAAACCTAATATAGTTCAATCTATAAATATTAAATAGAAATATAAGCTTTCATATTAAACCTTCAATAATGCCAAATCAAAGGTGTCAAGTCTACTTAAAAAATTAATCAGTGACTGAAAGGATAAAATGCTCTAAATTTATCTCAGTAGCAAGACAACCATGTTGCAATAAAGCTTTTGTTTCCTATTCTTACTGAAGCAGCATTAAAGATATTTAGAAATACATTGAATTTGAAAGCGTTTTGTCTAAATATTTGAAATTTTAGACACTTATAATGCACAAAAATACGAATTTTAATCACTTCTGTATTTTTCTGTAATATATATATATATATAAGGTCCTGGAAAAAAATTATAAGCTCGATTAAATAGCCAGTTAAACTAGGATATATGCAAATTTGTCGGATGGGAAGGTAACAAAAATATAAATTATACAAATGGTTTATTAATTATAATACACTTTAATTAAAATCTCATTTAAATTAATCGAATTAATTACCATATTAGATATTACTCTTATTTGCTGATGGAAAAAAGTTTAAGGTCGTCGATTTTTTTGGAGAAATATGCAAATTTTCTGAGGTCTGAGAAAGCACGAAATATAAAAGGAAACCTAACAACACATTTAGGGTTCTTTCTGTGTGCTATTGATAATGATGCTGAGGCAGAAACAATTGACCGATATAGAACGCGGGAAAATCCTTGAAATGAAAGCAAGGGGAATAAGTGCTGCAGCTATTTCCAGGTCTATGGGTAGGTCGAAAACGATAGTCAACATTTTTTTTTTTTTTTTTAATCGTTCAAAGTATGATAAATGCAAGCGCTCAGGAAGACCAACTGCACTTTCAAGGCGCCAAAAATCTTCGGTTTTTCGATGGGTGTGAAATTAAAAGATGTCTTCTTTTGAAATAGTTTGCGCTTTAAGCCTACCATGTACCAGACGAACTATCTACAAAGTTTTAAGTTCCATCGGGGGTATGTTTCGTAAAATTACAACCTCGACAATGCTTGACAAAGGAACATAAATTAACTCACTTCAAATTTCCTAAAAAATATATTTCGCTTGGCGATAAATGGAAATATATAGTGTTTTCGGATTAGAAAAATTTAATTTTGATGGTCCAGATAGTTTTAAAAAATACTGGCATGATATAATAATTTAAAAAATAATAATTTCTAACTTTTCCAAAAGGCAATATGGAGGGGGATCAGTAATGGCATGGGGAGCGTTTGCTGCTAATGGCATGTTAACGATTGTGGTAGCTGATACCAAAATGAATACAGAAATTTACCAAGATATTCTGGGTGATACTTTGCTTCCCAATGCCCCACTAGTTGCATCAGCGTTTGCTACTAAAGTACGTTACCAATTGTTGTAGTTTATACCAAAATGAATGCAATAGAGTATCAAGATATGTTGAACGATAGTTTGGTTCCGAATACCACTCTAGTTACATCAAGAAATTGGATGTTTCTGTCAGGATAATGCCAGCAACATAGCTGCTCATTCAACAAAAGCTTGGTTTGAATCAAATGAGTTCCGTCTGCTTGGTTGGCCATTCTGCAGTCCGGAGTTAAACCCGCTGGAAAATATTTTGGGTATACTTGCGCAATCTGTTTATAAGCACCATGCGACAATATCGAGGGAAAGGCGGACTCATTAATGTGATGAGGAAAGTATGAGAAAATATTAAAGAAACTTTATTTCAACTTGTTCAACGATGGTTGATTGACTGATAGAAGTCATTGAAAAAAAAAGGGCCAATTTATAGGATATTGATTTTATATTTTCATTCACAACTCGTCGACCTTATATTTATTTCCAAGATGAAGTGCCATCAGATTTTAAGATTGTCCTTTAATGCTTTGATTATATTTTACATATGTTCATAACCTATGTTTATGTTTTTTTAATTTCCATTCTAAGAAAGAATAATATTAATTTTTTTTGCTTTTGACTAAGTTTTATACATTTTTTGTTAATATATTTTACGACCCTGTACTTTTTTCCAGGGCCTTATATATATAAATGCAAATAGTTAGTACGCTTTAGTCAAAAATGTCATTTCTTATTTTAAAGGTAAAATTCCGATTTGAAAAGAATTTATGTTTAAAAGCAATTATAAAATGAAGTAATTAAATTAGTATATATGTCATTTTTTCATGCTTATTAATTTAAAAATATCAAATACTCGCTTTTTACCTTATGTTACATTATTTTACCTTATTTAACTGTGCACCAACAGTAGCTGTTTTAAAAAGATTTTTCAGTAAATTTCAAAGATTAATTTAATTTTTTTTTTTCTTGTTAAAAACTGCCTGCAAAATATTGTTGTTTTAAGAATCTAAAAATAATAATATACTGGTGAAATTATTTCAAATATTTCAAATTAATTAGATAAAATTATGATTAAATACCTGAATGTTATTTAGGGAAATTCCGATAATAGCATAAAACAAAACAGCCATGATACTCTATAAAAACCCGTTATCCTTTAAAACATAGCTATTAAAATGGCTATTAAATAGTGAGTCGTAGCACTTTGTTAATTATATTTTAACTTAACAGAATATATAAATTTAAAATTCAATTTTGAAAATCTGCTTTGACATTTTAAGAAAGGTTTACTCTTTTAATGATTTTTCATGAATTCTTTAAATAAACTAACACTAACGTACATTTTTGTATATAACAAAATGTTAATCAACATCGTTTAAAACTGCTTACAACGAAATTAATAAGTTTTGTTGAAGCGTAAGTAATTTCTTTCTTTTTTAATATAAAATGGAAATTTTTTATACTATATAATATGCTATAAACTCCGTATATATTATACTATAAATTTTTAAAATACAACATACAGGGATTTTTTTTATTATTAAAAGCTTATTATTTTATATTTTATGATGAAGGGGGGCTCGAACCGAGATTTATATGCAATTTTTGTTTGTTTTTCAAAGAACTATTCGATGAATTTTAATAGAACTTTTTTCAAAGTTTATATTTTTTGTACCTCTTAAATAAATTATTGTGAAGGGGGAGGATGCTTGCGAGCAGCGCAGTAAAGTAAGACGCTACCATAGGCAGTAGAGACCCCTATTCAGCGTGCAATATATCCATTTAAAAATGCATAAAAATAAATAAGTGTAGCACTAGTGTAGTATATAGTACTACTAAATAAGTGTAGGCTATAAAGATGTGTTGCGCTGAGTGTTTTCTAGGAAAACGCTACGAAATGTTTTATATTGTTTCTATATTAAAAAGCAACTTAGTGGCGATTACATTCTATTATCTTAAAGTTACAATTGAGAACATATTGGACACAGTTATAATCCCATTTAGATGTATGATAGCTTCCCTTTTACAAAAGAATTATATAAAAGTTTTTATTAGAATATTTCCAATACATATAAAAGTACGAAGGCAGTTACAAACAATTTAACATACAAAACTGCTATTTTTTTACTACCCTATATCTGTTAGAGGGTTTAGTACGATTATACAAAGTAATGAATGGCAAACAATTCATTTTCTTATTAATTTTATTTTTTTAATTACCATTATTTGAACCATTAAAGCTCAAATTATTATTTTAAGAATCATTATTTACAGAACCATTTATTTCAAATTCATCTTCGAAATTTAGCTTATTTTGAGAAGGTTTAAAATCAGTTCTATTTCTTCTTTTTTTTTTTTTTCTTTTTTCTTCTCGCCCAATAGCTTCTAGGGTTCTTACCTCCTTTAATAGCAACACCTCTTTCCCTCTTATTTCGAGAACGAATTAAAACATTTGAATATTTGAAATTTCCGATAAGGGTTGATTATGACATTCTGCGTAATAGAATTTGTTTAAGTTAGTTTATTTGCAATATTATTTCTTTCATTTGTTGAGAGTTCTGGCTTTACAAATTTATACTACATTTACTAATCAAATTAACTTTCTGAATTTTCTGTAAATTATTAAATGTATCCTTATTAAATATATTTTCTGTAAGTTCGTGTTTATTTACTCATTAAGGCCTGAGCGAAAGAAAATTCTAAGCCATTTATGGGCATATTTCGATATCTCATAAACTCACAATTACAGTCATTTACAAAAGTTTAAGACCACTCATAGAAAAATAAGATTTAATGGAATTTCGCAAAAATAACATTCATATTTTACATATAAAAGAACAAAATAGACTGCACATGATTATTTACTGTAAGTAAAGTCAGATTTTGTAGAACCTCTTTGTTTTTAATAACTTGTGCAATCCTCTTAGGCATGCTATAAATAAGAGACTTGTAGTATGCTTTATAAATGTCTGTGACCCAGACATGTTTTATTGCTTCAACAAGTGTCGTAGCAGTGGATGATTTCTTTTCAGCGACTTTATTTTTTACAATACACCACAGATTCTCTATTGAATTCAAATCTGAGCTGTTACCTGGCCAGTCAAGCACTTTGACTTTCTGTGCCCTCAGATATTTCTTAAGAATCTTTGCCCTGTGACACGGAGCCCTATCATGCATGAAAGTTGAATATATATGAACACACATGTGAAGCTTCAATTTCTCACATAACAAATTAAAGTATCGCTTTCCGTTCATAGTGGTTTTAGGTGGCACAAAATACAGACAAGCAGTGCCGGACACAGACGTTGCACCCCATATTATTTGACTTGGAGGATGTTTCACAGTTTTAATCGTATATCTCTCATCATATCTTTTCCCCCTTTGGTCAGCAAACACTTGTAGCACGTCCAGAAAATTGCTGCACACTTGATTCATCCGAAATTAAGACCCTACTCCACTGCTATACTGTCCAATTCTGATATTGTCTGGTAAACGTCAGTCGTTTCTTTTTCATACTTGGAGTAAGTCAAGGTTTCCTTGCAGGATTATGGGATGATAAACCAAAATCCTTGGCCAACGACTTGAAATAGCACTCAAACTAACGTTGGTGCATTTTGCAGCCAGAGGATGTCTAATCGTATTGCTGGAGATTCTTGGATCTCGTACGACCATCCTTCTTATCACATGATCAACACGTACACTCGTTTTTCTAGGGCGATCGCTTCTCTTAAGGTTCACAAATTTTCTCGAAATTTTAAATTTACTACTAGCTTGACGCACAGCTGTCTTGCTCACATATAGCCTCGAACTTATTTCATGTTCAGAAAATCCAATTTTATACAGGGTCAATAATTCTGACCTTTTTGTAAAAGTAAGTGAAGGTTTTTTACGCAATACAATAATTACACAACAGCACTGTCTACGACAATATCCAATAAACAACTTGCGATAAACGTGCCGGCCACCTTTATTTATAACAGTGGAATACATCCGATGCAATAATCTATGAAAATGATGGAATGTGTAAAAATACTGAAAATTGGCTACTGGTCTTAAACTTCTGCAAATGACAGTATAATTAAAAGTACAATAAAAGATTTGCGACTGCATTAAATGTTTAAAATTAAACAAATTTATAAAAATGTATTAATTAATTATTCATGTGTATAATAAGTAACAACATAAAATTTCAAATTTTAAATTAATTTAAATGTAAAAAGAAAAGAATTTAAAGAAAATTAAAAAAATTAATTTGATTAATAAATGTAATATAAATTTGTAAAGCCGTACTAAAAAACTGATACAATGAACTTAAACCTATAAAAAGTAGTTTTCAAGTACAACTCCACAACAAATGAAATTTCTAAAAAAAATATATATTTATTTAAAAGTTTAAACTTTGCTTATGACATCCACGTTTCACCATTAGATTACCAATTCGTTAAAGGAATTGTGTTTGGTCCACTAACAAGACAGGCAATGGTCATTACGTTAAAGAAAAGGAAAAGTAAATGTTTCGATTCTGGAGAAGACGGAAAAGGGAAACGACCTTCAAGAAAAGATTCAATCGACTGTTACTTTCGTTAACAGTGTTGACAGAGCTGTAGTAGATAGTTTTTCGTCAATTTCGAAGCTGGAAGTGAAAATTGAGAAAAGTAAATACCGCTTAAAAGAATGTTGGATGTTATAAATCATTTTTTAAGTTATTTTCTGAGAATTATGAAAAGTTATATACATACGCATTAAAGTACAACAATATAAAATGCATAAAAAGTTCTCGAAAGCATTTTAAATTAAAAAAAAAAAAAAAATTAAATTTTATTTCTTTATATTTCTTTATTATTCTTTTAAACTTTATAAAATGTTTTCTACTGAACATAAAAACACTGGTTTGAGTAAAAATACACAAAAATATTCGGACACATTACGGTCTACTAGACAAACTTCTTATAAGCACGTTTCAACACGTTTCTGCTGCAATAAATTGGCGAAATAAACCTACACTATTCAGAAGCAATAAAGGATTTTTCCTGTAGAAATTTATGTGGTTAACATTAAAAATACATTTTCAAAGTCCCACAAAAGTATTTGGATTCCTTATGGAATATTTTTTTAGATGCACATTTAGTTTATTATACGTTTTCTACATTTTTCAAGAATTTAGAAAAGTATATATGTAACTTTACATTTATGAAGTGACGGATATATACAGTTAAAAAGTATTTTATAAAATATAAAACATGGATATGAAAAGGCGGGCAGGCAGGCAGACGATCTGAAATCATAAAAAATTTTAGTCTTACTGAAAAATTAAAAATATCCTCTTAACTATTCGGATAAAATAAAAGATAAATTGTATCAACAAGTGATATTAGGCTAAATACATAGAAAATGTCTTTCTACTGAGTATGTGTATATGTAATTTTACATTTACACAATGTATATTTTATATCTACACAATGTATATTTTACATCTAAAAAAAGAAAAAAAAAACTTTATGATGGTTTATTGATTTTTTTTTTCTATAAAAGAATTATTTTTAAAAAAAATTATTATTTAAGAAAATATAATAATAGAAATGTGTTCACTTCTTTATCACATCGTATGTATATCGTTGATATAGTAATATTATGCTACATACATACAAAATTCCTTTTTACTGAATTTGTGTATATGTAATTTTACATCTACGCAATGTATATTTTACGACTAAGAAATAAAAACTAAAAAGAAATCTTTACAATGGCTTATTGATACATATATATGAATATATGTGTGTGTAATTTAAAAAATTTTAATTATTATTATTTAAAAAATATATTTTCTATAAAAAAAAATAATAATAATTTTGAATTACAAACTTCGAACGGTTTTTTCTTATTTAAAGAAGTAACGCTGCACTTAAAACGATTGCTTTGAAATCTGACAAAAGTACTTCGATAGTTTAAAGTAAAGGATTATAAGAGAACAATTGTTCCCAGAATAAAATATTTTTTTTTTCCTTTTAGATTGTATTTGAACTTTATAAATAGAATCTTTACAAAGTTTAAAAAAGTACAAACTAATTTTTTCTCTATAATGTGGCTTTATTTTATATTTTTCGTGTAAAATGTTTTGTTCATTTCATCAGAATTTAATCTTATTATTAACTATTTAAATATATAGATCGGAATGTTTAATTACGCATTCTCTTTTTTTTTTTTTTTTTTTTTTTTTTTTACTGTTATAGAGGAAGCGCGGTCCTTTTCAGTATGTTTTTTATAGAAAAGTGCTATTTTTTTTTCTTTATGTATAACAATTCAAATGTATAACAATAGAATGTTTTTTAATTCAATAGAGCCAAACTTTTTCTAACCCATGACCTGGAGTCCAGGAGTGTATTTTCAAAAATAATAATTAGATTGAACTGCTAATAATATTTTTGCCTTTAAATACTTTCCAACAAAGTTAAAAAGTGTTTATGACGATAATTTCTCTGTCTGTCTGTTCGTCTATCTGCCCATCTGTCTGCCTGTCCGCACTCTAACTCCCGGAAATGTTAATGAAATTTCCTGAAACTGATATAGTTCCCAATCGGATTATTTCTTTTGAAAATGGAGTAAATACACTGTTAAAATGATTTCTTAAAAATGAGCTAAATTGTCTCAAAATAGCTCCGAAACAATATATACTTAAATTTGAAAACCCCTGTACTCATTTCCGAGTACATGAGTGAAATGTACATGTGAAAAATGGGAATATTTGGTTTCTTATTGGTCAACTCCATTTTTGAACATGTCAATATACTCAAAAATGAGTACTTGGTTTCTCAAATTTTAGTATATATTGTTTCGGAGCTATTTTGAGACAATTTAGCTCATTTTTAAGAAACCATTTTTAACAGTTTACCACTACCGGTTTGTTTACAGGAGCACCAGAAAGTATTCCAAAGCACAGTTTTCTATGAAAGGTATTTGTATAAACTATATTTTATTACCTTTACTTTGCACAAATCTTTATGTTATTGAAATAAATTATTGAAATTCACTATCGGATACTTTCTTGAAAATTTTGTAAATATCACCATTTATTTGTGTACAGGGTTACCCAAAATTATTCCAAAGCACTGCGATCTATGAGAGGTATTTCTATAAATCATATTTTAATAACTTTGCGCAAATTTTATTAAAACAAAATATGTTATTCATATGCACAAAATGATCCTCTCTGTAGTATTAGTACAATTAGCTTTAAAATCTACAAGGCCGCATAAAAATATTCAGATATATTAAGGGCTATGTAAGGAAATAACTGGAATTGTACTTTTTCTTTTATTAAGAATTTTTACACTTTCTAACTATGCTTTAGAGAGAATATGATTTGAATTAGGGTATCTGTCTGTCCGTCCGTCTACCCGCCTCCAATGTCCGTAAATGTTTTAAGAATTTCTTCAAAATGATATATGACATTCAAGTTCACGGTGGAATGTTCCCTATTTAAAATGACATTACTGGGCCATGTATAAATGGTTTGTGTACAGGGACACCCAAAAAATGCCAATGTATTGCGTTTTATGAGAGACATTTTTATAAATCATATTTAAACATATTTTTACTGGAAAAATCCTAATGAAATTGACATTTATTGTTAATATGCTAAAATAATGTTTTTATAGTATAAGATATGGTTAACCTTCAGATTTACAGTTCTACCCTAAAATATTCAGATAAATTAAGGGCTACAATTGGAAATTGTTGAAATTGCTTTTCCGTTTGTGTTAAACATTTTTAACACTTTTCAACAATGCTTAAGAGTGATTATGAATTCAGTAAGTCTGTATACATTCTGTCCTTTTGTCTATCCTTTGTGTGATGAGATAGCCAAAGAACACTGAAGGTTAAACAAAATACCAAGTACATACAGTTGGAAAGTGTTAATAATGAATGCGAACCACTTGAGTTTTCGTTCTTGTTTATGTATGTACTCATATATATATATATATATGTAGGTATATATTATACATGGCAAAATTATTATTATTTTTTTTTTTAAAGTATAATTCTTAAAATAATTTTATGTTTATTTAAACTTTAAATATAGTGCTAATAATGTATTCACTTCTTTGTTACAAATAAAGAAAAATAAAAACTTTTGAGAATTATATTATTGTAATCAGAATTGTAATATTACTTTGTATTATGTTTGAATAATCCAAAATACATTTTAAACCTACAACACTCTTTTTTTTTTTTTTTAGTGCGCGACAAAAATACATAGGTTATAATTAGTGATCAGAAGATAGGGAAAACTTATAAAAATAAAAATAAAACCATATTTTACGGCAAAATCAACTTTTTAGCTCAACGTATCGTATGTGGAACATACATAAAAATATGATTTACTAATACGTTTACTATTGTAATATAAAAAAAAAAAAAAAAACTTACCTCTGCAAAATATACACTTCGTTATAACACACAGTATTTTTTTTCTTCGAGTCAAAACTGTTCAATAACTATTCTTTTTTTATTTTTGAATTCAGACAAACGACTAACGTATCACTTTCATTCAAATTTCACACTGATTGAACTATAACAAAAACACGAACGACATCTTTAGGTAAAGATTCGTATTACTACATTGCTAAATGTCAGTAGCTTCTATCAAGGAGTCAAGAGATGTCGCTACTAATAGTTTTATAGCTATAGGAACGATTAAAGTCGGTGTTCCACATATGGAACTGGGTGCCTTGTAGGGTTAAATGTAAGAAATACTTTACATTGGATTATTGATTTATTTTTTTCTCTAAAACTCTGAATTACACACTTATAAAGGTTCACATTTTTTTTCTCTTTATTTAGCGAAATCGCGTTGCACTTAAGTTGATTACCTTGAAATCTGACAATAGGGCTTTCATATTATAAAGTAAAGAATAAAAAAAAAAACAATTGTTTCTAGAAAAACATTTTTTTTTCTTGTAGGTTATGTTTGAACTACATAAAATGAGTCGCTATAAGTAACTAAAAATTTAAATAACTCCTTCTGGCTCATTCGGGAGGGTAAGTTAATTTCATTTTTCTCATCAAGTGGCAGCCATTTTGAAACAAAAGAGCGGATAAAGTTTATTCATGGACTTGGTGTAGATATTGATGTGAGCTTTGTACATATGCAGTTTTAATCAAATAGATTCATAAATACTTTCTTTTTATGTAAATTTGAAATTTTCAAATCGTCAGCACTTGAAAAATAATGGCGGATCAAGATGGCCAACGAACATATCAAAAGCATTTCTAATAAAGGTCTAATCGACAAATTTGTTTTGAATTAATTCAGTATTTTAAAAATTATCATGATGTAAATTTTTCAAGCACTTAACAAAAATACGGCGAAGTAAGTCGCACAGTGAACTCATCCAAGATATTTGAAACATAAGCTCACTGTCAAAATTTGATTTGAATTAGTTCAGTATTTCCAAAGTTAATGCGATGACAAGTTTTCATGTGGACGCAACTTAGAAACAAATGGAAGAACAAGTTTCCCAACGAAATAATCCAAGATAATTGTATGGTAAATCGATTTTTTAGACTGACTAAGAACATGACTCGATAAGGATTTATTTAACAAAGCAGCATTAAGCGTACTTTTTTTATATAGGAATTATTGCTAGCGCTCAAATAATTTTGCTGTCTACTATACGGTTTAACACTTTTAGACTGAAGTAAACAAAGTGAAATGAGTATCTGCATTCTACGCAACTGTTTTCTAGGAACAAATTTATGTACAAATTTAAATACAAATTCTATTCATCTGAATTATACAGTTGGCAGCAAAATTATTTGAGCGAAATTATTCTAGCAATAATTTT
The DNA here is from genome assembly GCA_963930645.1 of Salticus scenicus. Taxonomy (NCBI): domain Eukaryota; kingdom Metazoa; phylum Arthropoda; class Arachnida; order Araneae; family Salticidae; genus Salticus; species Salticus scenicus. The sequence goes on from OZ005652.1 coordinate 92,998,718, forward strand.
TATATTGAAAAAAAAGCACACTTAATACTGTTTTGTTAAATAAAACCTTGTCGAGTCATGTTCTTAGCGCTCAAATAATTTTGCTGCCGATTTTATCATATATTTAAATCTTAATTTAGATATTTTGCTTTTGAAATTACACTAAATAAAAATTTAAATGTTATTAAACGCACTGACAGAAAAAATGGGTAACATATTTGTCTCAAGTTAACAAGTTTCGGAGTGAAGGGGGAACTTTTTTTTTTCTTTATTGTACATTTTAACTTCTTTGAAAGTGTTAAATGCAAATAGATTATTAAAGAAAAGCAGAAATCATCAAATGTTTAACTTCGAAAAGGCAAATCTTGGAATACATCCATACAGTAAAAGGACTAATTTATCTCGTTTCAAAAAACTTCTTGCTTTTCAAATAAAAACAAAAGTCTGTATTGATAATAGTCTTTTGTTGTACAGTTTAAAATTATTGAAAGAATAAATTAAACTGGAAAGCTTGTTATACGATGAATATATTAAGCATTATTTACACTTTTTTTATTGCTACAAGAAAAGTAAAACAGTTTATGCAAATATACCTCGAAATAAACTGCTTAGAAAACTGTATTCTTAGAAATTATTCAGGCTCAAATTTTAATTTACAGATTATTTTATGACCAAAAAACTCGAAATTAGTTTTAACCTGTTTCTATTTTAGTCTTAAGATCACAAAAAAAAGTAGTAAATAATGTTATCTTTAAATATATATATATAATCATTTTGTTGTAACAAAAAATAACAAATTTAATTTAATAAACTTAAACATCATTTTCATGAATAGCACAATGGACAGAATTTACATTAAAAATAATATAAATTATAAATAGATATTAAAATATTCCAAATATATTTAAATTCAAAAAATATTTCCAGATAAATTTCATGGTAAAATATGGTTTAATTAGTGACAGACTGTACAATAAAAAAAATTATATTGTGTACAGATTTATATTTTTTACTTTGTAATTGTGATTTCCTAATTGCAAAGGGCAAACCTTAATATTATTAAATGAATTATGGTGAATTATTATGGTTTAATTTTGAAGAAAAAGAAATTTGTCAGCAAATAACATAAATTGCAAACTTTTAAACACGCAAAAACTTTATTAATTGAAAATAATTAACCGATTCACTGCTCAATGCTGTGTGTACACATCTATGCTGTGTGTACACATCATACACTAGACGTACCTTTATGAACCTTGGCAACACTTCTCTGCTGACAAGTAACTGCACAATTAAATACTTTCCGCGTGGATATGGTGCTTGTTCCAAGTTTGTATAGGTGTTCTATATGTATGGGTAAAACAAACATACGTAAATATTTTTTTTCTGTATAGTTAGATATTTAGTTTTAATATAATAATAATAATAATTTTAAATTATCATTACTACGATAAGACTATCGTTTTCAATCTGACATGGTCATCATTTGCTTTGTTTCACATTGAATATGTCAGGATGCTTTTCCCTTTGACAACATGTTAAAAAGATGTCATATTAAAATTTGAATAAAAACTGCAAAAGAAGTTTTATAAAGTGAATAGAGTAACCGTTTCTAAGAAAGCAACTTCATATTTTAAGGTAAAAATCAGTTATTTATTTTATTTATTTATTTATTTACTTATTTATTTCGCTTTTAGTACATCTACATCAATTAATTTTTCCCCTTTTTTCTCTCTCGTATCAAGTTTAAAAAAATTATATTAAAAATAAAATTGAGAAAACTCGAGTGAAAGGAATTTTACAAAATGAATATAATAACCGTTGCTAAGGAACTAAATACAGTTGCTGCTTGCCTTTATATGGAAGAATAGATTTTTCTTTTTTTAAAGTCCTGTCTTACTAAATTAAAATTTATTTTTATAACAGAATTTTATACCTATTACTTAGAAAACAATTGTACTGAACAATTGTTACATATTTTTGCAATGCATGGTGTTTATTTACTCTTTTTTTTTTTTTTTTTTTTTTTTTTTTTAGTCTTCAGAATTTAACAGCAGATTTTCAATGTATTTTATTTAAACGTTTAAATGTTGTCTGTTATATTATTTCTCAAGATTTATGTTTTAAAACTGTTCATAGAAATTATACATTACATAAAGAATATATTGAGAGCAAGTACTATAACGTTTGTGCAATAGATTACTAAATTAAAAAAAAAAATATTAAAACATACATCAGTTAAGTTTAATGTTTAATAAATATTTAAACTTTTAATTAAACATAAATCGATCTCTTATGTTTCTTATATGTCTATTAAAGTTTAAAAATCTTAATGTTATTATTATTATTATTATTATTATTATTATTATTATAGAGCTTTTTTTTTTTTTTTTTTTTTTTATGTAACATATTTCAGATAAAGAGGGGAAAAAAAGTACTTTAGAGAGAAATTTCGGCTTTGCATCTATCGTATTCTAACATATTTAATATAGATTTCATGTATTTTAATACAAAAATGTTCATTATTCTACATTCATGGAAAAAATCAGGGTTAAAAAATACATTTAAATCAACAAATTACTGATTAAGCCATATTTCTAAATTGTTTTCTACAAAAATAAAAAAAAATTATCACAATTTGATGCGTTAATTATAGTGCGACCACGTTTCCTACGACTAGCAGTGAGGTCGAGTCCAAAAGTTTGGAGGGATGCAAAATTGCCCGAGAGATAGTTATTTGGCAAACATCCAGCTATTCGGTGTTCCCTTATCGCTTGTTTTCTCTCAGTCACCCCTGTTTTAACACTGCACTCGTTCAATCCGCACTTGCGCAGAGGCTTCCGTGGTCGCAAGAAATGTGGTTAAAGAATATTTGTTTGCTTTTTTATACCCTTATATTAACTTCTTAAATAATTTCAAGAAAGAATAACTTATTTCCTTTTTTTTTTTTTTCCAACCTCTAATCACATATATTTAAAATTATAAAAGTAATTACATTTTGAAAAGCGAAAATGTCACAATAAATTGTAATACAGAATTCTTCTTTCCTTATTAAATTTTGTATATACGCATCACAAGCATTTAAAACAGGTGATCAAAAATTATTATGAACAATTTTAAAATGTCATTTCGTTGAAATTACATTCAACTTCAATATTTTATGGCAAAAATATTTTAGCTGATAATATTGATATTATGTTTTTCTTTTTTTAATAAATTTTACAGTATCTTTTGTTAATTGACAAAAAGAATCCTGCGTAACTAGTTCTTCTGTTATCTTTTTCATCACTCATCTCTGAACAGCCGTTCAGTTCAGTGTAAATAAAAGACAAATAAAGAAATTTTTTATTACCTAAAAGCTATAAACCTTTCAGTAAAAAGTGAAACATATAAATTCAATTTTGAATAGTGACTGAGTTTTAATGACAATTGAATATCTCATGCAAACTTAATGGATGCTCATAAAACATATATTTATAGGAAAAACAATCATACAAATAATTTCCTAATGGAAAAGAAAAGACAAAATGCAATTTTAAATTATTGCTTTTATCAACGTTTAGAAACTAAATGAGAAAAAACCTTTCTTGTTTAAAATTATTTTTTCTTTTCTATTTTTAACTCTTTCTTTTCTTAACGATCAATAATTCTTAAATATTTATTTTTTAAAAAAAAAGTGCATGTAATACGTCTAATAGTGGGTAATGGAAGTCGCGTTGTTGTTTCTCACCAGATTTTTATAATTTGGCAAGGTAACGCAATATTTCGCATAAATTTTGTTTCTGAAGATTATTGCATCAAATAGCACGGTATTGTCTGAAAACAAAACTGCTTACGTAACATCAGAATAATTACATAAACGATTACGATAAAGAAAGTCTGTTGAAGAAGGGGGGGGGGGGGGGCTAAGAAGTGTATCATTTCAGGGCTACTATCAAAGTTCATTTCTCTTATCTTGAATATATTAGAAATTTATTAGAAGAACTAGATATGATAAATTACTGAGCAGGGAGTAACTATACAAACCAGTGTAGATCGCAATAAATTAAATAGATTCTAATGATCCTAGAAAAATTTGTATGTTTGATTTTAAATATAATTATATTTATTCAATTACGATATTGGATAATATTTATAACCAATATTGTAATTAAAATTTTTAGTAGAATATGATCCAAAGTGGTACAATAAGATAAACCAAGGTACCTTGAGCATCTTGGTCCACTTTCCAAGACTTTGTAAAAAATTAAATACTATATATATAATCCTAATATCTCTCTATTTTAAACTCTTCAGTCTCTAATAGTAACATCTTCAGTTGAACTAATAACAACCTTATTATTAACCTTTTGAAAGGGTTTTTACGAAATCCTATGGTGAAGCGTGACAGATGCTGTCACAGCTCCTTTCAAAAGGTTAATAACCGAAAAATACATAATTACTATAAACTACTTCAACTTCCCTTCAGTAACTTTAATTATCCTTATATAGTTCTCATACCTAAGTTTCACAAATCTCCAATTAAATTTTGCACGGTCACTATTGAATGTAACACTTATAACAACAATGTTAATAAAACTCTACTGGATATTCTTAAACAAATTTACAACTGTACATGCAAAGTCGATAACTTACACTGCCTTAAAAATAGCTTTCAATTAATTCAATACATTAATTTTCTTGATAAAATAGACAATATTATGACTTTTGACTTTCAAGATCTTTTCAGTAATTTTGAGTTATCAGATCTTAGTAACATCGTTTACAGTCTTTTTAACGAATATAAAACTCAACTTAATCTTCCTCACAATTTTAATGCAGAAAAATTCAAAACACTTCTTAACATAGTTATCCATAATAATTGTATCCTCCACAACAACAAAATCTATTTACAAATAGTAGGAACCCCACAAGGGGAATGTACCTGCAGTATTTTGGCAGATCTATACCTTTATTATTATGAAAAACAATTTTGTTATCATGATGTCCGTTTATATCGTTACATAGATAATATTATTGTATTTTATCTTAACAAGAAATGACAAAATACCTTTTCCTTTAATTATCCATCTAACCTAAAGATAACTCGAAATACTCTAAATAATCAATCAAATAACTTTTTAGATCTAAAAATAATCTTTAATGGTAATAAAAATTACACAGATATCTATGACAAATGGCGACATTTTAGTTTTAAAATAAACTTATTTGCACATTGTAATTCCTGTCTGCATGTTCAGGTATTTAGAAACATTATCACCGTTAACCTCTTATTTCGTATTAAAAATTTTTGCTCTGCACAGTATAAAATAATAATATTAATAAATTGATCACAGCCACTGCTAAAATGGATTTTCCTAAAAACTTTGTATTTTCCATTTTATATCCATAACCATGTAAAAATTAAAAAGAGAGTGCACATTTGTGTATTTTTACCAAAAAAAATTATAAAACAATAAAAGACAATAAAAAAGGTGGCGGTTGGGTGGGCAGATGTTTGATTACGGAGGATAGGTGGTGTTGTTTGTCTGGATGGTTGGGTGGGAATGTGAAATTATATATATATAACAGAATGCCTGTTGCATTTGCCTAGTGTTAATATGCATTCTTTCTTTTTCCTTCAAATGTTTAATTTCTTCATTTGAGTTGTCAACTATTCTTAAAATTAGTAATAAAACTTTTACACACATAATAAATATCCATATTGCTATATAGTTACATTATTCTTTATCAGCTATGAACCACTAAACCTTGAATTTTGCTTGTTTTTACTCCATAAACATATAATTTCCTGAATTAATATGCTTTTTTTAAATCCATGTGACTCCGAATGTATCATAATGGGAGTATTGTTTGTTTATTACATTTTGATTATTATAGTTGTTTTTTGTTTAGGTTCTTTGATAATCAGTATTTAATAGTTTATTCCCTTTTAAATTTCACTCCAATTAATTTCACGTACGATAAGTGGCCCACTAGTGATTTGCTATTATAGCGACTAGTGAATGAAATCGTACATTGGTGCTCAAGGGTGGAAAAGGTTTCCCCTGTCGAATTCCTTTCACATTTCTGAGCTTGTCCTACTTGACAAATATTCACTCTTATTGGTCTATGTGGTTTCAGTGACATTGTAATTGTTGCTTCGCTTTTACTACGTATCATAACTCATTATTATATATACATATATACATATATATTATTACGAGAACATTTAAAAAAAAATTATCTGGTAAGAAATCTATAATTATGCTTACGAAAAACAATTAAATTATAGGATCAGTTTTTTAATAAGATAAAGAAAAAACTGGAAAAGGAGACCAATGTTCCACAAGTACCCCTATATATTAAAGAAGGCAAAAACATTCAAATAAAAAATATAATTTTTAAACAATTATGGGAATTCTCGAAGAATATTTATGTCTATTTAAATTTGAAGTATAGTACTGATAATGTATTCACTTATATGCCACCAAAGAAAACAAATTTAAAAAATTGAAGAGCAATTTTCTTAAAATCATATAACGTTTCTTTTATACATAATGTCTGAACAATTCAAAGTACATTTTACTTCTAAGAAATAAAAAATATTTTACATTGGATTATTGATTTTTTTTTTTTTTTTTCTATAAAACTTTAAATTACAAACTTCGAGCAGTTCAATATTTTTTTTTTTTTCTAATTTATTTGTAGAAGTAACGCTACACTTAAATTGATTACTTTAAAATCTGACAAAAGAACTTCAATAGTTTAAAGTAAAGGATGTAAAGAGAACAATGGTTTACAGGAAAAAAGGATATTTTTGTTATAGGTTATATTTAAACTTCATAAAATGAATCGTTACAGCTAACTAAAAGTTTAAAAAGCATAAGTTTTTTATTTATTTTTTATGTTTATTTTTAATTTTCGCATATAATAGCGCTTTATTTTATTTTAGCTTTTTGCTGTAAATTGTTTTATTGACATCAGCATAAATTAAATTTTTAAATTTTGTCTTTTTTTTTTTCTTTTGTTTACTTTTCATACATATGTTAAGAAATATTTAAATGTATATACCAGAATATTTTATAAAGAATTGATTATTTTTTACTAGATGTCGAAAGGCCCATTTCAGTGTATTTTCTTCCGGAAAGTGGCATTTTTAATTTTAATTTTCCCAGTTTTCTTGCGAAAAAAAGTTGTACCTTAACTTTTATATTTTCATGCAATTTAAGAGGTATTTGAATTTGTGTTTAAAATATACAGAATTTTACCTGTATCTTTATGCTTACAATCACTTGAAAACTTTTACAAATTTGCTGTTTTTAAAAATGTTATTTTTTTATAAAATGCAACCTCAATTTATTATAACAGACGTTTTCAAAACAAATTTATATTAGACAACTATGTTGCTTAAATGAGTTTGCTGGGCAACTTACTCCTCCATTTTATTTCCAAGTTGCGACCATTGAATTTGTGTTTAAAATATACAGAATTTAACCTGGATCTTTATGCTTACAATCACTTGAAAACTTTTACAAATTTGCTATTTTTAAAAATGTTATTTTTATATAAAATGCAACCTCAATTTATTATAACAGACGTTTTCAAAACAAATTTATATTAGACCACTATGTTGCTTAAATGAGTTTGCTGGGCAACTTACTCCTCTATTTTATTTCCAAGTTGCGACCATTGAAATCAGGCTACCACTTGAAAATTTGTCATCATGATAACTTTTTTAAATACTGAACTAATTCAAAACAAAGTTGTACAGTGAATTTACGGTTCAAATATCCTCAATTAGTTCGCTGGGCAACTTGCTGCGCCATGTTGTTTCCAAACGCAAGCCACGTGAAATTTTATCATTATGATAACTTTTGAAATACGGATTCAATTCTAAATAAAGTTGGACAGCGGACTTATCATTCAAATAACTTGTATAAGCTCGCTGGTCAAACTAGTCTTCGATTTTATTTCCAAATCTTACTCCTCCATTTTATTTCCAAGTTGCGACCATTGAAATCAGGCTACCACTTGAAAATTTGTCATCATGATAACTTTTTAAATACTGAACTAATTCGAAACAAAGTTGTACAGTGAATTTATGGTTCAAATATCCTCGATTAGTTCGCTGGGCAACTTGCTCCGCCATGTTGTTTCCAAACGCAAGCCACGTGGAAATTTCTCATTATGATAACTTTTGAAATACTGATTCAATTCCAAATAAAGTTGGACAGTGGAGTTATAAATAACTTGTATAACGCTTATACAATAACTTGTATAAGCTCGCTGGTCAAACTAGTCTTCCATGTGGCGGCCACTTGAAATTACGCTTCCACTTGAAAATTTGTTATCACAATAACTTTGAAAATACTGAATTAATTCAAAACAAATTTGAAAAGTGGACTTATATTACAAATAATTTGGTTTAGCTAACTAGGCTGCTGCTCCATCATTTTCTTTCCTAATGGCGGTCATTTGAAAATTTTTAATTACGATAACTTTTGAAACATTGAATTAACTCAAATCAAATTTGTAGAGTAGACTTATCTTAGAAATATGCATTTTTATATGTTCCCTTGTTAACTTCCTCCCCCATCTTATTTTCAAGTGCTGGACCCTTGAAAGTTTTAAATTCACGTAAAAAAGGTATTTATGAATCGATTTTTTTAAAACTCTATGTATACATAATCCAGATTAATATCTACACTAATCCATTAAGAAACTTTATTCACCATTTTGTTTCAAAATGGCGTCTTGATTAGAAAGAAGAAATAAATCTACCCTTTCGAATGAATCGTAAGAACTTGTTTTTAGATTGCTTTTACTTGTTTTATTTGATTTTTAAATACTGATGGTGCGGAACAATAATCGAAAATTCATTTTCAACCGATTTTCTTTAAAACGCATTAAATTATTCCAGTATGGCAAATTTCGAAGAATAAGCAAAAGACTGTTCATATCATGAGATCCAGTTTTAAGATGTTATTATTTTTTGTTTCATTTTTCAATTTTTAAATATCTGTATTTTTATGGAAAATAATTAGAATCAAATAGCATAAAAGATTTTTTTCAGCTAAAATATACTCCTTCTCATATTTATAAGGAAACTTTATATTTTGAAATAACTAATGTAAAAATAATTCTGAACATGATTATACTAAGTGCATTTAATATATCTAGTATTCTAAAAACCAAAACTGCTGTATTTTTTTAATATGAAACAAAATTTATAAAAATATTTTTTTCTACACGTTTTTAGATGTTCATAATTATAGGGACAATCAAGATTTTTTCGTTTTATTTAACTTACTAGCGGATAAATTACAGATGACATGCGAATTTGTGAATTTCTGGTCTAGATTAATTCATATATAAGCTTTCAATTTTTCTTAGATGGCCATTACTGATAATTCCTCGAAAAAAAGATCGTTCATGTGGTGAAATATGACAAATGTGCTTTTTAAGTGGAAGGTTAATTTCAATCCGCCGAATTTCTAATGAAATTCGAAGATCTAAAATTGCTCAAGGAAATGTGGTCAAACGTTGAACTGCTTCTTCGATAGGAGAGAGATTTGATGCAAAATCAGAGTTGTTTTACGGAGATCGAAGACTCATAATTCCTTTTACTGTCCTACTCATAATGACTGCTGCAGAATTTGCTCGTAATTTTTAACGGAAGGTTAGGGTCCACATTTATGCATGCTTAAAATAATTAATAATATGTTAAAATAAACAAAAAAACCGGTAATAATCAATAAGCATTTAATGGGGGAAAGAACGTCTGTGTTAAAGTTGAATAAAGACAATATGAAATGGTAAAATGTTGCATTTTCGGATGAAAGACATTTTATTCTTGATTAACCAAATGTTTTTAACAGTTACTGGCACGATCTGAGGATAGCGAAAGATAGAGCAGATGTTTTTAAAGGCAGATATGAATCGGACATTTTAAAGGTGGATCTATGGTGCTCTGGGGAGCTGTTTCTACTGAAGGTAAACTGAATTTTGTAACTTTTCTATTATTGTGAACATCAAGAGGATATCCGCAAATTTTAAACGTGGAATTCTCAGATTTTTGTTAGATTTTGGGGGGGGGGGGGAGGGGGTAATAATATTTTTTTCAACAAGACTTACATTTTTGCTCTACTTCTAGAGGAATAGGAAATAGTTTGAAGAAAGAAACTTCTGTATTATTGCCTTTTCCGTGGCCTAAAAGTTGAAAAAACCTTAACTTATCATATTAGAAAAGTGCATGCAAATGGAATGCAATTTTCAATAGTTTAAATGTATTCAGAATATCATCTATGCTGTAGGAAATGGTATTGAAACTGAATATTAAAAAACTAGTATGTTGTGGCCACCACAAGACTTTCTTCTATATTTTCCTATATACATATTCAATCAGTAACAATATTAAAAAAAAAAAAAAAAAAAATTACGATTTTTTTCTAATTTTTTTTTTTTTTTTTTTTTTTTTTTTTTGTTAAAAGTAATACATATTCAACCAGTAACAATATTTAAAAAAAAAAAAAAAAAAAAAAAATACGATTTTTTTTCTGTTTTTTTTTTTTTTTTTTTTTTTTTTTTGTTAAAAGTAAAAAAATCGATAACTTTGTTTCAAATTGTCACAGATTTATAGTTCAACCATTCGTTTTAAAGGTATTGACGAGATCTTTCGAAAGATACCCATCTTGAAAATTTACCCCCCCGGGGGGGTACTTTCCCCCCAGGGGGGGAACCGGTGCCCCCACATGCACAAAATTTTTTTCGTAGTTAACTACTACTATTATCAATAATTCATATTAATTTTACAATCACAAGTTTAAAATAACGCTCATTATGTACATTTTTACGAAATTTTGTCCTATATTGCCATGTTAAAAATTTAGAAAAAATGCGATCACAGCGCCACCTGTTGAGCTATTGATCCCTAAATGTAATCAGTACCAGTTTATGTCGGGGACCAACTAAATACCAAGTTTGGTTAAGTTTCGTTAAAAAAAAAAAAATACGATTTTTTTTTTTCTAAGTTTTCTTTTTTTGTTAAAAGTAAAAAAATCGATAACTTTGTTTCAAATTGTCACAGATTTATAGTTCAACCATTCGTTTTAAAGGTACTGACGAGATCTTTCGAAAGATACCCATCTTGAAAATTTACCCCCCCCCGGGGGGTTTTCCCCCCAGGGGAGGAACCGGTGCCCCCACATGCACAAAATTTTTTTCGTACTTAACTACTACTATTATCAATAATTCATATTAATTTTACAATCACAAGTTTAAAATAACGCTCATTATGTACATTTATACGAAATTTTGTCCTATTCTGCCATGTTAAAAGTTTACATAAAATGCGATCACAGCGCCATCTGCCGGGCGATTGATACCAAAATCTAATCAGACCCTTTCCATGTCAGGGTCCAACTATACACCAAGTTTGGTTCAATTTCATTCATCGTTTCGTGAGATACGGTGTGACATACGAAATTTTGCGATCACAGCGCCACCTGCTGGACGATTGATCCCCAAATCTAATCAGCACCATGCCCCGTCAGGTTCCAACTATATACCAAGTTTGGTTGAATTTCATTCATTAGTTCGTGAGATACGGTGAAAAATACGAAAATTTGTCCTATACTGCCATGTTAAAAATTTACATAAAATGCGATCACAGCGCCACCTGATGAGCTATTGATCCCAAAATCTAATCAGCACAATGCCCCGCCAGGGTCCAACTATATACCAAGTTTGGTTGAATTTCATTCATTGGTTCGTGAGATACGGTGAAAACACTAAACCACAGACAGACAGACAGACAGACAGACACACAGACACACAGACAGACATTTTTTTAAAAACTATCAATTCGTGTTCAGGACATCCCAAAACGTGTAGATCCGTCAAAAAACGGAGGTCGAAAATTTTCGCGAATCCAATACTTTCTCTATATTACACATAGAAGAAAGTAAAAATGTATATATATATATATATATATATCAGAAACGATGTCTGACTGTTTCACCCTAAAAAGAGACCCCATAAAATATTAATTTAAAGAATAGCTGAAAAAAAAAAATACTAAGATTCGAGCTGTCCTTATAATTGTGAACACCTGAAAAATGATCTTTTTGACCGTATTTAAAGTTTTTTAAGATAGAAAAACAATAAAACATTTTAAATATAGTCTATTAATGAAATTCAAATTAATAAAAAATATATCTGTTTAAATAATAGTGTTCAGTGTTTAGTTAATATAGAAAAACGGGTGTCCTTATAATTATGAGAAGGAGTGTATATAAATTTTGGAGAGTTTAAGGTCCACGGTTTTTAAATATATTTCAATTGGAGAGTTATAAACAAAGACACTAAATATTCGAATACTATTTATTTCACAATACTCTTATCAAAAATGCATTGTTCTGAAATATTTTTATATGTTATGCTTTTATTTAGAAACAATATTTGCTTAGAAAACTGTTTTTTCTCATTTCAGTAATTCCCAATTTCAGAAAGGAGCTAATTTAAATTTTAACAATACATTTGTGATACAATATTTCTTAAGTTTATAAGATATTTCTAGCATGATAACCGTTTTTTTTTTTTTTTTTTTTTTTTTTTCATTTAATTATGCGAAGCAAGTAAAAGGCTTTAAAAACCGTTTAAAATAGAATACTAACGTTATATATACAAAAATAAGTTATTTATAGTTTAATGTCTGACCGTATAATTTGTCAACAAACGATGAAAGATTTTTTATACCAGTTATTATTATTTATTTATTTGTTTATCACTTTAAATCTCCTAATTTAAATGATTTTGATAAATTTGTCATCGTAGGAGAACAGAAAAAAAAAACCAAATCGTTAAAAGTAATATATTTTTCTAAAAATTTAAATATAAATTTATATAAATTAAATCATACATTTGATGGTTTGTCACATATTAATAAAAATATAACACCGTACTGCTTTCTCTAATATTGCATTTAAAAATATACAATTAAGAATTTATGACTTTCTGTTCAAAATATTTACCGAAATATATCATTCAAATAATATATTTCTTAGTTCTGTTAATTTTGACAGGGACAAGGAGCCGCTAGGAGCAGTGTTGAGCGATTCTAGCTATGCTAGGTGCCTCCTCCAAAATGTTTATTCAAAAAAAAAAAAAAAAAAAAGGCCGCGAGAGATAGGTCTCCCACGCGACAAGGAGCGGCAGTGAAAGATGTAGGATGAAGTTAAAGATTTGCACATAGAATTCATATTTCAATTTTGGATAGGGAGATGGTTCTTTGATTGTTCATTTATAATTCATTGATAGTTCGTTGGTTTTCATTGAGAATTCTTTGGTAAAACAAACATGTGCTTAGGTGGTGCCGGGCGAGTTACCCTGCGCCACGAGGGGCACCATTAAAAACTGTTGGGAAGATGGGCTGCATCAGTGGGTTATTGACAAATGACACTGCTATTCCAGAATAAAACCAGTAGGTAAGTTTGAGAGAGAAAAAAAAGAAAAAAAATGTATAAAAATATTAATCAGTTGAATTGGAGATATCCATTAGAAGACAGAAAATCCTATGTAACTTGTTTGATAGAGGAGGACGAGTAATTATATTTTCCAGCCAGTTTACAGGTCTGGGAGAGGGATTTCGGATATGATAGGAAGAAGTTAGAGAGCAGGTAAAGTAATAATGTTTCAATCTTAAGTGCATATGCTTCTAACTGGCGCATATGTGTAACATCGCAGAATGCACCAGATATGTAATTGATGAAATATGTAATTGGTGAAAGTATTATTACCCTTTTATTTTTATAATGATTTTTTATTCAACACGGTTGTCTATCATTCTGTCTGTCATCAAGCCACTTTTCTGCTATATTTTGAGCCTAAGGAAAGAGAAATATAACAAAACAAGTTTCACCTGTGGGTGCCGTGGCTGTGAGGCAAAGCACTGGGCTATGAATCCAAAGGTCGTGAGTTCGAACCCACTCGAGAGCAAGTGTTTAAAAATGTTTTTTGTTTAATTCTAAATTGCTTATTAAAAAGAATGCTTTTTTATCGGCTTCCTAAAAAGTAGTAAATAAGGCAAAATTTCGTGTACTCAAACCAATTAAATTATAAACGGCATTCATTGATGATTATATTCTACTATATAATAACACACTTTGTCATCAATGAATGCTTTTATCTTTTAATTGGTTTGAGTACAGAAAATTTCGCCTTACATTCAGCTGGGTTGACTGTCATTCTGTCATTCTGTCGGTGTGTCATCGAGCCACTTTCTGCGATATTTTGACTCAAGGGTCATCCCTATGAATGTGAGTGACCATGGTTGATCATGAGTGACCAGCTTTTTAATTACAAATAAAAAAGAAATAACATAAAAAAAAAAAGATTTTTAAAAAGAAGGCTTTTTTATCGGCATCCTAAAAAGCAGTAAATAAAGCAAAATTTTCTGTACTCAAACCAAAAGTACTCAAAAGATGTTCTGTTCTCAAAAGATAAAAGCATTCATTGATGACTACATCCTACTATATAATAATACGCGTTGTCATCAATGAATGCTTTTCAACTTTTAATTGGTTTGAGTACGGAAAATTCTGCCTTATTTACTACCTTTTTGGACGACAATAAAAAAAGCAATCTTTTTAAAAATATTTTTTTCTTTTATATATATATATTATTATTTTATTTTTTATTTTTTTAAATGCACCGTTAAAAATAAATATATTCTATAGAATGTAAAGCTAGGACAGTTTGCGCACAATTCAAAAGAATGGTATTAAAAATTCCGAATATTAATTTTTTGCTAAATTATTTACTAAATAATTTTGAATTCATTCGTATTCTATGCATTTCCATTACTTTTTTGTTGTTATGCTATAAACTAAAGCAACAGCTGTAATAAAACCAAGAAAGGTAATTTGCGCAATCTCTCTATATAGGATAGGGAAGTATGTGCATATGGAATTGTTAACAATAATAAATGAACTTAAATTGTTGTAAGGTTTTTGTAAACAAATATTTTTGTATTAGCATATTTCAATTTAATAATAAAAAAAAAGAAAAGAAAAAAAAAAGAAAATTAAAAAATGATACAAAAAAATATATTTAAAGAAAAAAATTAAAGAATCAGAAAAAACAAGGCCAAATAAAAAAAAATATTTATTACTAAATAATACATTTAACTTAAAATTAGTACAGTTCCTTTTCAGTTTGAATGGTTTCTTGGTTGATGACCTAATCAATCTTTGTCCCCAATCGTTGCACTTAATGTTGCAAATGGTGCAGCTTTCGTGCAACCACCTGCGATAAGTAAAATATATAGACTAATCTATAAGAAATCTTTTAATTTAAAAATATACTTTAATAATACCCTTCTATAGAAATTTGTAGGAATAGTTATGAAATTACAAGCAACCATTTTTAAAAACAAGACAAAATAATCACGTTTTATCTTAGACGCTTGAAGCAATCAACATGCTCATTCAAGTCGGTACTCCACTGTTGATGTTACACAACTACCCGAAGTCTCAGTGAACCCACAATACTCCTTCCCGTCAATACGCTATCTGCACAATCTCTCGTAACTTTACCTTACTATTAAAACTGGCTTCTTATTTAGACAAAAACATTTATTTTTTAAACACAGAATGTATCCAGAACAGATGCGAATCAAAATGAGTTAGATTTGAATATATGGTGTTCCTGACTTTAAAATGCAGCTTCTTCTCAAAAATAGATCGACATATTCTCCTTTTTTGAGACAAAAAATGATGAAAATGTTAGATGCCGTGTTCATATTCTGCCATCTGTTGTTCCTGAATGGAGATGATGTCATTGCGTTTATATATTTGTATCTAGATATTGGCGACTATCGAAACGGAAACAACCGAGTGACAGGCGAGTGCTCTAACGCTCAAATCACTAGAAGTGGTTAGAAACAAAAAAAGCTACTCATTGCTGAATTATTGTATTATATTGTCCGTGAGATGACACCGCTACAGACTAGAGCCCCTAAATAAAATAATAGGCCGGCGCCATTTTTTTGCCTCCGAAGAGGGCAGCATTCCCCCTTGACGTCCTTATCGCTTCGATAATAATTTTAAGAAATCTTAATCTGAAGCTAATCCGGTCAAGATAAGAGCAATAAGCAACTATAATATTCCTAAAAACACTTTTTTTTTTTTCACAGTACATTCTCAGGATGTCATTTTATTCTGAGGATATCCTATGAATGTACTGGGGTAAGCTGTGTTGTTAGGTCGGTTTCTGTTTCTTTTACAAAATGTCGCCAAAACAGTAATAGAAGGTCTGTGAACACTTTATATTCACTTTTTGAATGATTATAGCAGTTTATCGGTAAACAAACTTCCATATCATGGTTTACTTAGCTAAAATTATGAAATATAATAAAACAAGTTACTCTGAAGTAACGTAAGACGATAAAAAAAATGTTTGTCGTTTGTTTATCAGAGAAACGCGCTGGGTACATGTGGCAACCCTAAGGCAACAAAATGCCTGAAGCGCCAGCTCGTATATATAGGAGCCTTACTACAGACTAATCAAATACTTTTAAAAAAATTTGACGCCACGCACGATAAAGGGTTCCTAAATAGTATTGAAATTAGTGCTGTTCTAGAAAAATCATTAAATTTCTACATTAATAACTTAACATTCATCTATAGTTCCTCAATTCATTAATCTTAAAATGAAGTAATATTTACCTTTTCTGTAACTATGTAATTTTTAAGAATTTATCGGTACTTAAAAATAAGAACAATAAAAATAAAATATAAATATTTTTCATATGAAAATTATTCGGGAAAAAAAATTAAACAGGTATTTGTTTATATTTTTAGGCAAATATTTTTAAGAGCGTAGTTTTCTTTTAAACTAATGAAAAGAAAAAGAAATTTTTATCTTCATCAACAAATTTCAATTGAAAGTAAAGTATCAGAATTGTGTTAGCCCTTCCATTGGTGGAGATGTTCTGCTTCCAAGCCTATGCTAAACTAAATCTAGTCTCAAACCAGGTCACAATCGTCGGATAAGATATTCAGTAATTCAAGCGGTTTCTTCGCCAACTCACAAAACCCACACGAAGCAACACCTTCTGTAATAATGCCTCCGAGCTAAATTTACGTCATGGAAGATCGTCCGATTTTATCCAATCAGCACTTCCCATAACATATTCTGTATCGTGGGGATTGGATGTAATTGGCCGATCTTCTGTTACGTGCAGCTCAGCTCGGAGGCATTATTACAGAAGGTGTTGCACGAAGGCGGCATTTTTCATAAGTCCACATTCATCGCATTTGCAGTCGACCTTACAACTCGCCCACTAACAAACCGGAATTTTATTAATGGACAAACACTAACGACTATAAAAATTCAAAAAATCTTCAAACTACAAAGTTGTTCTAAGGTTCACTGAAATTAATGTTTAAATTCTATATAACTCATTTATAATTTATAGCACTTTCGAAGCTTAATTGAGATATTTCTTCTTTTTAAATTACATTTAAAAATATAACTATCATTAAACGCACTAAAATAAAATAAAAAGGGTCATATATTCGTCTTAAATAAATAAGCTTGGAAGAAAAGAAAAAGCAACTTTTTTCTTAACTGTAGTTATTGACTCTTTTCAAAAGGTTAGATGTAAATAAGTGATAGAATAAAAAGAATTGAAAAAAAAAAACTTTCGAATGTTTCATTTTGAAAAAAGTAAATCGTAGCTTACATCCATGCAATAAAAGGATCAAATTTATTTCTTTCGAAAAACCTCGCGACTTCAAAATAAAAACAAAACCCTGGATTAATAGCATTTTGCTTGACAATTTAAAAATATTGTGTAAATAAATTATACTAAATTGCTGTTGCTGGAATAGAATATATTAAACATTTATTAGCTGTTGTTCTTTTTTAGTTTCTCCCGAAAAGTAATTCAGTTTATGCAAATATACCTCGAAATAAATTTGTTCACAATATTGAAATTTCTAGCAATTATTCAGTCTCAAATTTTAGTTTATATTCTATTCTATGACAAAGAAAACTGAATTCTTCAACTAGTTTCTATTTTTCAGTATAAAAGTATTAGAAGAAATTATAAATTAGTAGAAGTAATTATAAATTCCTGACGTACTAATGTAATATATATGCATATACAGAGTGTCCCAAAATTATAAAGTCAAACTTTAAGAGGAGATAATTCAGACACTTCATAATAATTCAGATTAGCATAGGATCCCATGTCCGCAAAGGTCATCTTAACCCTTTAAAAACCAAGTGTTTTGAGGTATTTTTTAACACATGTTAGTGCAGCTTTTAAATTATGAATTTTTAACAAACATATTTTTTCTGCACATGATTACATAAAAAGATATACATAGTGATAATAGTGTTCCTAATCAATGTATTTAAAAGCACGGATTGTATTAATACGAAAATTTTGTATGGTTTTACGGCATTATGGATAGCACAAGTTTTTAAAATTTACAAGGTGGGCGGAATTACAAATAACCGAAAAATTAGATTACACATGAGCAGTCGATAATACTCGTATATGGGGGGGGGGGGGGGGAGTGTTCTAAAACACCAGAATGTATCCGCTCCTTAAAGGGTAAAAATGATATTTGCGGTCACAGGTTACTATGTATTTCTCATTCTTTCAGTTATTATCTACATCCACTAGCAGCTCGAAGCCTGTACATTTGGACAGTCCACATCTGTTAAAAAATATAAAAACACGCGGTTATTAAAGGGTTAAGGTGACATTTCCGAACATGAATTTCTACGCAATACTGAATCCTTATGACGAGCTCTATCTCCTTTTAAAGTTTGTCGCTGTAATTTTGGGAAACCCTGTATATATATTTTGTTTCATACTTTTAATATATTGTATGATGAAAAACATATTTTGATATCTTATATCTATATATTATACATATTTCGTTAAATTAATAGTAACTAATAACAAATTTGAATTTACAAATTTACTCAGTTTCTACACTTCCTTTCTAAAATATTTGAGGACGTCCTACGGATATCCTACACTGATGGACATAATTATAAGAACAACTGAAAATTGTACAGAAAAAAATTATTTCTGAAGTAAGTAAAGTGAAATATATATATATTTTTTTTTATGCTAGAAATCATTGTAGAATGCAAAACACTGAAAATGCAAAATATGAATGTTTTGCCCTAATTAAAAAAAATGTTGTTGTAAAAACTGGAGAAAATTTTAAGGACAAGGAATTTTTTGGCATAAAACACACTAATAATTAATAATCTCCCCTTTCTTCTCGATCACTTTTATCAATCTTGACATTGTGGAGTTCAATTGTTCCTTCAGAACATTCTTGGAAATTTTTATCCAGGCTTTTACGATGGATTGCATGAGTTCTTGTTTGCTTTGATATTGTGTACCATTTCTGTTTTCTTCGTGTGCTAGAATGCCCCACAGATTTTCCATTATATTTAGATCTTGTTTCTGGCCGCCAGCCAAGTAGTTTTACCAAAGTAGCATCAAACTAGTACTAGTCTCCACTCGTAATTAACGGTCTTTATAGTAAAATATTATCGCCCAATATATCAACATAGCTCTAAGAATGCATTCTACCCCGAAGAAAAACTATTGCAGTTGGTTTTGTCAGCTGTGGAACCTCCTCAGACAATTAGTGAGCTCCCTCCAGATGTACGCTTTGAGAAAATTTCTTTTTCTTTATAGATATTTTACCACAAGTCACGAAATCCATCTCGTCCATCCGAATTAAGCTTTTTTCCATCGGAAAAAATAACATCATCCCACTTTTTTCGCATAATAATACATTTTGGCACCCCCCCCCCCTTAGTATCTTATGAACCTTTCTCAGAGGCGGTCGTGACATATGTTTTCAATTACGAACTTTGTTTTCTTTGCATAAAACAGGCTGAATAGTACATTGCATCGTATAATTCACATTTAATTTCTGTCCATGTTTATTTTTGGAGCAAGCTTACCTTATTATCATTCCTTTCTCACGCACAGAAACAGAAGATGGCTTACCTGTATGACTTTGCCGTCTATATTTGCCAGGATTTAATATATATATATATCTATAACGACCGTTCTGATCTATTCAGCTTTCTTATAATTAACGTTCAGTAAGTCCTGAACTAGTAAAAGCAATCCTTTTTCCTTTCTCAAACTAAGAAAGTTTAGTACCTAGCGGCAGGACTACAAAAACAGAATATGACGTTCCTAATCGTTTGCTAAGCATTTATATCGTCCCGTTATCTCCTGTGCAGAACAAAAACATGCAAATTTAGCTTTTTAGAACACACAAATGCAATAGCCTTTATGCTTTTGTCCATATCATATGGCTGTCTTAATCCAAAATACATTTTATGAATATGAATTTATATTTTCATAAAAAACTAATTTAAAAAAAGTACCTAGTTTAGTACCTAGCGGCAGGACTACAAAAACAGAATATGACGTTCCTAATCGTTTGCTAAGCATTTATATCGTCCCGGTATCTCCTGTGCAGAACAAAAACATGCAAATTTAGCTTTTTAGAACACACAAATGCAATAGCCTTTATGCTTTTGTCCATATCATGTAGGAAGAATACTTTATAAATGAATGCATGAGTTCGGAGTTTCCTCAAATTAGTTGTTTAAATATATTTATAACAAATATTTCTTACTAATAATTCTTTACTAAAACAACAGTCATATAATTAAATAAAGTTTAGCTTACCTGGGTTGTCACAGGTAATCGAATATTCCATTGGTGAAGAAAAAATCTCCTTAATATGACTTCTGTATTAAAGACCAGCAACTACTTTTCCTATAATGAATCTTGATTAGACTGAGAAATTCTTACATAATATGTAGATCAATTATTATTTAGGATAATTCACTCGTTGCTGCGTAATGAAAGAAAGCCTAGATGTTTTTTACTTTAATTTATTCATCTTAGACAAAAAGAAAAAATTATGATTAAATAGAATAAGAAAATGGAACGTCAGTTCCGAATAACGAAAATTACATGATTGAAAAAAGTATTACAATGTACTTGTAGAGAGACGCGACACATCGTCACGTGATACGGCAGGTGCTCCGAACAATCAATTGGCGGGAAACAAAAAACAAAAAGAGAAAGTCCGGAACAAGAAAAACGAAAGTTAATAAAAGAAAGTTCTGAGATTAAATATCACAACATATCATATGGCTGTCTTAATCCAAAATACATTTTATGAATATGAATTTATATTTTCATAAAAAACTAATTTTAAAAAATGCTTTTTTAATCATTGGTTACCAGCCTTAAAATTTGCATAATTTTTCAGTCAAATTTAGCTAAGATTTGGCGAATTTCCCCT
The DNA here is from genome assembly GCA_963930645.1 of Salticus scenicus. Classification (NCBI taxonomy): domain Eukaryota; kingdom Metazoa; phylum Arthropoda; class Arachnida; order Araneae; family Salticidae; genus Salticus; species Salticus scenicus. Next base: position 93,020,050 of record OZ005652.1, read on the forward strand.
TGTCCTTATAATTTTGACCACTATTGTACAGGGTGGGGCACAAAGATCTCCCCATTTTAAGAGGTCAATAAAAATATTGCACAACCGTGATAACTTGGCACTCGAATCACGTGTTTTCAGATGATTCGATTAATGAAATAAGGTGAGAGGTTGTGTTTCCATGGTAACACAGAGTAGAGTGGCTTCCAGATTTGGCGTTGTTAGCCCGTTTCTTGGTGTGAAATTATAATTTGAAGTTGTTGATAAACTTAATGTTTGGAGGTATTTTTAATTACTATTTAAAAGAAGTGTTCGGAGGTACTATTGTTTACAAATTTTAAAGTTTCGGCGATCAAATAACATTCAAAAAGAAATTTTGATTTTTTTAAGTAAAGTAATCTTAATGGCTTCCGAGAAGTAATTTTAAAGTACAATCATTATCAGCAGAAAGGGATGAAAGAAGTAACTTAATTAAACTTTAAAAAAGTTTCTTTCTACAATGTATGAAATAAAAGAAACCATGATTAATACCGTTACAGTTTTGATAAAATAAACATTAAATTAATTATTGTAATTGTCATTAAATAACATTACATAATCATATAATGGTTGTAATAAAAGTAGAAAGGAAGAAATTTAATTAATCACGATAGCTAATATTTACAATACATTCAATTATAATATATTTTTAGATTTAAATAATTGAACTAAGCATGATAGTGAATATTTACAAAAAAAAAAAAAAAAAAATTAGGGATTCAATTAATTTAAATACTAGAAATAAACATACATGTGAACACAAATTATAAGCAATGTTTAAAGCTATTTTGTTTTATCGATTTTCTACATATCTGATAAAAAAAATTATAAGAAATAATTAAAACAATATTTAAATTGACAGAATAAACACTTTGACTGTTCGTATTGGCGCCAAAGAAGCTGGTAAGTCAAAGAATTGTTTGGCGAAAAGAACTGCCGCCAAGCATCATTTGCATTTCATTCGCCCGCCCCTTCTTCAAAGTGAACTATTCCAAGGTCGTATGCCTTCTTTTCGCGGTTGCACAGTATATAGGACATTGAAAACAAATATTTTATGTTTACAATCGGAAGAATAATGTTTGCCATTAATTAATTTTTACAGTCTGTAATAAGGCTCCTATATATACGAGCTGGCGCATCCGACATTTTTTTGCCTTAGGGTTGCCGCATGTACCCACCGTGATAAACAAACGGCAGCCATTGTTTCTACCGTCTTGCTCGTAATTTTAGTGAAATAAACTGCAATATGGGAGGTTGTTCAGCGATAAACTGCTGTAAACACTCCAGAAAAGGATACAAAATGTGTAGGTTTCCTTCGGATAATGCAAGAAGGAGAAAATGGGCAGCAAATTGTCGTCCAGATTCTTGGATCCCGGGACCTAATGCACAGCTTTGCATAGTAAGTTTTATTGTTATTCACTTATACTTTTCTTTGCATTTCTGACATTTATAAAGTAAAAAATGAAAAAAAAAATATATTTAAATCTAAATATGTATTTTAATAACCATAAATTATTTTAAGAAACGCTTTTTTACTGTGCGTTTGTAGAGTCTTGGCACCGTTTTCTTGGTTCGCCAAAGTTGTCTTGTTTCCGTGTCCTGATAGTATTCAAAAGTTCGTTGCAAAAGTTCGTGTGGACGCGGATCATTTTATTGCCTCCAAAGACGAGAGCTTCTATCACCGTAATATACATTTGTTACCCGAAAAATGGGCAAAGGTTGTAGAAAGTATTTTGATTAAAAATTGTCATTTGATTTGATGTATTTTTATGAAATGAAGCAATAAAAAACAGCACGAATTTATGCAAACACCTAATATATATATTTTTTAATTGAACTTTTGATTAATTAATTAATTAATTTGTTCTATTTTTAGATTTTTTTTTCTTGAGGTATTTATTTCATATTACAATTTATGTCTACTTTCTAGGGAAAAAAATTCAAAAAATTCATACTTTCTCTTTTTTACTTAAAAAAAAAAAAAGCATTAAATTGAAATAAACGTCTCTATATTAATATTACATATACATCACGTAACTGTACATAAATTCATATTAATAATGACCGCTAACTTAATTCCTTTAAAACTGCAACTTATTTTTTTAAAAAGTTTTGTTATGAAAGCGATATAAAACAGTAGTATGGAAAAAAAAAAAAAAGTTATACCTGACGGGACTAATATGCAAGTTTCACCGAAGGAACAAACTGTTTCTTCCAACAAAAATGCCGGCAACAGTTAGAAGTCGCTGAACCACTTTAGAATGTAAAAAATCGTCTGTGTATGAGTAGGCATTTATTAGAACATAGTTTTTTTTTTTTTTTTTTTTTTTTTTTTTTTTTTAAGTTACTATATCAATGGCATCCTTAAATTACTAACTCAAATATAAACTTAATTATGTTGTTTCTTTCTTTCTTTCTTTCTTTTTTTTTTTTTTTTTCATGCGCACTTTTTAATTTCTTATTCAAAATTATAAAAAAAAAAAAAAAGGAAAAGAAAGAAGGAAAGAAAGGAAAAAAAAAAAAAAAAAAAAAAGCCTTTTTTGATATCGTTTGTTTCGATAGTGATTATTATTTATTTTCTTTTCTTTCCTTTTCAAAATAAATAAATAAATAAATAAAATAAAAATGATTTTGATGAAATTCTGGAAAAGCAGAATTTAGTTTAGAACGGAGAGCTATTAGTTTTTTTTTTTTTGTTTTTTTTCCTTGGAAATCCATTCCTTATTTCTTTGCCCTGGATGAACCGAAGGATAACAGTAAAAGCTAATTTTCCTGGAGATAAGGAACATTCAAATCGAATTATCATCTGAAACCCCTAATTCTAAATTTGTTTTTAAATCGTTTGAGCAGATTCCTAAATAAACAGGGTTCTATTATATTTTCTTCCCGGCGAAGCACGGGTCACCAGCGACTGTAATAATCCTGAAGAAGAAGATAAGACAAATCGATTTTTCAACTCAAAAAGCATTTACCCCCTCCCCCCCTTATTTTTTTTTTTTTTTTTTTTTATCATTCCTGTTATTTTCAACGAAATCAGGTTTCTGTTGCATTTTCCCCGGGGGAGTGCAGGTTGGCAGTGAACGCCAATTATCCTGAAAATGAGGTTATTTAAGATCTAATTGTTATCTAAAAAACACACTACTTTAAATATTTATCAAACTCATTCTAGTACTTTTAAAGAAAATAAAGTTTTTTTCGTTTTTTACTGCAACCCCCCTCAACTCTCTTTCAACTACAGTGCATTTATTTATTTTATTTTATTTATTTATTTATTTTAAGAATCAAGGCTCTTATTAATTCGCCTTCAAAATTTTTAATCTTGATAAAATTTTTCAAGTGACAACCTAATGTAAATAAAAAAAAAAAAAAAAAAAAAAAAACTTTTTTTTCAGTTATTTGTTTTTAAGTTATGCTGATAACAAATATGCATACACATCAACCGCTAAAAATTGGACTTTCGCTACCAGGGCAACTCAAATCGTGTTATTATACTAAAAAAAAAAAAAAAAAAAAAAAAAGTAAATAAATAAAAATGAAAATAGAACTTTAAAGAATTCTTTGTTTACAGTATGGGCATGAAAAATTAATTTACCTTTCTGAGCAGTTCTCTGACATAGTTAATGTAGCAAAGTACTTCCATAAATTACATTCAATAGAACGTTTAGCTCAATTTTGGGTAGCCCTGTATATTGTCTATGAACAATATAATAAGAACTATAAACAATATTGTGCATTTATATTTAGTTTTATTTGAAAAACATCTGACACAAAATGAATTACAATTCTAGCAATTTCCAAGTATAACCCCAATATATCCAAATACTTTTGGTTGTCCTGTAAACGAATGATGAAGCATTTCCATATCACAATCAACAAAAAACATGGTTTTATGCATGTTTTTTTGATTTTTATTTATTTATTTATTCATTTCGTTTTGTTTAAGACAGCCTAGAGATGTTACATTGTGCTTTAGAGGTCTGTTTGAGGCCCGACCCAGTACGAAATCGAAAAATTCGGGCCTAGACGGAAAAATCCGGGCCGTTTTACCAGTGTACGGTCCGACCCGGGCCGGACAAAAAACGATAAAATCTGGCCCGACCCGGCCCGATTCATAAATATGTAAAATAACAAAAAAAAAAAAAAAAAAAAATCATGCTTTTTTATGAAAAATAATTTTATTATGTATTTTGTAGACGTTTTATATGGCTAAGCAATAGAATGTTCTTTAACATAACTGTTCAATACTTACAAGATAATTATAAAAAACAGAAGTTCATTATTACAGACATACAGAAGGCAGAAAGACTGACAGAAAGTCAAATAAAAAATATTAGCATTCATCAAAAAATATAGGAAGGTGTTTAAAATGATTAATACTACTAAAAATGCACTTTATTCAAGCATTTCCTCTTATATACTGTAATGTATCCGAATCTTTCATGTGATCCAGTAAACAAAACTTTAATGCTAATCTAACCATATTCAATTAAGAAGATGCTTTTGCACATGCTAAAAATGATGATACTTTTACCCATTGACCTGGAGAAAAGAAAAAGGATCCTTAGAGAAAAAGCGGAATGATTTTTATAGCCTTCATCGCTTCATACCACCTAAACTCTACAGACTATAGGACATAACACAGAGTAACATACACAGTAAGGGCACATAGTAACGTATTTAATTTCTTTTGTTTGTACATGTGCCAAACTAGTAGTGGCAAGCATTCTATTTTGAATAGGAAACCATCTAATATTACTTTAAAAAAAAATATTTTAATTTCGAGACATGCTAAAAATATTTGCAGAAAATCAGATCGCGAACAGGCTGATAGGCAATTAAATTGAAGTTACAGACATAAAAAAATATATATATATATGAGACATACCAGCCTGTAAAATTATGTAAAATAAATGACTGAAGATTTTATCATTTTCCTTTTTCGTTGATTAACGAGGAAGCTAGAAAAAGATTCGGGCCGAAGCGGCCCATAAAAAATTTCCTCATGGCCCGGCCCGAGTATACACGCATACAAAAAAAAAATGAATCCGAGCCCGGCCCGGCCCGACAGCAAATTAAAAAATTCGGCCCGAACACGGCCCGTAAATCTGACCCGTACAGACGTCTAATGTGCTTATCAGCAATTACTCCATAGACGTAATGTATTGGAATTCTCTAGGATGTTACTGTACACGAACTATTTCCTTGATCTCAACGAAAAGTATAATGTGTCATCCCTATATGATAGAATACCGATTTTAGACTTTCTGTTACTACTTGTTCTTCACACAGACTAACCGCTAAAAACATGATTTTCGGATTCAGGAGACTTTAAAACGTGTAAATGTGACAAAAACTGAATTTTAAAAATTTAACTTAAAAATAATACTTTCTCCATCATATATATACGAGGAAGGGAAAAGAAAATTAATTTTAAAAACTTTCCAATTTTAATTGGTACGCTCTTTTTTTTCCCCCTTTCAAATGTTATGAATTATTTAAGAAACAGAAACAAATTGCTTGTGTTGCTTATCATTTTTGGCCGATTTTATTTTTAGAGGAAAATTTCTTAAAACCGCCAGTGAAGCGATAAAATCGCCAAGCGGAAATGCTGTCCTCTTACGAGGCAAAAAAATGGCGGTGATGCGCCGGCCTATTATTTATTTAAGGGGCTCTAGTCTGTAACGCATCCGGACAAATGGAAATGAGCTTCGTCACTCGACAGAACATCATCGGGCGCAACTTTTTCAAGCAAAACTTCTCAACACTTCTTTCGATTTGACTAATTGCATTCTTTCATTTCCTGTACCAACATCATTTTGTACGGATGTAACTTCAGATCTTCGTGTAAAATTCTCCTCAAGGAGCGCTGGAATAGTCCAAGGGCACTAGCTTGTTTACGAGCTGAACTTCGTGCGGTGATTGCGTTACAGCATCTCTTACTGCTGCCACGTTCTCCGGAGTTCGAACATGACGTGGTCTACCGGGCGACTTTCGTTTTAAACACGAACCTGTTTCTCTAAAATTAGCAACCCATAAGGATATTGTCTTTCTGTCGGGTATTTTTCCATGCCTGCTTACTCCTAACCTGCCTAGGAAATAATCGTTGCGTTTGAATGATGGAATCTGTATTTTTAAAAGTTTCAACAACGAACGCACGATGTTCACTTGTCCAAGACATACTGTCAACTGAAATAGCGTAACCAGGGAAATATAACAGCGCTACTTCGGACATGCCCTCTACATTAGCGCCGCCGCAGCGACAGCGGCAAATTAGGGAGATCTTTATGCACCCTGTATAACCTCCAGGACATCCTAATAACCCTGGGAAAAAGCGTACTATATGCACTGTTAAAAATGAAGTGCTTGAATAGGAGTAAATAGGTATGCTCATTTCTAAATGACTAATCTTGTTTCAAAAAGGAAAACATGCTTATCTCATTTATAAAATATCGCATGTTTCCAAATTAATATCTATTCACTTCCTAATTCAATATAAATATGCTGAACTAAAATAGGTTAATACAAATTTAAACAGAAAGAATTCAAACACGAAATTTATTCCCAATTAAATCTCCAGAACTATATTTCTTGGCGGTTTCTTGCTAATACATGCGGAAGAATACATCAATTAGAACCTATGTTTGAGATACTGGAATTCCTGGTGGTTCATACCACATTTTGAGCCTGTTAATATACTCAATAATAAGTAGATGGTATTTTTAAATTTGAGTATATTTCCTTCAGAGCTACTTTCAGTATGTGACTACTCAAATTTGGTACAAATTTACTCATTTTTCAGTATTTTTGCTCCTTTCATTTTTTCAGTGTTGGTATGCTATATTTGGCAAATATAAAAGAAAATGAATATTACTTAATGCCCTTATAGCACCCCTTTACACAGAATAATTTTAGGATACTCCACGAACATCTTGTGTTCAAAAGGGCATACCCAAAATATCGTGAGGAGAAGATATTCTACATGAGTAAATAATTTATATGACAGTTTAATTTTTAAGAAACTGGTATGATGTGGCCACCACAGAGTTTTCTTCTATTTAATTTTTCTCAAAATTCATGCAATACAAATTATTTATTAAATTATTAAATAATTTTCCATTATAATTGAAGACGATTTTTATCTGACAGAATTACATCACTAAATGTCGAAAGAGGGTCAATTTTTTGCTAATATCAGAAGAAATACTTTTTTTTTTTTTTTGTTAAAAAAAAGAAAAAAATCGATAACTTTGTTTTAAATTATCACAGATCTGTGGTTCAACCATTCGTTTTAAATGTATTGATTAGATCTTTTGAAAGATACCCATATTGAAAATTTACCCATCACCCCCACCTGGGGTACTTAACGGTGCTCCAACATGCACAAACTTTTTTCTCAATTTACTACTACTATTATCAGTAATTCATATTAATTTTACAATCACACGTTAAAATAACTCTCATTATGTGCATTTATACGAAATTTTGTCCTATACTGTCATGTTAAAAATTTAGAATAAATGAAATCACAGCGCCACTTGTTGAGTGATTGATACCCAAATCTAATCAGCACCAGTTTATCTAAAGATCCAACTAAATTACAAGTTTGGTTAAATTTCGTTCATTGGTTCGTGAGATACAGCGTCCACAAAATTTGTGATACACACACACACACACACAGAGAGAGACATCTTCTAAAAACAGCCGAATCATGTTCAGGACATCCCAAAACGGGTAAATCCATCGAAAACTGGAGTTCAAAAATTTTCACAAATCCAATACTTTCTCTATATATGCATATAGAAGAAGGTAATAAAATAAGCAAGCACCGTAAATTGCAAAATTCGCAGCACTTTATTAGGTTGAAATAGTTAACCTTTTCAAAGTATCCTCGTTATAATCAAGAAGCTATAGAAATATTCTAGGAAGCTTTAAGGAGGCATTAAAATGTGAAAAACCTATATGCATCAGAAATCATAAAATAACGTGCAGATTTTATAAATATTTGCTGATGTATATGGATTCGATATATTCGTAGAGCGGATATTCGTAGAAATATAAAGATTTCTTCAACGAAATCGAAAATGTTTCAAATGATTTTTACTTCCTTCTATATGTATATAATAAAGAAAGTATTGGATTCGTGAAAATTTTCGAGCTCCAGTTTTCGATATATTTACACGTTTTGGGATCTCCTGAACACGATTTGACTGTTTTTAGAAAGTGTCTGTCTCTGTATGTGTGTTTCTGTTTGTGCATCACAAATTTTGTGGGCGCTGTATCTCACGAACCGATGCACGAAATTTAACCAAACTTGGCATTTAGTTGGACCCTGACATAAACTGGGGCTGATTGGATTTTTGGAACAATTACTCAACAGTTTTCGCTGTGATCGCATTTTTTGTAAATTTTTAACATGGCAGTATAGGACAAAATTTCGTATAAATGTACATAATGAGAGTTATTTTAATCGTGTGATTGTAAAATTAATATGAATTATTGATAATAGTAGTAGTTAAATAGGAAAAAAATTCGTGCATATGGCAGCATCGCGTCAGTACCTTTAAAGCAAATGGTTAAACTATAGATCTGTGATAATTTAAAACAAAGTTATCGATTTTTTTAATCTTTTAACGAATTCGGCATTTAATGATAATATAATACTGTCAGATAAAAATCGTCTGCATTTATAATGGAAAATAATTTCATAATTTAATAAATAATTTGTATTGAATAAATTTTGTGTAAAATTATATAGAAGAAAGTCATGTGGCACGTGGCGGCAACATCATACTAGTTGTTTATAGCATATGATGGGTTTTTAAACTAGTGCGGTATTATTTTTAGAAAATTCCACATATTGCTATTCCCCAAATGTAATCAGCCCAAGTTTATGTCAGGGACCAACTAAATACCAAGTTTAGTTAAATTTCGTTTTAGAAAAAAAAAAATACGATTTTTGTTTTGTTATTTTCGTTAAAATTTAAAAAAAAAATCTATAACTTTGTTTTAAATTATCACAGATTTATGGTTCAACAATTCTTTTTAAAGGTATTGACGAGACCTTTCGTAAGATACCCATCTTGAAAATTTACCCCCCCCCCCAGAGGAGGAACCGATGCCCCCACATGCACAATTTTTTTTCCTAGTTAACTACTACTATTATCAATAATTCATATTAACTTTACAATCACAAGTTTAAAATAACTCTCATTATGCACATTTATACGAAATTTTGTCCTATACTGCCATGTTAAAAGTTTACAAAAAATGCAATCACAATGCCACCTGTTGAGCAATTGATCCCCGAATCTAATCAGCACCAGTTTATGTCAGGGTGCAACTAAATACCATGTTTGGTTAAATTGCATTCATTGGTTCGTGAGATACAGCGTCCACAAAAAACGTGATACACATACACAGACATTTTCTAAAAACTATCAATTCGTGTTCAGGACATCCCAAAACGTGTAAATCCATCAAAAAAGGGAGGTCGAAAATTTTCACAAATCCAATACTTTCTCTATACTACATATAGAAGAAAGTGAAAACGAAGGTGACATAATGAATTGCAATAGAGAATTTTTTTTTTATTTATCTTCATCACTTTTTGTATATATATACGTAAAATATATTTCACATATTCAAAACTGATAATTAAATCTTATTATGAATATTTTTAAACTGTTGTTTTATTTAAATTGTTTCCAAGTTCAATATACTATTTTAAAAGAAAATTAAATTGATAAAACTGAATTTCGCTTTTTTAATTAATTTTTCATTTTTTTTTTTTTTTTTTTTTTTTTTTGCTTCAATTATCAAGAAGAATTCTGTATAGCTAATAACTTTCTTTTCCCTGTGTCATCCCTTTTAACACTCAACTCTTAACAGCCATTAAGTTCAATGTAAATAAAAGAAAAATAAAGACAGTTTTTATTACTCTAAAAGCTATAAACGTTTCAGTAAAAAGTGAAACATATAAATTTAATTTTCAGTACTGACTGAGTTTTAATGACAATTAAATACCTTATGCCAACTTAATGGATGCTCATAAAATATATTTCCACGGAAAAAACAATCATACAAATAATTTTTTAATGGCTAGAAAAGAAAAGAAAATGCAATTTTAAAGTAAAAAGTATTGCTTTGTAATTTTTAAAAAAATAAATGGAAAAAAACACTGAAAATTTTTCTGGCTATTATTTTTTTTTTTTTTTTTTTTTTTTTTTTTTTGCTTTTATAAAAATTGTAATTTATAAATGTTTATAAATATTTCTTTAATTGCTATAATTTTAAATGAAAAGATTTTAATTTTGCAATTTGTGTAGGTTTGTAGTTGTTTTTGTCTCTTATTAGTAGAAGATGTTTTAATTCAAAATATTCGTGTCTACCTATGTTTTTGGATTATATCTTTTCATATATATACGATAAAGTCTGATTGCCAATTATACAAATTTACAGCCTTTAATGCACTCGAAATTAGAGTCAGTATGCTATTAAAAAATTGCTCCATAATTTTAAAGAGGGAAAGGATGCAAAAAATCCAATGAAACCAAATCAAGTTTATTATTAAATCAAAGACGATAACAAATTACATAATGAATACCCTACTACAAATGTTACATATTTAGAAATTATTAATATAAATATAAAAGACAAGTAAAATTTCAGCATTTCTATGCTAATAAAATACAAATAAGATGTAATCGTTCAACAAGATTCATATATACAAAGATTCATATAACTGTTACCTGCGTCACCATGTACCGTTGATTAGAAGCCTTAAGTAAAGATGAGATGCTACATCTCACTAAGCTAAAGATTCTTAGAAAAAATCCGCATAGTAAAGTTTGAAGAAAAAAAAATTAAAGTTAAAAATTTAGTAAAATAACACTATATAAAAGAGTCTCATTACATTTAAAACTAGTATGTTGTGGCCACCACAAGACTTTCTTCTATATTTTCCTATACAAATTCACGCAGTAACAATATTTAAAAAATCTTTTTGTAAAAAAATAGAACCGACTTTAAAAAGGAACTACTATTCAAACAACTAAAAATGAAAGAAAATTGGCAGAAAATGGAACTGTAGATTGCGCCAAAAAGTATAAAATAATTTCCTTCGCCAAACAACCTATAACACTACAATTAATCATAACTTTTGAAGTCGGCGCAAAATTAAATAAAATTTAATTAGTTTTTAAAGGCTTGTCTTTAGATCGGTAGCAACAAATGCTGTTGTCTCGAATGATCCATTTTCAAGTTTCCTTTATTATTTTATCACTGTATACAATTGGTCCATTAGTAGCATCTACATAGAACAGTGAACATTCTTCACAATGCTGTATTTATGTTTCTACGAAGTTAGATCATCCTTGATGGCTTTTGAATTTGGCGATAAAAACGTAAGGCAGAAATATACACGCAAGATGTATATTTTCATAATATATATTGTACGATGTGTTGTTTCATATTCTTGATTACTCTCTTGATATACCTTATTGAAATAATCATGATATCCCAAAGAAATTAAATATGTTTGCCAGATAATTTTGCGATTTTTCGTTCACCAAGGACGTCAGATACCAGCATCTTCGCCAACTTTTGCTGCTTACGAAATCTTATTTGTTTTCTTGAATCAAAGTAGTTTTCGGCTGCGTTTTGCAGGTAACAATGTGAGACATGTATTTTGATTAGGATTTGATTTTTGTATTGAATAAAGGTATCAATTTTCATTTAATTTTGCGCCGACTTCAAAAGTTATGATTAATTGTAGTGTTATAGGTTGTTTGGCGAAGGAAATTATTTTATACTTTTTGGCGCAATCTACAGTTCCATTTTCTGCCAATTTTCTTTCATTTTTAGTTGTTTGAATAGTAGTTCCTTTTTAAAGTCGGTTCTATTTTTTTACAAAAAGATTTTATTTTTCTCTTTTCAGTGAAAACTTATTTATATAGCAGAGCATCAGAAGACGTTCGACGGAAGTTTCACAAATCACAACTTCCAAGAAAAGTGACATTACTCAAAAAATGGTTTATGTCACTGAAAAATACATTAAATGCACCCAATGTGAACAAAAAAGTTACATCTCCATCTAGAAAGTTATCCACTCGAGAGACAGTTGTGCCAGTTTTATTCTAATCAAGTTATTTTTAAGTTCATTTTTTTCAAATGCTGCATTTTTCAATTGTGTCACTTTTTTTGCCTTGATCGGACATGACCAAAAAATTATCTATTGAACGAACATACGTTAAATTAAAAAGTCTTTAGAAATGTAAAGAAAGGATACGCTGTACTCGTAACCGAAAATTCTGTTAGGCATATATACTGAACTTTACAGTAAATACGTGTCACCCGCTGCGCTGGAAATTGCGCAGCGTAAAGTTCAAACAAAGAGCAAAATATACATTGCAGCTAACGGACAGAAGTTTCAACATCGATACTTACACACTGCTTTTACCATTGTAGCTGCTTGCGTTCAGCAGTTAGAGTGAGAAGAGACTTTTGTGAGTATCCTGTAATTTGTTTATATCTTAATGAAATCCTAATGAAACTTATTTCAGGCCAAGATCATTACGACAACAAAAAAAGTATTAAAATTAAATCATCTCTTACGAAGTTATAAGCTAAAAAATTTCAACAACAACAACGAGAAACATGGTTTGTATTGAGAACCTCTTCCTTTATGAAGTCAGCTTAAAACGCCTATGCGTTAATCAATGTGACCGCTTACAATAACCATACTTTGAATTTTACATAGCATAAATGTCACCCGCTACGCTACAACATATGCAATGTTGAACAAACAAATGCACGTTTTAAGCGTTCTGTTTTTAGCATTAATGTCTAAACTATCTTTGCGTACTACATCGATGATGCTCTGCAATGTTACAATTCACTTTTTTCCCCTGTCTTGAAACGTTTCCGAGATAGGATCGCTAACTCCACTCTTTTCCACCAGGTGGCGCTTTAGGCGGTTGAATCGCGTAGCACATGTCCACTTTACTGTACCTACATACCACTTTTATGACTCTTGCTGCAGATGTTCAGCAGTTAAAAGAGTCGGGACTGACTTTTTTGGGCACCCTGTATTTTCTTTTGATCGTAAAGATCTTACAATGAGACCTATTTCAGACCAAGACCTTTACAATAAAACAAAAAGTATCAAATTCGGATCATCCGTTCAGACGTTATGAGCTAACAAAAAAAAAAAAAAACATACGCTTTGAATTGAGAACCTCCTCCATTTTGAAGTCGGTTAATTAGAGCATTTCTTATGAAGTTATAAGCTTACAAACACCAACAACGCATAGCAAGAATTAAGAACACCCTCCTTTCTGAAGTTGGTTGAAAACGACTTTGCGCTAATCGATGTGACCGCTTACAGTAACAGTACTTTGAACCACAGAGTATACGTGTCATCCGCTATGCTGTAAAGCGTGCAACGTAGTTCAAGTGTGCACAGTGTAGGAAATTGCGAACAAACAATTGCACGTTTTAAGCGTTCTATATTTAGCAATAATGTCTAAAATCTGTCTTTTCGTAGTAAATCGATGATACTCTACAACTTCGTAATTAACTTTTCTCCCATCTTGAACCGTTTTTGAGATAGGAGCGCTAATGCCGCTGTTTTTCACCAGATGGCGCTTTATTTTCTTTAGATTGTAAAGATGTTATAATGGGACCTACTTCAGACCAAGATCTCTACAACAAAGCAAAAAGTATCAAGTAACCGTATTTTGAACTATATAGCGTATGTCTCACCAGCTACGCTACTACGTGAGCAATGTAGCTCAAGTGTGTATAGTGTAAGAAATTGCGAACAAAAAAAGGCACGTTTTTAGCCTTGTACTTTTAGCATCAATGTTAAAACTATCTTTTCGTACTAAATCGATGATGGTCTGCAATTTTATAATTCACTTTTTTCCCCTGTCTTGAACCGTTTCCGAGATAGAAACGCTAGCATGAATGTCTAAACTATCTTTTTGTACTAAATCGATGATAATCTTCAACTTTCTAATTCACTTTTTTTCTCTATAACCGTTTTTGAGATAGGAACACTAACTCCACTATTTTCCACCAGGTGGCGCAGCAAGCGGTTTAACCTTGTACTGCAGGGCCATTTTAATATACTTACATACCATTTTTATCACTACAGCTGCAGCCGTTTAGCAGTTAAAAGAGTTGGGACTGATTTTTTTGGGCACCCTGTATTTTCTTTAGATCGTAAAGATATTACAATGGGACCTATTGCAGACCAAGACCTTTTCAACAAAACAAAAAGTATCAAAATCGGAGCACCCGTTCAGAAGTTATGAGCTAACAAACATAAAAAAAACATACGGTTTGAATTGAGAACCTTCCTTCTTTTTTTGAAGTCGGTTAAAAAAGGAAAATTACGATTTTTTTTTCAAAGTTTTTTTTCGTTAAAAGTAAAACAAAATCGATAACTTTGTTTTAAATTATCACAGATTTATAGTTCAACCATTCGTTTTAAAGGTATTGACGAGACCTTTCGAAAGATACCCATCTGGAAAATTTACTCCCCTCGAGGGGGGACTTCCCCCCCCCCCCCCCAGGGCAGGTGGCGAGGCTCCTGCGCATGCAAATTTTTTTTCTCAGTTGACTATCTCTATTATAAATAATTCTTGTAAATTTCATAATGATTACTAAAAAAAATTTCTCTTTATGCACATTTATACAAAATTTTGTCCTATATCACCATGTTAAAAATTTAGAAAAAGCGGGATGGCAACGCAACCTGTAAGACAATTTTTACCAAAAGTTGATAGGCACTAATTTATGTCAAGGTGCAACTACATACCAATTTGTATGAAATTATGTGCAGTAGTTCCTGAGATACAGTTGCCACAAAATTTTGTCTCACACATACACACAGAGACAGACAGACAGGCAGACAGACATTTTCTAAAAATGGTCAAATCGTGTTCTACAGCTCTGAAAACGTGTAAATTCATCAAAAACCCGAGGTCGAAAATTTTTACGAATCCAATACTTTCTCTATATTACATATAGAAGAAAGTAATAATCTAGTTTAAATAGATATTTCAGCGTCGTGACCAATTTATCTAGATTAATATAATTAAAATATTATACAAAGAATATAGGCGATTTAATTCAACGTAATAATGTTTCTTAAAAAATATGTTTCCTTATATATTTCGTAAACAAATTCTTTAAATTTATATTCTGAATAAGCACTTTAAGATGCAATAAAAAAAATAAAAATATCTCAACCTTCATAAAGGTAGATGAAGTATGTGTAAGTAAAAACAGGGTGCTTATCGCACAAATTGGAAAACGCTTAAAATTTTAATGATTACATTTTCTTCTCTGTTTTCTATATATATAGCGCTTCTCCGTATGAGCATAGAAAATACCTGGTATTTTAGCTAATATATATTGTTGCGTACTTGGGGGTTCGTGAGTTGACCGAGAAAGAGAAGCGAATCTTGCAGAGGCTGGAAACTTCATTTACAGAAAATTCTAGAAGAATACAGGTCTATAAAACAGGTATCAACTTCAGTTTCATGAGTAAACACAGTTTAATTAACAACTGTCACCAGCAAACTCGCAGTACAAACTGTATCAAAGCGTTAATATACAGCAATGCGGCTGTATTCCAAAGAGGATCAGGGCTCTTTATCCAGTAAATGCTTTGACGAAACTAAACTGAGACTAACTCACTTCGCGTGATGCAACGCTTTAAATACCTGCGTAGAAAAATCTGGAAATTTCCAGTGTCTCGTTAGCCAATCATGTTAGAGCTTCCATCTGTGGTATATCGATAATAAGGATTTTCTTACCAAGGTCACCAAAAAATCGCCAAGGAGCGAAAGAGTCGCCAAATTCGGCGCCAAATCCATTATCTGCCTTATTGGAGGAAGTGAAAATTACCTATATTTTAAAACGCGAAAAAGAGCTAGAAATGCAGAATTTTGACATTTTATCACGTGACTAAGCCTCTTTGAATGAATTTACATAAAAATAACAACGAATTATTTACAAATTCGTAACTATATATATTCTTTCGGATCTATATAATAGTTATATAATTATAAAGCCGTGTTGTTATTTCGGCCCCAAAACAATTGTTTTGAGCTGTTGAAATTAATGGTGATTGCGTACAAAGTTTTCTATTTATTTACTAGTTATTCAACTACAAATGTAAAATTTAAAAAAATAAACCATAATGAACTTGATGTATGCCTACTTTTATATAATAGTATTGAATTATTAATGTGAGTTTCTCTACAATAAAATAAACTCAAATTTAAAAAAATAAATCATAATGAACTTGATGTATGCCTACTTTTATATAATATTATTAAATTATTAATGTGAGTTCCTCCGCAGTAAAATAAACTCAAATTTCAATTTTCAGGTTTATAGTTCAATATTTTCAGACTGAAAAAAAAAAAAAAAAAAAAAAAATGCGGTAAGTTAGATTTAATACAGCATAATTAAAGATAGTCTATTACAGTCAAGAATTTACAAATACATAAATAGAAGACTGACTCAATAATAAGACTGCGGAATTTCGTTTCATCGATAGTGGTATGAATTCTGCACCAGTGTTCCATCCCTGATGGTATAATTACCATGAAGTTAATAATTACCATTATAATGACCATTAGTTTTCAGCAAGCATTCAGGTACATTAAAGGATATAACTAGAAATTGCTGGAAAGGTATTTGTAGTTGTTTTATGCATTTTAATACTTTCCAAGAAAATATTTAAAAGTGTTTATGAATTTTATTCTTTTATCTGTCCATCTTTCCGCTCTCTAATTTCCGTAAGTGTGCTCATAAACCGTTGATACTGATCTTTATGAAATTTGATACTTTTCTTTTAGGCCGTCATAAAAGCAAAAATACTATAAAGATACAAATATTGTACTATAATTAATATAAGAACTATAGTACTATTTGATATGGTATTTATAGTATGTAATTCTAATTATAGTACCAGTACTATAAAAATTACTAATGGCCCCCATAAGATCACTTTAAAAGAAAAATACCCCAAGTTCATTATAGCATGTGTTCTACCAAAAATAGTATGAATAAAATAACTGTTTTGAATGTAGTGGCTCACAAAAAAATTCCTATGAATTACGGCATTTTTTACCGTATTTTAATATCTTTCTGCTATATACAACATAAATAAAATTATTATACATTATTAAGATAAACAAATCTCTTTTTTCTGTAAAATAAAGTATGATAAATGTATGTTTAGTTTCCAATGCCCCACAATGTTGTTCAAAAATAGTATTGGATATAAAAAGAAATTACTCGATATAAATTATTAGTGTTACAAGGATTTTGTTTTAAAGCATATTAAGTATTATTTATCAGTACACATGCAGATTGTAACAATATATAAAACTACAGTATACTACAGTAAAGTAACATTTTTAATGTCTTTTTTTTTTTTTTTTTTTTTTTTTTTTTGTGTGTGTGTGTGTGTGTAATTTTTTCCTCTATAAGTAAAATAAAATTTATTTTTGTAGTCTTTATTTTAGAAAATATACAGGGTTACTTAAAGCAAGGCTACAAAACGGGTTACACAAAGATAATTTTTGAGATTGTTTTTTTCCTCCAAAACAAAAAGTAAATGTATTTTAAGAGATCATTTCTGTAGTAAAACACATTTCAAATTTCAAGTTGTTACGGATATGTACGGTTGGAAAATGTTTATAATCAATGCGGAACGCGTGCATAATATTTTTTTTTTTTTTTTTTTATGCATGATATTGTTATTGCAATGTAGTTTAACAAAATAATTTATTTAAGAAAGTAATGATTGTAAGAGCAGGAAAATAGATTTAGTATTTTTTTTTTTTTTCTTATCTAATCACACGATCTAGAATACAAGATTTTGTGAAAGCTTAAACCAGCTTGAGTGCTCTAGGTTTATATTACTGCACACATTTGCCGCATTTTCTTTAAAAAAGAATAATGATTATCTTGATTTCAGACAATTAAAAGAAAAAAAAATTATTGCTTCGTAGCTTAAATTTATTGAAAAGTTAATTACTATCACAATAAATTGGATTAATTAAATGAAAAATAATCCCTTTATTTTATTGAAAGCTTTATGGGACAAAAAAAAAAAAAAAAAAAAAAAAAAAAAAAAGTAGAGGGAAAAGAAAATAAAAGAGAAAAAGAAAGAAAAAGGTAAAACGAATGATCTATTTTAACAACTATAGATAAATATCTCCGTAATTTCTTTTAAAAGTATTTTCTTTATCAACCTTTGTTGCATCTTTAAAAAGAAGGTGGGGAGAGAGCATAAAGTATGGTATTATTTAAGAAAATAAAGTAAAAAAAAAAAAATGTCTTCTTAATTCTCGAAAATAAAATAAGTACTTAACTAAGTTCTTTATGATTTTTTTTTTTTTAACGTTAAAATGCATTTATTTAGAAAAAGCGATACTGAGCAAAAAAAAAAAAAAAAGTGAAACAGCTTTTCATATGTAATCATTAAAAGATAGATATCTCTCAATAAAAATTAATATTTTCATTAAATTTACACAAAAAATATATTTTTGCATTTCTTTCATAAAATTTCTAGAAAGTGTTGTAAACACAAAAAAATGCATTTTTAAGCATATTTTTATTATATTAAAAAGAGACTTCGTGATAGATAAATAAACACAGGAAAAATCCTCAACTTGAAGTTTAACAGAAATGATAAAATTGCAGATAGTGCAAAAAAAAAAAAATTAAACAAAAGTGCCTCCTATATATAGGAGAGGAATCGGATTCTGATCAACCAATAGAATTGCGCTGGATAGTAGGAGGTTGGTTAGTAGAAATTTGAGAAACGTTAGTTGTGAAAAAATATAGAAGAAACTAAAAAATGTGGATTGAATATCAAATTTCCAGTGATCAGACAAATACGGTGCAGCGAAATCACAATTAACTATGTTTTTAAGATTCTTACAAATGTAAAGAGCGTCAAAACTAAAAGTTTTTTCAAATGTATAAAGCTTCATTTGAAGTTTTTAGTTTTATTTGGAATAGCTTTTTGTGAAATTGAGTTCGTGAATAGGTTTGGTCTTGCAAATTATCATAACAGACGCAATATATTTAGCAACTTATTTATTTGCTAAAATAATTTGCAGGCTCGAATCTGTTCACAAACTCGATTTCTTTGAAGCTTTTTACATGTATAAAAATCTTTAAAATATTGTTAATTGTGATTTCTCTATATCCCATTTGTAGGATTGTTGGAAGATTTACATTCAGTCCAGAATTTTTTAATTTCTTCTACAGTTTTCACAACTACAGTTTCTCAGTTTCCTATTAGGCAATCCCCCTCACATTTTGCGTAATTCTATTGGTTGATCTATATCCTATTGGTTGATCTATTGGTTGATCTACTGGTATGATCTATGTCTTTTTTAAGACCTTTTCTTATACTTGCTCTGTCTGTCACCGGCGTTTGTCCGAATGTGTCACATCTTTTTGCTTATATTTCGGCAATCAAACCACCTAAAGACTTCGGGTTTTCACTAAAATATCAGTCATGTCTGACACTACAATTTAACACAAAAAAAAATTAACATAATTGATTAGTTTTCTTTTAATTAATAAAAATATGAATGTAATAAGCTATTAATAGCAAAAAATTAGCCATTTAAATTTTATCCATAATTTAATTGTTGCCAAAAAAATTTACTTCATTTTTTTTCCTGACAGGAAAATAAATACATTTATCTAAACGTGAACAATAAAAAAATAAAAAATAAAAAATATTCATCTCACAAAAACTGACGTCATTATCACTTTAAAAAAATTTTACACATTGATAAAGTGCTAATATATTTTACGATGCAAATATATATTGTACTAAAATTAGTTTTATTTATAGATCCTCCTGGGCGAGTCTTTAAATTTTTGCTTTGAAGTACACAGAACATTTTTCGCCAAAAGGTTTAATTTAGCAACAACGATTTCAATGTAGGTAGCGCATCAAAAATATAAAAATTAAAAAATATTACAAAAATTAAAAAAAAAAATAAAAAATAACATTTATTTAAAAATATATATAATGCCCTTTTCTTAATGCACTAAAAAGAACAAAATAACTTTTTCAACTCAGTACCGCCGCGCCGATCTGAATTACTTGCATTTTACTACTATTCCAATAAAATTGCACCTCAAACGAAGAAAAGGGCGGCTCAAACCATTTTATACCGAAATTTCCAATCTGGCTAATTTCAGCTCATATTTTCATAAATCCATAATAATTTAAAACTTATATCTAGGTAGCACATCAAAAATATAAAAAGTAAAAAGTAAAAGTAAAAAAGTAAAAGTAAAAAAAATAAAAATTAACACTTATTTCTAAAAAATAAAATGCCCTTTTCTTAATGCACTAAAAAGAACAAACACTAACATTTTCAGCTTAGTACCGCCCATCTGAATACTTGCATTTTACTACTATTCCAATAAAATTGCCCTTCAAACGAAGAAAAGGGCGACTCAAACCATTTTATACCAAAATTTCCATTCTGACTAATTTCAGCTCATATTTTCATAAATCCATAATAATTTAAAATTTTCACGAAATTTTGGTATAAAATGGTTTGAGCTGCCCTTTTCATCGTTTAAGGTGCAATTTTATTGGAATAGTACTAAAATGCAAGTATTCATATCGGCGGTACTGAGCTGAAAATGTTAGTTTGTTCTTTTTAGTGCATTAAGAAAAGGACATTTTATTATTTTTAAATAAGTGTTATTTTATATATATGAGCACTTCTCTCTCATATCTTTATGAACTGAAGATAGTACACTAAATACTTCTTAAACAGCTGTCTGCTTTTCAGTTTTTTCTTTCTTTCTCTCTCTCTTTTTTTTTTTTTTTTTTTTTTTCATTGTCGTTTGAAAGATTGAAAATTTTCTCCTGGTTTTAGTTGGCTAAATAATAATTACAAATTATCGGTTTTGTAATATGCAATTCTGATACTGAGTAATTATAAGTTACTCAAAACATTTGGATTTGAAACACTATAAGAATCTAAATATTACACACGGAACACGATGAATAAGAAAACTGTTAGAAAACAAAGTATTAATTACCAAGAATCAATGTATCCATGCACCTGATTAAAAATCTTAAAATTTTTAAAATGCTTTTAATGAAAATATTTACAATGTATGCGACAGGGAGATAATTTTATATAAAATTTCAATAAAAATAAGGTTTTAAAAATTGATTGTGATAGTAAAAACTTTTGTGTTTTATTAAATTTAAATTTTTACTGATTTTTTATTTCGTTATGTACATACATATATATATAATTAAAATATATAAGAAACAAATGTACGCAAAAAATTACGTTTCACATCCAACTCTTTCTTAGTCATCTAATAACTTTTATTTATATATTTCTGTGGGTACGTCAGTACTTATTTCAGTATAATATTCACAAAGCACAAAAAAAAAAAAATAATAATAAAAAATAAAAAGCATGAAATATCATAATGTTCATAATTGTTCAAAATATTCCCTTTTTACATGTAAAATTCGTAATAAATTATATAATAAATTATATATAAATTATATATATTAATAAATTATATATAAAGAGACATTTACATTACCATTTAACTAATTGAAGAATCACAAGATAACTTTCTATTATAATACGAACAATAATATTTGCATTCTCGTTGTTTGTATAAATTTTGATGGACATTCATATACAATCCAGAGGGCATATATTATTAAATTTGATAATAAACGTAGCTAATCACTTAAATTTGAGAATTGATTACACTGAGAAAAAAAATATATACCGCCTTCATCTAGAATGAATAAATGGTCATTTTCTAAATCCTTAAACTAGAAATATAGATTTCCGAGCTATGCGCATAAGGCACGCCAATAAACTGAATAGACGAAATGGTCGAGAATTTCTAATCTACACATTTCTAGATGGTAAAACAATATTCTGAATATTCTGAATCTTGTATTACGAGAAATTCTCGCTTGATTTTTCTAAAATTGGGTCATAAACCAAGATTATAGCTGCTTTAAACCCGCCTCTTGTATTCATATTTATTTGGAGATATTTTCAAATAGGTTTGTCCTCGATAGTATAGGCAAACGCTCAAGAATTATAATAGAGGTCTCTAGAATTCGCTTTCGAAAGGGACAAGGAAAAATTTTATAAGAAACTTATAAGGATGACATGGAACTATATTTTCTAGAGCCACAATTTAGATTCTAGATGTCAGTTATAGAATTTTTTCTCAGTGTATTGGCGTGCCTTATACTCATAGCTCGGAAATCTATATTTCTGGTTTAGGGATTTAGAAAAGAACCACTTATTCGTTCTAGATGAAAGCGATATATTTTTCTTCTCAGTGTTGTACACTTTATATACTAAACTTCCTTATACAAACGTCGGAAATACAAACAGCTTTAACAGAATAGTTATGATTCTTATTCAAACGAGAAAGCTTAAAAAAAATTCAGACAAAGCTTTAAATACAATTAAAATAATTAGTTTTTCTTTGTTATTCTGGTGTGAGTTTGTTTAATACTTTATTAATACATCGATTAACTAAGACTCCTTCTTTCTTATGTTTTACGTGTAATTTTTTGTTGTATCCAAGAGCAGTAATTTCCACTTTTTTTTTTTTTTTTTTTTTTTTTTTTAGGAAACTTAAGGGTGGGAAATTTCCACCTTTATTTCTTCCACTATTTTTATACAATAATCTCTATTCAATATAACCATGGCACATTATTATAAAAATACGATAGAGATTTTTGTACAAAAATAATGGTAGCAAAAAATACGGAAATTTCCCATTCCTGAAATTTCCCTGAGAAAATGGTGGGGGAAGTTACATTATGATTAAATAATTGACTTCTCTTTTCTAACAATTAAGTATGTTTTTTTATCTAAAGAAAATCAGTCCAAATTTCGCAAATTAAAAATGTCGTTACATCATCACTACTATTATATATATAATTAGAATTATTAAGTCCAAATGTAATTTAATAAACAAAAAATATGGACTTTTTTACAGATAATTATAGATTTGAAAAAACAAATTTTAAAGCATCTATATAATTCCTAAAATTAAAATTATCACTTAGCAAAGGAAAAATAATTCCTTTTCCAGAGTTTAATTACCCATTCACAACCCTAAATGCTTAAGCTAATGAACTTAATAGAATTACAAATTAGTTAAAGAAATGCATTTCTTCCCTCTTAACCAAACTATGTAGGAAAATTCTAGATAAAATTAATTCAAGCTTAATGTACTTTTTTCTTAATTTTCTATACCCATTAATCAACACATTATGAACAATTTACTAATTATTTATTTTCTTTTCCGCCAAACATTATGTCGCTTTTGTTTGTTAAAAATATTTATGGAAAATAAATTTCAAGGTTTTTCCGTATAATTAACTTACGTAATTGTCTAAGTCATAATATTTTGTTCTTTTTTATTTATTTTTTTTTTCCAAATGTCTAGAGTTATGAAGAGGAAAATTCAAAAAAGTATATTAAGTAACAAGTGCACTTTATGACTTAAATAATAAATCTTGTGGTGAAAAAAGAAATTTGTCAGCCATCTTAATTTATAAATTTTAACTGTTTCAATCGCCGATTAAAAAAAAAAAAAAAAAAAAAAAAAAAAATCGGTTATTTTGCTAACTCATATAATTTTTACTTATTTATTTACTTATTTATTTATTAATAATTTATTTATATGTTCATTCAAACCTTTATATTCATAATATCTTTATGGTATTTTATAGTATTTCGTACTTGAATTTTCTACTAAATTTTAAATATTTTTATCTAACAATTTTTTTAAAGACATGGATATTTTGCGCGTATCTCATAATAAATGATCTACCTACATCGCTAAGAAAAAAGAACACAATTGTGAAGTTTCTTAGTTTTATTTTTTATTTATTTTTTTTTTTTTTCAGATTATCACAAGTATGACAAAAAAAAAAAAAAAAAAAAAAAAAATACAACCAGCATAACTAACCAATGCTGCCTAATGTTGTGATATATATATATATATATATATATATATATATATATGTATGTATATATATGTGTGTGTGTGATAAATTGTTTGCAGATGTAAATAAGCATTTATCATCATCATATATACACATTAAAAGGAAATGATATTAAGATTTTTAGATTTTAGAAATAAATTATTTTTTCTAAAATGTTTTATGCCAGTTTCAACTATTTTCGTTTTCTTTACTTTTTTTTTCCAGATTATCACAAGTATGACAAAAAAAAAAAAAAAATTCAACCAGCATAACTAACCAATGCAGCCTAATGTTGTGATATATATGTGTGTGTGTTTGATAAATTGTTTGCAGAAGTAAATAAGCCTTTATCATCATCATATATACACATTAAAAGGAAATAATTTTTAATTTTTAGAAATACATTCTTTTTCCTGAAATGCTTTGTGCCAGTTTCAACTATTTTCCTTTTCTTTACTTTTTTTTTTTTTTTTTTTTCCGAAAATTCAAATTTTTTCACTTGAAAAATAAATAAGATAAAATAAATTAAAATTCTATCCTAAAAATAATAATAATAATAATTTAGGATGATAGTTCTTTTTTTTCCCTAAAAGTTCTTGTAAAGTAACATTCAGGCAGTTTTGCTGACCATATGATAAATACAGTGCCCGCAGCGGTCCTATATTTTCACGTGTGTTTTATTATTTTAATACCACTATTTTTTTATACACTCTTTGTCACGATTTCAAAGCTAAAGCAATATGTAAATGTATACTGATTGATTAAACGACTAAGAAAATAATAAATTGCACGTAAAAATATAGGGCTGCTGCGGGGCACTGTAATATATATATATATATATATATATATATATATATATATATATATATATATATATTACAATATTTAATTGATATTATTATTTAAATTAAAAGAAAAAATGATAACAAAATATTGCTTGAAAAATATAAACAAATATATTCAAAGAAAACCACTAGACTTTATACATACATACATATATATATATATATATATATATATATATATATACATATAATATTTCTAAAATAAAAGATAAATAAATAAATAAATAAAGATAAATTACACCACACTTTGGATTTTTTTTCTTTCTGAAATCAGTTTTCAATTGATTATTTTAGCTTGATGCTAAAAAAAATAAATAAATAAAAATAAAAAATGAAATCTAGTATGTTGTGGATATCACATATTTTCCTATGTAAATTCACGCAGTTTAAATTATTTATTAAAATTATTATTTATTATAATTATTTTTCATATTGACAGCAGACGATTTTCATCTCAGAGAACTATAATAATAAATGTTGCCGAGTTCTTTTTAAAGATACCCTTATTGAATATACTCTTATTGAAATTTTACACGAAGGGGAGGGGCGAGGAACGAATGTTCCCACCTACACGCAGTTTTTTTTTTTTTTTTTTTTCAAGTTTACTATTACTATTATCAATATTTCTCATTAATTTCGCAATCATTCGTCAGAAATAATTCTCATAATGTATATTTATATGAAATTTCGTTCTACACCACCATATTAAACATTATGGAAAAAATAAGATAACAAAGCCATCTGTGGTGCGATTGATCAACAATACCAATCAGCACCAATTTAGATTAAATTCCAACTAAATATCAAATTGATTATATTTCGTCCATTGGCTCGTGAGATAAGGCGTCCACAAGATACACACACAGAGACAAACATTTTCTAAAAATTGCAAATCGTATTCAGTAGATCTCAAAACGTGTAAATCTTTTTTTTTTTTTTTTTTTTTTTTTTTTTTTAAGTTTTATGTAAAGAAAGAAGAGGGTAAAGAAAAAAAAAGTATTTTTACTTTGTTTATTTTCTCTTAAAGAGATATGCCTCAGTTAGAGGTCTGCACAGGCTGAAATTTTGAGGCCCGGTCCCGCCTGGTATAAAATCAAAACATTCAGCCCTCTTTTTTTTTTTCTAGTGTATGGCCCGACCCGGACAAAAAACCGGCAAAGTCAGGCCTAACCCAACCCGGCCCGGCTCGATTAAAAAACATGAAAAATAACAAACAAAAAAATGCATGCCTTTCCACAAAAAAGTTTTTTAGTATGTGTTTTGTAGAGGTTTTTATATAGCCAAGCAATAGAATGTTCTTTAACAAAACTACTGATCTTTTACAAGACAATTACATATAAGCCGAAATTCATTATTGCGGACGCAACAGAAGGCCCAAAGACAGACAGGAACTCAAATCGAAAATATTAGTATTTATCAAACAATATAGGAATGTATTATCATTGCTTAATACTACTAAAAATGAACTTTCATCCCTTTCCACTTATATGTCTTAATGTATACGAATCCGTTTATGTGATCCGGTAAACAAAACCTCATTGCTAATCTAACCGGTTTCAACAGAAAAGTTGTTTTGCGCATACGATAAATGACTCTAATTTCATCCAGTGTCCTGGAAAGTAGCGGGAAAGTTTAAGCGGAAGGATTTTTATATCCTTCATACCACCTAGACTCTATAGAAAATAGGACATAAAGTCTCATAGACAGTAACGTACCTAATGTCTTTTGTTTGTACATGTGCACAAACTAGTAGTGACATGCATACTATTTTGTACAGGAAACCTGCTATCGTTACTTTTAATAAAATACATCAATTTCGAGACATGCTAAAAAATATTCGCGGAAATTCAGATCGCGAACAGACAGACTAACAAACAATTAAATTGAAGTTATAAACGTTTTTTAACAAAATAAAATTTCATGTGACATACTAGCCTATAAAATTATGTAAAATAAATTACTGTAGAAATATTTTATCAAGTACCTTCTTCTTTAATTAACGAGAAAAACGGGGAAAAAAATCTAGGCCTTGAAATAAATTAATCCAGGCCCGGTCCTGGCTGAGTATACACAAAAAAAAATTGAGTCCGGTCAGCCCGTGGCTGCAAAAATATTTCAAGCCTGAGCCCGGCCAGGTCTGAGAGCAAAGTGAAAAATTCGGCCCGGATCTGTGCAGACTTCTAGCCTAAGTTCTAAAAAAAAAAAAAAAAAAAAAAAAAACTATACTTCAAACATATCATAAAGAACTAAATAATCTTACTATATGATCTCACATATTTTAATGTTAATTATGAAACTATAAAGCAAGAGAACATAATAATTACAAACTATATTATAATAACCTTCCAATTTCTATATTTAGCCTATATCCGGTGCTGCCAAATTTTAGGACTTTTTATTCAATAATTACCAATAATTTAGAGGAGTGATATTTCATATACATAATAAACGATTAATCTTTGAAGTAATTAGGCAACCATTACAATTAAAATTTAGTGATAGATATTGAATAAAAAAGCCCGTAAATTTGGTAACACTATCAGTATCTTAAATAAAATATTCTTCACTTCAAAAAAAAAGACTTGGGTAAGTTTCTTTTTTGCGTATAGTACTTCAAAAACTTAAATCCCAAAAGAGCAACTTTGTTTTACAGATGGCACATTTCATTCAAAATGGTTTTAGTTGAACTTAGAGAAATCATTCCTTCTAGCATAGTGAAAGAAGTCATTTATTCCCGAAACCCTTCCCTTGAGAAATTAGTTCCAGTTCTTTTTTTCCTCTATTCCTTTAAACTTTCTTCCCCTTTATAGTTTTTAATTATATTATGACCAAGACAAAATAATTTTTCTTTCTTCTTTTGTAAATCAAATGGTCTTTTCGGAAACCACAGAGTATAATTTTCATTTTACTTTTTGCAGACGATGAGCGAGTCTGAAATTGAATCATTTCTTTAATGGTCATTTTCGTAGTTAAAATTTTTGATTAAATTAAATGATAGGATCTTGTTTCAAATAAGTCATTACTCCAAGGATAAGAAAATGAATGGGAAGAATTGTTAGTGAAAAACATTTTTATTCATGACTATAAAAGAATTCAGTATTTAATTAAAATTGTGAAACAAATCAAATAAAAACATAAAGTTTTCCTGTGCGTCTCAATGCAAAATTGAGTACATATTTTGCATTTCGCTAAATTGTATGGTCTCTATTTCTATTGAATTAAAACACTGCAACTTCAAATATTTAAATAAGCATCTTAGGGTGATTATAATTAAAATTACGATTTCAAAACGCTATAATTTTAAAACTAACGTTCAAAATCACTTGATATTTAACCAGAACAATCGTGTGGCAATGGAATTTTGTTTGGTGAAGGAAAAAAGTATTTATAAAATGTGCCTGTAGAAGGCGCTGTCTGGGTAATATCGAAAGAAATGCCTAAATAGATTCATCATCTGCAGAAATGTTGTTAGCAGTAGAATAAAATAGCAGGAAGCAATCGACATTAAGAGTTTACGACAACTTTTTTAGCGAAATGACAAGAATACAGGCTTACAGCAGAAACAGTGACAGTGACTAGAGAAAAAGAGAGCTTCAGGAAACAAACATCTTACGAATGATTAACGGTACATTTTGGAACTTTTTCTTTTCCTTTGCCAAACAAAATTCCATTGCCTAACAATTGTTCTGGTAAAATATCAAGTCATTCACAGCTGTAATTTTAAAGTTATAGCGTTTTGAAATCATTTTAGTTATAATCACCCTGTATATTGAAAAATAAATAAAATTTGAAAAAGGAGATACTCTTTATAATTTTACTTCTCAGAAATACTAATGTATGAAGTTTAAAGCGAAACATGTACAAAAATTAGTATTCTATTCAATAGAACCTACATTTCAAAGGTAATAAACACAATAAAAATCCCCTCAATCTTGCAATAAATAAATATTATTAAAAAATTATAATATATAAAAAGAATGAAAACTGTGTTATTACACTGATTAAAATATAAGTTATTTTTGCATATATAAAATTAGATGAAGCCATAAATTCTTGCGGGCTAAATGAACTCGTCAACTAGTCAGGAAAATAAAAATACCATAAAATGAATAACATGTTTCTCCCTTTAAACAAAAATATTGTTACGAAATTATCAATTTTGATGAGTGTAAAAGAAGATATTAATAAGCAGGCAGGTTCTAATCAATGAATGCATTTTATTCTACGAATATTCTTGCAAAAATCTAATAAATCTATCAATCATATCACAAAATTTAATTAAACTGCGGAATATACACCGCAGAGCAAGAATATCGATTGCTCAAGAGCAATGATTAAAAACTTTTTGCAGCGTCTTCTGGGGATAACCACTCAGTTCTAAACTCTGAACACTAATTGACAGATTTAATTGACTGTGAGTTCTCGTCTTATAGTTTTGGTGTGCGCGAGAAACAATTGGCTCATTCTGGAAAAGCCCAATAATTCAGTTCCTAAATGAGATGGGGCTTCCAAATTTTGGCAACCCTAAATTACTATTTTTAGCAAGCATAGTCTCCGAGTTACAACGTTCGCCCGACCTCCGTAAAAGTAAATAACGCGTTCTCTTTCCTCTTATACTGCAAATCTTTTTTTTTTTTTTTTCTATAGCACAGTTTGAATAAAAGAAAAGTAGTTTAACTGAATGTTACCATTATGATATCATTTGCCATAATATTAACCATCTGTTAGAGATACGATTTTTAAAGCATTTCTATTTAAATGGAACTTTAAGAAATAAAATCTGCATTAATAGTGATAAATCGTCTGAGGTACCGCTTGCTGTGATATTCTCAGCTATATTCAAGTTTATTTCTAACAAGTAAACCTTCTCTCCTTTGATACCGGTTTTCCGGAAACCTATATATTTTCTGAAAGCTTATGCCACAAGTAGAAAAACTGTGAAATATTAGGGGCAGAGGGATAAGCGTTTAGGAGTTATAGGACATAAAATGTTGGAAAGATGACACCAAAAGTCGCTAAAATGTTCGTTTCACGTATTTATATGAACTAATAATATGGTAAGAAGGTGGAGGTATCATTATAAAGGAAGAAACAACTCGTTGAAAAGAAACAGTATACGTTGGGATACTTGCTACTGACTTCAAATGAAGTCCATTACAAGAGACAATCAATGTACAATTCACCAAATAAACAGTGAGACGGGCAGAAAGACAGTTCACAATGGGCACATTTTACAAAAGCGATAGCCGCACATTTGCAAACTCATCATTTGTCAATGAATTGAAGCAGTAATCCATTGGCGCAATCCACATTCCAGGTTTGTCGTCCAAGTATCCGCTTTTATAAAAAGCATACTTAATCAAGTTCTTGAAACGAGGAGCATTAAACTGATATAGGGAAAAAAGACTGCAGGGCCAGAAAACTATCGCGCTGCCAGATGTGCTCATGTGTCTCGATAATAATTGTTTCCATTATGTAAAGATCAAAAGATTTCTAGTGTCTGAAAAAATGAATATCCAGAGGCTAAATCTTTCCTGTACATCCTTCAGGTACCAATTCTTTTTGTAGGACTTTACCATCAAGTACTTCGGAAGCAGACAATGCATGATCTTTGTTAGAACACCATGAATCCACTAAAAGCAAAATTTTCTTCCTGTCATTAGCCATACTTGACCAAAATATGTCATGACAGAAGTGGAGACTGTGACTGTTGCGACGAGCATTGCTGTTCCTTATAGACACCATCATCTTCGAAGTCCATATCCTCGTCCGTTTTTCTCCATCGCCTCTAGTAAATCCTAATGTCCGGATCCCTTCCACAATCTCCATATCATTTTCCAGGAGAATAATTATGTGTTTTATCATCTCCGATTCCTGGATGTTCGGTGACCGATTACTTGTTCCGAATCGGGAGACCAAGGCCACCACAATGACTAATAGTATCCATATAATAAGAAGCAATGTAAGAAGAAGACATACAATACGTTAGTACTTGACAGCAATATACGGGAACATACAAGGAATAGAGACGTTTTTATGGGAATATGTCTCTCTATACACACTTTACTGATACTTTGTGGGCCCTGTATCTCCTAAACGCTTGTCCCTCTGCCCCTAAGATTTCACAGTTTTTATACTTGTGACATAAGCTTTCAGAAAATATATGGGTTTCCGGAAAACCGGTATCAAAGGAGAGAAGGTTTACTTGTAAGATTAAAAGAATACAAGAAATT
This sequence comes from Salticus scenicus, assembly GCA_963930645.1. Taxonomy (NCBI): domain Eukaryota; kingdom Metazoa; phylum Arthropoda; class Arachnida; order Araneae; family Salticidae; genus Salticus; species Salticus scenicus. The sequence goes on from OZ005652.1 coordinate 93,051,210, forward strand.
GTAATAATAGAAATATTCACTTTAACTTAAAAAACAAGGTTAATTACTTTCTGATGAAATGATTCTACACTGTTAAAACACACTTCTCAAAAATAAACAGAATCTTCTCCTTTTTGAGAAGCTTCATTTCTTATAATAGCCCCGAGTAGGACCTTCTCATTTTTTGGATTTTTTTTTTTCTCATTTAACTATTCATTTCAAATTTTACATTACTTTATATACAATTGATGAATATCCTAGAATAGAATATTCTAGAAAGAAAAGTCTAGAAATTGCATAACATTAACTGAATAATTAGCATAATAACATAAAGAATAAATGAAAAATAAACAATCTAGATTTAAACAATAATCACATTTAAACAACTTCCTTCGACGGGAATCGATCTCAGAATCGCGGGTTCTGCAGACCGATGCTTTACCTCGGAGCCAAGTTATTCACAAACTTTAGTTACAATATTACAAGAGTGAATAGGAAATGAGTAATTAAATGAGGAAAAAAAATCTTAAAAATGAGAAGATCCTGCTTGTTTTTGAAAAAAATCTTGCTTATTTTTGAAAAAAATCTTGCTTGTTTTTTAGAAGATTCTGTTTATTAATGAGAAGTGTGTTTTAACAGTGTACATTATTCAAAGGATTTAGAAAACAAATTGAAATCATTTATCATAATGTCTTTCATGAAATTAAATTATTAGTAATTATACTATTATACCTATTTTTTGAGAAAGCAACGCCTCCCGCACTTTTTGAGAATTCAGTTTCGTAATCTACGAAATCCAAACGTGCAGTCCCAGTCCAACACTGAAAAAATTCGCAACCTTCAAATTTCTAGAATGAAACGAGGCGTGAAATATCCAAGAAATTTTCAAACAAATAATGCATTTAAAAAATTTTAAGATTTTTCTTCCAATGGCGCGGCACTTGCGACTAATTGCTGTAATGTATTACACGAAAGATTTCGCTCACCTTTTTACAAAACACAGCATACTCAACTTTTCCGAAAGACGGTCAAACAAGTTTATTACCCGCTGACGTCCGGGATTCGAACCCCAGCCCTATCGTGTGAGAATCAGACACGCTAACTAAAACACTGCATGGGCATCTTTTTTAAGAATTATTTTTATATATTTAATAATGTTACTACTTTGTGTGGTAGGATGTCGAGTTCATAATCGAAAGATTGCAAGATTCGATATTCGAGCCGGTGAAAGACCATCGAGTTCATTACTGGTGGCTGGTGTACGTAAATTCCGTCGTGACTACAATGTCATTCATATTCCTTAAAAACTAATAGTTCTAGTAGTTATCAAAGTAAGGGAGCCATTCCCTTCGCGAAGAATCAAAACTGTGATGGTATGTCTGCAGCCGACCACTGGGAATCCCAAACCGTTGCCAGTTGTCCATTGGGTATTTGTAGTGCGACATTAAACCCCATTATTTGTAGTGCGACATTAGTTGAGGTTAACCTCAACTAATTATTTAAAACATGAAAATAATTTATACTAACGTTTATAAATGTAAGTTGTTAGGAGAGTAAGCAAATTTAATGACTATTTTAGGTGTAATTTTTTAATTAAAATACAATTAAAACGTATATATTAATGTAATCCCAACAAAATCTTCAAGGAATGTATATTTTCTTTAAAATTTTGTTCTTAAACTGATCTAAAACAACGCTATATGAATTAAACTGATTTTTGGAGTTTATTGAGATGTAAACATTTCTCATATTTTACCAATTCAAGATGAGTCATTAAATGATTTTTTTAATCTAACCAATCTTTAAATTAATAAAAATAAATTGTATATATACATAGTAATTCTAATTCAAACTTTGTTTGAAAAACTTTGTTAATAATATAGACTCTAAAAGGATTCTTAACTGTGTTCAGTTTCAAACAAAATTATAAGATGTTCAAAGATTCCTAAAGTATTAGAAAAGCCAATTATCCATTTTAAACACGAAGCATATTTAAATTCAGACCATGTCGATTAAAAAAGAAGTTTAAAGTACTTTGTTAATCATATTTTTATTCAGTGTTCAAGACTCCCTTTTGGAAAACTTTTTGAAAGTTTTAATGTTGTCTCCAGCATTTTTATTCATTTTCTTTTATTCATTTGTTGAATACAAATTATTGGATAAACTCTCATAAGTTTTATCTTTTTATTTGAGAAAAAATCAATATTAAGAAGAACTATTTCAAGTAAAATGCATATATTTTAATGGATGGTTAATAATACATTCATTTTTAAGAAGAAAAAAAAATATTGAAATAACTTTTATTATTTTTTTTAAATAACTGATATTTTCTATGACTTCTTCGTTTATCTGTCTGCCATTTTTTATCAACTACTGTAAGAAAAAATAAAAATAAATAAATAAAAATATTTGTTTAATTTCTATTTGTTATTAGAACATAATACAATATGCTCGTCTTGAAATATTTAAACTAACAAGAAAACATTCAAAAGGTGTCGTCTTTAAAAAGTATTGAAAAAAATATTCTACTCTTTATAAAACACGAGAAAGTGAAAAAATTATCGGCTGAAATGAATTACAGCGGTCACAAAAAATTATCAAAATTAAGCATATTTAGCGATTTCACATTGTTACGCGATTGATTTTAAGTACTTGGCGGAGAAACAAAACACGGTTCTGTTCGTACACGGCAACCTCGGTGCTAGCGAACTGACCGCCTAACAGCACTAAATCGCCAAATATGCTTAATTTTGATAATTTCTGTGGTCGCTGTAATTCATTTCAGCCGATATTTTTTTCACTTCCTGATGTTTTATGAAGAGTAGAATCACATATATAGTTTTTTTTTTTTTTTTTTCAGTATTTTTTGGAGACGACACCTTTTAAATGTTTCCTTGTAAGACAAAAAAAAAATCTTCAGTACTTATTTAATTTACTTACTATTATTTTGAATTATGTTTTATAATTAGAGATTTCAATCCCGAATAAAGTCGTACAACCCGACGGGTTGCTAGTCGGGTAAACTCAAACTACACCCGTGTTGCAAAATGACTTTTAACCCGAACCAGCAGCACCAGACCTGCAAGTATTATCAAATTTATGTTAGATAACGCATTGAAATAAAATTATATTACACAAAATACAATATTCTGCAAATCTTTCAGAAATTTACATATTACATAAACAATCACCTCTATATATTTCTAATTATGAGCAGAATTTATATATTCAATATAACAAAATTTCAAACGTATTAAAACTTTCTTTTTAAAAGTGCGTTGTTCCTAATATTTAAACAATATATTTATATATATATAAACAGCAAATATACAGGGTGATTATAATTAAAGTTACGATTTCAAAACGCTATAATTTTAAAACTAACGGTCAAAATGACTTCATGTTTTACCAGAACAATCGTGTGGCAATGGAATTTTGTTTGGTGAAAGAAAAAAGTATTTATAAAATGTGCCTATAGATGGCGATGTTTTTGTGGGTAATCTCAAAAGAAATGCCTAAATATATTCATCATCTACAGAAATGTTGTTTGCAGTAGAATAAAATAGCAGGAAGCAATCGACATTAAGAGTTTACGACAACGTTTTTTAGCAAAATGACAAGAATATGTGTTTGCAGCAGAAACAGTGACAGTGACAAGAGTAAAAGAGAACTTCATGAAACAAACATCTTACGAATGATTAACGGTACATTTTGAAACTTCAATTTTTTTTTTCCTTTGCCAAACAAAATTCCATTACCTAACAATTGTTCTGGTAAAATATCAAGTCATTCACAGCTGTAATTTTAAAGTTATAGCGTTTTGAAATCGTAACTTTGATTATAATCACCTTGTACTTTAGAACAGTGGCCTCCACCTTTTTCGACTACATTGACCACTAGATTCACAATTTAAATTCCCACGGACCACTAACATGCTACCTTTCTGTAAATTAAAAGAAAAATTCTGTTTCAGACGTATTTTCAACTATCTCAAAAAGTACTGGAAAGTTCCCGTGCAGCATGTGATTATGAAACTTCTCTTTTTATTATTTCTATTCACTTGTACGAGATTAGCACATACATTCATAGAGATATAATAGTTTAACAGAGATATAATAGTATATTCTAATATATAGTCAATGCATTAGCACATGCATTGTATCGAAACCAACTTCAACTTATAGGAAAGTGGACATCGATTTAACTTGATAGTCGATGTTCTGGCCACCGAAGGTTATGGTCTTACCCATAGGAAATTTTCAATTTGGATTTAATTGGGTGTTGGCATGGCGAAGACATCGTTAGAGCGGGAAAGGGAAGAGTCTGGCTCTCCACGGTGCCTTATCTCAGAAATTTGTGGTTCCGAACTTTACGAAATTTTAAATTTGATGTCGGTTGAGTTTTGACATCATTGAAAAGGGATACTGTGTGACCCTCTCTTCCTCCCCTGTTTATCTTGGAAGGTTACTTTCTCATCCTTACTAAAATATAAATTTTGTCTTAGTTGGGTTTGGCTGGACGAAGATTTCCTCGTTGGAGAGAGGCAAGGGCCTGTTTTTTGGAGAAGGGAAATCACTCACTGCGAATTATCTCAGAAAGTTACGGTCTGATCTTTACGAAGTTTTAAATTTGGATTGAGTTGGGTGTTGCATATCAGTGACTATAATAGTGGAGGAAGAAGGTCTGACACTTACACAGTACCTTACCTTGGAAAGTTATGGTCTCATTCTAACCGAAATTTTAATTTGAACTCCTTTGGGTTTAACATGACGAACACTCCATTGACAGAGGTGTAAGTGTCTGACCGCCAACGGTGATCATGGAAAGTTATTATCTGACCTTTATGAAATTAAAATTTTTTACTCAATTTGATGTTGGCATAACAAAGACTGCATCAATGGAGTGACTTACCCCTCCACGGTGCCTTACCTCGGAAGGTTACAGTCTTATCTATACAAAATTTTTAATTTGGACTCGGTTGGGTGTTACATAACAAAAGCTACTGTTTATTAAAACTTACTATGCTTTGATGTATGTATAATTTCACGTTAATGAATCAAAATGTCCTTTTACAGATATCATGAAGAACAATTTTGAAAGGCATAATTTTTCACTTTACATCACACACCAAAATTTCTTTCCTCAAATCTGGTAGAAGGCAGTTGCTAGTTTCAAACCCTGGTCACAGCGTCGTTTTAGTCATTTAAAGCTTTCCTGGGTTTTCTCCAAACCTCGTATGAATACAGGCTAGAATTCATTAGAAAACCACTCCAAGGATGTCTCCAACTGCAGGTGAAGTTCCCTAGACTGTACGATCACACCACTTCATCAAACACCAAAAATAATCATAAAATATTAAACTAATATAATTTAAATTAAATCAAAAGTATTTTTAAAATCACATTTTATGTTAACTTTTAAATAATCCATAATGTTATTATTAAAATCATCTATACGTATTATATAATTCTTGAAAAATGCTATGACTTTAATAAAATATGTATATTTTATTAGTTACAAAAAATTATTTGCAGGAATTCGAAAGCGTAAAATTCAAATCATCAGTTAGAGTTATAAAAAAAAAAGAGTATAAATTAAATGCTAGAAAGTAATTAATAAGAAATAAATAAATGTTTAAACGGATACAACATTTTCTGTTAATAAAAGAATAAGAAATGAATTGATTTTATTAATGTCGCACTTGTCTTTACGGATCAGTTAAACCTTAAAAGTTTCTATTTTATTCCAATTTTTTTTTAATAGAAAAAAAAACTTTTTTTTTTCTTCGACATTATATTTATTTTGTTTTCAGAATTATTTTATTACGTGTTCCTTTTTCCTTGCGATAATTAATTTTTTGTAGCAATTAAAAAAGAGTGACAATGTTGCTTTTTTTTTTTTTTTTAACAATAAACATTTGATTTCTCGTTTAAAAAGGTTTTTAAAAGGATTAAAACTACATAGCTTAATTTGAAAAAAATCTCATTACTTATAATAAAAATCTTATTTCTTATAACTTTTTTTTATTATTATTATTTGATTCATTTATATATTCTTGCCTATCGTACCTAATTTCAGATTTAGATATGCATCTGAATGTGTAATCAACTTTTTTTTTTTCTTTAAAACATAGGAAACGCTTGTGTCTTAATTGCATTTCAGAAATTAAATTTTTTCAAGAATTCAAAAGTTAAAAAAAATTAAATATTGTCTCTTTATTTATATACGAGCATATATATATAATATATAATTCATTTGATTTCCCTGTTAAAGTGTTTTTTAAAGGATAAAGTTACATAAATTAATAAGATACTTTTACTCAGTATTGTAAAAAATATGTTTTATAATGAGGTTTTTGTTATTATTATTATTATTATTATTTCGTTCGTATATGCTTACCTGTCATAGTCATTTTCTAGTTAATACGTTTAATAAATATTCAATTTCTGAGATAATTTTTATAAGTATTTTCATATGAATGATACAAACGAAATGCGATTTTATAGAAATATATACAAATATTTCCCAAAGAGGTAAATATAAAATTTAAATCATGGTTAAGACCTTGCAGATAAGAACTGTATTTTTATCTTCCTAAAATTTTTATTTCGAGACATTTGAAATAATCAAAAAGATGGTTAATATTTATTTTTGTTTTCCCAAAGGTACGTTAGTTTAATTTAAATCAAATATTTTTTTTTTTTCATAAACAACGAATTGTAATCTAGATTTTGATTGCATCCATATAGTTTTATGGGTAAACAAGAAAAGTATTTTGAAAAATCTGATTATCTCTAAAGTTTTTTTTTTTTTTTTTTTTTTTTTTTAAATAGATTTTTGATTCTTTTTTATTAAATGAAATACTGTTACATTATTGGCATGTATGGATAAAAGGCTACAGTAAAACAATAATTGTTTGACGAACAATTTTTAATCACTTTATAATTTTTTTTTTCTTTTTTAGTTAAAGACAGGAATATCATTAGTACAGTCGAACCTTGTTAACGTGAACCTCAAGGGGGATAAAAAATTTGTTCATGTTATTAGTAGTTCATGCTATCAGTAACTAATCTTCATATAACTAAACAAATCTTTATTTTGATGGGGATTGTGGAAACAGTTCATGTTAAAAGTAATTCACGTTAACAGTGTTCACGTTAACGCGGTTCGATTGTATATAAGATATCATTTCATCTGTGATTAAAAAAATATCGTTTAACATGCATATATATAATATGAATATATTTTCAAACATTGCACAAGAAGAAATGATCTATCATATGAAGAACAGAAATAATTTGAAGAAAAAAAAAATCATTAAGAATCCTTATAATGAAGGTATACAACATACAATACTTTTTCAAGGGCTCTGATCGAGTGTTACATGCAAATAGGTGAAATTTCTGTTGTATTGCATGCATTTTCCAATATTTTACATTGCCCAAAGCCCGATTAACACCAAAATTGACGTGTAAATTATTTTAAATGCGAGGTTGAAAAAAAGGAAAGATAAATTTTAACAGACATATATTAAAACTTCATATAGCTATAAGTTCAGCTAAAAAATAATGAAAAAATTAATAAGAAAAATAATAAAACTAAAATATTACTTATATAATAAACTTCAGCTATTAAAGAAAATCTGTCGTCGTTAGATGTAATAGGTCTGGTCTGGTAGACGTAATTCTACATCTGTTTTCACTAATAAAAATCTTTATATAAATATGACAGTACAACATAATCACTGTACATGTATATATATATTTTTATTCCTTTATTTACTTATTTATTTTAATTTTATATTTACTTTTCGGAAACTGTATCGAGGAAAGTATTATAATCATATCAAAAATCCAAATTTGAGATATTATTTTTACGGTGATGTATGTGTGCATGTATGGGAGTGAACTTGATAGCGCCTAAACGCTTTGTTCGAATGAGCTGAAAGTTGGTACATATGTTATAGGTCATTATAAAACGAACCCTATTGATTTTGATAAATCTAGAACTTATAGTTTTTTTTTTTTTTTACAGTGACACGAAAAATTCTTTTTCATTATGGTCTAAGGGTCAAAAAATTTGTTTAAGTGCGATAGCGTCTAAATGCCATATTCGACTGAGCTGAAAATTGATCCACTTATTATAAGTACAGTCAAACGAACTGTATAAGTTTTGGTGAATCTAGCATTCATTTTTTTTTTTTTTTTTACAGGGACACAAAGAAAAATTCTTTATCATTATGGTCTATATGGGCCCAAATTCTTTAAACTGCAACAGCGTCTAAATACCTTATTCAGTTGAACTGAAAATTTATACACATGCCATAAGCCACTGTTGCACGAAGTGAATAAATTTTGGCGTATCTAGCACGTATAGTTATTTTACAAGGAGACAACGAAAAATTCTTCACCTTCAAACGAGCTGTATAAATTTTGTAGAATGTAGCATTTATAGTCTTAAAAATTATTTATCATTGGGGCTTATGGGCTCAAATTATTTAAAGTGCGATAGTGTCCGAACGCCTCATTCGATTAGGCTGAAAATTTATATAATTGTTATAGGTGACCGTCGCACGAACTATATAGATTGTAGTGAGTCTATCATTTATATATTTTGACAGGGACACAACGAAAATGTCTTTATCATCATGATCTATGCTCAAAATATTTGAAAGGCATTAGCGTTAATTTAAAGGAGAGAAAAATACAGATAAAAATATAAAAAAAACAGAGAAAAATACTTATAAACCTTATTATAATTTTCTCTTTTATTTATTTAATGACATCTCTTAATTTATTTATACAACCATTAATAAATTTACAAGGGAATACTTCCCTTGTAAGTATGAATTAGTAAAATTGCTGTTGAAATCAAACCAAGCTTTAATTAAAGAGCATGGTCCAAAACGTAGGATAGAGTGCAAATTTGCTGCAACAACTCCCATGGGGGCGAGACATGACCTCTATTAGTTTTAGTTTTTTCTATAAAAACCAAAAAAACACACATCGTTGTACGAACGGGTAGTACAGTGGTAGCGTGGCTGACTTTTCATACGGAGGTCCTGGTATCAAGTCCCCGTTTTGTATTTTTATTTAAACTGTTTTTTTTTTTTTTTTTTTTTTTTTTTTTTTTTTTACATTTATAATTAAATTATTATTTTATGAAAAATTATTAATTACATTTTTAAAAAGGTTTTTCAAAGAGACAATTTAATATATATATATTTTCTTTTTAACTAATTCATTTATTTATTTATTAACTTGAAAGAAATTAATAATTTAACGAGAAATACTTTTATATTACATTTAGATAAAATTTTGTTAATGTTTTGTGCTAATGTTTTATGCAAATTTTTAATTACTATTTTTTATCGACGTCATTAATAGTAAGAGTTAATCTTCTGCTATCAATTGTATTATTATTCATGCAATGCTTTGCCTGAAAAATTCCGAATAAACAGCTATTGCTTAATTATTCGACGTCGCATTTAACTTTTATTTCAAATATTTCATTAAACAACTGTCAAATTTGGTGGTGTCGGAATAACTGACAATAAAATTGAACACAATGACAAATTTTCTCAAAATGATTTCATTAATTTATAAGTAGTTTACATCTCAAAAAATTCAAAGTCTTGGTAAATATGAATTTTACAAATCTAGTAATCTTGACGAAAAGCCAAATATTTAACAAAATGTTCGTGGTGAACAATAATTGATGGTGAACAAAATTGTAATTCAAGTAATTGTGATTAATCTTCTTTGTTTCTTGTTCTCATTATGAAAAATACTTATCATTTCATGATTTTTCTACTTTTAATCATAATTGTTATAAATTAGAAACTATATTCGTAGCTTTAAGCATAATTTTCTTTTTTATCAATAAATAAGTAAAAATATATATTTCTTAAATTCACGGACAATACCTTATTAATTGGAATACTCAAAAAAAAAAAAAAAAAATCTTAATTTAATAGATATTTTGTCTTAAATTAATAATTTAATTTAATTAAAAAATTAAAAAAAAAAGTAATTGAAATTTTAAAAAAAAGTAATGATTTAAATTTAAAACGCCCTTGAGGGGACTCGATCTCACGACCTCCGTATCACAAGCCAAGCAAGCACCCACTGCACTACCCGTCCTTACAACATGCAAGCAAATTTGCACTCTACCTTATGTTTTTGAGCATGCTCTTTAAATGAACCTTGGTTTGGTTTCAATGGGAATTTTACTGATTCATACTTCTCTTGTTAGTGGTCGTAAAGTCGAGTGGAGTCACTCCAGATTTTTTTTACAGTAAACAAGAAAATATTGAGTTACCTGAAAAATTATGACGACTTTTTCTGCTCTTTTAATGGTCATTTGTTTATATAAAGAGTAAAGATCAATTAATGATAAATTGCCAGTTTTGGCGGAAACAATTCATATCTTTAAATAAATTTCATAACTCCTCCTTATTAGAGACATGTCTTTATCGATGAGAATCATAATAAATAATGTGTTCCTCCTAAGTGTTTCTCCACGCCAGGAGTTTTTAACGAAACAAGTACAATCTGTACTTGTAAACAGTCACAATGTACAAAAAAGAAATATATGAAAGAAAATTACGCAGTACTAAAAGGTTAGATTTTATGAGCGTATATCTTTTTGTTACGTTGGTAACGTAAGTTTTTAATTTCACTTTCATCTTCAGTATGAATTTATAATTTAATAAAATTACACATTATTTAGTTTGAAAATATATGAATATATGATTGTAGAGATATAAGTTTCAGAGGAAGAATTTTGACAATTAAATTACTATTTTGTGGAGGTTTAACAAAATGTTACGTTAATCGCAAATGTTTATTTTGTAAACAAAAATTCAAAATTAATTTAAAATTTAATATTTAAAAGACTTTTTGAGATTTCTGAACATACAATAACATTGTAATATAGAAAAGAATCTTCAGTATGCTGTTTTAATGCAGTGATTATAAGTACTTAAAATAATTGACTTAACTCGTTGTTAAATGTTACGTTTGTAACATGAAATCACCAATCACACTTTTCTTTCCTTTTGAAAAAAAGATTATTTCCTATATTTCTGTAATGAAAACATTACAAACGTTGACACATGCTGTGTAATAAAACTTCTTGAATTTATAAGGAAAATAAAAATCAAACTTGTATATGTTCTGGAAGAGCATTAACGCTGGAATTTTTTCCAAAGTTTAACGCGATTTTTCTTCCTTTTGTGGAAATAGAGTAGTAAAATATGACGAACAGCATCAAACGATAAATTTACATATATTTACCACAAATTATTGAAGGATTTGTGTATTTGGAAAGCCTTAAAAATGTACTTAAAAACTGCAACAAATATTTAAATACGAACGTATTTTCTGAAGATAAATTTAACGTGAACTTATACATAGAAAACATTGAATTTCATTTATAGATATATTTAGAATGACATAATTTTTGTCGCAGAAAAAAAGGAAAAAAAATCGAAATCCTTTCGATTTATCATATTTAAAAATTTTAATGGGAGTCATAAATGAATTTTAACTATTTATCTATATAAGTGGAATATTTTTCTATGAACCATTCCTAAGGAAACCTTCCTTAAATAATCTCGTATCTAGTTTAAGACGGGAATTTAAAAAATAAAATAAAAGAGAAAGAAATAGTGTTAAAGGTTTACTCAGCATTCGTTTAATAGCTGAAAAAAAAATTATTTTCAAAAATATTCCAGAATTTACATAAAATACTCATTTTTAGTGAGCCTATTCATATTTTATCTCTTGAGAATATCATAGGAACATTGAACAAGATATAATCTAGCTTAAGTATATAAAAAGCTCAAAAGTAGTATCATTAATAAAACTGCAAAAAAAAATTTCAGAAGCAGACGTTTTTAAGTACTGACATAAGTCTACTGACTTTTTTTTTTCGGGTGGGGGGGAGGGGGGGGGGTATGTGCGCATATAGCTGATATGCTGACGAAGAAAAAACTTATTTCAAAGATTAGTAATACAATTGAAAAGTTTTTAATGCATGTATATACATGTATGTATGTATATACAACATTTTTTTTTTTTAATGGATAGATGGTAGAGAAAGTATTGTTTTGGGGTCACATTTTCGAATCCAAAAATCAAGTCTTTAGTGGTTGGTATACCTATATGTCTGTGCATCTGAGAGTCTTTTGTCAGCATAACTCAAATCAGCATAAAACAAGTATTAGCAGATAGTACAAATTCGAATTCTAAACTTTATGATATTGGAATGTTAGTTGATTCTTTTTTTAATTAAACAAAGGGTTCGAGCACAGACACATATAAAAGTACTCAAATTCACTATGCTTTTATCCAAAATTTCTCGCTGATATATTTTAACAGCTTCAGAAAATACTAAACAAAATAAAATTAACATGTATGCAGAAAATCATGTTTGACATATTGTATGAAATGCATTCTTTTTTAGTTAACATTGTCACACAAAAAAAAAATTATGTAATATATCTACACTGTTAAAAATTTCAAAAGAAAACTAATGGTATTTATTTACCTTAAGTCTTATATAAAATTACAGATTAAAAAAAAACAGGGATGTTAAATAATCTATTTTATACATGCATTTTAATGCATAATATTAAATTGATTAATTATTGGCGAAAATATATTTGTGACTTAGGATGCTTTTCTAAAATAGAAACATTCATTTTTAATTTTTATTGAGAAATTAAATAATAAAAATATATAAAAATACGAAATAAAGATTGAGAATCTCGATTATTTACTTTTAACTAAAAATTATTGTAAATTTACAGAGACTCTAGATAAATATTTCAATAAATTTACAGAATTTTTTTAGAGTGTAGTCGGTCTCTAGTTGGAAATGTAACAAAATACATTTTAGGTAGTATTAAGAATACGAGGGGAGACTGAAAAGTTCCTTGTTTTTGGCCGGAAAGAAAATACTCAGAGTTAGGAAATTATATATTTATTCAACATAATCTCCCTGGAGACAGATACATTTTTTACAGCGTTCTTCTAGAATTTATAGACCATAACAGAATGCATTTGGTTCTTCCCGAAACCAGCTTTCAGAAGCATCATGTTCTCGAAACGCTGTTCATTTAAGTGTTTTTTTCAAATTAGGAAACAGAAAATAATCAGAAGGAGCTGGGTCAAATGAATAAAGAGGATGGTGGACCAATGGACTTTATTAATCGTACGTCAATGCGGGTATATAAAAGTCTCTACGACAATCGCTGAGCTTGAAATTTTTGCTTGCGGCTGTATCAGCCAATACCAGCCGTTTAAATAGGTAAATACCAGCAGCCGTTTCCACTTGCGCATACGATCCATCGGAAACCCAGGTGTTTAGTTTAGCTCGAAGTGTGCGCAGGTGCATTGTCCGGCAACAATAGGATTCTTTCCTTGTTCAACTTCCACCAGTGCTCAATTTCCCCCTTAATTGCTTATTTTAGTTATTTAGAAGTTTCTTCTTAATTACTTCTTTTAGTTGGTCTAATATGCCAAAGATGACATAATACTCCACCAGTTATACTGGAGCCCTGAGGTAAGAAGTCCACTTGCAGAATGCCATATTTGTCCCACAAAACAGATGCCATCACTTTCTTGGCCGACTTTTTGGTACGGAATTTCTTCGGGAGTGGTAACCCTTGTGGCACCATTCTTTTGATTGTTTTTTGATTTTAGGATCTTAAATGTAGAGCCATATTTCGTCTTCTGTCACTAAACCAAGCAGAAAATCCTGTGAAGCTTCAAGATGAGCCAAAATGGTTTTGGATGTTTCACCTCGTTCCTTCTGCTCATTGTTCAAACATTTCTGCACAAATAAAATGTTGTAAAATCAGAATGACTTGATATCAATACAGTCACATATCAAGAAATCTAGCTTTCGTTAGCCACAAAATTTATTCTTCTATTTCAATTCGAAAGGGGCAAAGCAAGAAACTTTTCGGCCTCCCCTCGTATTTAAGAAACTGCTAAATTTAAGTACTGTATTTGATTGATGCGTATTCAATTCATGGACAATATACAGAGATACTCAAAATTAGTCAAATAGGTTTCAATGTGTGTCGCTGGTGGAAATTCATTGAGAATTTAAATATTTATTTAAATTGAATAACATTCTTAAATGTTTTATGAATATAGTCAAAATATTTAAATGAGAATTACTGATGTGTGCAGATGTCCCTTGCCCTCTCACAGAAATGTATGTCCAATAAAACTGTTCCTAAAGCTATTTTGAATTATTCATAACATACGTCGGAAATATCCAGATACCGAATACCATTTATCTTTCATCACGAACTATAATAATATACCTACATTAATGTAGGGTAAGAAAAATAGTGTGAGTACTTCACCAGACCATTTAAAATATTTTTTTCAACAGTTACGTCTAAAAAAAGTTATTCACGATTAACAATTTGATCTGTTATTAACTAAATTAATTTAGTTTCACTGAATAATAATTTGATTTTAGATGTCATTTAATCTAATTAGGGTAATTTGAGTATTAAACACAAACATACGTATGTTGCTATTTAGTGTAATTATGCGTAACGAACTTAAATGTTTTGAAATAAAAATAATTGTATGATTTTCATTAAAATATTTACAAGTATCTGAAAATCACGTTGAAATTCACAAGTGTTATTAAAAAAAATTGTCATAAAAAAGGCATATATAGTTTTTTTTTTTTTTTTTTTATGAAACTAAAAGGAATACGTTCATATACAAAGAAAACACATTCATATATAGCGAAACACGCTCATATATAACGAAATGACTATATTTTATAATTTAAAACAATGAAGTGATAAACAGTTACATTTCAGAAGTTACTTACAACTAATAATTTGATCTATTATTAACTGATCTATATAATATTTCTCTAAAGTGGACCAGTTACGATTAAATTTTGTAGAAATGATACGATTGTTACTTAACAGAATACGCGAGGATAAAAAATAATACATAAGCAATATTTAAGCATGCGTACTCAGTTCAGTAATCTAACTTTTAAAAAAAAATAACGACATTTGTCTGATGAGATCATTTTATAGAAAAATTTATTTTTAAAAGTTGTATCTTTACAATCTTTGCAGGCGTCATTTTAAACCTAACAATGCTTTAAAGATAGAAACAAGATAGAAACAAGATAGAAACATTTGTCATAAATTGACTTAAAAACGCAATAATAAAAAGTATGATCAAAATAGGTACTTTTTTTTTTATTATTATTTATTTAAACAAAAAATATGCCAAAATGAATAAATTAAAAAAATTAGTTAAAAGGTTTCTTCTTCACCAAAAGTTTAAAAGTCGCCGTGCGTAAGGATCCTATACTAAAGCTCTCCTGCCTGGGGAAGTCTGAAACTGCGTAGTAAAACATGAATTTTATTTTGAAACTTTTCCTTGAATGATTTGGTTTAACTATCATTAGCGTTTCCTCCCACAACAACTAATAATAATTTGACTTCTGATCGATTAAGATTTAAATTAGGTGGTGAAATTTGTATAAGACTTATAAGTTTCAAATTTTAAAGGTAAATAAAAAAAAAGAAAAAAGAAATTGTGAAAATTTCGCACAGGTTTGCTATTTAAATTTAATTATTTTAATAATTAAAAAAAAATCCATACATTTAATACTAATTGCATTTCAATACAGATGTATAAAAACTTTCATAACTCTGAGACAGTAATTTCAAATACTGTTTTTGAACGTCCACCATCTATATAATATTTCTCTAATGTGGACCAGTTACGATTAAAATTTATCGAAACGATACAATAGTGACGTAAGAAGATAAAATCAGTCAGAGTTGTCAATCCAGACTCAAAGCTAGCTCCAAAATCTGCTGCTAGAGACAGAGCAATTATAAGCACATTCTCTAGATTTTGGCTCCAAAAAATTTAACTTAATACACTTGAAATGCGCAATTTCTTTAAGAAATTGAAAACTTTTGAAATTTCTTTAAGAAATTGAAACTTTTTGTGTTGAAACTTATGCTTAAAATCTTATATATAAAAGTATATTTTGAAGATTTTAAAACCAGTTTGTCTCGCATTTAGTAGTAGCTGTTTGGCTGGAATTTGTTGGCGCCACCTATTATATATATATAAATTCATTATGAACGTTATTTCTTTTTACTTATTTATTTACTTTGTAAATACATTTAGTATTAACTATAGAATTTATATTATGTATATTTGTGGTAATATTATGTATATGATATGTTAATTTAATTCCGTCAAATTTTAGGAAAGAATTGATTTTTAATAAAATCTATAATTTAATTCTAAGAATTTTTAACTTAGCAGCGGAAAAAAATTATTTTCTAAAATTGAAATGATAATACAAATGTCAAAGATTTAAGTCTCCTTTATTTATTAATTTAAATAATCTTGTGTGTCACTCACACGACTTTCTCTTATGCTGAAATTTAATACTATAAATACAGGTTGGAGATTAAGCGGTAAGATAACGAGTACTGTTATGTAAACCTATGTTAAACAATTCAAATTAGGCTTCGGAAGAGTTTTATATGATAATTAGTTCTGAATGAAGGGGGCTGCCGCCCCCCTCAACCTCCCGTTTCATGAATGCACCTACATTTATATAGACTTTAATACGGTTATTAAAAGATAATTCTGTTTTTAAAAAATAATTTGTTAAAATTATTATTTTAAAAAAACTATATTTTATGATAATGCAAGCGATATCCATATTAGAGAAATAGTATAACACTAAATATCGGGGAAAAAAAAAAAAAAAAAAAAAAGTTGAATTTATTCTCAATATTACATTTAAAAAAAAATTGTTAAAAATGAAAAAAATCGATAACTTTATTTTAATTTATCGCAGATCGATGGTTCAACCATTCGTTTTAAAGGTACTGGCGAGCTCTTTTGAAAGATACCCATCATGAAAATTTACTCCCCTCGAGGGGGAGAGGCGAGGCTCCTACATACACAAAAAAATTTTCCCAGTTGACTATCTCTGTTACAATAAATATACATTCGTTTCATTTGGTTTAGTGCAGTCTATAGATGTTAAACTCTACTTACCTGCAATTTCCCCCATAGACGTAATGTATTTGAATATTTTTGAGTGTCCCTGTACACGAACCACTTTTTTCATCTCAACGAAAAGCTTACTGTAGCATCCCTACATGATACACATTTAGAATACCGAGTTTGGAATTTCTGCTACTATTTGTTCTTGAAATATGCTGATAACAGACACACAGAGCATTCGCTAAAAACATGATTTTCGAATTCAGAGGACCTCAGAACACGTAAATATAACAAAAACTCACGTTCGAAAATTTGACCCTAAAACAATACTTTCTCGACCCTATGGGTAAGAGAAAGTAAAAAGAAAGAAAGAAAAGAAATTTTCCAGTGATTTTATTTATGAGATTTTGCTGAAATTAATATTAGGTAAGTAATACCTAATATTACTTAAGTAATAATTCTTACATACCTAAACGAAGATACATATCTGTATGCTATACGTACTATCACGCAGATGTTCTGCGTGGAAAGTCTAGTCCCCTTAATGGTGTATAAAATATCTGTCAATATAAAACGATTTTACTGTAGCGTTTTAAAGCAAAAAGTTTCATATTTGTTATAAGTGTTATAAAAAGTTCAGATGAAGATACATTATAAAACCTTTTTTTTAAATGTTGGTTCCAACAGAAAATGCGTATCACCAAAATTGCAAGTAATTGCATTATATTGACATGTTTTGATGATATAATAAAATAACTACTTTAAGGAAAAAGTATATCAAATAAATAACTTGAGAAAGACTTTTTAAATAATATACGTGCATGATGCACTGTTGATGAAAATACGTGTGATATAAATTTTAATGTTATTCAAGTTATATAAAATCATTTATTTAATTGCACTTTATGCAAATTTAGCTTATTTAAAATAATTTATCTGAGTTTCTTTATCTAATGTGCAGTAAACGTTGATATTCACAAACTTTAGGAAATTTAGCAATTCGTTTCCTTTTCTGGCTTGTTTCCAAACCTTTTGCATAAAACTTACGCAGACATATAGACTTCTGAAAAACAACCTTTTTATCATGTGTTAGAAAGATGTAATAAAAATAACATTAAACGTACTAAAAAAGAACAAAATTGTTAAAACATTCAATTTAAAACAACAATCTTTCAATAAACAAAAAAAAAAAAAAAAAAGAAGAAGAAGAAGAAGAAAATTACTAACGTACTTAACTATTTCGAGACGACGAAGTATAAATAAGTGATAAGATTCATTATTTTGAAAAAAAAAAAAAAAATTCATGACATTTTTTTTTTTTTAACTAAATAAATGTAAGCTTACAACCATTTAATAAAATAGCCAAATATATCTTTGTCTGGGAAAAAATCTAAGTCTAAGTTTTAAAAAATGCCTTAATTAATAGTACTTTTTTCCGATAACTGAAAATATATTGAAGAAATAAATTAAACTAAAAAAAATATTTCTGCAATCTTTTTTCATTTAAATTCATTGCTGTCTTCTCTCAAAATAAAGCACCTCACGCAAATTTTGGCTAATATAAACACATACGAATTTTTGGAGCAATTATACCTACTCAAAATTTAATAACGTTAATTCAAATGAACATAAATATTTAAAAATTTATAATTAAAAGTATTTCTGACTAGATATCAGAAGGAAAATTTAATGATGAATGCTAATTTTCATACAATACAGAAATTAACATATGAAATCTTTAACCTGTTAACTGGGTATGACGAAATATTTCGTCATACACGAACTACTACTACTACTACTACTACTACTACTACTACTACTACTACTACTACTACTACTACTACTACTACAATGGACATGACGACATTTTTCGTCATGGAAATTTGCTGTAATATTTTTAACGCATTAAGTTTTATGTATTCTTTAACCACATTTCTTGCGACCATGGAAGCCTCTGCACAAGTGCAGATTGAACGAGTCCAGTGTTAAAATAGGGGTGACTGAGAGAAAACAAGCGATAAGGGAACACCGAAAAACTGGATGTTTGCCAAATAACTATCTCTCGGCCAATATTGCATCCCTCCAAACTTTTGGACTCGACCTCACTGCTAGTCGTAGGAAACGTGGTCGCACTATAGTTCTTATCCTAGCGTGGTTATACAGTCGGCTGCAAAATTATTCGAGCACTAGCAATAATCCTTGCCAAAAAAAAGTACACTTAATACAGCTTTGTTAAATAAATCCTTGTCAAGTCATGTTCTTAATCAGTCTAAGAACATGATTCGACAAGGATTTACTTAGCAAAACAGTCTTAAGTGTACTTTTTAAATATAGGAATTATTGGCTAGTGCTCGAATAATTTTGCAGCCGACTGTATGCGAGCATATAAGGAAAGGACATGTTTACAAACAAATGCTCCGTCAATTAATCTTTGCCACTCACGAGTGGCAAAAGTTTATTCCCCGGTTAACAGATCAATATTTGTATTTTAATTAGTACTTATTTCGTAATACACAAGTTCACCTGATATATAAGAACAACACTTTTGTAAAAATCATCCGCCAGCAAAACTCAGTTATGTATTTTAGGCAACTGGAATAAATAAATAATATATTATTCGCCTCCGCTATTAATTCTTTGGCATACCACTCATCGGTTAGCGATTGCGTCGCATTAACTTTGCATATATCTTGTTAACAAATTCTCAGCGCTTTGCACTTAACCTTTTAACCATGATCGTCTCTTTTTTTTTTTTTTTTTTTAACTTTCTCTTACCCACATGGTACAGAAAGTATTGTTTTGGGGTCGAATTTTCGAAATTGAATTTTTGTTATACTTACAAGTTTTGAGGTCCTCTGAATCCAAAAATCATGTTTTTAGCGGTTGGTCTGTCTGTCTGCTATCAACATATCTCAAGAACAAACAGCAGCAGAAAATCCAAATTCGGTATTCTAAATCTGTATCATACAGGGATGCCACACTAAACTTTTCATTGAAATCAAGCAAATAATTCGTGCACAGGGCTACCCAGGATAATTCAAATACATTACGTCTATGGGGGAAATTGCCGATAAGTATACTTTAAGACCAATAGGCTGCCTTAAGTCAGACGGAATGAACATATTTTTTTTATATGCATAAAACATGTTTTGTATACATTGTGGTATAGAAATCATTCATCATTCATTTACAGGACTACCCAAAGTATTTGGATATATTGTTGGCTGTACTTGGAAATTGCTGGAAAAGTAATTTCTTTTGTGTTAGATGTTTTTCTAGTAAGACTGAATTTAAGTACACAACATTATTTATAGTGCATATTGATTATAAACAATATACAGGGCTACCTAAAATTAAGCTGAACGTTCTATTCTATTGAATGTAATAGATGGAAGTGCTTTGCTGCATTTTACTATGTCGACAACCACTGCTCAAGAAGCAAAATTAATTTTTCATACGCATGCTGTAAACAAAATATGTTTTTTAATTTTCAACTCTGATCTTTTGTATACTATCACGTTTTGAGGTGCCCTGATTACGAAAGTCCAACTTTTAGTGGTCGATCTGCATGTATATCTGTTATCAGCTTAACTTAAAAACAAATAACTGCAAGAAATTCAAATTTGTGTTTTTAAAATCCGTATTAGGTTACCACTTAAAAATTTGACCAAGATTGGTAAGCTTAAAGGCAAATTAATAGCAACTTTGATTTATATATATATATATATATATGCATATATATAAATTGTATGCACTATAACTGAACGGGGGCTGAGAGGGCGGTAGCCCCCCTTACACAGAATTACATGTCAAATAAAACTGTTCTTAAATCTTTTTTAGATTATTTTAAAAGTACATTGAACTAATATTATCTTTCGCTATTGACCTTAACTTTTATTTATTCTCAAGTCTAGTAGCTTCATGTGCAATTTATTCAATGTGAAGTAATTTGGGGCCGAGTTATGCTTATAAACGTTTTCATTTCTTCCTGCCTCCCAGGGGGAAAGGTGGGAAATTTCGATAAATCCCATTACTTTGGGGGCCAGAAACATATAAACAATCCAAGCACCAAACTTTGTGACCGCAGCTCTCATAAATTTCCCAGGGCAAATTTAACGCTAAAAAAGGTGTCTCGAATTTCCCCTTTGTAACACATACCCCCCCCCCCCCAAAAAAAAAAAAAAAATGACAGATAACAACAAATCAAAAACGTGCTTTGCAAATATCCTAAAGAAGACAAATGGCTGTTTTCAACATATTTGTGCCATTTTTGGTATATTTCTGCTGTAAAATTTGGAATTTGCAAAATTTCCCGCCAAAAATCAATTTTCTCCCTCCCTCTCCTTAAAAATCGAAATTTCCTAAATCGAAGATAACGTTTTATTTGTACTCATATTTGTACTCCCCATGTACAATTTGTTCACTGTGAAGTAATTTGGAGCCAAGTTACGCTTACAAATGTGTTTTTGCGTTCTGTCACCCCCGAGTTGGGAACAGGAGTAATTTCGATAAATTCCGTTACTTTAGGTGTCGGATACACATAAACAATCCAAGCACCGAAATTCGTGACAGCAGCTCCCATAGATTTCTCAGGACAAAAGGGGTGTCTCGATTTTGCTCCCTCATTTATCTTCCCCCCCCCAAAAAAAAAAAAATAATAATAATAATAATAATAATAATAATAATAATAAATAATAATAATAATAATAATCGCAAATCACAAAAAACAAAAATATGTCTTTGGAAATATCCTAAGGAAGTCGCATATATTTGTTCAACATCTTCGTTCCATTTTTGGTGATTTTCCAGGACATGGTAAAATATATTAAATCACTTTATCGAAATTATATTAAATTGTACCTACTACAAGTTTCGTCCATAGACGTAATGTATTTGAATTCTCTTGGATGTCCCGATACACGAATCATTTGCTTAATTTCAACAAATGTTTAGTATGATATCCCTATATGATACAGATTTCGATACTGAGATTAGACTTTGTGCTACTATTTGGTCTTGATAACACACAGAGAGGGGGGGGAGGGGACAGCCACTAAAAACCTGATTTTCGGATTTAGGGGACCTCAAATTCTTGCAAATATAACAAAAACTCAATTTCAAACATTTCCCCCCAAAAATACTTTCTCGATCATGTATTGTTCGATCAAGTTTCTTGCGATCATGACAGTGTTGCCAGTTGATCAACAGTCAATTTCCCCAAACAAACTTTCAATTATCCCCAAATCAGGAGTTTTTACCAGAAAAATTCCTAACTCAATTTCTACAAAAAAAGTAACTTTTTTAAACAAATTTTTAAAAATACTTAACAGATTTAAGCCCAAATTTCCTCCCAAATGAAGCTCATTTTTGAAAAAAGTCCCCATATACAAAAAGAGAAAAAAAAAATACTCACAAGTTATAGGAAAATTTTAAACCTGCGTAAAGTACTTTAGTGCTGAGGATGTACATAAGATTTACTTTCATCCTTAGGATATTCTGAGGATATCCTGAGAAGAAAGGGTGCCTTCAAAAAGACCCAGCATGCTAAAGAAAAATGTTTAAAATCCCTAAGCATTGGGACAAATACCTACAGTTGGCAACGCTGGAAACTTATCAAGCAGACTAAAAAGTCGAAAAATTCCCCAGATTTCTTTCCAAAAAATTGAGAAATCCCCATGAAATTCCCCCACAAACATTCGGTCTCCAAAAAAGTCCTCTGAAGACCAAAAAATCCCCCAAAATGGGGACAAAATCCACAATCTGGCAACACTGGATCATGTGATTACCTGCGCGTGAAACGTGGTCGTACTATATATGGAAAAGTAAAAGCAAGAATCATTCTTCCGAAATACTATGAAAATTATACGACTGTATTACTAAAATCCGTTAGAATAACATTTAAAAAAAATTCTGGTTTTCACAATACGCGAATCACTCTTTTAGTAAAAGAAATTTTTATTGTTTAATAATAATCATCCGCAAAGTCTATTCATTTGGTAATTTTAAGGGAGAAAACAACACCATAAAAAATTCTTATCGAAAGAAATTCTTTATTAGTAATTTAAGAATAATTTACTTTATATTTCTTCCATCAATTAATTATTTGCCATATCTTTATTCATTATGCTGTTTTTTAATTCAACAGAAGTGAGTCATTAAATTTATATTCATTGTACAAAAAAATACATACAAATGGTAATTTTTATTACTCTGTAAGCTATAAACTTTTCAATAAAGCGAGAAATATGTAAATTTCATTTTAAATGGTGAGTAGTTTTTAATGACAATTAAATACCTCATGCCAACTAAATGGAAGATCATAAAAACAAGGTTTGTAAAAACCATTTTAAAAATCATATAAATAAACTTTTAATGGAAAATAACGACAGTAATGTGTAAGCTATAAACATAAAACCAGCTCATTTAAAATAGATTAACAAATGAATAATGAAAAACCGATGTTGAGTATTTTCTTAATGTTAAATGTAATTTTTTTTTTTTTTTTTTTTTTTTTTCGAAAAAGTCGAAATATGCATTGGCTTTCATTTTTAGTCAAAATAAAATGTTTCAAATAGTCTTTATTTATTTATTTATTTATTTATTTTATTTATTTGTTTATTTTTACCTGCTATTCTCGAATGTTCAAAAGTTACCAAAATTTTATTCACATTTATTTTATTTTTTTCATATTATTCAAGTTTTAAAAAAAGTTAAAATATTATCAGAAAATAAATTATTGAAAACAGTGTAACACTTGGAAATAACATTCTAGCTTTATAAAATCTTACTTTAAGAAAATCTGGTGTGAAACAACCACAGGACTTCCATTACCCACTATTACACGTATTACATGCACTTTTTGGAGATAATGTGATCAGAAAAAAATATAAGTGACCTAAAGAAGTAGAAACCTAACATTTTTTCTGGTAAGATACACTTTATGCACATATAAAGACATATAAAACGAAGCTTACATGTAGCGAGATAAAAAATAAGAAAAAAAATGGTAGAGTTGTTTTTTGAAACACCAATTTTCGAAATCTACTTTAACTTCTGACCTACCCAAACAGGGTAGATGTTAATTTTCCTATAATAACTACGTGATACATAAGAAAGAAATGGATTTATATAACAATTTTCAAGAAAATCGTTAGAGCCTTTTTTGAGATACCAACTTTTACCAAAACTCAATTATTGACAAGAAAACAATAATTACATACAAAAGCACATTTAAAAGGGAGTTAATAGGGCGAGTTTGAAAAAACAAATCCGTACAGCCGTTTTTAAAAGAACGCCCTTGCGAGACCGTAAATTGAGCTATTTATACAGGACGCATATCAATTTTCCTGAACTAACCAACTATATCATTCGAAAGGAAATCTAATAGAGTGTTTATATCGCAAATTTGAAGGAAATCGTTAGAGCCGTTTTTGAGATACGTTGCCACTTCCGGTTCCCCAAGTCCCACTTCCGCTTTTTCAATTTTCACCAAAATTTGGAAAATTCATCTGTGCACCAGATTCGTTTCAATTCTAAAGTCGTAGTTCTATCTTTATTAGTTTCCGAGATATAATAGCTAGAAGATTCTCCACACACACACACACACTGACCAATTGCCAAAAACTACTTTTTGTGGACTCAGGGGACCTTAAAACGTGTAAATCAGGTGAAATTTCGATATAGAATTTTCAGACCGAATACAATACTTCCATTACCTACGGTAGTAGGGTAATGGAAGTAATAATAATAAAAATAATATTTTTCTTATATTTAGCCAACAAATAAAAAATATTTGAAAAAGAATTACTTAAAAAAATTTTTCGTGTTTAGATGTATTCTTTTTATTATTATTATTGAGCTGCAAAAACGTGAAAAACTTATTTAACGAAGTGATTTCTGTTTGAAATATGCCGTCTTATGTATAAGGTGTGCCCAAATGAAAAGGAGATCTTAGCTGTAGCGGCGTTATATCAAATCCCAGTGAGTTAATGTTGGCCGATATATGGCATGGTGGTATTGCTACATGAACATGCGCAGTTAACTGCTTCGCATCAATATCCTCATTGCTGGAGAGTCATTTCCGCAGTTCCTTGCATGATCGATTCCTCCAGATCAGCACAAAAATCCACAGCGGCTGTGGATGAGCTCATACGACAGAATCGCCGGATCACCACACGTGAAATTGCTGTTGAACTGTCGATAAACAAAGGAACTGCGCATCACATAATCCACAAAAAGCTTGGTTATGGCAAAGTTTGTGCACAATGGGTGCCCAAGCATCTGTCAGAGAATCAGAAGACGGAGAGAATGGATGTTTGTCTGACCCATTTGTTTAGACGTCCACTCCCTTCCTATGATCTGGGATCAGTGTATCAAATGTGTATATTACTTATAGTTGTACTATATCACATGAACTGTAATTATAATATTGTTATTAAAATTTCTTCACATATAACTTTAGTCTCCTTTTCATTTGGGTACACCTTTTGTGCTGATCTGGAGGAATCATCATGCAACGAACTGCGGAAATGACTGTCCAGCAATGAGGATATAGATGCGAAGCCGTTAACTGCGCATGCGCATGTAGCAATACCACCATTTCACATATCGGCCAACACATTAACTCACTGGGATTTCATATAACGCCGCTACAGCTAAGGTCTCCTTTTCATTTTGCACCTTATATGTATGTATTTTTGCACATTGGTGCACAGTGCGAGGGGTGAGATGGGAGCGCACGACAATAATTCTGAACGTGGATCCTAAGCTTAAGTGGTATTTCCTCCATGGCGGAATTTTTAAGGAGTACTACGACCCCTTAAACCACGGCTTGGTTGTCAGGGGCGACCTGGGATTAAACTCAGCATGACCCGTGTACCGGCTTCGAGAACAAATTGATTGAGCATTTTTCTCATCTTTTAGCTGTAAAATGTAATACAAAAAAATTAAGCAATGAATTTCTGTTTAAATTAATGTACTCGTTTAAAAAATAATAATAATAATAACAATATTTTAATTTTGAGTTTAAAAATGCGAAAAATTGACTGAGTGCATTTTTCTTATTTTTGCAGGTGAAGTGTGACCGCGTAAGTAGAGCCCCGCAGGGGTGGCAAGTGTAGTGCGTCGGGGAAGGGGACAAAGTCTCCCTCGGAGGTTGGCGAGCAGAGTGATCAGAGGATGAACCCCGTAGTTTTTTTTTTTTTTTTTTTTTTTTTTTGAGTTTAAAAATGCGAAAAATTGCTGAGTGCATTTTTCTTATATTTTTGCAGGCGAAGCTGTGACCGGGCAAGTACAGCCACGCAGGGGTTGGCAAGTGTAGTGCGTCGGGTGAGGGGACAAAGTCTCCCTCGGAGGTTGGCGAGCAGAGTGATCAGAGGATGAACCCCCGTAGTCTTATTAAAATATAACATTACATCCATAAACGACAAATAAAAAAAAAAAAAAAGAAAGGAACAGAAATTTGTTCGTATAGCGTATAGAAAGCGTTTTCTCAATCTATTATTTAATAAATTTCATAATCTGGATTTGGGTTTATGTAAGAAGGTTAATAAATTGAAATTTTTATTTTAAAGTTAATCAGCCCTTTACCACAAAATATATGACAGTGGGTAAGTAAGCAATTTAAAACATTTCGAATGTTTCTACAACGAAATTACCTGTGAGTTTGCGACTCTTGAAATCATCGATGCTAAACAGCTATTACATTATGGAGTATATTATGTTGGATATACATATGCTTTTGTACATATACAAACATACACATATTCCGTAATCATATCTTTAAGAAACTTTTTATTGATACTTATTACTACTATACAATTTTTGTAGTTTTTTTTTTTTTTTTTTTTTTTGCTTAATTTTTTACTTTTATGAGAATCCTTTAAAAATATTTCTAATTTATAATAAAAACACTTTAGAAACATGTCAGTTAAAATAGTTACATTTAATTAAAATTATTTTTTTAAAAAAATGTACAGATTCGAAGCTTTTCGCTTTAAATACAGTGTGTTTACAATTAAAATTACGATTTCAAAACGCTATAATTTTAAAACTACCCATCAGAGCGATTTGATATTTTACCAGAGCAATCGTGAGGCAAGGAAATTTTGTTTGGGGGAGGGAAAAAAGTAGTTCCAACATGTTCCTATAGATGGCGCTATCAGGGTAATGTCAGAAAAAAACGCCTAAAATGGACTCATTAAACACAGGAATGTCGTTATCAACACAATGGAATAGCAGAAAACAATAGACTTCAAAGCTTTGCTACAATATTTTTAGCAAAAAGACAAAAATACGTGTTTACAGCGGAAATAGTCATAGTGAAAACAGAAAAAGAGGAGCTTCATAAAACAAATACTTTACGGATAATTAACGGCACGTTTTGGAACTTTTTTTTTTTTTTTTCCCTTTTGCCAAACAAAATTTCATTGCCTCACGATTGCTGTGGCAAAATACTAAATCGCTCTGATGGGTAGTTTTAAAATTATAGCGTTTTGAAATCGTAACTTTAATTATAATCACCCTGTATAAAGCATCATATCCTATCTATGAAGTATGATCTTAAATATAAAGTATCTTCAGGAATTATATTAGTAGGTTTCTTGTCAGCAGTTTAAATACATTGTAGTAGTTGCCAGTTACAGACAAAATTGTTCTAATTACAGGTGGAAGTATTTTAGGAGCAAAAATTGACTGTGCACATGTAATTAGATCAAGTTTGGTTAACTACAACTGGAAACCACTACAATGTATTTAAACTGCTGACAAGAAACTTATTAATGTAATCTCCGAGCGTAGGAGAGCTGGTTCGATTTCCTTGCTAGCCCTGGGTTTTTTTCAATTCTTCGCATTGTAATTCTGTCATGTGCTATCTGTCTTTACCTAACAAAGATTTACAAGCGGACTCCGAGTCAAGCATACAAATCTGATGTATATGTGTCATCAATAAATCAATACTAATATAATTTCTGCTTTATATATAAAGTGAAATGCTTCGAATTTGTACAAAAATTTTTTTTAATGATTTTAATTAAAAATAATTATTTTAATTGACGTGTTTCTAAAGTGCTTTTATTATAAATTATCTATGACACGTGGGTTTTTAACATTATCTCTTTTAGAGATAATTTATCCTTTAAAAAAATATTTTATTGGCATAGTTTAATTACGCACCTACTTCTTCCTTTACATTTTTTATTCTAAATATTGCATATTTAAAATATTTTATACCGTGCATTATTATCTTACCTATAGGTTTGATAAATATATCTTGCATATATCAGATTAAATATAGGTTTATTACGTATATTACAATAGATAGAACAATTGTAATTTATCAAATTAATAGTTACAATAGTTACTTGTGAGGAATCTTCAATTATCCTAAAATCAATAATATTGCACTAATAGTTCTTTTTTATAGTATGATTGATGTAGCTATATAATAAATGATACTGTTTCCCTGTAATTGACATCAATAGAAAACTCTATCGCTGTAAAGAATCTCTGACTTTCTGATAGAAAAAAAATGTCGGATTGATTTCAACTAAAAATTTTTTAAGAGTTAATTATTAACACAAAAAATCTCAACTGATTAAAAGTAAAATTAATTCTTCCATTTTATCAAAAGCTTTCAAAGAAAAAAATAAGAATTATCTATTTAAAGGAGGAATGCTGCTTATCCGTTATTTTATTTTATTTTTAATCTTTGACTTTAATGTGTTTTCAAAAAAAAAAATGACATAGGAATACGTAAAAAAAAAAACATCATATAATTCGTACACCGAGTTTTTAACTTAAAGCCTATTAAAAATACTAAAAAATGGGAAAATAAAATGTCTTCTCAATCCTGGAAGAGAATTTTTCTTCTTTACTTTTTTTTTTTCTCCCCCACTTCAATCCTGTCCTCCAAGTTAAAGTGCTTGTTTTTTTTTTCCCTCTCAGGAAAAGTGTAGTAAGAATTTAAAAGATAATTGTTTTAATACATACAACAAATATTCTATCTCGTAAAGAAACTCTTTTAATTTCTTTTACATCAAAATATATCTTTTGTGTTTCTTCATAAGTATTTTAGAATTCTTCGGAAGAAATTATATCACAAATTTTTTTTTTTTTTTTTGAAAAGCTGTAACACTTCTAAGATAAAGTTTAATAAGTTCAAAATAACTATAGTGCAATAAAATACAACACGAAATTCATAGGCGAGGAAATACTTATGCATATGATGCACCCATAGGCAGTTTTCAAAAACGTATTAAAATAATTTGGTGTGTCACTCACACGACTTTATCTTACCCTAAAATTTAATACTATAAATACAGATTCGAGATTAAGGGGTAAAATATCTAGTACTTTTATGTAAACCTATGTTAAAACAATTAAAATTAAGCTTAGTAAAATCTTTATTTGACAAATAATTATGTGTGAGGGGGGCTCCCATTTCATTATTGTACCTACATTTATATAGAATTCAAATCTACTATTAAATTTAAAAGTTCATTTAAAATTATTCAGACAACTTTCACACGTTACATTCCGTGAAACTTATCAATATTGATCAAAGTTTTCTAGTAACAAGTGTATTATAGCTAAAAATACAACATTTGGATCGCCTAAAATTATTTGTTGACAATTTATTCTGTGGCGCAGACATAGATCAAGCGTTCTAAATTTGACTTCTGTATTCAGAATGCTTCAAAATGTGTAAATGTACAAAAAAAACCAAACAATGAATATTTAGCTTTAAAAAAATGCATTATTAACCATATGGCCATGAGGTATTAATTTAACTTCCTGACAACTTTACTAGACATGGTAAAGTATTATAGTAAAACACTTCCACTAACAATAAAAAATAATTATATGGCTTATATATTGGCATCCCTGTATACCTTCTGAAGAATATGTATACACCACATACTGCACACAAATATAATCTTATATTTGTACTGCACATATATATAATCTTTTATCTAGTTCTTTTGTGTAGCCCTGTAAACGAACAGTGAATGATTTCCCTACCATATTCTGCATGAGACATGTTTTTACGTATATAATATATATATTCGTTTCATTTGGTTCAGTGCAGTCTATAGTTGCAATTTCCCCCATAGACGTAATGTATTTGAATCCTATTGGGTTTCTTTGTACACGAACCATTTGCTTGATCTCAATTAACGAAAAGTTTAGTGTAGCATTTCTATATGATACACATTTAGTATACTAAGTTTGGACTTCCTGCTATTATTTGTTCTCGAGATATGCTAATAACAGACACACACAGAGACGCACAGACCAATAGCTAAAAGCATGATTTTTGGATTCAAGGTACCTGAAAGTGTAAATATAACAAAAACTCGATTTCGAAAATTTGACCCAAAAACAATACTTTCACTACCATTTACATGGATAAGAGAAAATAAAAACTCTATTTGAAAACAGGTGCTTCTCAAACCTGTTAAGTACTATGAAACTTTAAAAATGCTGTCGAAATTTAGAGATGAATAAAAGGATTATTGTAGTTACGTAATCTTATATTACTAGTTAGTTGTAGGGCGACTAAGGCGGCCGTTGAAAAATGATCATTTCATTTTATTTATTTCTCACTTCAAATAATTCATTTGCTAGCAAGCCCGTGCGAAATTTTCGCACTTTATTTATCTCTTCGTTACTTTTAAAATTCAAAATTATTATTATTATTTTATAGACGTCAATTTTTCATATGCATGAGCAAATTTAATATTATATATATTTTTATATATATATATATACATTTTTTTTCTTTTTTTTTTTTTTTTGCGTCAAAGCATATTTTATTTTATACTTAAAAAAACAAAAACATTGGCAACAATTAAAAATTTACGTGTCTATTTTAAAGCTATGTCCATTTTCACATTTTAATTAATTTAAAAAATAATAATAATCAAAAATTCGTTACAAATAACGTACCAAATGAAAGGGGCGATTTTTCTGAATCCGTCGGATTGAGCAGTTTATTTATCGGACAATTATATTTTTTAAAATTAACTAAAGTATGAAAATTAGGTGGCAACATGCGTTCACACACAGACAGAGTGCAAGGAAATCCCTTAGCCTTTTTAAGCGTGACAGAGTTATTCAGTCAGTGATGAGAGTAACTATACATTTTTATTCATTGGTCAGTTTTCATTGATATTTTATTCATATAAAATCTTTAAAGTGAAAATATATCTTTAAATTTTGAATTAAAGAAAAAAAAACAAAAATAAATAAAAATAAATAAAAATACTTGTATGTCTTTGCCATTACAAAACATTATTCTACATTATTCTACAGCATCACATATTAATTAACATGTACAAAAGATAATTATAACTTCCCTTAATAAAGATTTTGCATATGCAGTTTTAACTATTTGCATTATTAACTAATTGCAGCAGTTGCTGAGATGTAGCAACGGAAAAAATCAAAGAAATTCGGTATTAGCAGCGCCACCTATCAGCCGATATATGCACAAATTAAATCAGCATTCATTTTCATAATGGTTATCACGCATATCAAGTTTATTGCATTTATATGTTATAGAAGTTGAGATGCACGGGGAAAACTGCAGAGTTGCAACCTCACCTGTCTGTCGATATTCACTTAAACTGAATCAGCACAGTGTTTCATAATGCTCCTGTCACTTTTTAAGCTTTGTGCAAATAGACAATAAAAGCTGAGCTATAGTTTTTCCATCCCCGGGGGTATATGCAGCACAGTAGCGCCCCCCCCCCCACACACACACACACAGAGAGAGAGAGAGAGAGAGAGAGAGAGACAATAGTTTTTTTAAAATGGTCAAATCGTAATCACGACTTCTCAAAACGTGTAAATCCACGGAAAATCGAAAGTCAAAAATTTTTACGAACTCAACATTTTCTTCTGTTGAATACAAAAGAAAGTAAAAATTAATGTTTTTACTATTATCTAAAACACCGAATCTAGTTAAAATAAATTAATTCAAAAAACTTTATTTTAAAAACCTTTATCTTATAAAAACAATATAATTGTCTGATATAAACATATGAATATTTTAAATATTTCTGTTACAATAAGAAACGGGATTTCTCACTATACAATATGAAAGTTAACTGTTGCTACACAGATATTTTAAATCTTAATTGATCTCAAAAATTAGGAAATGATAATAACTTCAAATAATTGTTCCTTATGAAGTATACTATAATGATTTTAATTTTGGCATTATATTTTCTAATGAGCTACTTAAACTTTCTCATTCATTCATAAAGCGTGGAAATGGCCGTTCAGTCACCAAAGCATAATTAAATTCACTATATTTATTCAATTATTTCCGCTCGTTGAACACGGAGAAATAGTTAATATAATTAATCACATAATTAACTTTATCAATAAAGTTTATGTAAAAATCAGTCAACGCCATACTTGTTATGTAAATATGTTATCAAAAATAGCTTTATTTTCAGGTAAAAATTAATATTTTACATAAGAATATCGGGTTCTTTATTGAATTTTGAGGTGCTATATTAAGCATATTAATAGGTTGTTGTTGTTTTTTTTTTTTTTTTCAAAATTTCTTTTTTGTGCAGTGAAGAAATTTTTCCTTATTTTAAAAATAGAAAATACGTATGTTTATTTATTTCCTTTAGAAGTCTGAATATTTATTAAATACAAGCTAAAAATAATTTATTATGATTCATTTATTTTACGTATTGAAAAATATACACTTCGTATTGGTGTTGTCTATTTTTTGTACTTATTTATTTATTTTATTTTATTTTATTTTATTTTTTATTTATTTATTTATTTATTTATTTATTTTTTACTTTGTAGGCAATTTCTTTTTTCTTTCTTTCCTAACTGTGATAGCTGAATGAAGATATTAAGAACAATACTACTTTTAAAATAAACTGCTTAACTTGAAGCATTTTTTCAATCGAGAAACCACGTGATTTATCGTCTGATTAGTTGGAAAGTCACAAGCATGCAAATCAAAAACTTTTCAGATTATAAAATGTCAACAGAAATTCCGCCGAAAAAAATACATTTTTATTAATTTAAAAAAAAAAAAAAAAAAAAAAAAAATATTTTGTGGACACCACATGACTTCTTTATGCACCCCTTGAAACATACGTATTGTTAAGAAAACATTGACATTTTTGTGTGAGGTAACTTATTCGTAAATAAACAGGCAGGTTCCGACCAAAAAAAATTAGAAACTGCTTCTCTAACTATAAAAGTATTGATAATAGGATTATATATACCACCAGACAAATATACTAATTTTTTCAGAAATGACTTATTACAAAATCTCTCATGGGCAAATTCGTAGCTTAGAATTTGATAAAAATTCTTCGAGTACAGATAGCCTACTTTTATTCTCTTTGCTGAAAATTAGATTTGAAAAACAATAAATTTCACCAAAAGAGTTAATTCAGTTAAAATTGAGAAAGAATTTACTAATTCTGGCTATCCTGAAATAATATTTGCCGCCAACTTTGATCGCTAATTTCACCAAGTCGCCATGTTTGTAGCCAACGCTGATGTTAATCTTGGCATCGATTTTGGCGATTTTGCGTCGAATTTGGCGAGTTGGCGAGCGAATTTGGCGAAAATTTGTTGTTTAGGTTGCCACAGTGTGAAAGCTCTAATTTCAATAAGAACAGAATTCTGGAATTTTCCAGAAGGATTCCTTGATTTATAGCGCTAAAGTAAATTCTTCGAAAATTCTTCATATAGCAAACAAGACTAAAACAAAATAAAGTGCATTCGTCAACTAGAACCTGCTTATATACTAAAAATTACTTTCTACACTCAAAAATGTGGCAATTTTTATAGCAATATCATTAGGGGCTCTAACTATATGCTCAATATTCATTAAAGTGCATTCGTCGCCTAGAACATGTTTATATCTTTAAGAATTACTTTCTACACACAAAAATGTCAGCAACTTTCATAAAAAATATCATGGGCTCTATCTACGGGCTGAATATTTATTAAATAAAATGCATTTGTCGACTACAACCTGCTTATGTTTTTACAAATTACTTTCTACACACAAAAATGTCGACAACTTTCCTTTACGGGCTCTATCATTAGCTTATTTTGAAATCTCTATTATGGTTGGTCATATATATTGGCTAAAACCTTTGTATATTTGATCATTATGAATATAATTTTCTTAAATATCTCTAAAATGGAAAGTCACAGAAAAACCAAAAAGGAAGGTGAACAACTTAGATGTTATAGCAAATATATATATATTAATTTTCAACGTTCTACGTCCAACCGGTTTTGAGTTATGCGAGATACATGCACACATACATACATACTCACACACATACAGACGTCACGAAAAATTGCGTAAAGTCGCTGATATCTCTAAAACGAGAGCTCGTATTAAAACGAAACTTGCAGATGTACAACTAGACATCATTACAGTCACACATGTAAATTTGCAACTATCTACGATGATTCGTTTTTGAGCTATACGAGATATAAAATCTATTTTGCAAATCGGGATTACAATATTTCCTTATACTTTTGAAAGGAAGTAAAAAAAAGAACTGTCAAACATTAATGTCAAACACAACTAAGAATCATCCTTAGCTAATTCCCATAATTAATCCTCATAGCTAAGAATCATCTTTAAATAGAGTTTCAATAAAGAAAAATATAAGTAAATAAATAAATATCGCATTGAAATCGATTCCTTCTTTCGACATTTACAACATCACAGCAAATTCATAGAGAAAACCAAATCTTATTCACACTTATAAAACTCTTTATTTTGCGCGGAGGGATTAATAAAATAATCTCAAAAATGTTTTCCTAGGTGAAATGCTGATTTATACGGCAGACTTTCATTTTCCAAAGAATAGTAGGGTGAGGTAAGCTGGGGAGGTGAAATAATCTAGGTATAATCATGATTTATGCTATATTTTACTATAAGGAATAATGGAAGAAGAAGAACAAAGATATAAAAGACATATATTTAAATATTTGGATCATAAAAATTATTTTCCAACAAAAAAAAAAGTGTGAATGGCAACAACTGATTCAAAACATGCGCCATTTGTAAGTTTGGATTTCAATGACTATTTTATAAAAGGGGATAAACTTTTCTCCATTCTTTCAACTTTCAGTAATTTTTCAATTGTTTCAGATTTCTGAGATAGATAAAGGCTTTGTCAATAAATATCAACAACCAAACAAGAAATTTTTTTAAATAACTTTTTTTATGAAATACTTGTAAAGGAGATGTGGTAAAGTGGGTATAGGGTTAGACTAAAACTAAGAAGTGATATCAACATATACACAAATGAATACATTTTAAATTCGATATATTTTTTTAAATATAGATAATATTAGTACAACATTTTATTACATTATAATATTTTTTTTTTTTTTTTTGAGTAGTAATACTATAATCATATTCATTTTAATTAAACATGCGAAAAACAAATTCATGAAACATACAACAAAAAGTTCCTGGGGTGCAACTTTGGAATTATCAATAACAGAAGTAAAAAATCTGGTGTGAAACAACCACACGACTTTGATTACCCACTATCACACGTATTATATGCATTTTTTGGAGATGATATAGGCATTTATTTTGGGGGATTTTCCAGTAAGAGAAACTTGATACACGTATAAAGACATATAAAACAGATTTTACATAGCAAGTTATATATATATATGTATGTATATATATATATATATATATATATATATAAAGATCTTTTTTTATATATGTGATAGATTTGAATTTCCGAGATTTAAAACTGAACTACCTAATCAGGATGACCGTTAATTCTCCTGTCATAACCACGTTATATATGAGAACGGGTATCTAAGATGGATTTATGTAACAATTTTCAAGAAAATCGTTAGAGCCGTTTTACATACAAAGAGATATTTAAAAGAGAGTTAATATGGCGAGTTTGAAAAAAATCCGTACAGCCGTTTTTAAAGGAACGTACTTGCGAGAGCTGAAATTGAGCTATTTATACAGGACGCCTATGAATTTTCCTGAACTAACCAACTATAGCATTCGAAAGAGAATCTAATACAGTGTTTATATAGCAACTCTGAAGAAAATCGTTAGAGCCGTTTTTGAGATACGGACTTACGGTCCCATTTCCGGTTTCCGATGACCCACTTCTGTTTTTCCAATTTTCACCAAAATTTGGAAAATTCATCTGTACACCAGACCTGTATCAGCTGTGAAGTTTCGTAGTTCAATCTTTATTAGTTTCGGATATATGATAGCCAGAAGATTCCACACATACACACACACACACACACACTCACTCACTCTCTCTCTCTCTCACACACACACACACACTCACACACACACACACTGACCAACTGCCAAAAGCTAATTTTTTGGACTTAGGAGGCCCTAAAACGTGTAAATCAGGTGACAACTCGATATCGAATTTTTGACCGAATACAATATTTCCATTACCTACGGTAGTAGGGTAATGGAAGTAAGAATGGGAAATCAATTTACAAAACATATAAAGAGTTTTCGATTCCATGTAAAATTTTAAGATGGGCTGAGTAAAAGCAAATATGTTTAAGAGAAGTTCGAAAACCCTGTCTCACTTTTGAAGAGTATTGTTGAGACTTTACAATTTTCAGTTTATTCATTTATTAAAAATGACGTTTTAAAT
Source organism: Salticus scenicus (assembly GCA_963930645.1). NCBI lineage: Eukaryota > Metazoa > Arthropoda > Arachnida > Araneae > Salticidae > Salticus > Salticus scenicus. Next base: position 93,087,907 of record OZ005652.1, read on the forward strand.
TTAATTGATATTTAATTGAAACGTATTTCAACATAAATAAAAACCAAATAAATCCATTTTCAAATGGAAAAATCTGAGTTGGTTTTTTACAAGTTTTTGAAAAACGATGGTTCAAAGGCTAAGAAAACGGAAACCAGAAATATTACTAAAGCTTAAGCAGCAGATTTATCCCTCAATACTGTAAATATGTTGTTTAATTTATGAAAAACTTTTAATCAAACAACTTACAAAATCAGCCAGACTGAATTTTCAATTTAGATAAAATTAGAACTGTCAACTAATCCTCAATTAAAAAAATAAAATAATATATATATATATATATATATATATATATATATATATGGAAAATTCTGATAAAATCATATACCGGGTGAGCCAAAAGTTCATTAAAACTTTAAAAGTCTATAAAAAAAAAATAAAGGATAAATGATAAAGATGTATGTATTGAAGAAAGGGATCAAAAAGAAGTCAGATTTTGTTTAGAAGAAAAAAAGTCGATTTCTGGATGTTAGATTTCTAGTCAATTTCTCTGTCGATTTAGTCGATTCTGGGCTATTTGAAATCACTTGTGTACCGTTCTTCCCCTTCAACATTGGCCGAAATCAAAGGTTCTACAGTCGGCAGCAAAAGTATCCGAGCACTAGCCAATAAATCCGATATGAAAAATGTATACTGAAAACTGTTTTGTTAAATAAATCCTTGTTGAATAATGCTCTTAGACTGACAAAGAACAGGATTCGACAAGGATTTATTTAACAAAACAGTATTAAGAGCACTCTTTTTACATAGGAATTTTCGCTAGTGCTCGGATACTTTTTCTGCCGACTGTATCTCTCGCGAGATTTTTGCTATTCACTCCGACAGGTTGTATTTAGCTGTAACGGGTGTTGTGAATCGCCTTAGTAATGTCATAGAATGAGCTAGTGGTGAAGATTACACTTGTTATTCCGCGAAGAATTGAATGGAATGTGCTGTTGTTCTGGTTCATTGTGTTTCGGGTAGTCAGCACCCTCTACCAGTGACTTTTTTAACTAACTTTTTTATCTTCTAAACTAAATTTGATTTTTTTTTTAACCTCTTTTTTTTTTTTTTTTTCAAACCTCTTTTTAAAGTTTTAGCAAACTTTTGGTTCACCCAGTATATGAAAAGTTCAATTACTAGAAAGTCCATTTACACTGTTTTGTTTTGTTCTGCGTTAAATAGTTGATATTCTAGACACTGTAAAAATATTTGAAGAACATACATTTATGGTTCGAACACTTTTGAACCATGAGAGGATCTGTGCATGTGCTTTTAGAATCGTCCTACATGCTAAGTGTAGGAAAATGTTCGCACTGTAACAACCGAGGCTATTATTTATTTAATCTATAATTTCTCTTAGATTCCATCTCAAATAATTTTTTCACCAACTGTTATACAGATTTCATAATAACATAATTTAAAAGAATGTTTGTATTATGCATTTAAAAAATAATAATAATAATAATAATAATAATAATATATGCATATTTCCATATTCAACTACCCACTTAACCCCAAAAAATTACCGAACTTTACTTATGGCCTGGTGCAATGTGAGTAGTATGACAGTGATGGAATACTAAAACAGTACAATATTTAATTCACCGTAATTTTTGGAAATACTAGTACAGTATTAAGAGTGGACAATACTTAATTTCGCCGTCAGCCGTGGCCCACGTTATTGTATGGGAAAAATTGTTTCCATAATTACTCATTACCTAATGAATATTTTTCAGTTCTGATTTCACATTTAGAAATATCATAAGTGTTAAATTAGTACTTGTTTTCCAAAAATTGATTTTTTTTAATTTTTTGTATTTCATTTTGCCATTAGAAAATGAGAAAAATGCACTTTGTGAAAAATCGCATTTTTAAATTCAAAATTAAAGTGTAAAAATTTTAAACAAGTATTTTTTTGAAAGCGAGTACTGATTTAATGGTTATGAATTTTCTGACTGTGAAAACAGAATTAGAAAATATACATTAAGTAATGAGTAATTGTGGAAACAAATTTTCCCATAGAATAACATTAGGCACAGCTGTCCGTGGAATTAGGTATTGTCCCCTCTTAACACACAGGAATATAATGTATAAAATATTTATTAATGACAAGGTTTTTTGACATATTTATTTAAATTTTAAAAAGTATGTTTTTATACCCAGATTACCCCCATCTGACACTAATTAAGTTTTAAAATAAATATCATTTTCACTAAGTTCTCACAGAGCTCAATTTATTATGCCTACAAACATTTTATTTATTTATTTATTTTATTTATTTATTTTATTTATTTATTTATTTATTTTTTAATAATGTTTTCTAAATAATATTTCGTACTTTTTTATAACCAAAAAATAATAGGTTCATAAAGCCACTTGTTAAGATGTAAGATCATTATTAGAACCAATCTTTTTTTATGAATTGCTCAACTCGGATCATCTTTCTATTCCATCTTACACTATATCAAAATTTAATTGTAACACAAAATTAATGAACGAAATTAAATCAAATTTACTAGCAAACTGTAGATTCGTCCGTTTTAATTTAAGCCATCAAATAATTCCAAAAATGTCCTGCAAAGTGAAATGTTGATTTATCTGGTAAATTTTACGTCTTGCTGTAAAAAAAAAAAAAAAAAAAAAAGTGTTTAAAAATCATGTTTTTGGATCCAACAGCAAACACAAAAGAACCCGGGCGGATTTTGGGGGGGAAGAAAATTGTTCCCAGTTTGATATAGAATAACAAACGAAAAGCAATTTCAATTCGCTTACAGAGAAGCACAAAACAGTTTGGATAAATTGTGTACAGGGTGTACACAATTAAACTGACAGTGTTTACAGTGTTATATAGGTGTAGCGCAATCTGATTCCAAGAATAACACCAAACTCTGTAAGAAGTTTAAACAAGACGGGGAACGAAGGATTCCGAAAAGAATAATAAAAATAATAAAATAATAAATTCCCTAATTTACCAATAGGGGAATGTGTGGCGCTGTTTTTCTAAGTAAAGTTTTTCTCTCGCAAGGAAACATTCAAAAGGTGTCGTCCTCAAAAAATACTGAAAAAAGTATATGTGATTCTACTCTTCATAAAACACCAGAAAGTGAAAAAAATATCGGCTGAAATGTATTACAGCGATCACAAAAAATTATCAAAACTAAGCATTTTTGGCGATTTAGCGCTGTGAGGCGTTAAGTTTGCCAGCACCGAGATTGCCATGTACGAACAGAATCGTGTTTTGCTTCTCCGCCAAGTACTCAAAATCAATCGCCTAACAGTGTGAAATCGCCAAATATGCTTAATTTTGATAATTTTTTGTGTTCGCTGTAATTCATTTCAGCCGATAATCTTTTCACTTTCTGGTGTATTATGAAGAGTAGAATCATATATATATATATATATATATATATTATTTTTTATTTTTCAATATTTTTTGAAGACGGCACCTTTTGAATGTTTCCTTGTCAGACAAATTAGTGCAGTGTCTCCAATTTTAAAATAATAAATAAGGCAAAAGCAGTGCTTATAAAATTGTGCGCAATCATCAATTTTAAATTATAAATTACAAAAAAAGCTTTACTTAGAAAAACAGCGTCACATATTCCACTACATGTAAATTTTAGAACTTAAATATATATATATATATATATATATATATATTACTTTTTACGGAATCCTTCATCCCCCGTCTTGTTTAATCTTCCTACAAACTTTGATGTCCTTCTTGCAATTAGATCGCACTACAGAACACTATACGCACTGTCTGTTTAATTATGGCCACCCTGTATATAGTTAGAAAATGCTTCAAATGCATTCTAAATTGTGTTATGTGTTTCTTACACTGTGCTAAACTTGAATACACTATTAGTGTGAATATCAGAGTAGTCCAAAAAGTAAGATCCGTTTTCAAATTTTGCTGCGGAAGCGCAATGATGTGATTTCACGCCTGCGCATCCACTTTATTGACTCACTGAGAAACATTTAAAATTATTTGTAGATCACTGACAGCCTTATTCACCAAATTTTAACACTGATGTTAACCCGGGAATATGCTAGGTTATCTCAAAATCGGTATTCACAACGCAAAATCAGCGATTTGACACTCGAGTTAACCCTCTTTTTTTAATCCTCCTAAATTGGTGGGTTAACACTGGTGTTAAATGAGCATGTTACAGTTACAGCGAAAACACTCTTGTTTACTTTTTTAATGCATTGCGTTTTTATTGACCAATCAGCGAGACTCTTACAGATAACTCTGGGGTCAACTAATCCACGGATGGTGAATGCGAAAACTTTCTAACCCAGGGTTAAGGGCCTGTTTCCACTGGAGTTGGAGCTTCCAGGTTCAAAAAACCATTAATCACGCTCCCGACACAAAGAGCCAAATGTCTTGTCATCAGTTGTAACCTTTTTTTTTATCAGATTGCGCAGTTACTTCAAAGGAAAGCATGCAAAATTGACAAAGATATCTGCCTCCGGCCCCTCAATCATCTCAGCTGGGGTTAGGACCAGGCACTTTTCCCTTCGAAGCAACCTCGTTGAACCAGGTTCAATCGCTTGACCACATCAAAGGATTCTGAATAGCGCCGATCGAAACATTTTGAACCTACCCTCAGTGGAAACTGCGCTTAAGGGAGTGTTAACTCTCACACAAGTGTTACGTGACCCATGGGTTAACACTAATATGGTGAATAAGGCCGTGAATGTAGCAGCAGGTGCTTGTTGAGCATTTAACCCATATTTCACCATCGTCCTAAAAATAGGAAACCATGCATAAGTGCATAAGTAGTATTTATAGAAATTCTTTTGAATATTTTAATTCAAATTAAAGGCGATATATTATTTAAAAGTCCAATAAATACATATGTGTCTTTATCGTTAGTTTAAATTAACGTTTATTTATTTATTTATTTATTTAATGACGATTTTTGAACACATTATTACGTAAAAAGACTTTACGTTCAAGAGTAACGGACATATAAATTTATTGAGATAATATTCTACACTTTTGTACTGATAAAACAATTATATATATATATATATATATATGTATATATATATAAATGGTCTGTTTTCTTTATATTTCCGAATGTCCTAAACCATTGTCCTATTTTTAGGACAGCCTGTACCTATTAAGCTAATGAAAGGTTGGTAAGTTTTTTGATTTTGTGTGTAAAAATATTTTTTCAATGCTTGGTACGATATGGGTTAAAATGTTTAACTAAATTTAACGTCCCGCCGCATGCAAGTTATTTTTTGTGGTGCGCTTTCTGAATGCTAAAAACATTAAACCAATTAAAATTGACAGTCAAATTTGCAAAATTTTCAAGCAAAATGCGATGAGCGATTCGATCGTAAGGAGATGAGTGCGGAGTTTCAATGAAAGACGTGAAAACGTTCACAATGAAGAACGAAGAGGTCAGCCATTTTTTACTGACGTTGATTTCCTAAGAGAATATGGTGGAGAACCTATGCTTCACTCTTATGACACTGCCAGTGCATTTTCTTTAAATTTGACGTTCCTTTCTTCAACAAATTCTGTTTTACTTCGTGAACTGTGAAATTGCAGCGGCCTCTTCTTACAATGAGGTCATATAAATAAAAACTCGTGCCCTGCTATGATAAGTACTTCAACAATGGTGGCAACAATGTTGAAAAATAATCTAACTATTGTATTTCATTGTGCAATAAAAGTATTTTTCAGTTAATGGTTTTCTTCTGTTTATTGTGTAACAGAACTTACTTTCTGGATTGTCTTCGTACAATACATAATCAGTTTATAAGCTACCAAAATTAATGGAATAAATGTGTAAAGACTGAAAATTCGTCAAATAATTTCAAATAAATATTCAAATTTAATAACAACCTTAAATTATTTATGAATGTATCTATAATATTCAAACTGATTGGGAGGGGGGGGGGGAAGTTACAGCGCGATTAATCCCCTTACACAGAAATATATACCAGAGACAACTGCTTCTAAAAAAATTAATTATTTTTAATATGTTTTGAAATTGTTCAAATACAATACCACTTATAGTACACAATAAACTATAATAATCTGTTTTTTTATACACAGAAAAAAAAAATGGTTTCTCAAAAATTAGCCAAAATTGTGTCAATTTTGAGTGTGTCACGTACTCAAAATAATTTTGAAACAATATACTGAATTTTGAAAATTAATTAAGTATAAAAATTTATTAGGTATATATTGCCCTGCTCAAAAATTTCATCGGCAATCATGAATCTCAATATCCTAAACATAGATTCTCATTAATGTATTCATCCGCACATCAATATAAAACCGCCTCGAAATATAGTTCTGAAGATTTGGGTGAACAAAATTTGTCTTTGAACTCTCTGTTTAAATATATAGAAATTCTACTTGATATTAGAATATTTATAATAAATTATGAAATGAATAGCTATCAGTTTGAAAACATGTGATATTTCATAAATGAAACAGTCATGTTTTCCTATTTGAAACAAAACTACTCATTTCTCAATGAGTATGTATGTTTACTCATATTTGAGCACTTAATTTTCAGTAGATTAGAAATGCAATACAAGGGAAAGAAGTGCGAGTGCCACACTAGATTAGTTTCATATCAAAAAGAAAGAAATTCAAGTAACCCCTAGATTTTCATTACTTCATTTACCGTATTATATATTCAGTAGCTGTATTTCACATAAAAAGAAACACTTTTTAGTTTTTTTTTTTTTTTTTTTTTTTTTTTTTTTTAATTTTTTTTTATTCCGCTATTTTATAAAGTCCAGTGTAAGCTAGAACTTACTTAGTTACTTTATCATATATTTTCCAAAAAATTTACTCTATGCTAAGCACCTTAATATTTTACAAAATTACCATTGCCACTTAGCAGAGCAAAAACAATTCCATTCCCAGAGTTAAATTACTCGTCTTCTGTGTCCATAATGCTTAAACTAATGAACTAAATGGAATTAGTAATTACTTAACGAAATCCATTTCTCCCACATAAACTAAGCCGTCTGAAGAACTCTACGGGAAAAATTCAAGCCTAATTAATCTTTATGTTTTTCCACAAACATTAATCAACACATTATAAGGGGGGTTTTTTTCGCTTACTTATTTTCTTTCACATTAGGGAAAAAAAATATTTTCGTTGCATTGGTGTAAGAATGAAATATTATGTTGAATGTAATTCTGGAAAATTTTTCTTTTTTTTACTTTAAATCTCTTAATTCATATAACTGTTGAAATCATGATATTTAGATTATTTTTTAGATTATTTTTCTCATAATATTTCACTATTTCCGATTATTATTATCATTATTATTATTATTGTTGTTATTGTTATATTATAATTACTAATCATAATGCATTATACCATTTATCTATACGACACCCCAGGGAAAAATAAAAGCGGCAAGTAATAATCTATAATATTCATCACACAGAGGCGTTTAACTTTAAAATAATATTCAAGAAAAGCAAGAAAAATATTCCTTTAAACATAGATTATAAATATTTTCGAACGTATACAAATATATCTACACTTTAAAAGAGACATAAAGTGTATAATCTTTTATATAAAACTTTGTATAAAAGGAAAGTTTTAATTTGGATAAGCTTTAACTCTTTGCGGCGCAAGACAATTTGGAACATTTAATTTATACTGCCACCGGAATTCATGAACTAAATTAAACTAAAAGAAATTTTAAATTTTAGGATTTAAAAAACCGGCCTTTTCTGATATGTTATAAACGTGAATTTTTGCTAAAAAAATTTCTGGGATGAATTTTTGCAGCTGGATGTTAAATTTTGCGTCCTCGCGGCGAGGATAGCGCGCGTTAAGGGGTTAAAATCTAGAAAGAAAAAGTTATAATCACGCAGAGATTTACAAAGCATTTCCTAGATCACAACATTTTAAACAATGTAATATATTGTAATTATTTATATTTTGTTTTTCAATTTAAGATAATCAGGAAAGGTATACAACGTCACACTAATCTTTTACGTCCACTGGAATTAAATTATTTCTGATACTTATAAGCTTAATTCTGTACTGATAAGTATAAAGGATTTAAGTCTAAAAATGTCGATTTTGAGTTAAGTACATGGTCAGGCCCAGAAAAGAATTCTCTATCGATTGGTATAGAGGATTTAAATCCATGTCATTTAGTCTTTGAGAAATTCCATTGGTAAAAAAAAAATTCAAATCAGAGAAATTTAGCCTTAATCTCTGTATAAAATATTTAATTCAATTTTTTCCCTTTATTAAATGAAGGTTGACGATCACTGAATGGTATAAAGGGTATAAATCAACCTAATCCCTTTTTCCTAATCGATTCTTCTGATTAGTTTTTAGTTAGTTTAACTTTATTTTTCGTCTCCTGAAAAATCAAGAATAGGGACTTAAATCCTTTATACTTATCAGTACAGAATTTTACGCTGATTTTAATATATTTTCAGATAAAATTTCTACAAATTTCGTATTTTCCTACAGATTTTTACTTTCACTTACCCATTATATGGTAGAAAAAGTTGTTTTTGGATCAAATTTTCGAAATTCAGTTTTTGTTATATTTGCACGTTTTATGGTCCCCTGAATCAAAAAACATGTTTTTAGAGGCTGGTCTGTGTGTGTCTCTGTCTGTTAGTGTGTCTGTTACCTGCATATCTCAAGAACAAATAACAGCAGGAATTTCAAACTCGGTATTCTGAATCTGCACCATATACACTGTTAAAAATTTCAACAGAAAACTCTGTGTAATCTATTATCTTAAGCCTTACGTGAAATTACAGAGAAAAATAAACGGAGATGTTAAAAAACTTATATTATATATTCCTTTTGATGACTAATATTAATTTAATTAATTATTGGTGAGAATATATTTGGTACTTATAATGCTTTTTCTAAAGTAGAAACAGTCAATTTTAATTTTAATTAAAGAATTAAATAATAAAATTAGGTAAAAATACAGAATAAAGATTGAGAAACTTGATTATTCACTTTTACCTAAGAATTACTGTAAATTTACAGAGACTCTGGATAAATATTTACATTAAATTTACAGAAATTTTTAATAGTGTAGGAAGGTATTTAAGCAAATTGTTCATGTACAGGGCCATTCAAGGGTATTCAAATATATTACGTCTATGGGAGAAATTGGAGGTAAGTAGAGTTGGCCATCTATAGGCTGTACTAAACCAAATGAAATGATTATATGTATATATTGTATGCATAAAAACATGTTTCATGTAAAACATGATATGAAAATTCTTCGCCGTTCGTTCCCAAAGAACTACAATACAATGAGAAAATACTTGAAAACTGATGGATTCAAGTTGTGATGCGTGTTACTGATATCGGATTATATTTATGTGTACAATGTAGTATGTATATAAATTTTAGGAAATATACAGGGCTGCCAACAAGAAGGCGAAAATATTCTTTTTTACTGAATGGTAATTAGTGATATACTATAATGTTTCACCATGTCGAGGAAAACTGCTCAGGAATTAAAATTAATTCATTATATTCATACGGTAAATAAACTATTTTTTAAGCTAAATATTCACCGCTTGTTTTTTGTATAGATACACGTTTTGAGGTTCCCTGAATGCTGAAATCAAATTTTTAAAGTTTGATGTTTTTGTCTATGTCTTTTTGCAGAATAACTTAAAAACAAATAATTTCAGGCAAATAAAATGTTATATTCTGAAGTTAATATAAGTTGGTTACTTGAAAAAATTGATCAAGATTGATAAGTTTCAAGGAATGGTGCGGGTGAAAATTATGTGAATAATCTGTAATGAACTTACAAATTTTGAAATAGCTATGAATTCTATATAAATGTAGGCACAATATTCAAACGGGGTGTTGAGCCCTCCTCACACACAACTATTTGTCAAATAAGACTGTTCTGAAGCCTAATTTGAATTGTTTTTAATGTAGGCTTATGTTGAAACTATTCTTTCCCAGCTGCTTAGCGCGCATCTGCACATGCGCTGTATTTGTTTTTGCTTTTTCTGTTCTTTTTTTTTCATCTGTGAGTCTGAATAAAAAGTATTGTGCTTGATAAAACTTTTTTGTTTACCTTGCGTCTTAAAATTTTGATTTAATGATTCGCCTACTAATTACTAATTATTGATTATAAAAAGCTGAACCACCTCTGAACGGAATTTATAACAGCTTATATAACAGTACTCGTTATCTTAACCCTTTAATCTCCAATCTGCCTGTAATGGTCTTGTATATTTCAAGGTAATATAAAGTCGCTTGTATGTCACACCAGATTATTTTGTATGTATTTATATGTAATAATCATGTACTTATTTAAAATTTATATATTTCATAACTTTTATATTCTTTGAAATAAATGGTCAAAGTAATATTAAAATATTTAAATTCTACATCATGAATATTAAACTACATCCCATTTATTATAAATTTACCTTTATATGATCGTTGTTATATACATTGTTTTATTTCCACAAATATTCTTCGTTGGATTTTGTTTAGCATAATCTGTATCTCTGTTCTCTCTCTTTATCTCTCTCTCTATTTATATAAATATATTTTAATTTAATATCTTCAGCTAAACTTGATTTTTTTTTTCCTTCGTTTTAAAAATATTTTCCTGCCCAAAGTCATGTTAATATGAGGAAAAGAATCTCTATATACGATTCTACTAACAAGAAAACGATGTTTATTACATTTTATTACATATTTATTATTCGATATTGTTTTAACCACCCCAGTATTGTCATTTTCATAACAAAGAACAATGATAAGATGATATTAAGCAGTTTATTTAAAAGACTTATGAATAAGTATTGTGATTATATCCCTATATGAAATATACTTATATATATATAAATAATATATGTTCATTTCATTATGTAAAGTGCAGTCTAAATATGTAAATATGCCTACCTGTAATTTCGCCCATAGACGTAATGTATTCGAATTCATTTGAATGATCCTGCACACGAGTCATTATCCTTATTTCAACAAAAAGTTTAGTGTAGCATCCCAATATGATACATATTTAGAATACTGAATTTGGACTTCTTCCTATTGTTTGCTCTACAGTTATGTTCATAACAGACCCCCATACACACAGAGAGAGAGACAGAAACGCAGACCAGCCACTAAAATCCTGATCATGAGATTCAGGGTACCTCAAAATATGTATATATATGAAGGGGGGGGGGAGAAAGTGGAATTCGAAAATTTGACCCCAAAACCATATTTTCTCTATCATGATGAGAAAAGGCGATAATATTTACATGATTTTACCTGTTACGATGGCGCCTGTTTTGATTCATTTGCATGCAGAAACCAACTATAACTGTAAGAAAAACGAAATTAAAGAAAAGTTCCATTTTTTTTTTTTTTTTTTTTTTTCAAGAAAAACTGCTAAACTCGTCGGAATCCATAAAAGACTTTGGAGGGGGGTGGGGGACTGCATTATAGCAGATTTCGATAAAAAATTTAAATTTAATTGTCAGTATCTGAAAATGTATAAAACGTATATTTTAAGTCCTTTAAAAAAAAATTGTTTATAAATGGACATTTCAACTTATTTAAAAATTGTTTGCTTTTTTTTTTTTTTTTTTTTCTATATTGATTTATTTGCTTTTCTATCAAAGCACTTATTTTTATGGAATACGAATGACTGTTTAAATGTCATTGGTGCTTATTACTTCTTGAATAAGAGAGTTCAAAGCATTCATAGCTATTTTAGAAGATAAACTAAAGAAATAAAACAATTATATTTAACGAATGAAATTGTTTAAAATGTATTTTAATGATTGTAAATCATTTAAAATTCATTATATTGGTATATTGGTATATCTTATAAATGTTCTTCAAAGAATGTGAAAAATCGCGTGTTTCATATAAATATGAAAAAAATTTCAAACTTCCTTTTTAAGCACAAGAAGTAATAAGAAGTAATAAACTCATAAATTGAGAATTGTACACACACACACATATATATACACATTACAGGGTCATAAATAATAATAGTAATAGTAATATAGATACATTACATGTTTATGAGATTTATACGTCAAAACTCTTATACATTTTCAACACATCAGTGTTCATGTATGATTAGCATTATACCCATACATCCCGGTGAACAAATTTTAAATATGAATAATGAATTTAAATTGCAAGTGACGTTAATGTCTTTTTAATACAATCTATTATTTTTATCAAAACTTTCATTTTTGCAATGAATCACGAATATTTTCGACAGTTTCAGACTACTACACACAGTTTTCTGTTTTTTATTTTATTATAACGAATACAGGCACAAATTTTTACCATTGAATATGAATAATCAACTTTAAAGCTAGCATTATAGGTATATGCAAAGCTAGCGAACCTTGAATATAATTAAATATTATTTTTCTATAAAATCTGTAATTTTCTATCTCGCAAATTTTAAATGTTGGCGCATGTCTGAATTAAATGACCGTTTAAATTTAATTAAATATATTTTTCCTATAAAAATCTGTAATTTTTAATTCAATTTAGAGATTTTTGGATTGTAAACTCATAATAACTATTCATAGCCAACCTCTAACTTTTGTTAAAATCGGCTATTAGCGATTATTATTTTATTTTATTATTATTTTAATTTATTTTTTACTCTTTTATACACAAACCCCAAATAAAAAAAATCTGGAGTGACTCCACTCGACTTTCCGAACACTGAGTAATTAACAGTTTTGTAGATAAATTAAAGAAAGAGGAGTTGTTAAACAAACAAAAAAGAGAAAACCATAATAGAGTGTTTGAGTATTTTTCTCCATATATTACACGATGTTTTATTTAACGCTACTGAACTTTGAGCCCATAGATCATAATGACAAAGAATTTTTCGCTGTGTCCCTGTAAAAACCTATAAATGCTAGATTCACCAAAATGCTTATAGTTAGTGAAACAGTGATTTATAATACTCATATAAATTTTCAGCTCAATTGAATAAGGCGTTTAGATGCTATCGTACTTTTAAAAATTTGGTCCCATAGGCCATAATGATAAAGAATTTTTCTTTGTGTCCCTGTAAAAAAACTGTAAGTGCTAGATTCACCAAAATCTGTAAAGTTGGTGCAACTGTGACCTATAATACGTGTACAAATTTTTTACTCAGATTAATATGGCGTTCAGACGCTATCACACTTTTAAAAATTTGGCCCCATAGGCATAATGATAAAGAATTTTTCTTTGTGTCCCTGTAAAAAAACTATAAGTGATAGATTCTCTAAAATCTATACAGATTGAGTATTTATGACCTATAATATGTGTATAAATTTTTTGCTCAATTGAATAAGGCGTTTAGATGCTATCGCACTTTTAAGATTTTGCTCCCATAGGCCATAATGATAAAGAATTTTTCTTTGTGCCCCTGTAAAAAAACTATAAGTGCTAGATTCACCAAAATCTATAGGGTTCGTACTATGGTGACTTACAATATACGTACCAAATTTCAGGATATTCGAACAAAGCGTTTAGACGCTAGCGTGTTCACTCACAGACATACACACATACACACATACATACACACACACATACATACATCATCGCAAAAATAGTGAAAACGGACTCATTGGACCTCGAAACGTATAGAAACATCAAAATCTCCAATTCGGATTTTTGACATGATTACAATACTTTCCTCACTATAGTGTTCGGAAAGTAAAAAGGAAATTAATTTTTAACTGAAATTTATGAATGAAATTAATGGGAACTTTTTCCACTATCTTGTAAATGAAAATCAAGGTTTTTAATCTGAATTAATATCTTTCTATTTCAATTCTTTACTATATTTTTATTATGTCATTGCGACTTAATTTTTAATTCTTATTGCTCGACTAAATTTATGCAAGTACTAATTTCATTCATAGCTACTTTATTCGACTTAAGTAATCCTAAGGCAATCAAAAACTTCAGCGTGAAGTTATTGAACAAATTTGATTTTGCGGAAAGCTTGTGGAAGGAAAACAGTATTTGAATTTCTAATCTTGTTATGCAAGAGAAATTCGGTTCTTAAATCAATTAAATTATTTCCGAGTGGAGTGAAACATTCAATATCATCTGGGTTAAACTAATGATTCTCCGAGCAAGAGAGTTAGAAAATAATATCGAACTTATAGCTTGTGCTGCCATCTATGATATGCTTTTAAAGCTATTCTGTGTCATTTAGTTTAAATTTTCCTAATCTTAAATGCCTATAATGTTTCATATACACATGGATTGGATGTAGTTTAAAGAAAAATGTTAAATAAGAAAAGTATGAGTTTTAAAAGAAATAGAATTTATTTGAACGAAATTATAAATAGAAGTACAATAAAAATTGTAAAGGCAACGTATAAGTCAAAAAATAAATATTTAATAGCATAGTGTAGGACAATCCTATTCTTTATTTTGCAGAAATACAATGTTAAATATCGTTATTATTTGATTTTATTATAGAAGCATTCAATATGTAACTTCTTCCTGTACTCATAACAGAGTTTATGAATACAGGAATATTATCCAAAAGTTACAAAAGTTAATTATATACAATAAACTCTTAATGGACCACTCTTTTAATTAAATTAATTTAGATTTATATTTCAGAACTTAAATAGGTTTGTTTATATATATATATATATATATATATATATATATATATGCGCAACGTTTTCATCCTTTTCCAATTTATTATGACTAGCATTAATTATGACATCAAAAGCTCCGCCTTGCATAAAATATTGATATATATATAATATGAATAGTTCTTGTAAAACGAGATAAATATAGTTTTTTCAGAATAAGTCTACATGTTTATAAATAGAATTTGTAAAAACATTGGTCGCAAATAAAACTATTTACAGGGTGGAAAGGTAAGGTGGTGGTTATTACCCGACTTTTATTTTCCCAACCATTTCTAACATACTTCAAAGTGCCAAAATAATAATAATAATAATAATAATAATGATGATGATGATGATGATGATGATGATGATGAAGTAAGTATCTATGGCCTATCACGTAAAAATCCAAAAACTGAATTTTCCATAAACTGCAAAATATAAATGTTTTTACGGCCCTTAGATTGTCATAAAGTTATATAATAAACAATCCTTATGAGTAACATGATTTTTTTTTTTTTTTTTTTTGAATGAAATTCACCGAGTTATTGCATTTTAAAGTTTGAACTTAATTTTGGGAGGTCTTATACAGAGTAAAGAACAAAATATGGAATTTGAAGAGAAAAAAGAAATATCAGATTATAAGAGATTTCCGATGATAATATAGTCTCGTTTTTCCCTTTTTTGTTTGAGGTTATATTTTCTAATTTTCATTGGTGACGAGCGCCAATTCAGAGTATTTTTGTCAAGGTCAAAATAATAATAATAATAACAACAATAATAACAACAACAACAACAATCGCTTTGTTCGTTTCTTTTATGCAATACGATTCTTTCATTTTCTATTTGAGACTTGTAACAAAATTTCACTATTGCACTACAAAACACTAATCAACAGTCTATTAATTTTGTAACGCATCTGCAATTCAATCATAACTTATTATAAATTATTCTTTAACCGATACCTCATTGGAAACAAAAAACATCTATCAAAATCACCAATTTTGAAATTAAATACTCGGCCAACATAAAATGACACTTTTTCTAGATTGTTTTATTAAATCTAAGTATAGAGACCCGGAGACCATAAAAATAATAATAATAATAATAATAATAATTAGATTTTTACAATTTTTATAAAATTGAATTTGTGATTTTTCTGTGACAAGATTGCTTTAGATATCATATTTAAAACGTTTTTGCAATTAGGAATATGTTATTTTAACAAACTGTTTGCAAAAATAAAGTCGGATAATAATAAGACATTAATCCTATATAGTATAATAATTGGCAACAAAAGTAAATTTTACGAAAAAAGATTTTTTTTTTTTTTTTTTTTTTTTTTTAAATCTTGATTTGATGGTTTCAATGAAATAGTCAATGCAAACGCGAAAATTTTAATGATCAAAATTAATATTCAAAATGATCAAATTATAAAATTTTTAAATCTTGATAAAGGTACAATATCATACAAAGTAAAAAAAAAAAAAATTATTGAAATGTGCATGATTTTTATTTTATATCAAGTATTTTATAATTTTCGAAAAGTAGGGTATTGATTTTTTAAAAATATCTTTAGAATTTTCAGAGTTTTTTTTCTTTAAAATTTATTATTATTATTATTATCATTATTATTATTATTATATTTATTCATATTTATTTATTATTTATTTATTTATTTATTTATTTATTTTACATCTGATGCATATGACATAATTTACGGAACGTACTTTATTACTAATAAAACATATTTCAAATAAAATAATAACCAGAAAAAAACTTTCAGAAAATTTAAACATTAATTTTTCTATATTTCGATATTCATCCTTCTTGTATATTTATTGTATAAACGATTTTATATTCTTCTTTATTCATTTAAAGAGTCGGTGAATCCTATTGTGGAGATATTTTCGATAAGCATTTGAAGTGAATTAGGCATTTCCCATTACACAAAATTACTTCACATATGTTTTATCGTTTAAAAGAAATTGCTACAATTTACTTTCACTTTTTCTAAAACAAAACCTGCCTTTTATCAATAAATTCATGTATTTCTTAAATAATCCATTTACTTCACGACTTTAAAAGCAATAATTAGCATATTTAGCTGAAAATATATATATATATATATATATATATTATGTTTGCAGTTAAAAGTCATATTTAAACAAACTTAATTTCAATCTTAATTGACAGTAATTTATTGCTAAATGTTCAGAAACATATTTCAAAAGAAAATGGTGCATTAGTCGAATTGAAAATAAACAAATGCATGAAACGAGAAAATATATTTCTAATGATTCTCTTAATTTATTTTTGATTACACCTTTTTTTGCGTTGAGGGGTTTAGCTTTTAGTTATTTTTCCCTTTTTTATATTATAATAAATCTGAATGGGTTGAATTATCATTCTAGGAAATCCCCGATGTAATCTTAAGGGTAATCCAAAATTTAATTTAGAAACATTCGTTTAAGATTATAATTAAAATTGTGTTAACTGTTTTTATGCGTAATATTGTGCATATTTATGAAATTATTCTGCGTAATTTTATTTTTTCTTATTCAATTATTGTACAGAAAGTTTTGTTTTGGGGCTACATCTTTAAAACTTTTAGATATTTAAACGTTTTGGGGTACTCTAAATTTGAAAATGAGGTTTGTAGCGGTTGGTCTGTATCTGGTTGGTGTCCTATTCTCTGCGTGTCTGTTATATCTATAACTCATGAACAAATATCACCAGGAATTAAATTTCGGTATTTTAAATCTGGTATTTTAAATCTGTATCATATGGAAATGAAACTTACAAACTTTTATTGAACTCGGACTAAAGATTCATGCACAGAAACACCCAAGAGAATTAAAATACATTACGCCTGTGGGAGAAATTTCTTCTAGTACAGTTTAACATATTTTAGACTTAAGCAGATTAAGAATTGTGTTTTTTTTTTTTTTTTTTTTTTTTTTTTTTTTTAACGCATCTTTTTGATTATCCCTGTATGAAGAATGATATAATGATAAACGTATAGACATAACTATCAGTTGAAATAATGTAACATAAATTAAATTATTTCTGAAATACTTAACTCAAAAGATAATGATGAATACATATATATATACACATATAGCCACGGTAGCCTGGTCTTGTAATAGGAAGATTGTGTGTTAGATACTCGAGCCAATCGAAGAACGTCGTGTACTCTATAGGCGATTAGTGAACGTTAAATCTGTCTTTGTCGCAAGGTCCTTCAAGTTCCCATCAAAATTATACTCCAAGGGATACTGAATAAGGGATTACTCGGCCCTAATCTGGATCAAAACTGTTCGGTAGTACTGCCATCTTTTGCCAGTTTGTCTAGCTGAACTCATTCTCCCACCATTGCGGAGCTCTTCAAAAACGGAAGGCACTCATCTGTTGCCCTAATTCGGGTAGCTTCACTACCAAGCTCGGAGTTTCCGAGTGACATTGTAAACAGAATCAGATATACAGGGTCCGCCGAAATTCCTATCCCTCCCTCCTATCTCAGAAATGTGTCGGAATTTTGAAAAATAGTAAAACACATGTTCAATGAATTTAAGGTGGTCATTTTTTGGTTTAAAAATGATGGGCCCGGAGGGTCTAGGGGGCTGCTAGGGAGGGCAAATTTGAAATTTCAAATAGGAAGGTGTGATCCTTTCCTGGAAATGTTTCTTCAAGACGATAAATTTCATATAAATAGTTTTATCTTTCGACGTTTAATAAAAGAGATACATGAAATGTATGATTTTGAAATAAGGATTTTATATTCATGAATCCTCTTTCATAATCTTCGCAGGACAAAACCATTTATATCCAATTCATTGTCTTGAAGAGACTTTTCCAGTGATGCTCACAAGACATACTTTCCTATTTGAAATTTTAAAGTTGTCCTCCCTAGCAGCCCCCTAGACCCCCTGGGCCCAAAATTTTTAAACTAAAAGAGGTCACCTCAAATTCATTGAACATGTGTTTCGCCATTTTTTAAAATTGCGACATATTTTCGAGATAGGAGGAAGTGTGAGACATTTGGCGGACTCTGTATGCACATGCATACAATACTTTCAACAAATTTAATAACATATACATCTCATATATGTTTATAATATTAATTTTATTTTCTTCGAACAGCTCTTGAAAAAAAAAAAAAAAAAGGTTGTTAATAGGTAGGTGGCTAGCCAGATAGTAGATAGTAGATAAACAGATAGTAGATAAATGCATAAGTAATACCACGTTGTTTGTTAACATCTTATAAAATCTTTTGAGCAAGAACGTTAAAAAATTTTCTGCAAATATTTATACAAGTTCCTGAAAATGCTCATATTTGAATTTCTAATATATTCGAGATTTTTAACATTATTACTATTTTTATTTATTTATTTATTTGTGTGTGTGTGCGCGCGCGCAACTTGAACAATTTTCCTGAAATTCGGATGAAATATTCTGTATGTTAAGAATAAAACATCACAAAATATACATGTTTAACTCAAATGCAAAAAAGCTTGTTTTCCATAGAATATGATATGTGAAGAATTATAATGAATATGATAATTTATAATGCTACACAAAAATTTCAAATACGTCAAGCGTAAATGAAAATTTCCTGAAGTGTATTTTCAGTTATGTTATGCGTAAAAATAATTTGAAAATATATTGAAAGTTGAAAGATATAATGGATACGTTCATTTAGAAAGTGCTTTAAAATTTAATAGAAATGTGTAGCTTTTCTTTATTGAGTAAATGCTGGGAAGAAAGTGCGCTATATGAAATATTAGAATGTTTTTAACTAATTTAGATACCCAAATTTTGTGTATTGTCTAAAGATGTCTTTGCAGTTTTTAAAGCTTTTAACATTGCTACCTTTTTTTAAATTTATTTAATTCACAGTGAAAGTAACAGAAATAATCCTATGCAGCACACATAATATTTTCTCTTACCCTGCATTTCTAAATCAGCGTAAAATAAATGTACTGTAATAAAAAATTTCGGAAGTACATAAAAAATAGCTCGTTGTTATTTTATAAACAATTTTATTTGGTCTATATTACTGTGTGAGGGAGGCGGCAGACACGCGTCCAAACACAAGTCCAAATATTGTAGACACATTCCAAAAAGCATTTAAATTTGTTATAAATTTAAAAAAAATATATATATCAAATTATTTAAAGAATATATGACTAATAAACTCTTTAAAATTAAATCTTCTAGTTTTGAGTAGCCACATATTTTGACTATGTAAAACACACAACACAATTTGAAATGCACTTAGAACAATTTTCAACTACAGATTTAATGGATCCAAATTCTTTTGTGTGGTTATGTAAACGAATGGTGAATTCATTTCATACTACATTCTGTATTTGAAATATACTTTTGTGCATGTTCAAAATGTATGCTAATTTTATTCTGCTTAATACAGTTTACGCATATTTAAAATACAACAGAGAAAAGTTTCCCCATAGATGTAACATATATATATATATATATATATATATATATATATATATATTTAAATGCTCATGTACAGACACAAACCAGTTGTCTGACATCAATGAAAAGCTACAAATAATAATCTATTATGATAACGTTTTACAATAGCAAATTGAGACTTCATCTTCTAGCTAATATCTAATTTTGAGTTATGTTGATAGAAAACGCGTACAGACACATACACAGACCAATTACTAAAAAACAGGATTTTTAGTTTCAGAAAATCTCAAAAGTATAATTACACTGTTCGGCATGAAAATTGCCCCAACGTCATTTTGGCAAATTCTTATGTAAAATGACCTCCTGAATTCGAATATGACGTGCATTTTGCCCTTCCTCCCATCGTTCTGTAGGGACGGTCCCTTATTTTTTTTCACTTTTCGGTAATTATATGGTTATAAATTTGATTTTTAGTGGGGGGGGGGGGGGATTATTTTAGCTGTTAAATATCTTCTGACGGGCTACAGAGTTGAAAAATTCTAAAACATCGACATTTGCGGCAAGGGGAAAATTTAGCGGGGAAGGGGATTTGCCAATGAAATTATGTATTACATTTTTTATTTTTATTTTTTTAATCTATTATTAATGTTATTTATTAAACATTATATATTTTTTGTTTTTAAGTATTCATGGCTATAAAATTACCGAACAGTGATAAAAATTGGGGGGTGAGGTCGTGGAGTCCCGAGAAAACGGTGAGTGACTGTAGAAAATGGTAGCCATATTCGGATTCAGGAGGTTATTTTACACAAGAATCAGCAAAAATGGTATCAGGGGTCGAATTTTTTTTTTTTTTTTTTTTTTTTCAGCTCAGTGTTATTGTAAAAATTCGATTTCGAAAACGTGACTCAAAATCAAAAATATATCGAGAAAGTAAAAAAGAATAAATGAGATTTTTTTTAATTTTTTCAGTATTGGTTATTCTAAAGTCCAGAATTTATTATTATTATTATTATTGTTATTATTGCAGTTACAATTAATTTTATTAAGAAAGACCTATATTGACGTATCTAAAATAATATATATACACGAAATTATTTCAGATTATTCTATTTCATTATATAAAAACAAATCAGTTTGTTAATAATAATAAAATGTTCGTAAGTCAGTAAAGGATTATCTTATCAAGAATTTAAATAATAATTTATTGCTATTAATGTAAAATAAAATGCTAAAAATCTATAGTCCGATTTCTTCTTCTAGTCCTTTTCTGAGATTTGCTACTTGAATGGTAATCTTGTTTTAAAAACGAATTTGATGAGATGATTTCGATCTGAATTTAAAAACTGAATTGTGTTTTAAAAAGATTTAGAATATAGAATTTAAAAGGCTTTATTTTACTAGCTAACAATCACAGTAAATATCGATTTTGGTACAGAATCGATAATACTTTTGACTTTTTAAAATAAGAGCCGGATATTCATTGAAAGTAAACTTAGTGCTGCTCTCTGTTGGCAACTTTTAGAACGATTTTCTACTAACTCACGCTGTTGCGGAAGTAAAATAGTACGATGGGAAAAATTATTTTTCGTTAAACAAGTCCATAATTTTTATTTACAGTTATGAATATAATCCATTTTGTTACAGTAACCAAGTAGGTGTTTTTTTTTTTAATCATTTAGAAATCAATATGCATTATTTGTGTATTTTCTTTTACATAAAAATTTAAGAAAGCTTTATATTGGTATTTAAACAAAAACAACAAAACTTGTCTTAATAATTTTGTCAACATATAATTATTAAAAATAATAACCAAAAAATAGCTATAAACTTTATTAAGAATTTAAGATATTAATTTTTTATTTCGGAAACTGGTTTAAATATAAGAAGTTGAGTGGCATAAGGTCGATTGATTAAGCTAGGGTCCTAGCCCTATGGGTGGAATGCCCTCCCTCGGGAAGGGATCTTTCTAAGGCGTTCAAGTCCGGAGTTAAACGAGTTTCGGAGAAAACCCCGGAAACTCCGAACGACTAGATCGACGAGCGCGACCTGGAACTAAACCCAGCACTTCCCGTCTACCAGCTTTGAGCGTAGAACTTCTCGACCCCTGATAAAGCAAATTACAAACGGGGATAATATATATAAAAACAATGAGTGAGATTAAAACTTGAAAAAAATTAATTAAATATATATATATATATATGTATGTATGTATAGAGAGAGAGAAAGAGAGCTTCAGATTTCAACATAGAATAGGATCCTCGGCTCTCTTAAAACAAAATCCATTAAACAACAGCTTGTATCTTACCAGAAAGAGAAGGAAAATGCGCCAATATTTTATTCTAAAAAGATAATTTACATTTAAATTATTAATAATTTTGTTTATAGATCTGTTTTATTTTCCTATGTATTTATAAAATAAATAATTGGATCAGTAAAGTTTTTTGGACTTATTTTACGTTTTAAGGTAGTCCTGAACGAATTTTAATTCTTAATTTCTGTGAGTGTGTGTGTGTGTGTGCTTCGAAACTAGCCTGAATATGGACTAGGACCCCTTACAAAAATTTCAAACAAGGCTGAGATTCCTAGCACGAATATATCGAAACGGTTTAATCGTCGAATATTGATGTAGAAATAATATTGACGTAAAAGTAACAATGACGTAGAAATTGTGGAATCAAAGCTATCGTAACAAGCAGTTTCGTTCACTAATTCCACATCAAAAGGATTTTGATATTTACTATTGTAACTTTTTTCCATAGTCCAAAATGATTAAAGCCTTAATTTTATTTTAAATTGTTACATCATTATGATGTCACATTCGATTATCGAAAGACTTTGATGCGTTCATGGTAATACCCTTAGACCCTCCTGTAAACAATTGCTTGGCCAATAATCTACAAAACAAACTTGAACGCGTTTTGGCCATTTTCGGAATGATGTCTATCTGTGTCTCTATGTGTGTGACGAAAAAATTTGTGTTAACTTATACATCAAGAACTCCTGCATAAAATTTCGTTAAATTTCATATTTAGTTGAACCTTGAGATAAATTGGTATCGTTCTTTTAGAGCATATCGTTTCACAGATGCTGCTGCTGTGTATTCATAATTTTACCCATAAAAGAATAAAACAAAATTTCGTAGAAATACATACAGTGGATATTATTTGTAAACAATTATTTTGAAGTTTAAAAATTTTATTTATAATTATCATAGTCGACCAGGATAAAGTTTTTGTATTTGCAGGTGGTAGTGAGGTGGTGTAGGTGTTATGACAGATTGATTTGAAAATTTTAAACCAATATCTTTACGTAGCCAGTTGCATGCTTCCTCTGTTTCTTCATATTCTACATGAAAGTTATTGGTAATGATATCTTTATACCGTTTAAAATCAGATTGATTTTTCCACTCTTCACCATACATCAATTTTAAAAGTTTGTCTACATCATTTTTCTTTTCAAGTGATATTCCATGACTCAGGGACAACTTCAAGACAACATTTCGTATAATAGCAGTATTAATCCCCTTATTAAAAAGTTTTGCTCCAGATTGTTCTTTTATATCTTCGAATTTATAGTTTTTGAATTCTTTGACTATCACACTTTCTCTATTGTTTTTCTAAAACTATTCTTTTCAGTTCTGATATGTATGGGAAATTTTTGAAATAAGCATTAAGTAATTTCGTATTATAAAGTTTCCAACCAATCCCCAATATTTTTACATCACCAACTTTCTGATACGGTTCATAGTATTGTTCTTTTGATGTTATTGTTACATTTTTTCTGAGGATCTTCTCAACACGACCGAATATACGATCTGCTGTAAGGAAACTATGCCTTCTGACAGGAAAGTACAATACTATGTTTTCAATGCTTGACGTTGTAGTGTACAAAAAGTGCAATAACATTTGAAGAAATATGTTATTCTTATTTTGGGCAATATATCCATCACTAAAGAGCTGCAAAGTTTTTTACTTTAAAGGTCCATTTTCTTTAGATAACAATATAAAGCCGACGATATTTCAGTGCTGCCTTTGTCTGCTAACTCCTCAGACCAAATATAAAATGTTGAATTTAAAGCATCCAATCTCATTATGCATAAGCTGTACTTGAATATTTGTTTTTGGCAGCTGTTTAATATGTTGTAAATCAAAATATAAACTAACGACTAATTCATCTGTATTTTCTTTCATAATGGAATAAAATGTGTTGGCTCTTAGTATATGAATTCTTTTGTCAGCCATGCGATCTACTTTTTCTGTACACCCTGCAGGACGGGACATTATTTTTTGGTCAAGTAAAGAACACGTGCAGCAAACATCACTAGAAGGAGACTTTAAAGCCTATATTAAATTCATTTATGAATATTCTCCTGTACATAGCGAAATTAACTTTGTCCAGGCCGTCGTTGCAGATTTTGTTCTGTACTCCATGCAACTTCCTTATACTTAATATACAGTGCGAGTACAATCGCTTCGATTTTTGTCTTCCATAATGACTTTCTGATGTCTAAGTTTGAGATGAATTCTCTTACCTTGTTTTTTTTTTTTTTTTTTTTTTTTTGTTATTAATGCTTAAGTGGCTTTTTCTATCCCCTCCTCTTTTTTCTTCAATAGGGTCTCTCCAGCATGTACTTTAGTAACAATATTGGCTAGCATTGTACGACCTATTTTAGTTATAGCCATGAAATTGTTTTTACACGCAGGAATTCTCCTACCACTACTACTAGTAATAAAATAAGAAGCAGAAAAAGCATGCTGTGGGCCAGATGATTGCGATTTATTTTGGGTTGCGTTATTAGGTCTACGTCGAATTACATTTTTTATAACAAGCAATGAGGCTATAATAGAATCTTGTCGCGTTTTACCCGCAATTTCGTAAAGTCTATCCTGAAACTTCTTAACGTCATTAGGTCTAACATCAGTGCATGAAAAGTATTACAAGAATGTTTGCATGGAGCATAAACGTTGTTATCTGAAGCTGCTGAATATCGTTTCAATTTCGCTTCTTTTCTTTTCCCACCAATTCTCTGACTTTTTCTAGTTCCATAATAAAAAGTACTCACTAATACATCATCTATTAATCTTCCATTTGAAAAAAAAAAAAAAAAAAAAAAAACTGCTTTAAAATGTAAAAAACAGGACAGAACTAATGAAGTAAACAAACATAAATAATCTTTAACTACGTTTCTTGCGACCATGGAAGCCTTTGCGCATGTGCTGACTGAACGAGTCCACTGTTAAAATAGGAGAGATAATGTTTTCGTTCAGAGAAAACAAGCGATAAGGGAACACCGCGAACCAAACATGATTGGATGTTTACGAAATTCCAACCTGTCGGTCAACTTTTCCCCCCTCAAAGATTTTTGACTCGTCCTCACTGCTAGGCGTAGGAAACGTGGTTGCACTATAGCTGGCACATGTACGAGTCACGCGACCAGAAAGAACAGTTCTGACTAGTTGGTTGAAGAAATCACAGCTTGACTGGAAGCAGGCTCTGGAGGAAACACTGTTTGATTAAAACCCCAACTTTCTAATAACGTTTATAGTGTGATAAAAAACATTTTGATTTAAAATAATAGTATACTTTTGTGCTATTTAATTTTTAATTCACAAAAAAACTCTAACTTTTTTTTTTTTTTTTTTTTTTTTGAGATAACACGATTTGAATGTTTGCTCCTCATATATATATATATATATATATATATATATACGCACACACTACCTCTCGTTAATTTCAATTTTTTAGTTTTTTCCATGAAATACACAAAATAAGAAACTCTCGCATGAATATATTCAAGCAAATAAACATATTTCTTGGCATAATTTAGCATACATAACAAAGTTTTGGCTTATATCTGCCTTCATCGAAGTAACTACTTTTAGAAGCTGCCATCGTCGCGCACACTCGCAGCATTCTGTTTGTTGGTTTATCAAAATTTCGGATCCAATATTAATCCAATTGCATTGAATCTCCTCCTACAGATGATTTCGGCTTGTAATATCTAATTCTCTGATGCATCTGTCTAAATGATTCTGAAATATCAAAAATAAATTCAAAAACTGGAGTGCAGTCAATAGAAAGAAATTAAAACTTCTTCACACACCATGTCTTGCTTTTGCCTCCAAGGCAGTTGCACGTGTTTGTACCTGATGAAGAAAGGCTACGTCCTTTCGAAACCGGTTGTGCTGATTTAAAATTTATGGTGCGTGAAGAAGTTTTAATTTCTTTCGATTCTGAAATATGTTTCGGGTCGTTGTTCTATTGTGAGAGGAATCCTTGACCAATAAGGCAAGTGCCAGAGAGAATAGCTTGCCGCACAAGGATGTTGTGATATCGCTTGCAATCCATGATCCCATCTATTTTTACAAGATCACCAATTGCACCACCACCAAAATTTTTCCAAAAAAAATGATAGGACCTTCTCCATACTTGGTCGCAAGTTGAATACAAATGGATGCATTTAATTCAACTGGACGGATGCATTTGATCACCAATTGCAAACGGATAACATGCGCTGACCCCCCCCCCCACACACACACACACACAGCACGACGAACATATTGATACCTCATAGAACCAAATATTTCGAATTTTGATTCGTCAGTAAAAAATAATTTTTTCCAGTAATCACGGGGCTAATCCTTGTGTTCTCTATACCAGTTAAACCTTTTCCTTTTATTAATCTCCCATTGAAGTGGTTTTCTTGCTCCACACAGCACTTTAAGCCAGTATTTTGGAGGAGACGTTTTATTGGGGATATTCATATGCTTGTTTCTCTTGTTTCACCAAATCAGCACGAAGTTGACAGTCACTTTTGAGCTTATTTCTTTTGGATATCACTCTAATAAACTTATTCTCCTGTTTTGAAGTTTTTCGAGATTGCACAAGCAATGAACGGTAAAAAGCACTCCTGATATCAGCATGCCTCTTAAGAGTGTACTATATCCCACAAACGGAAACTTTATGCAAACGGGCAACACCACGCAAGTTATGACCTGCTTCTCTTAAAGCAACAATCTCAGAACGTTTTTCAATTGATAACTCTTTTTTTAGGATCCATACGGAAAAAAATAACACTTCTGTTCAAAATAGTAACGTGACCTCTACTTAGAATATTCTCTTACGTAGTCATGCTTTATTAACACGTTAAGCGCCATGTCAGTCATTCTAGATTCTAGACATTTTGTCATATATCTCTAAGTACTGAAGGAATCATCTTGAAACTTTACAAGTGTACGGGACATGTTATACTTCAAACATTTCAGTGAAAGTTTTACCCCGAGAGTAAAAGCAGTACCTATAAAAAGTTAAAACGTTCAGCACACTGTCGGCCATCGGTGGCAGACAGTGTCAAATATGATATAAAGTCGAGTCAACCATCGGTGACAGATATGAAGTAGGATATAAAACTAAAATATCGAATCGAAAACTCGATGTCGAATTTTTGGACCAAATACAATACTTCCATTACCTACGGTAGTAGGGTAATGGAAGTAAAATTCTAGAATTGAGGTATATTAAAAAAGGTTATGGTTGTTTTTTACTTTCTCTTACCCATAAGGTAGAGAAAGTATTGTTTTTGGGCCAAATTTTCGAAAGTGACTTTTTGTTATATTTATACGTTTTGGGGTCCCCTGAATACGAAAATCGTGTTTTTAGCTGTTGGTCTGCGTATGTGTCTGTCTGTCTGTTACCAGCCTATCTCAAGAACAAATAGCAGCAGTGGTTCCAAACTTGGTGTTCTAAATGTGTATCATACAAGGATGCTACACTAAGCTTTTCGTTTAAATGAAGCAATTGGTTCGTGTACAGGGACACTCTAGAGTATTCAAATACATTACGTCTATGGGGGAAATTGGAGGTAAGTAGAGTTTAACATCTATAGACTGCACTAAACCAAATGAAATGAATATATATTTTTTATATACATAAGAATATGCCTCATGTAGAATGTGGCAGGGAAATCATTCACTGTTCATTTACAGGGCTACAAAAAAGAACTAGATTATAGTGCGGCTATAGGGGAAAATCGATGGAAGTGCATTTCATGATGTGCAGTATATTATTTCTACAGGATTTTATTGTCCAGGAAAGCTGCTTAGGAATGGAAAAGAATTCCTCATAGACGTATGATAAATAATGTATGTTTTTAAGCTAAATAGTCTTCGCCTGTTTTTTGTGTATTTACAAGTTTTGAGGCTTCCTGATTACCAAAGTCAAGTTTTTTAAAGTTCGATCTTTGTCTGTGTTTCTTAGAGTAACTTAAAAACGAATAATTTCAGGAGATCCAAAAGTTGTATTTTCAAATTAATATAAATTTGTTGCTGGAAAAGTTTGATCAAGACTGATAAGTTTCAAGGAATGTGTGTGTGGAGGTTGTCTGAATAATTTTAAGTGAACTTTTAATTTTAATAACATATTTAAATTCTATATAAATATAGGTGCAGTAATGAAACGGGGGGTTGGAGGAGCGGTAGCCCCCCCCCCCTCTCACACAGAACTAATTATCATATAAAACTCTTCTGAAGCCTAATTTGAATTGCTTTAACATAGGTTTACATAACAATACTCATTATGTTACCTCCTAATTTCCAACCTGCATTTATAGTATTAAATTTCAGGGTAAGAGAAAGTCATATGAGTGACACACCAGATTATTTACTCCATTTTCATATTTTTATTTTTTCATATGCATGAGCAAATTTAATATTTTATAATTTTTTATTTTTCGCGTGAAAGCATATTTCATTGTATGCTTAAAAAAAGAAATTAATGTTTCATCTTTTATAATCAAATTTACAAATATTTTACTTATTTATCAACGCACAAATTATACTTTTAGTTGTAAATATTTAAGAATATCTTAATAGACAGTGAAAATTTAAAATATCGCGTATTGTCATTTAATAGAATTAAATATATATATATATATATATATATATATATATATATATATATATATATAAGTAATGGGGGGGGGGCTTTTTCGATACTGATTATTATAAATTTTGGTTTCTTTTCCTTTTGAAAAAAAAAAAAAAAATGATTTTTATAAAATTATGGTAAAAGCAGAATTTAGTTTAGTACGGAGAACTATCATTTTTTTTTTTTTTTTTAAGGGCTGAGGGCCTATTAGTCTCAATCTGGGATTTTTGAGTTGTCGATTTCGATAGTTAGACATTTGTCGAAATCTAAAATTTATCGAAAATATAATTGAATAATTTGAAAGCGATGTTATAATTTGAAAAGAAAAAAGCTGATAGTCCTCCGTCCTAATCTAAATTCTGCTTTTGCCAGAATTTCATCAAAATCTTTATTATTATTATTATTATTATTATTATTATTATTATTATTATTGAAAGGAAAAGAAAAGAAAATTAATAATAATCAGTATCGTTACAAGCGATATCGAAAAAGTTTTTTTTAATAATTTTGAATTAGGAAATAAAAAGTGCGCGTGAAATAATATGAAATAAAAATAAGTAAAAAAATGAATTTAATGTTTTTGTTTTTCGGGGGCTGCTCATGCATATAAAAAATGCGTATTAAAACGAGTCGAAGAAGGAAGCAAAATAAGTATTGAGTTACATTACGATAAATACGATATATAATATGATACGATATATTAGACCTATCGTCCAGCGTTGGTAGGCATTTTCGTTGAAAGAAATAGTTTGTTCGTTCGGTGCAACTTGCACATTAGTCCCGTGAGGTACAACTTTCACATTAGTCCCTTGAGGTACAACTTTCACTTTAGTCCCGTCAGATACAACTTGCACATTAGTTAGTCCCCTTTAAATATAGTGACCACCGAAGTTGGCAAAGCATTCGTTGATTCACTACCTCAATTGATTTTTTATTATTAGGACTGAAGACTACTAGTCTCCATCTGCGGATTTTTAGGTTGATTTCTTTAGAAATCGACCTATTGCAATCACTTCGTTTATCTATCTATCTATCTATCTATCTATCTATAATGAAAATTTTTTCATCACGATAACTCCCGAAATAATACTCGAAATCGAACCAAATTTGGACAGTGAACTAATCTTATAAATATCTTGGATGAGTTCGTTAACCAAGTTGCTCCGACTTTTTGTTTTCAAGTGGCAGCCACTTGAAAATTTCAAACCGACATTGTAAAAAGCATATTTAAAGCAAGATTTGCTTGAATTTTGTTGTAAATACAGGTCACATGAGGGTCTCAATGATGTTTATTAATGAAGTTTATCCGCCATTTTCAATAAAGGGGCAGATATTTTAAGTTAAACGGGACCACTTGAAATCAGGCTACCACTTGAAAATTTAAAATCCCTATAACATCCGAAATAATACTCCAAATCGAACCAAATTTGAACAGTGTCTTAACTTATCTTATAAATATCTTAGATGAGTTTGTTAACCAAGTTGCTCCGCCATTTTGTTTTCAAGTGGAGACCACTTGAAAATTTCAAATTCAAATTGTAAAAAGCGTATTCCGAATTTTTTTTTATTTTGATGTATACATAGATTACACAAGTGTCTCAAATAACTTTATTAATGGACTTTATCCGCCATTTTTAATAAAGTGGCGGATATCTTAAGTTAAGCGGGACCACTTGAAATTAGGCCACCACTTGAAAATTTAAAACCATGATAACTTCCGAAATAATACTCCAAATGGAACCAAATTTGAACAGTGTCTTAACTTATGTTATAAATATCTTAGATGAGTTTGTTAACGAAGTTGCTCCGCCATTTTGTTTTCAAGTGGAGACCACTTGAAAATTTCAAATTTAAATTGTAAAAAGCGTATTCCGAAATTGTTTGAATTTTGATGTAAATACAGACCACATAAGGATCTCAATGAAGTTTATTAATAAACTATATCCGCCATTTTTAATAAAGTGGCAGATATCTTAAGTTAAGCGGGACCACTTGAAATCAGGCTACCACTTGAAAATTTTAAATCCCTATAACTTCCGAAAGAATACTCCAAATCGAACCAAATTTGAATAGTGTCTTAACTTATCTTATAAATATCTTGGATGAGTTTGTTAACCAACTTGCTCCGCCATTTTGTTTTCAAGTGGAGACCACTTGAAAATTTCAAATTCAAATTGTAAAAAGCGTATTGCGAATTTCTTTTAATTTTGATGTATACATAGATTACACAAGTGTCTCAAATAACTTTATTAATGAACTTTATCCGTCATTTTTAATAAAGTGGTGGATATCTTAATTTAAGCGGGACCACTTGAAATCAGGCCACCACTTGAAAATTTAAAACCATGATAACTTCCGAAATAATACTCCAAATGGAACCAAATTTGAACAGTGTCTTAACTTATCTTATAAATATCTTAGATGAGTTTGTTAACCAAGTTGCTCCGCCATTTTGTTTTCAAGTGGAGACAACTTGAAAATTTCAAATTTAAATTGTAAAAAGCGTATTCCGAAATTGTTTGAATTGTGATGTAAATACAGACCACATAAGGATCTCAATGAAGTTTATTAATAAACTATATCCGCCACTTTTAATAAAGTGGCAGATATCTTAAGTTAAGCGCGGTCACTTGAAATCAAGCTCATACTTGAAAATTTAAAATCACGATAACTTTTGAAATAATACTTCAAATGGAATCAAATTTTCACAGTGATATTATCATATAATTATCTTGAATGTTTTCACTAGGCAACTTGTCCCGACATCTTGTGTCTAAGTTCCAGCCACTTGAAATCACACTGCCACTTGAAAATATGCCATCACGATAACTTTTAAAATACTAAACTGATTCAAATAAAAGCTGGTTAGTGAACTTTTGGTTCAAATATCTAGGATACGTTCTCTTGATGACTTGATCCGCAATTTTATTTTCAAGTGGCGGCCACTTGAAAATTTGTCATTATGGTAACTTTAGTAAGACAGAATTAATTCGCTTCAAGTTTGGGTAGTGGATTTATCATTCAAATATTTCAGATAAGTTCGCTAGGCATCTCACTCCACTTTTTTTTACAAGTGGTGCCACCTGAAAATTTCTTATGATTATAATTTTTGAAATTCTGATTTAATTTAAACTAGAACTGGACAATGAACTTATCGTACAAATGTACTGGATGATTTCGATGGGCAAGTTGTTTTGCTATTTTGTTTTACAAGTCGCAGCCACTTAGACTGCCACTTGAAAATTTGCCATAATAATAACTTTTGAAACACGGCACTGATTTAAACCACAGTTGGACAGTAACCTATGCTTCAAATATCTTCGATGTGTTTGCTGGAACTTTAGAAATACTTAATCAATTCAAATCAAAGTTGAAAAATGGATTTATCATTCAAACAACAAAAATTTAGAAAATTCACGTAACTCATGAACCAATCACGTTATTGCGTCCATCTTTGGTATATCGATAATAAGTATTTTCTCGCCAAAAATCGCCAAAAAAGTCGCCATAGGGGAAAAGTCGCCAAATTTGGCGCCAAATCCATTACATGCGTTACTGGATCTTTTTAATCCGTTTTTAAGGTAAAATTAGACTATTTTAATGCTAAAACAAACTAGAAATGCAGGAAACTAACATTTTATCAACTTACTAAGCCTCTTTGAAAGAATTTCTACAAAAAAAAAAAATTATTTTCTAATTTGCAACGATATCTTAGATGAGCAACTTTCTCTGCCACTTTTATCGAAGTGGCAGCCACTTAATTTTTCAACACAATGACTTTTGAGATTTTGAATTAATTCGAACTATGTGTGTACAGTAGACTTATCTCACAAACGCATTTCATATATTTGTCAACTTAACCCACCATTTTTTTTTCCTAGCGCCGGCCACTTGAAAATTTTAAATTCACATAAAAGTGTATTTATCAACCGATTTGCTTAAAACTCCATATGTGCATAGCCTACATCAATATTTCTACCAAGTGCATTAATAATTTGTAGCCGCCATTTTGAAACAAAATGACGGCTACTTGATAAGGAAAAAGAAATCAACCTACCCTTCCGAAAAAGCCGGAAGGTCTTGTTTTTTTTTTAGGACTGAGGACGATTAATCTCAATCTGGGATTTTTGCGGCGTCATTTTTCGATAGTTGGACATTTGTCGAAATCTAAAATTTATCGAAAATATAATTGAATAATTTAAAAGCGATGTTATAATTTGAAAAAAAAAAATTAATAGTCCTCCGTCCTAAACTAAATTCTGCTTTTGCCAGAATTTCATCAAAATCTTTTTTTTTTTTTTTTTTTTGAAAGAAAAAGAAAAGAAAATTAATAATAATCAGTATCGTTACATGCGATATCGAAAAAGTTATTTTTAATAATTTTGAATTTGGAAATAAAAAGTGCACGTGCAATAATATGAAAAAAAAATAAGTTAAAAAAAAACGAATTTAATGATTTAATTTTTATTTATTTAATTATTTATTTTTTAAATAAAGAAATAATGCCGTGTCTGTATAATTGAATGCGTTTTTTTAATTTAATTTAATTTAATTTATTATTGTTATTATTTATTTATTTATTTATTTATTTATTTATTTATTAAGTGTATTTGTCTTTTTATTTAAAAAAAAATTAAAATACTTTGGATATATTTTGGCGTAAAAATAACATTTTAGATTGAAATTCAAACTCATTTATAAATGACAGAATCTTTTAATTTAGCATTGATATTTTTTTAGTATTACAGAATTAGACATTTCTATAACACATTTCCTATTTCTAATATGCGAGAAAAAATTTCATCCCCTAAAATTCTTATAAACAATAGAGTAGATTTTATTCTTCGTTATTTTAAGAAGTAGGTAGGAGAGAATTAAAAATTTAAGCTGTGGGAGATTTCAAAATAAAATTATAATTATAATTATAAACTTCTTTTCTTTTCAGATATATTCTAATGTATAAAATTATTATATATCTAACTAAATATTTCAATAGTAAAATGTATAGGCATTAGAAAAATAGGTACAAGATTTTTTTTAACAAGGAATTATACCCCCTCCCCCCCCCCCCCCCCAAAAAAAAAAAAAAAAAAGGTTCATATGCTAAAGTTGTAACGCAAAATAGAAAAAGTTGTAAGCAAAAGAAAAAAAAAAAATACTGAATTTTAGCATAATATTTCATATAAAAAAGGTATTAAATATTATGTATTTCAGTTTGGCATTGAATATGGGGATTTCTATCAGATTTTTTGCTTTTGTCTTGTATCATGCCCTGTTAAAGTTCCTATTCAGTGAAAGGCAAAGAAGTGAATAGGCAGTGAGAGCGCCGAAGGCGTTCATAAGTAAAGAAAGGCGGTGGGAGACGAATCCTCCCTTGTGGGTGGTGAGTGGAGTGAGCAAGGACAGAGCCCTCTAGTTCAATAAAATATTCTTCAAAAGATGTATTGTTGTATAATTGTCATAATTGCATAAAAATTAAAATACTGCTTACAAAACTAAACATGATTAATGTTTAATTTGAAATTTATTCAACCTGAATACTGCAGCAGTAAAAATTGCACAGAAATCGATACTTTATAATGAGTGTATTTTAGAATAAACGTTGATGTATACTTTAAAATTCATTGAAAATAATGATTTTGCAATTCTAAGAAAGAAAAAACCTTTACCTAATTTACATTTTAAGCCATACATTATTAGAGGTTTGTGCATACGTAGATAATTTTCAACGAAATAAAGCACACCACAAACATATTACATATTTATGAGTCATTACAATCCCTTTGACTGCCGCGCCTACTATCGAATATGTCTCTTCATTAAGCTACATTTTTTTTCTGTAATATACTTATTATCCAAAATTATACAATTATACAAGTTTGGCTTGTTTTTTAAACATGAAGGTTGAATGAAGGTTGGATGAACTTATTTAGTAGGTACAGTACTTATCTTGAAGTTTATAGTTATAGTTTTAATCACATGGTGAAATTACTATCCTTTTAGTGCGTTGCAATAACGTTACAGTTAATTCAATATTACAATTTTGTTCTTTTTTAAGGAGCTATATTGTTAAAGCAAACTAAAATTGAGCGTATTAGGGTATCAGTGTTAATAGAAACTGAATTCTCAGAATGTTATTTCAATACTGATTGAGAGTAGAACAAGAAATTGTGATATCTATGAATACATACTGGTGACAGTTTAAATGATGTAACAGCGAGTATTTTTTTCTGATAAAATATATTCAATTACTAAAATTATTTGTAATAACTTTCTGTGAAACGTACGCAATAAAAAATACAAAAAAGAAAAAAAAAATAGTTAAGCAATTAAGTCTATGCATGAATTATTAATACGTTTTTTGATCACTTATGCTTAAAATAACTAGGAATTTTCTACACGTGTATGAATATTACAGTATCTAAATTACTTATCAACATTTGAGAAGAACTCTTATTTTTTTCAGTTTCAGAAATTTAAATATGTGTGATACAGTTATGAATGTATATATTGTTTTTTTTTTTTTTTTATTGATCATATACAAGACAAAAATTCATGTAGTTTTATACAAAAAATAGAGTAAAAAACGGTATCTAGAAAAAAAAAAAAAAAAAAAAATATATATATATATATATATATATGTATGTATGTATAAACAGGTAAATGAAAAACTTATACTTTTTCATACAATTTTTTATGTAAGTATATTAGTATGTTTTCCTATATTAAAACAATTTTCAAAGAAGAAGAAAAAAATATCCTATTTAAATCTTTTTAACAAAAACTATATAAAGAGATAATCTGAACAACAAAATTTCAAACTAAAACTAAAAAAATAAAGAAGAAAATGTCAAACTTTGTAGAAAGCTAACGTGATTTAAAAAAAGCTGTACAAATTATATATATATATAAATTCAGTCTGATAAATAAAGACATGAAAGTGAAAAAATAATTGAATATAGACATTAAAAGCATAAAAATGACATAAAGAGAGTTTTACTGGAGTCTTTAGAACAAAACATTACAACAAACACTGCTTTATTATTTAAAAAAAAAAAAAAAAAAAAATCTTAGAAGTTTCCAAAAACTTAATATGGAAAATCAAAAATCAATAAAACTTGGATTTACTCCTTGTGTATCCATTAATACTGAAGAGCTTTCAAATGCAACTTATAACGTACAAAAAATCTTTCTCTCACGAAAATGTGGTCTCTATGGGCAAATACTACTAGATCTTAAACTGTACCTTGAACAGCATACAGAAATGTTTGACACGGTTGATTTGGTTTTTAATTTTGATAAAACTAATTTCTTTCCTAATGGTTCTATTTCAGGATTACATGGAAAAGTAAA
Source organism: Salticus scenicus (assembly GCA_963930645.1). Taxonomy (NCBI): domain Eukaryota; kingdom Metazoa; phylum Arthropoda; class Arachnida; order Araneae; family Salticidae; genus Salticus; species Salticus scenicus. Next base: position 93,124,286 of record OZ005652.1, read on the forward strand.
TAGATCTGAAATTGATGTCGGTGTTAATCCAGTAATTGTAAGTTCAAATAGTGTAAAAGTAGTAGATTTCTGTTACCCGTTTAGATTGTCTGACCTTACATTTGTTACTCGAAAACCAGAATATAAACCACAAATATTTGGCATCTTTCAGACTTTTTCGCCGTCAGTTTGGATGACATTGTCATTAGTAGTGATTGCGATGATGTTAATTCATTACGTTATCTTTAAATGGAAATACAATATCGCCAAAATTATTTTTCACGTTTTCGCTATACTGGTGAAGCAGAGTTCTATGATAACACCATTTTCATTCCCAGAAAAGCTTGTTTTGTATTCATGGGTGTTTGGGGCAATGATATTTTGCATATCTTACGAATCTGTATTTCTATCTTTTCTCTCCTTTCCCCCTGTCACGAATATAAAGCATTTGTCGGACTTGGCTTCAGCTGTAGAAGATGGAAACTTTCACTGTATGGCCTACCTTTATCATGGTGTTGATACATATCTGCGGAGCACAAAAAAGAGGGATTTAATTGTGATTGCAGACGACATTGTCCAGAACAAATTAAATTACGGGCCTGTTTATACGAATTTCGTCCGCGAGAGTAAAAAGCAAAATCTTGCTTATTTTGTAAATTCACAACTTCTGCACTTCTTTGTTAGAGAATACTTCATCTCAGAAGATCGTTTCTTCCAAACTGTGAGTGCAATGATGATAACGAAAGGCTTCTGTTGCAAAGAACTGATAGATACATTTGTGCATCGATTTATGGCTTCAGGTCTTTATTTTAAGTACTTGAGCGATAACGGTTTCTTGCATTCTTTATGGCTTTTTTCAGAAAAATATGATTTGGATATCACTAAAAGAAAATTGACGCTCACAGATGTTGCACCTGCTTTTATATTTCTCTTGAGTGGATACTTTATATCATTGTTAGTTTTTATTGGAGAGTTATTTGTAAATTACATTAAATCTAACGAGAAACAAAAATCATCCGAATCTTACATGTTATAATTTTTTTTCCAACTACACGGAGTAACTAACAGTTACTCTGTTTTTTCTTGAAATAGATATTACCTCCGTGATGAAACTTTAAATTAAATATTATTTTAAATTAAGAAGAAAGAAATCTCAGGAAATCTGTCTTTGTATCTTTCAGCGAATCTATCAATCTAATGAGGTTGGGCTACTGTTGCGAAAAATTGATAGATACATTTGAGAATCTATTAATGACTTGAGGTCTTTATTTTAAGTACTTGAGCGATAACAGTTTTTTACATTCTTTATGGCTTTTGTCAGAAAAATTTGAACCGAATACGCATCACTAAAAATAAATAAATAAATAAATAAAATTGACGCTAACAGATGTTGCTTTTATATTTCTCCTTAGACACCTACTTTTATATTTCTCTTGAGTCGAAACTTTATATCACTGTTCGTTTTTGTTGGAGGAGAAATATTCATAAATAACAATAAAAATTAAGAAGAAAAAAATTCATCCGAATTATACATATTATAATTTTTTTTCCAACTACTCGGAGTAACGTTACTCTACTTTATCCTGAAATAGATATTATCTCCGTGATGACGCTTTAAATTAAAGATTGTTTTAAATTATGAAGAAAGAAATCTCGGGAAATCTGTCTTTGAATCTTTCTACGAATCTATGTATCTTTGTACAGTTTCTACGAATCTATAAATGGAATGATGATAAGAATGTGCTTCTCTTACAAAGAACTGATAGATGCACTTGTGCATAGACTAATTAATGGCTTGTAAATGGTTCATCAATGCTAATCACATATTTATACAGAAAACATTCTTTATTGCATCTTAAAAATATATCTGAATTGCATTATGTTTAGTGCAATACAAAAACTACTGAGGTGTTCTTAAAAGTATCTTTTAGACTGTAATGCATTTTAACCCTTTTGTTTATTCATGAAACCCAATTATATTTGATACATTTGCGATTTTCAAAAGACAAGTAAAGTTGTTAACACGTCAGTAAAGGTGTTAAAATTTAAAAACATGTATTAGTTTCACTACTCTTAAACGACTTACTAAAGTGGAAATGCAGACAAGCAGACGAACAAGTACAATAAAGCAATCAGACGTCACTTTTTAACTTTGTTGAAAAGTGTTAAAATTTCACAACATAAATGACAATGTACTACAAGCCATATCCACTTACATCTCCCGATGTATTTGAATATTTTTGATTGTCCCTGTAATCAATCTAAGGAGGTAACCATGACATATTGTTCTACCGAAAACATGCTCTTGTGTATCTGGGTGCGTGTGTTAAACTTATTGTGTTACGTGCAGCCTAAAGTTATTAAAATATGCATCAATGAATTGCCTCTATTAAGCCAATTTCCTCAAAATTTTGTGAGTCCCTGTAGCCAAACCATTAATGCTGTTTATAAATTTTTGATTAGTAGATATGTATAATAAGTTTGAGTAAGTGTATCAGTTTCAAGTCTTTCTAAAATATTTACAATAGTTTAGAGCAGGGCCCGAAATTTCAACTTAGATTACACTCGCTGAAAAAAAAAGTTACTCGCCACAAAATATGATTAACTTACTCTATTTTTTACGTATAAGGTGACCAGAATTTTTTATTGGAAAAAGAGGAGAGATTACACAGTGTCTTTTATTTTATAAGAAAATAGAAGACATTCAATTTTGAAAAAGAGATCATTTTAGAGGACACAAAATTGAATTAATGTGATTATAAAAGTCGATTCAAAAGCTACTTTACACAAGTGGTCGAAACATTTTTGTCCCGAATGATGAATTTGGATCAGTACACCATAATTTAAATTAATAATATACGGATACGAGATGAAAAATACCTAATTTTTATAAATGTCACTGGACAATAATTTTTTTTTTTTTTTAAGTTAGTGTTTGATACAGCCAACAGGCAATCGAGCTTCCCAGTTTTGCGAAAATTTTGAAATTAAGGACTAAATCCTTTTCATTTGAAAAAGAGGACAGAGGACGAAAAACATAAAAAAAGAAGGCTTTTTAGTCCTGTATTTTTTTTTTTTTTTTTTTAAGAAGGCAGAGCGTTGAAAAAGAAGACTGTACTCTTAAAAAGAGGATATCTGGTCACCTTACCTAAGATCAGCATGATTATACGTTTTTAAATCTATATATATATATAGAGAGAGAGAGAGATTATAGCACCGTGTACCGTAAGAATTCTCTCTATATTTAGACTGAAATTTTACTCGTACAGTAAAATTTCCACTCTCCAATGGCGAGCTGGCGAGCGAAAGATTCGCGTCCTGGTTTAGAGCATTCACAGAATAGCAGACAAATTACAGTCAGTCAAAACGAAGTCATAAACATTTCTGAATATTGTTGGAAAGTATTAAAATAATTTCTTTCGGAAATTCCGCATATCTGCTTTCAAAAAGAATAGCACAATATCTCAATTATTCTTTTAAACAAGTTACGCAATATATTCATATTTTAAAGGAAGTATTTTGATTATTACAGAGAAATAGCGGTACCACTTCTAATATATTTTTTCTACAAATTAAAAATGATAAGGTAAATTCGCGTTAATTATAATTAAATTCTTTATTAAATATATTTAAATGCTCTTCTCTTCTAAAATTTTATTTCATATTCAATCAGGTTATAGTTTATTTTATAGCTTCTCTTCAGCAATGTTTATTTGTTTTAATTTATATACATAATATATTGTTCTCCTCAACTTTGTTAATTGTTGATAGCAACACAACTTTTTATGTGAATCCTATGCATTTATGCATTTGTATGCAAGTTAAATACGCTTTTAGCTTTCTGTAATTGTTTTTCTTTTTCTTTTGTATGTTTGTTTGTTTCTTATTTTATTTTTTCTTCTTCTTCTTCTTCTTCCTTTCTTTTTCAAATTATGAAACCGCTTTCAAATTATTCAATTATATTTTCGATGAATTTTCAATTTCTATAAATGTCCAACTATCATAAAACTGGTATCGTAAAAATCCGTAGATTGAGACTAATATCCCTCCGTCCTAAACAAAAATGCATAAAATACGTGTAATAGTGGGTAATGGAAGTCGTGTGTTTGTTTCACACCAGATTTTTACTTTCTGTTACCCACAAGGTAGAGAAAGTATTGTTTTGGGGTCAAATTTTCGAAAGTGATTTTTTTTTGTTACATTTACACGTTTTGAGGTCCACTGAATCAGAAAATCATTTTTTTTTTAGCGGTTGGTCTGTGTGTGTGCGTGTTTGTCTGTGTGTCTGTTTGTTATCAGCATATCTCAAGAACAAATAATGGCAGCGATTCCAAACTTGGTATGCTAAATGTGTATCATATAGGGATGCAACACTAAGCTTTTCGTTGAGATGAAACAAATGATTCATGTACAAGGACACCCAAGAGAATTCATACGCATTACGTCTATGTGGGAAATTGCAAGTAAGTAGACAGGTCTCTAGACTACACTGAACCAAATGAAATGAATGTATATATTTTTATATGCGTAAAAACATGTCTCATGCAGAATATAGTAGGGATATCATTCACTGTTCGTTTACAGGGCTACACAAAATAACTAGATTATAGTGCGGCAATAATTGAAAATTGGTAGAAATGTATTTCAGGTTCTGTCGTGTATTATTACTATAGGATTATGTTTAGGTGCACCGTGGGGTTTGTACATAATCTTCAAAAGGCATACTGGGCTGCAAATATTTAAGCGATAACATTCTTTTTTATTGTTATTGGAAGTGCTGTACTATAATATTTTCAATGTCCAGGAAAGCTGCTCAGGATTTGAAATAAATTCCTCATAGGCATATTGTAAATAACGTATTTTTTTAAGCTAAATATACATCGCTTGTTTTTTTTTTCTTTGCATATTTACACGTTTTGAGGCTTCCTGATTACCGAAGTCTAGTTTTTTAAAATTTGATGTTTGTCTGTGTGCCTTAAAGTAACTTAAAAACGAATAATTTCAGGAGATCCAAAAGTTGTACTTTCATTTTAATATGAGTTTGTTGCTGAAAAGGTTGGATCAAGACTAATAAGTTCCAAGGAATGTTGCGTGTGAAAATTGTCTGAATAATTTTAAGTGAACTTTTAATTTTAATAACAGATAAAAATACTATATAAATGTAGGTGCAGTAATGAAACGGAAGGTTAAGGGGGAGGGGGGCAGCAGCCCTCACATACAGAACTAATTATCACATAAATCTTTTCCGAAGCCTAATTTGAATTGTTTTAACATAGGTTTACATAACAGTACTCGCTATCTTACCTCTTAATCTCAAACCTGTATTTATAGTATTAAATTTCACGGTAAGAGAAAGTCGTGTGAGTGACACATCGGATTATTTTTTATATCATTATTATTATTTTATGAATAGATGTTTTTCACGCATCCAGTGGTATATGGGTGTTATTACTATAACATGCTTAATAGAATCTATATATTTAAATTTTTGTCTGCAATCAGTTCTTGTATTTATCTACATGTTAGTGCTTTTGAATATACTTGTATAACTAAATCTGTCTCGTGAGATGTATTAAGGGGAATTTAACATGGGTTATTCTTAAGAACAAAGAACTGCGATCGCAGAGTCTGAACATCTGTAAACTTAAATTGACTTTCTTTAATAAAAGAGTAATTTCCATTTTGTTTTGTCTGTATTGAACGTGTACTCTCGTGGAATTTATAACGATTTTTTGGCAAAATCGTACCTTCATTTGGTTTTTAAATTAAACTGCATAAATATGCTAACGGAAAGAATATACTTGTTACAGTCGGTAACAAAAGTGTCCGAAAACTAGCAAAAATTCCTTTATAAAAAATGTAGAGTTAATACTGTTTTGTTAAATAAATCCTTATCGAATCCTATTCTTAGTCAGTCTAAGAACATGATTCTCGACAAGGATTTATTTAACAAGACCGTATTAACTCTACCTTTTTTATATAGGAATATTTGCTAGTGTTCGGATACTTTTGTTACCGACTGTACCTTGGCGAAATTGCTATGTATGAGTGTGTAATAAACTAATTGATGCTAAGCGACTTGACTTTCTCGCTACTGTTGAACTATAAGGCTCACCCTTTTTTTTCCCCTTTTTTCTTGCTATTAGCTCCCGCTCTCTTGTACATTTTTACTTTCTCTTACCTATACCCATAAAGTAGAGAAAGTATTGTTTTAGGGTCAAATTTTCGAACGCGTGTTTTTGTTATATTTACACGTTTTGAGGTCCCTTCATCCGAAAATCATGTTTTTAGAGAACGGTCTGTGTGTCTGTCTGTGTGTGTGTTATCAGCATAGCTTAAAAACAAATAGTAGCAAAAAGTCCAAACTTGGTATTCTAAATGTGTATGATATAGGCATGCTACACTAAGCTTTTCGTTGAGAGGAACCAAATGGTTTGTGTACAATGCCAAAAGAATTCAAATACATTACGTCTATGAGGGAAATTGCAGGTAAGTCGAGTTTAACATCTACTGACTGCACAAAAACAAATGAAACGAATATATATTTTTTATATGCGTAAAAACATGTCTCATGTAGAATATGGTAGGGAAATCATTCACTGTTCGTTTACAGGGCTACACAAAAGAACTAGATAAAAGTGCGACAATAGTTGCAAATTGATGAAAGTGTATTTCAGGCTGGGCCATGTATTATTACTATAGGATTATATTTAGGTGCACCATGTGGTCTGTATATAATCTTCGAAAGATATACAGGGCTCCAAATATTTAAGTGATAACATTCTTTTTTGTTGTTAGTGGATGTGCTTTACTAATAATATTTTACCATTTCCAGGAAAGTTGTTCGGGAATTGAAATGAATTCCTCATAGAGATATGGTAAATAATGTATATTTTTAAGCTAAATATTCACCGCTTTTTTTTATTTACACGTTTTGAGGCTTCCTGATTACCGTAGTCAAGTTTTTTAACGTTTGATCTTTGTCTGTGTCTCTTAGTGAGACTTAAAAACGAATAATTTTAGGAGACCCAAATGTTGTATTTTGAAGTTAATATAAGTTTGTTGCTGGAAAAGTGTGATCAGGATTGATAAGTTTCAAGGAATGTTGCGTGTGAAAATTGTCTGAATAATTTTTAGTGAATTTTTAATAACAGATATAAATTCTAAATAAATGTAGTTGCATTAATGAAACGTGGGATTGAGGGAGGGGGGGGGGTGTCCTTCAGACAGAACTAATTATCATTTAAAACTCTTCCGAAGCCTTATTTAAATTGTTTAACATAGGTTTACATAACAGCACTCGTTATCTTACCTCTTAATCTCAAACCTGTATTTATATTATTAAATATCAGGGCAAGAAAGTCGTGTGATTGACACACCAGATTATTACTTTTTACTTTCTTCTCTATTCAATAGAAGAAAGTATTGGATTCGTAAACGACCTCGGGTTTTTGATTGATTTGCACGTTTTGAGAGCTGTAGAACACGATTCGACCATTTTTAGAAAATGTCTGTCTGTCTCTCTGTCTGTGTGTGTGAGAGAGAGACAAAATTTTGTGGCAATTGTATCTCAGGAACTATTGCACAAAATTTCATACAAATTGGTATGCAGTTGCAACTTGACATAAATTAGTGCCTATCAACTGTTGGTAAATATTGTCTTACAGGTTGCGTTGCCATCCCGCTTTTTCTAAATTTTTAACATGGTGGTATAGGACAAAATTTTGTATAAATGTGCATAAAGAGAATTATTTTTTAATAATCATTATCAAATTTATAAGAGTTATTTATAAAGACAGTGAACTGTGTAAAAAAAATTGTATATGTAGGAGCATCGCCTCCACCCCTAGGGGGGAAGTGACCCCTCGAGGGGAATAAATTTTCATGATGGTTATCTTTCAAAAGAGCTCGCCAATACCTTTAAAAGGAATGGTTGAGCCATCGATCTGCGATAATTTAAAATAAAGTTATCTATTTTTTTTTTTTTTTTTTCATTTTTAACAAAAAAAGAAGTAATATCGAGAATAAAATGAACTTTTTTGTATATTTAGTGTTATACTACTTTTCTAATATGGAAATCGTACTGCATTATCATGGAAGATAATTTTATTAAATAATGATTTTAATAATTTTTTTTACTGAATGAATTTGCATAAGAAAATATAGTAGAAAGTCATATGATGGCCACAACATTCAAGTTTTAAATTATTAATGACTTTCTGACTTGCAATTTTTATACGTTTATTACTGAATAATGATGTTTTTCAGTGAAAATATATTTTATGCCTCTATGATCTCTCGAACCTGGATATTCGGCGTAATAACCTCCATTTTACCTTCCTAAATTTCTGTCTTCAATTTATCCAATAACTTGTGTGTACGTGCAAATAATAACATTTTCCTTATAAACTGCAAATTGAAAATGAGATAACAGTTTCATTAAGAAATATAAAGTCAGAAAAATGTAATAATCAAAAAACTATTTTTCTGATAAATAATTTATATTAAATAAATTCTAAGCATTAGAAAATATAACACATAATTTTAAAAATTGCATGGGTATTTTTCAAAGTATCAATAACGAAAGTGAAATTCCTTAACAACGTTCGATTTAATTTTTTTTTTTTTTCTTTTTTTTTTTTTTTTTTTTTTTGAGAAATTTCTTTGGGTGAGTTGTATTTACACACAACTTATGTGCAATAATATAGAATTAAAATAACATATTTTATTAGTTTTAAGAGCTTATCAATAGCACAAAACGAATATGCAAAACTTTTATTTTGACACACACAAAAAAAAAAAAAAAAAAAAAAAAGTAAAGTAAAAAGAAAAGAAAAGAAAGAAAAAAGAATGTAAAATATTTTGCAAAATCTCTTCACATTTTAAAGTTCATACATTTTGCGCCAAAGCTTGTGCAAATCAGAAATAATGATGCATTGTGCAAATCAGTTCCAAATATAAGGATTGAGAATTGATTAAATGTGTTAACATCGCTAATTATTTTTTATCATAAATGAAGCCTTCATTGAGTAAAACACAAACAGAAGCTTTCACAAAATACCTTTTGACACGAGACAAATGCCCAAGACATTTCAAGTTTCACATTATTCTTTTTACCACAATTTTATAAGAAAAAATAAGACAGATAATTTTAGTTGTTTAAATATTAGTACTATTTCTAATATTTTTAGCGGATAGTTTTGAATTTTTCATAACTTGATTAATGAGTACGCCATATGTAACCAGTGCTCCTGCAAATGTAAGAATAAGGCTCTTGTTGATGTTGAACATTTTCCATCCCGTCATATTTATTTCTGAAGAATTACAGTTATTCACTAGCATCAAAGTTTTTATTAAATCTTCAACTTTTAGGTCTTCAACTTCATTTGCAATTTTTATGGCCAGTTTTCTTATATTCTCTCTCACTTTCATGAAAGTATTTGATACTTTTGAAGCTGAGAAACATAAACAAGATACAATAAAAAATGCGAGAATTGTTAAAACAAGTTTGAAAATAGTATACCTTATTTCACTGGCGAATGAATCGTTTGCCATCATTGAAAAACTCTGCGTTTCAAATATACTACTGAGTGCTAAACCTATTAAACAAAAGGAACACACAGACATCGTGCTGTCAAGTTTGTTAGCAAGTAGTGTCAGTTTAATAAATTTTCTCTTTTCTTCTCGTAGCATTGTACTCAGATTATATTTATATCTTTCTCCGTTTTGATTTGATTGATAAATTGTTGAAATTTGTTTTGTAGAGTGCAATGGAAAATGCTTAGCAAATAGTCTTCTCTTTTTAAATGTTGTCACATCTGAGCCTGATTTAAGCAGATTCTTTACTTCAAGTAATTCCAAACTGAAATCCTTAAATAATTTTTCAAGAAATGAGTAAAATAAACAGCATAACATCACAGCAGAAAAATAAGTAGCGTAAGCTATGCCTTCACCAAACATCATACAGTAAATCATTATATCATCTAGTATTTTATTCTCAATAAATATAGCACCAAAATCATTTGCTATTGTCATCAAATACATTTTTCCATGATTTGAACTTCTAACTCTGATTGTTGCCAATACTAAAATCATAATAGTCATAAATACGCATGTAGAGAAACAGAAAATAATGAATTTTCTAAAACCAGTTTTAAATTTATTTTTCGGGGAAAGCTCTTTGTAACACTGTGCTAGACAATTAGACAGGAAAAGTATTTTAGGTCCTTTAAAAAAGAACCAAAATCTCAAAAATATAATTAAAGTTGTAGTTACAGTAGCACAGCAGGCATATACAGCAGACGATTCAAAATAAATATTTACACGCAAATCTACCGATAAAACATAAAAAAGAGCCAAATCGACAACTATCTCGAAATAATTTACACATTTTTTCAGGAATGGTCTTCTTTGAAATATTCCAAAATTTAAAGCACATGTTGTCAGAAGTCTGAAAAAAAGGTTAAAATCACTTTCTGGATTCCATTTTTTTCTGACTTTATTCTTTCTTTGCTTTCTTCTCTTGCAGAATATAATTTTGTTCATATTGAATCACTATGTAAAATGTCTGGGAATTGTCTTAAACATTTTAGATAATCCAAGCAGTATAGTTTTAATTATTATTATTATTATTGATATACTTAATTTTCTTAAAATAGATAAGATTGAACTATATATTATAATAATAGTAGCAATTAATTATCTTCAGCTATAATATAAAACGAAATTAAATGATTAATTGGTTGTAATTAATTATTGGCATATATTCACATAAAATTTTAATAATATTCATTTTGAAAATTCGTCATTTGTAAGATATTCTAGTTTTCATAATTGTAATAATTAATAATTTATCTTTAAGATGATTAAATTAAAATGCAAATAATTATAGCAAAAGTGTTTTTGCTTTATTTTCCGACCATCTAAATTATCCAAGTATTTCAACAACAGACTATTGTCAATACTATCAAAATACCTTTTTTTATTGTATGAGCACATGAATTTTATACTATACTTAGGATTAGGATGTCACTCACTGGTTACATGTATTTAAGGTACAGTAATGTGCATAAAAGTAATTTTTACAATTTAAAAATTACATAACAATCACATTAAGCTCTGTATAAATTTCAAGTATCATATGAAAATTTGTACATTATTTCTGATAAAATGTGAAACAAATTATGATGAAACTCAGAAATAATAAGCATCTTAGCGTATTACTATTTATTCTATGTTAACCCACACAAACACTAAAAAACTGCATTCAGTAAAAATTCATTAGATAATGGCACTAACAGCGATAAAATTAAATTGAATGCGAAAATCTAATTTTTTGACACATAAAAAGGGCACCCATTTATTGCCGATTCAGCATAAAAATATAGTTAATGTCATAAATTTATCTCGGTATAAAAACATAAATGAGGAACGCTAAGAAAAAATTTATCTATAATGCATTCATTGTTGTGAAGTGTCAAAATAGATCTAATTTGCACCAGTAAATGCATCATTCATCATTTTAAAGGTCATTTGTATTATATAAAGATTGCCAAATGGGATGACACAGATTTTATTTTCTATTGCCATTAATATTTATCATTCTTAAAAAAAAAAAAAAAAAAAGATTAATGGAAGAAGTTGTAAAAAAAAAAAAAAAAAAAAAAAAAAAAATGGTTTATCTTTTTTATCATTTTGTCATGTCTTAAATGTCATTATTTATGAAAGTTGTTTTAGGGAAAACATCAATCAAAGGACGAATAATTAGGTTTCAGTGCCTGTTTTCATCGACTTTGGGTTAAGGAATTATAAAGTAATAGTTATTTGGTAAATTTGCAAAAAATTAAATTTTTGTTCTATCCTCTCCAATGGAAACCTGTTTTTATTTTATTGTATATCTATAGAAATATGAAAGATAGCCAACAGTTCTTATGGTTTTTAATGATTTTTCACATCAGATTAACGAAAATCACCCGAAAAATGGCGCTGCTATTCGACTTTTTTCATGATTTCAAAGCTACTTATATATTGTTATTTTCTTAGAATGGAATCTAAATAAATTTAATATGTAAAGCACTTGTTATGAGGAATGATTGTACATAATTTAATATAAGAATAAAAGTTTCGATTTATTTTAATAGTTTCAAATATTTTTTTATTTTATTTTTTAGAATATGGATGGATGGATGGATGGTTGGTTGGTTTTTACGTCGCACTAGTGCTACGCACATGGGCAATTGGCGACGGTCTGGGACTCACCCCTAGAGGTGGTCCGTAGACATGCCATCACAATTTTAATCCTCCACGGAAGGGATGACTCTCTCGCTTCGGTGACCCCAGAGGTATAATTTTTGATGGGAACATGGAGGACATTGCGGCCACGACAGATTTTACGTGCACCAACCACCATTAGTGTACACGACGGTCTTTGCCCGGCTCGAGTACCGAACCCGCAATCTTCCAATTACGACGCCGGCGCTCTACCGACTGGGCTAAGGCTCCTATATATACGAGCAGGCGCATCAGGCATTTTGTTGCCTTAGAGTTGCCACATGTACCCAGCACGTTTCTCTGATAAACAAACGACAAATATTTTTTTTAATCGTCTTACCTTACTTTAGAGTAACTTGTTTTATTATATTTCATAATTTTAGCTAAGTAAACTATGATGTGGAAGTTTGTTTAGCAATAAACAGCTATAATCTTTCAAGAAGTGAATATTTAAGTGTTCACAGACATTCTATTATTGTTTATTTGCATTTTGGCGACATTTTGTAACAGAAACAGAAACCGCTCTAACAACACATCTTACCCCAGTACATCCATAGGATATCCTCAGAATAAAATGACATCCTGAGAATGTACTGTGAAAAAAATGTGTTTTTAGGAATATTATTGTTGCTTATTGCTCTTATTTTGACCGGATTAACTTCAGATCAAGATTTCTTAAAATCATTAGGGAAGCCATAAGGACGCCAAGCGGGAATGCTGTCCTCTTCGGAGGCAAAAAATGGCGGTGATGCGCCGGCCTATTATTTTATTTATGGGCTCTAGACTGGGCTACGGCGGCCCTTTTTAGAATATGATTTGTTTCTTCTCTCTAACTCTGGGGGTAGTGACATGTGACATTTGTGAGCACTCAGAAACTAATGCACTGAACTCCAAAAAATGTGTATTAAGCTAGATTTTGTCGCAAGTTATTGTTTACAAAATTAAGAATGCCATCCATCAGAACGGTTTTCTTGAGATGCATATTTAATTTTCTATGACAAAAAACGGTGGATAGGCACCTAATTTATATGCAAATTATTTATTATAAGAAAATATGTTGATTCAGTTTTAGTAAATATAGTCGAGGACATGAGGATTTTATCCAGAACTTTTTCCTATTTGATAGCTGTATCTTCGCTTCTATATAAGGTCGTTCACATTTTATGATAACGATTTTGAAAATTAATGTTTACGTATGAAGGGCAGATTGCTGACAAGACAGTGATTTGCTTCTGTATGATAACCTTTATTCTTAACTATACAGCGTGTGTTGAAAAATAAATCCACCCTCATTTTTCAAAAATTTTCCTCTTATGAGAATAAGGAGCAATGTAAGTTGTAGAAATCGATTCAATTATAAACATCTAGATAGTTATTATAAAATATATGAAGCAATATAATATTTTTAAAATAATATAGTTCCTCAAACATTATTTAAGAGCTTTTACAAAATTTGAAACTTAAAATTTATTTTCCTTGCGTTCCAAATTTCCAGAATATTCAGTTACTTATAATGTTTAACGGGAATTTGTTTTTATTCAATACTTTTTGAAAAATTGTATAAATATTAACTAATATATTTGTTACAAAAACGGGTATTCATTTTAAAATCAAAAGAATATTTCCTTTATTAAAAAATCTAACATTTAATCGCAAGACAAAAATTCATGAAAAATTGAAATTTTGTGACTAAATCTCTATTTGAGATATAAAAAATTAAATTCCTAGATGCGTTCAGTTACATACAAAAAACACATAGTAAAAAGAATTGGAGATTGAAACGAATTTAAAAATCGCATAGAGAATTTTGAAATTAGTACTTAATTTGCATTATTTTCCCTATAAAAGAGGCCTTTCCATCTATATAATTACTTTTTATCCTTTAAAATATGCTCTATGGATGAAAAATGATAGATTGCATGACAATGCGTAATTAATAAAGTGATAGAATGTAAAACAAAAATAATTAATTTCAGCACTTTGTTCTTTTAACTGAGATTTATTATTATTATTATTGAGATAATTATGCAATAATTGTTATAATTATTTAGGAATCATAATTAAAATTTAAAACTCCTAAAAGTTTAAAATTCTTATTGAATTAACATAGTAATAAATGTATATAAAAAGACCACTTTAAAACACGTATAAAAATGTATTAAAATTTGTTCACAAAGCTTTTCGCTACAATTTTGTAGCATCTTCAGGGGATTTTTTACACAAGAAAAAAGTAGACAGCAAGCATTATATATAACAAGTAACTTGATACGGTTATAGGTAGCGTGTACACAATATGATGAGTACATTAGTTGTATAAATTCAGGAAACAAAATAGAATTCCAATAGGGTCACACCAGATATACATGTCCAAATCTTATACAAGATGTATACAGTTGAAAAATAAGACTAGAGTTTTCCGATAGTACTTTGCCAGCGTACTTATGAATTAGTAACTACGCTGCAAAGTACTATTACTCCAGTCTTCTTTTTCAACATCTGTATACATCTTCTATAAGATTTGGACATGTATCCCTGGTATGACCCTATTGGAACTCAATTTTTTTCCTGAATTTATACAACTAATGGACTCATCATATTGTGTACATGCTACCTATAACCGTATCAAGTTACTTGTTATATATAATGCTGTCTACTTTTTTCTTGTGTAAAAAAATCACCTGAAGATTCTACAAAATTGTAGCGAAAAGCTTTGTGAACGAATTTCAATAAATTTTTATACATGTTTTAAAGTGGTCTTTATATATATATTTATTATTTAGGAATCAATTTATTAAAAATAAATAATTGATCTTTATTTTATGCAAATTTTCATTTGGAGACCGTTTCGAAAAGATAGGTCCGTATTTATAAATCTTCGCATTAAAACTTTTATTTCCGCAAAGTTTGCATAAATATCATGGTTTAGTTTTACTGTTTAATTACGCTGGCTGCTATAGAGATGTTTAAATTGACTTGAATGTCACGTTGTGAACAAACAAAATGGGTCGTAGTTGCAGTTTTTCAGCGGTTGAGCAGGGGAAAACTGATTTATTTAAGAAGTATGAAAAATGGAATAGAGAAACAGAGATACGAAGATGTATAAGAATATTTATTTAAAAGTTATTTGAACTTTTAACCCTGCTGCTGTGTTCGTTACGAATGAACGAAATGGAAGTTTATTTTTAAATGTACGAAATGGAGTCCAAACGAGACCAAAAGTTTTAATTTCAATATATAACCGTATTTCCATTTCCTGTTTTTGAATTAAATTTATATAACAATTTATATAATGTTTTTACAGAATGTAGTCTACATAAAATACAAATTTTCATGTATATCGATGTTGGGTCGAAATGACCCGAACACAGCAGCAGGGTTAAATAGATCGCATAATCTTGCAAGCAATTTTTTGCGACTTAAAAATATTAATGATAATTCAAAAATCGTTTGGGCGACTATCAAAAGTGAGACCGCAAACAAACAAGGACTGTCTTAAAGAACTTAGAATCTGGTAATATGAGATGCGAGCTTATTGACTTTGGCCAGACAACAAAATCTTCTAATATCGAAATCTATGGTCCACAGAGTCGTACAGAAGTTCGGTAATTTAGTTTACTGGAAGGGAAAAGCAACTCCGAAATTGACTAAAAAGCACAAATGAAAGCGAATGAGATTCGCATAGGAAGTGGGGTTTTGGTAGGAAGATCTGGCATCGAGTGATATTGACCTAAGAAAAAAAAAATCGACCTCTTGGGTCCAAGTGGCTGGCAATATTCGATGGCTATCACGATCTGCGTAACGATAGTGAGATATTTTCGAAGGATCGATCTGATGGTGATTCGATTATTGTATAGGACGGATTTGGATGTAGTTATAGAATTTGTGGACAATCGTTTGATGCTGCAGGTTATCAACAGTTGCTTGAATAATATTTTTTCCACAACTAGAAGCCTGTACTTCATGTTCTAGCAGGATAATATTCCCGTACATACTGAAATGTCCTCTTCTGTATGGTTTCTGTATAATGGTGCACATGTTATCGATTGGTCACCTTGCAGTCCTGATCTAAATCCATTAGGAAACATGTGGGTCATATTTGCAAGAGCAGCATATGCAGTCGAAAGTAAATACAACTGTACCACAGACTTGAAAAAAAAAATCTTCCGAATGGACAAAAATAGAGGCAAACTGTTTGTAAAAACTGGTAGAAACCACGGTGAATAAGATTTATGAGCTCATTCTGGAAAACGGTAGAAGAATTTTGTATTAATTGAAGACTAATTTAATGTTTGGTTCAACAGATCTGTCTTTTTAAAATAATTGTTTAACATTTTTATTTTCCTTATAATTCTTTTGATCTGCATATTATTTATGCACTATGGTTTCCTTGTATGAACTAGTGTAGTTTATAAAATAGTATTTTGTATGTGATAAAACTTTTTTTTTTTTAACTGATTTTTTAACATTTTTTCATTTTTAATTCTAGCTCGAATTAAAAAAAAAAAAAAAAAAAAAAAAAAAAAAAAAAATCGTAACATATGTTAGTTTTATACCACAGATATTGTTCTGTTTCCATTGAGTTATTGTCCTTTTTTTTTTTTTTTTTCTGTCTAAATATTTCATTACAGCAAATAACTAAGCGCCAAATTAAACACAATTTGTCGTTTAGAATATGTATATATATATTTTTTAAGTTCTATTTTTCCAAAAATTCATAATTTCAATAAATATTTTTATAATTAAATTATATATATATATGATGACATTAAATATATATGAAATTAAATATATGTTGAAATTAAATATATATGTATTTTATGTTAAATAATGTCACGTATTTATATAATAAGATTAGTGTAGTTTTGATAAATATATAGTAATCGTCTATGAATGGCTTACTTATTACTCTAAATTTGACTTTTATTTTCCATTTGTGTGTGTATGTATACGCATGTGTTTGTGTGTATGTCATTATTACCTTTAGCGACAAATTGACATCCGCCGACTGGAAAGGGAAGGGAACAGAGAAATTCACGTTTGAATATGACTAAAATAAAAGTTCCAGTAATACTGTAATAAGTCTGTATTGCACTTTAATATCTTTTATAATATAGATTTCCATTCTTTATCCACATAATCTGTATTAGAAAAACTGTTATATCCCGATATCAGATTGAGAATAAGGTCGATAGTACTATTATTTATTTTTTCTCGCTGTACGCAGAATTTTTTTTTTTTTTTTTTTTCAAAGTTGAAGTTGTATGAGTTTTACGTTGCACTAGAGCTTCGCGATGAGCTATTGGCAAAAATAGGAGATTTACGCCTAAATGGGACCCGAAGACATACCATCACAACTTTTATCTTCAGTGCAAGGGATAGCTCTCTTGTGTCGGCTTCAATAACTTCCAGCGGTGTTATTTTTATGGAACAAGAAAATTTTTAATCTTCCCTTACATTCGTTTAGTGATTACATAAATTATCATCATTGTTTTATTAAATTTATTCAAAAACCATTAAATCATGTATATTTGTGCTCCATGTTTAAATGTGTAAAAAACAATAATTTATTAGAAATGGCAGTATTTAGTATTACATGTCTTGATTATGCGATAGAAAGCATTTAATTCGTATAAAGATTCTATTATGGGAAAGCGGTCAAATAAAAAATGAACTAATTTTACGACTCTTAAATTTAGAACAGACTCTAATCGTAGCATCAGCATAATCTTGGCACGACACCCTCCAGAGATCATGGATTACATCAAAACTGCTTTTTCTTTTTTTCTTTTTTTTTTTTTTTTTTTTCTTGTTTAATACAATTTTAGAGTTCAACAAATAATAAATAATAATAACAGAATTTGGAGACCGGTTACACAACTTTTTCAATTCCAAAATTAATTTGAATAAGGAATATCATTTATAAAAATAGAAACTGCTCTATTGGCATGATATGAAATATGAAATGTTTGAATCATTCTACTAAAAAAAGAATATATTAAAAAAGTAATTGTAATAACAATGGAAAGCCAGCGTACCTTTAAAATAAGAAAAACGTGGAATACGTCAGCTGTGAAAAAAACCTAACAGTCGTTAATCATGATGTCAGAGCAAGTGGTCCTTGCCAAGTCAATAAAAGCGGCCAAATCTCCAGCCGTCTGAGAAAAGCTGTAGTGGTATACCAGTTCTTTAGCATGAAGGTCAAGGTTTAGTTCTATTGACAATGTAAAATAAAATAAATTAAACAAACAAGAAATTAAAATAAATATGCATTTTATTTACTCGGGAGAATGATTTAAATTAAAATACTTAAATGTCTTTTATTTATTTTTCAAGCTAAATAATTTTTGCTTTATTAAACATTTATTTTATAATTACTAGCATATTTTCTAATTTATATGCTTACATTCATGCATCTTGCACTTACATATATTTATATAATTACATGCACGTAAGTTCTTTGTATTCATATGAACTACATACAATACATAATTTAAATATACTTTTTTTTTTTGGTAATAAAATAATCTGGTGTGTCACTCATACTACTTTCTCTTACCCTGAAATTTAATACTATGAATACAGATTGTACATTAAGAAGTAAGATAACGAGTACAGTTATGTACATTTATGTTATAACAATTCAAATTAGGCTTCCAAACAGCTCTACTTGACAAATAATTTCGTGTGAGGAGGGCTACCACCCCCCTCAATCCCCCGTTTCATTATTGTACTTATATTTTTATGGAATTCAAATGTATTATTAACTTCAAATGTTCAACTGAAATTATCAAGACAACTTTCACACGCAACATTCCTTGACACTTATCAATCTTGACCAAACTATTCCATTTAACAAACGTATTAACTTCAAAATATAATCACCTGAAATTGTTTGTTTTTAATTTACTTCAAGAGACACAGACAAAGATCAAACGTTAGAAATTTGACTTTGGTAATCAGGAAGCCTCAAAATTTGTAAATACACAAAAAACCAAGCGATGAATATTTAATTTAAAAACTACATTATTTACCATATGGCTATTAGGAATAAATTTCATTTCCTGAGTAGCTTTCCTGGACATGGTAAAATATTATAGTAAAGCACTTTCACTAACAATAAAAAAAAAGGCTTTTATGGCTTAAATACTGCTTAAATACCTGTATATCCTCTGAAGATTATGTACAGACTACATGGTGCACTTAAATATAATCCTATATAAATAACACACGACACAACCTGAAATACATTTCCATCAATTTTCAAGCATTATCGCACTATAATCTAGTTCTTTTGTGTAGCCCTGTAAACGAACAATGATAGATTTTAATACTATATTCTATATGAAACATGCTTTCACGCATATAAAAAAAATTATACTCGTTTCATTTAGTTTAGTGCAGTGTATAGATGTTAAACTCTACTTACCTGCAATTTCCCCCATAGACGTAATGTATTTAAATTAACTTGGGTGTCCCTGTACACGAACTATTTGCTTGTTCTCAACGAAAAGTTTAGTGTAGCACCTCTATATGGTACACATTTAGTATACCGAGTTTGGAATTTCTGCTACTATTTGTTCTTGAGATATGCTGATAACAGACAGATACATAGACACACAGACACACACACAGATTAACCGCTAAAAACATGATTTTTGTAATCAGGGGATCTCAAAGCGTGTAAATATAACAAAAATTCAATTTCCAAAATTTGACACTAAAACAATACTTTCTCTACATTGTGGGTAAGAGAAAGTAAAAAAATGTTATAATGGCTAGTAAGATGTCATTCCTGATCCTGATTTGATTCATATTAAATATTATTTTAGATTATGCTAACTTGATAGTATTAAACAGTCTGGTGAACACTAACTTTACTGGTGGGGCTAGAAGTTAAAACTTAGGTGAGGTGCTCTTACGGCATCATCAAAATGTAAATTTATAATCATCTAAAGAAAAAATGTCACTTATATATTATCCTTGCGACCACAAAATGATAGAAATTTCGCGCCAAATTAGTATTACGAAATGGCATCATAGTTATTCAAACCCTATGACAAAACTAAGTTTGTAAGCGATATAAATATTCCCATTTTACAAATTTAATTTTGATTTATTTATTAAAATAATAATTTCACTTAATCAAATATTTTATTGTATATAAGGCAGCTGCATACAGATAATTTTAAGCCCTGCAGATTAGTCTAACAACTTAAAAGAAATGCTGGGATTAAAAAAAAATACTGAAATTTATTTTATGTCTCTAGATTGTTGTAATTGCATTCTTCTTTGTGAATCCATATGCTTATACCGTGAGTTGCTATAATTTTCTACAATAGTAAATCTGTTCCGACATTTTTGTTCTGATACGACAGTGTTGTCCAGTACAGGAAATAATGACATATTGCATTGCCAGTAGTAAACAACCATACAAATTTTATGTGTCATTACAAAATTAAAAATTTAGCATAATAAATGTGTTTTACATTATTATTTTAGTCGTACAAAAGAATATTTATAAAAATATTTATAAAAAATGGAGTACATTTCTAGATCAACAAATATTTAGATATTTGGATTTTTTTTTTTTTTTGTTAAATTTAAAAAGAAAAAAAATATTAAAATAAATTTCTAGTAATTTATTAATTCTATAGAAATTAAAATATTTTTCAGAAAATTGTTTCCTTTTTTTATTTTTGTTACCTAAGATATTTTCCATAAATTTTACACTTTAAATGTAAAAATACTTAATATTTAACAAGGCATGAGCTGAAATATATCTGGTAAGAAAATATATTCTTTATAAACATAGTTTAATTAATTATACAACTTTGTTACTACAAATAAAATAAAGGTGAAATATACAGAACTGTGATTTTTATTTTCCTTATCCAGAAAATCAATTAAAGTAGTAATTAATCAAAAGAGTTTTTAAAACTGCTGGAGTAAACGTACTCTACTTTTCTAGACAAAAACAGCAGCTAATTAACGAAACTTTTCCTGAAATACTTTTTAATGATTTTCTAGAAGGGAAAAAAGAAATATCAGATTTATTTTCTGTGTATATTTTTACCATACAAATAGGATTCCCAGAAAGGAAAATTTGGATAGAAAAATCTTTATATAGTAACTTTTTTATATAGATATCAACGAATATCAACAATTAGTCAAATTTAAAATTACTATAAAAATAATCTTGAGTGTCCCTCACACGACTTTCTCTTACCCTGAAATTTAATACTATAAATATAAGTTGGAGATTAAGAGGTAAGATAACGAGAACTGATATGTAAACCTATGTTAAAATAATTCAAATTAGGCTTCGGAACAGTTTTATATGATAATTAGTTTTGTGTGAAAGCTCGAGGGGGCTACCGCCCCCCTAAACCCCGCTTTTCATTACTGCACCTATATTTCTATAGAATTTAAATCTATTATTAAAATTAAAAATTCACTTTAAAATATTTAGAAACTTTCACGCGCAACATTCCTTGAAACTTATCAGTCTTGATCAAACTTTTCCAGCAACAAACTTATATTAACTTGAAAATACAACCTTTAGATGTCCTGAAATTATTCGTTTTTAAGTTACTGAGACACAGACAAAGGTCAAACGTTAAAACATTTGACTTCGGGAATCAGGAAGCCTCAAAATGTGTAAATATACAAAAATACAAGCGATGCATATTTAGCTTAAAAACATACATTATTTACCATATGTCTATGAGGAATTCATTTCAGTTCCTGAGCAGCTTTCCTGGACATGGTAAAAATATTATAGAAAAGCACTTCCACTAACAATAAAAAGAATGTTATCACTTAAATATTTGCAGCCCTGTATATCTTTCGAAGATTACGTATAGACCACATGGTGCTCCTAAATATAATCCTATAGTAATAATACAAGGCACAACCTGAAATGCACTTTCGTCAGTTTTCAGGTATTGTCGCATTGTAATCTAGTTCTTTTGTGTAGTCCTGCATGTTTTTACGCATATAAGAAATATGTATTCATTTCATTTGGTTTAGTCCAGTCTATCGATGTTAAACTCTACTCTACTTACCTGCAATTTCCCACATAGACGTAATGTGTTTGAATTTTTTTTATGTCCCTGTACACGAACCATTTGCTTCATCTCAACGAAAAGCCTAGTGTAGCATCCCTATATCTTCCCCATACATTTAGAATACGTTTGGACTTTTTGCTACTATTTGTTCTTGAGATATACTGATAACAGACAGACACATAGAGAGACAGACACACAACAAACCAACCGCTAAAAACATAATTTTCGGATTCAGGGGATCTCAAAACATGTAAATATAACAAAAACTCACTTTCAAAAATTTTACACAAAAACGATAATTATCTCTACCTTATGGGTAAGAAAAAGTAAAAGTAGTGGTATTTAAATTTCCCATTTTGAAAATCCTGCATAAAAATATATTTTCTACAATAAATAAAAGGGCTTCATTTTTCTTTTTTTTTTTTTTTTTTTTTAATTCCTGTAAGCTGTAAATTTGAAAAATAAAAATCATATGTAAGAGAAGAGTTACACACACACATATACACATCGGGTGTCCCATAAATCAATAACAATTTAAAAATTCATAAAAATTGAAAGAATTGGTAGAATTGAACGCGGTTTGCAAAAACGTTATTCTTGTGTAGATAGATTTTTTTTTTTCTGTAAAGAAAAAAAAATAATGGTTAAAATTTTTTTCGACAGAGGACGCTGTGCGCGAGTAAATCACACATTTCCATAAAAAACTATATTTATGTGCATACAAAAGTTCTCAGGCATGTAAATCCTATTCTATGTGTCCGCCATCACCACAAATTACTGTTTGCAAACGAGTAACAACACCGCTAAACGCAGCTTAAGCTGATGGTTCTTAGCTGGGGGGGGGGGAAACATCTTCACCAATAAAGCTTTGTCCGCATCAAATCAAGATCGCACTTAAAACTTCATGTATACACAAGTTAGAGTCAAAACAGGAAATAAGCTATGTAAATTGAAAAACCATTCAATTTATAGGACTCCGATTTGCATATTTCTTCTTGCGCATCCGTGCAGCGCCCTCTATCGACGAAAATTTTAACTTTTTTTTTTTCTTTACGAAAACAAGAAATCACCCTTCACGAGAATGCGTTTTTCGCAAATTGAATTTACTTCTATCAATTTCTTCAATTTTTATGAATTTTTAAAATGTCTACAGACTTATGGAACACCCAGTATATATACATTGTTAGATGTTAAAATTGTTACACCCTGAAAACAACAAGCACCAAATGCTAAATTTGCATGAAAAGTAGTACATTCTGGAGTGGTATAAGAATAAGTTGCTGAAGCACAAGCAGGATCTCAACTTCCCTTGCTTTTGCCTGCAAGGTAGAAGCGCGTGTTTTTTGGACCTGAAGAAAGACCACGTACTTTCGAAGCCAGTAGTGCTTTCTTTTATTTTATGGTATATGAAGTTTTTATGTTTAAATATTCCAAACTCTGACAACTTTAAACTACAATGTATCGATAAACTTGGTCGCCAATTCGCCAAATTCGGCACCAAGGCCAAAATATGCGTTGGCGATAAATTTGGCGACCTGGAGTCATCAGCAATTAAATTTGCAGAAAATGGTAGTTTAGGGTTGCCATAATCGATAAACCCTTCGTTTATTTTAACGGAGGGTTTTTTTTTCCGCCACTAATTTTCGCTAAAGAGTACAAAAGCTATCTAGACTCGAGTGCAATCCATCGAACTCTCAGCTGTGCATTTGACAGTGGGAAATTCTGTGGAATAATATTTATGAACAAGTGATGCTCATTCTCTGTGTGCACATTATCCTGTTTTCTTCACTTTTGTGATTGGAGTAATAGTTTTCTTGACTTGTTTTGGGAAATGTTTATGAACTGGTATTTACCTATTTATTTACGAACCAGTTACCACACACAAAAATGTCGGTGTTTTCGTAACAATATGTATTTTTCAATCGGTGTATGAGGACATCGTGTAGTGTCTACATCAGAACTCCTTTTTGGACACGGGAAATCTTGAAATGTAATTTGGTATCGAAATTTTTGACCAAATACATTTCTCGTTGGAGTTAGTCTTTTTAGGACGGAAAACTCTTAGTTTCAATCTGGAGTTTTTGTAGACTAGTTTCGTGTAACACAAATATTAATTTAGAAATATCCGTCCTATCGTTACAAATTTGGTACAAAATTAAAGGGGTGATTTTTCCGAATCCAGGGGTGCAAACAGTTTTTCGACACGACAATTATTATTATTTTTTTTAATTAACTAAAGTATGAAATTTAGGTGACAATACTTCCTTTTAATTCATTTCAATCATTTTTAAAAGTACGTGGCCCAGTTTTACGGTCAAAAAATGAGATAAAAATTAAAAATAAAAATTTTACAGATTGAAATTAATAGTCCTCCGTACTAAACTAGATTCTGTCTTTGATAGAATTTTTATTATTTATTTTTTCTCTTTTTTTTTTTTTTTTTTTTTTTTTTTTTTTTTAATCCCATGCTATTTTCTATGGATTTCTGACAATTTTCTTCGTTTTTTCATTCTAAAATTAAATCTATCACTTCCGCTACTTACGACAAATGGGTAAAGGAAATAAAAATTTTTGCTTATACTACACTTCAATTACGTACAGTAGTCATGTAATGGAAGTAAAAATGAGTACTTAGTGCTCAATTTTAATCGTCATTTTTATCAATAAAGATTAATGCTGGCAATAAATGCTTTTCTTTTATTAAGTTTATTTAGAAAAATATAAGCCTTATGTCAACACATAAGAATTTTAATCGTTCATTATCTTTCTCAAAATATGGTTTTAAAACTGAAATTTATAGTTTAACTATAATGGGCAACAGCTAACAAAATAAACTTATCGTTTGCACAACAAATTACATTGCAACTTAAACTTCTGTCGCGTTTTGATGATAACACCAAATAATGCTTGTCATATTTCTTAAGATTCACATAAACATTAAAATTATGACTTTTCACGACACTTATTAGGAAGAATAGTGCCATAAATGTCATATTTGGATAATTAAAGCTTCTATCTTCTGTGTATGCCACATTAAATGTATTCAAGTCTCTAATGTTAAACTTCTGCATATATAATGTCGCTTTTATGTGCTATTTAGTTATCTAATATGATATCCATGACACATCATATCTTTATTTAAGTCAAACAAGCTTTCACCTGTATCCACTTAAATGTCTTATTTTGGTAACAAATAATTTGATAAGATATCAGAAAGGAAAAAGATATTTTATAAGTTTTTAACGGTGAACCGTCATATCTGAAAATGATAACTGTCAAATTCACAGTGAAAGCACTCGTTTGATAACAACGAAATGTTCCGACAACTTTTTTTTTTTTTTTTACTTACCTCTTCAGATTTGTAATTACTTTTCAGATAAACATTTCGAAAAAGTCAGAAGAATGGATTTCTAACAAAATTTCAAACGTAAGGAAATTTTTTAAAGACAATTTCAAGTATAAAGAATTCTTAAAAGAGCATAAAGTTCGAATATGAAGAGAAACTAAGATTCATTTAAAAGTAGTAAAAAATAATCTGTTTAAAAAAACTTTTAAAAACCAAATTCTTAATGTATCGTATCACATAAATCTTTTCGAAGTTAGAATAAAATTTAATTTGAAAAAAAAAAAAAAAATGTAACTTTTTTTGTTTATTGACCAAAATTGATGAAATTTGAACTGCAATTTGGTCTTTTGTTGTACAGGCTGTATATTAATTTTTGTGTTCGTGAGAGAAATTTTGAAAAAATTTGAAAACTGCAATTTTTAATCCCACTTCAAAAACATGTGCCTTAATGAGTAGCAGATGTTATCTTTTCTCTCCAAACGGTTTCCATACAATCTTCTGCTGTTGCCATCTAATTTTAATACTTTAGTTAATTTTAAAAAATCTAATTGTCATATCGATAAGCTGTTTAATCCGTTAGATTCAGAAAAATCGTCCCTTTCATTTGGTATCTTATTTTAACGATACGACTGATATTTCTAATTTATTTTCTAATTTATTCTCCCCTTTTTTCTAGCGTGACATTCACAAACAAAATTACCTACCTGCCGTTCCAGATGAGAGCAAGTTCATAAGAATTCGAGGAAAAGGTTTCAAACTTCGAAAAAAGAAAAAAAAAAGTTTTCTGAAAAATAAGCTGAAGTAAAGTTTTAAACGATTTCTATTGATTATTTTTTCATTCACATTTATTTATTTATAAAGCAATTTAAAATATAGTGATGTTTTTTGAAAATTCCTTTAAATACAGTGATTAGCGAATCGTCAGTAACTTAAAAAGAAATGGTTTGACCATCGAACTCATAAATTAAAGTTTTTTTTTTTTTTTTTTTTTTCTTTTTACAAAAATAGGAAAAAAGAAAAGGATTTTTTAAAATAATATCATTTTGTAGAGTATAAAAGTGATTTCCGTTGCATATTTAGCACTATGCTTCTCTAGGATAAAATTTCTTTACATTCATCATGGAAAATAAATTTTAATAAGCAAACATTTTAATAAATTATTTGTGCTGAATGAATTCGTACAGGAAAATATAGAAGAAAATTTTGCGATGGCCACAATGTATGAGTTTTTTGTTGCATTTAAAAGCTTCAAGATTATGAAAAAGAACTTATTTGCATGAGAACATACGTTTATCAAAAACTGAATTATGCAATTATTACCTCTGAACAAAGTTTAGAAAATTAAAAGAAGCAAAGTAAATTAGTATTATAAATGTAAAATATAATACTTATTAGAAATAAAATTATCTGATGTGGTATTGTTTTTTGGGTCAAATTTTCGAAACTGAGTTTTTGATATACTTACTAGTTTTGAGGTCCCCTAAATCCAAAAATGAGGTTTTTGTCACACTGCTTTCACTTACCCTACACTACCATAGACATTTAAATACAGTTTAAAATCGAATATAAGAGATCTGTATTTAAATATTTACAAAATACATTAAATAACAGTTCAAAATTATTTTAGAAACAGTTGTGTTTGAAATATATTTCTGTGTGAGGAGAGCTACAGCCTTTATCAACCTCTCATTCGAATAGTGTAGACCCCGTGGCAGAAACACGGCGACACGGCGACAATGTCGCAGAAACAGAAGTGCTCTTGCAGAAAGATTTTACTTAATTCAAATAAATTTTGACATTGTGTTAAAAAGAGAGAGAGAGAGAGAGAGAGAGAGAGAAAGAAAGAAACTTAAAGAATGGTTTATAAACTGTTCTGCAGAACAAATTTTCGTTTCTGCAGATACGATCGCCTCAATCCTGAATAAGGAAAGGAGATAAAGCGGATGTAACTCACTTGGGCTTGCTTTGATACGGCATGAATTAGCGATTCGTGATGCGGTGATATCATTCGGTGTATCGACACTTTTCACTGGTAACCTCTTCACATCGGAACTTCATTTTCGTGTCTCGAAACTTTGTTTTCGCGCCGCGCTAGCCACTCGTATCGTGTGTATTTATTGTATTGCAAAAAGATGTTTTTCGAAAGAATGTGGCTTTGCGACCATTTTTAGAATTTCATATTTCATGCATTTTCAGATTCATGCATAACAAAATAGCTGCATCCAGTGATTTTATTTATTTTACTTTATTTTATTTTTTAATAAGTGCGTGATTGCTGCTGTACCGATTTTCATACATTTTCTGATTTACGTACGACAAATTAGTTTTATCTAGTGATTTTTTTTTTCTTTAATGTATGCGAAGCGTGCATACGTGCGTAGTAGTAAATACACGTAAATTTTTAAAAGCTGCATTAATTAAAATATTTGGTTCATACTATACAATACATTTCACAAATATATACAGAAATAAGACTATGGGGAAATTTGTAATGTTTGTAGTTATACGCAAAATAAAAAATGAAGCTGAATGCTTACCTTGCTTCAAAAAATAGAAAATTAAGAAATTAATCTTAAAAATACTTTAGCATTTTATATGTAGTAAAAGAGCTTAGCAATAAATATTAATGGGTATCTTAAGTTAAAAACTGGTAACTTTTCTACTTTTTTTCTTTATTAATCATTAATTATTTTAATTGTGATTAAAATTCTTAGCTTTAAATTTTGTTGTTTAAGCATATAAAGTCTTTAAAAAGATTATTAATTTATTTTGCAAAAATACTCTACAGCTTGTTCATTTCATTTTTTAAACATCTGAATTTTTAAAAAATGTTTATTTTTGTAATTGAAATATTGTAAATTAAATAGTTATTTTAACTAAAAATCAAACCAAAGGTTTTGTTGAATATCTTTTTTTTTTTTTTTTTTTTTAAGCAATTGGAATTTTATCTAATAGTAATTGTTTTGAATAAATACTAATTAAACAGCAAATGCTTTTATTTATTTATTTATATTTACTTATTCGTAAAGATATCAATATCAAATATTAAATTTAATTGATTTCTATTTATTTCATTCATCTGTAATCATTATTTTCTATTATAGATTTTATCCATGAATTTTGTTACATTTCCTATTTCAACATTTCCCTAAAAATTAAATATTTTCCTTGCCTCAATCTTTATGAAAATATTTTAACTATGCTTTGTACATAATTGTGTTACTTAAATCTTGTATTCTGTTTTACTTTATGTATTTAAATGATGGTATAATTATACATTCTGAATTCTTTAATGTCAAATCATATTTTTTAGATTTCAAATAAACATCTTTATGCTTTTTGTATAGGATAATATAAAAAATGAATCTTGTGTATTAGAATGTTATCTTGCATCTTTCTAATAATCTCAAAAACTATAAATGTTGTAAATTATTTACATTTCATTATAATATTCAGAATTCTGTATTAATTTTTACTTTTAATTTTGAGTTCTGTATAAAATTTTATGTTGTTTGGTTTGCACCTTATGGAATAAGTGCATTTGTGTATTTAAATATATATATGTAATATAAAAAAAAGTAATGAAATTTTAAAAGTATTTGTAACATTTGTTTAATTTAGACATATCATGATTTAAATGCCTAAAAAAATTGTAGATTATTTTTGATGTGTTACTGCATTTTATGGTTTGAATTCATTGAATATTTTATAAACAATATTGTATATTAATGTGAACGAAAAGTCTGAAGCAATTAAGATCAATAGATTTATTTTCACCTTTCTTTAAAAAAAAAAAAAAAAAAAAAAAAGAGTATTATTTTCCAATAGTGCAGATTTCCATTTGTGCCTAGTTAAAATATAAATACATTGGTTATACTGAATATCATTTACTATTTAAAAGTAATGTATTTTGAATTCGTAAATGTTAACTTCACAAACTATTCCTGCAGAGAGATTTTGGATGTTGATGAAGCTTGTCGCAGAAAGCATAATAAATTTCTGCCTCAGGAAGTGTAGCTACATTTATAAAGCATTTAAGGTTGTTAGGGGGCGTTCATTAATTATGTGAGGTGTTCAAGGGGGGCGGGGGGGCGGGGGGTCAAGCGGAATCTCACCCAATCTCATGTGGGGGAGAGGGGGGTCTCGGTAAATATCACGCAATTTTTTCCCGCAAAAAAACAGTGTAAAATTGCGAGAAAATTGAGTTAAATTCTATTTAAGTATTTTATTGTTCAATTTTATTACTGGGATTCTAGAATAAGATCTATGCAATCTTAAAAACTAGTCTTAACTAGACTTCAATAAAAATAATAAAGCAAATTGTGTTTTTTGATATAAATCCAACGCATTTACAGTAAAAGTACGAATTTTGAAAAACCTCACGTGAGATTAGGAAGGGGGGGGGGGGGGTCAAACCAAATCTCACGAAATATCGCCAAGGGGGAGGGAGGGTCAAAAAATCGCCAAAATCGCCTCACGTAATTAATGGACGCCCCCTTATTAAATGTAAAAAAAAAATATAATTCAAATTATTCATGCAATTGCCACATACAGCACCATTTTGAATTCACTCGACTAACTTTGAGTAGTCCTGTATATCACTTACAAGCTATATACACACCAAACAGCATATTTAAACTTAGCATAAGAAACAAACAAAATAATAAACAAATGAACAAAAATCATAACACAACTTAAAATGCATTTTGAGTCATTTATATTAGGTGTAAGGGAAAGTTCTGTCGTTTTTAAACACGTGCACTTTTATGCATTGTCGATTATCCACTGCAACCGGTTTAAACAGTTAGGTTAGAGTATGATTGATGATCTACATAAATTTTTCGTATTTTAGTTGGTTTTTTCAAACTTTTAGAACTGTCACCATGGATGAAGAAAAAGTGTACTTAAGACATTGTATGTTGTACGAGATCCAAAAAGGGAATAACGCGATGAAGGCAACAATAAACTTCTGTGACGTGTTTGGAGAGGACGCAGTAACAGCTCGAACATGCCGAAGATGATTTGCGAAATTTCGTTTGGATGATTTTTCTTTGAAAGATGAACCCAGATCAGGAAGGCCATCAGGTGTCAATGAGGAAGTCCTACAGTATGATCAGGACAAATCCCACGTTAACTTCCACAGACATCACGCTTGGAATTCATCAGACTATTGCTTTGGATCACATTAAAAGGCTTGGTTTTGTGTCCAAACTCTCTGTTACGGTGCCACACAACGACAGAACTTTCCCTTACACCTAATAAATATAGCACTAATATACCAAAATTATTTTGTGTGGCCCTGTAAACAAAAGATAAATTCCTTTCATTCCACATTTCATCTGAAATATGCTTCTGTGCATATAAAAAATATGTGCCAGTTTCATTTTGTTTAGTGTAGTCAAACGGTGTTAACCTGCAAGTGTAACTACCTGCAATTTTGTTCATAGACCTAATACATTTGAATGCTTTTTATGCATCTATACACAAACAATTCATATGATCTCAACGAAATATTTCAGTAGCATTCTTATATGGTATACATTTACACTACCAAGTTTGGACTTCCCGCAAATATTTATTCTTGAGATATGCTGATACCAGAGACACATAGAAAGAGACACGCAAGCATATACACACAGACTAACCGACAAAAACCTCATTTTTCGATTCAGGGCACCTCAAACCTAGTAAGTATATCAAAAACTCAGATTCGAAAATTTGACCCAAAAAAAACAATACTTTCGCTACCGTATATGAGTAAAAGAAAGTGAGCATGACAATTGTAAAATATTATATATTTCAAAAAGTGAAAAGAGTAACAAAAAGAGAATTTATAAATTATTTTTAATTTATATTTTTTTAGGCTTATAGCTATTCCTTTAGGGAGCAAAATTACACTACCGAAAAAATGTTATCTCGTGGTATTGTCTTGAAATTTAAATTTCTACTCAATCCTTCAAAATAAATTTTAAAACAAAAACTTTATTTTCATTTTTTTTTTTTTTTTAACTTCCCTTTAAAATAAATATTTGCGTCCAAATTGAATAAATAAATAAATTTCAAGGTGAACTTTTTTAATTCCTTTCCTTTAATTCTAGAAATACTAAAATAACCTCGCGCAGTTTTTCAAAGGAATTAGTGTTGTTTAACGTACATTAGAACTGGCAACTTAATGGCAGGACATTAGTATTCTGGCTTGCATATGCCTTTGTTTCGTAATTGGTGTTTTAATTAACCTCTTGGGAATCAAAAGTAAAGATTTCAAAATGCAATTTAAAGCGGGTTCAATAAGGCTAGAATAGATAAAGCAGTTCTAAAACTGTATCGTATATATTATTTTTAATGAATTAAGAAGCTGCGACTTTGGGTCACGACATAGAGACATCGTATTTATTGTTTAAAGAATAATTAATTTGTTGAAATGTATCGTTAACATACGATTTTTTTTTCTTTTCAAAAATACTAAAAGTGTTAATTATTTTAAAGTGTAACGTAAAATATGTATCGAAATATATGTTATGTATTTTAAAGTGTAATTTAAAATACGTGTAAGGAAAATTTTATGATGTCTTACGTTCTATGTCTTTTTAACTTCAGATTAACTGTGTAACAAACGTCGTTACAAAAAGTTATGTAACACTCTCATTAAGGAAATTTCTACTTTAGCAACAGAATGATTCCTTCTATTTCTGGTAGGTCACAAAAAGTGATATTATATTTATAAATTAAATATATCCTTTACATGTATATATGAATTGTAAAGAGCATGTATGTATGCATGCATTATTGTGCGCATTTGCGCATATGTTGCCTGTATGGTTTATAAGTAGATGAGTATTTTAATGTGCGTGTATTTAAAGTCATTTATAAGCGTCATATTTATGCATAAGGGCATTGTAAATCTTACATTTTGTAAGTAAACTGTATGTTGTATATACTATAGGTTGTGCTAAGTAAATATATGATTGAAATTTAAAATAGGTGCATAAAGTACCATTCGATTAAAAATTAATTAATTCGTATTCATGAGGAAAATGTCAAAAGTATATAAATAGACGCATATATATACTTCACTTTAATCTCACTGCATGTCTCCAAACGTTCCATGGAACTGCTTATGTTCAAGAAAGTGTTTTAGAGCATGCGGCAGCGATTTATGATTGCCATTTTTCATAATCTTCACCCACTTTATAATAATTCATAAATCGCCTCAATAATCTATCACCATTCTTAGAAAAAATATAATGACGCTTAAAGATAAATATGTTTACATTTTTGTTTTTTTCAACATCCTGATCTTTTTTCGACCTTTACAGTCATTTGTAAAAGTTTAAGACCAGTAGCCGATTTTCAGCTTTTTAACATATTGCATCATTTGTGCAGATTATTGCGTCATCTCATGTGCTGGTTGCATCAGACGCATTCTACTGCTGTAAATAAAGGTACCCGGCACGTTTATCGCCAGTTGTTTGTTGGATTTTGTCGTAGAATGTTGTGAAATTATTGTAATGAGTAAAAAACCTTCACTTACTGTTACAAAAAGGTCTGACCCTGCATAAAATTGGACTTTCTGAACGTCAAATAAATTCGAGGGTAAATGTGAGCAAGACAGCTGTGTATCAAGCTATTAGTAAATTTAAAATTTCGGAAAAATTTGTCGACCTTAAGTGAAGCAGTCGCCCTAGAAAACAAGTGCACGTGATAATCATGTGATAAGGATGGTAGTACGAGGTCCAAGAACCTCCTGCAATACGATTAGACATTCTCTGGCTGCAAAAGGCACCAACGTCAGTTTGAGTACTATTTCAAGACGTTTGGCCAGAGATTTTGGTTTATCATCCTATAAACCTGCAAGGAAACCTCGACTTACTCCAAGTATGAAAAAGAAACGACTCTTAAGGTCCACAAATTTTCATGAAATTTTAAATTTACTAATAGCTTAATGCACAGCTAGCTGTATTGCTCACATTTACCCTCGAACTTATTTGACGTTCAGAAAATCCATTTTTACGCAGGGTCAATGTTTCTGAACTTTTTTGTAACAGTAAACAGCCGACGGAGACGGCTCACCTTTCGGTTAGGAGCGGACCCATCGGAACCTCCAGGCGAGCCGGACAAGCCCCGGTGACGGAGCCCCCGCAGCAAAGCTACTATCTAACTCTCCAGCGGCCCCGCGGACAGGGGCACGGGCCCAGAGAGACCCGCAGAAAGGAAAGAACCCAATAGCCGCTCGAGCTAGCTGCTCTCCAGCGGTAGTGCTAGGCCGGGTCCTGGAAACTCACTTGAACCTATTAGAGGAGCAAAGCCAGGAGTAAAGAGTAGGTTGCAGATACAAGCAGAACAACGCCCAGCGTCTCGTGCCGCCGGGTACCGCCCCAAAACATAACAACAACCTATTATTTTTCGAGCGACGAGTGGTTGCATAGCCTCCAATTGACTGGAGAAACTACCGGTCCACCAAACGACACCTTTTTGTAACAGTAAATGACGGCTTTTTACCTATGACAATAATTATACAACAGCACTGTCTACGACAAAATCCAATAAACATCCGGCGATAAACGTGCCAGCCACCTTTATTTATTTATAGCAGTAGAATGGGTCTGATGCAAACAGCACATGAGATGACGCAGTAATCTGCGCAGATGATGTAATATGTTTAAAATACTGAAAATCGGCTACTGGTCTTAAACTTTTGCAAATGACTGTATGTATTGATGATACTTTAAAATACCACCTTACTAAATCTTCATTAATTATTATGATGAAGTAAAATGCATATTTTTTATTGTTTATATCTTTAAAAACTGCAATTAAATAACTAAAAAAAGCTATTTGAAGTGCATCTTTTATTTCACAGTGTGGTAAATAAAGTTATAAGTTGCGTGGAAGATAAATGGATGGATGAAAAAATGGTTGTATAGGCGTATGGGTACGTGCGTGGGACTAAAATAATAATGTGTATTTGACTAATATAGTAATCCGACTAATATATTAATATTTTAGACTAGTATAGTAATGTGTGCTGACTAATAAATTTTCTGGTTGGTGTAATATTTTTAATACGAAAACAAATAATAATGCCTATGAAGAATTTTAAAATTTGACTCAATCTATAGCTGAAAAGCATCTTAATATTTTAAGAACAGTATGCGCAAGATAATAAGCGAGATAATACACTGAACTTTTTTTTTTTCATTTTTAACTTGTTCTCTTAAATCATTAAAATCATTACCACAAATCTTTTTTATTTTTATCTCTTATAATAAGAACTTCCCCTTAAGACTGGAATATCTAATCATTATTCAGTGATTTAAAAACGTTTTCCAGATTTCTAGAAGTTACTTTCTTTATCTCGATGAAATATTTCCTTAGGAAAAAGATTTCGTAAATTATAAAATTCGCCGAAATTCAAATATGTTTTTCTATAGTTTAATTATTTTTATCGCTTTAATGTATCTTGATCCATCATTAACTTTACCAATATAAGTGTTATTATTGAACTTTGCATTCTCCCTAATATCTTTATAATATTTCATTTTTCCTATTCATTATATGATTGGGGGAATGTTCTTGCCAATGTTTTGTCATTTCTCAATCAAATTTTTGTTTTATTTCAAATAAATTTTTTAAAACAAAATATGTGCCATTGTTATCGATGACATTTTGCCATTTTTGGGGAAGAATCATTATTTCATCGCTGTTGAACTTCTGAAGTTTATCAGCAAAAAACTTGACCAAATGATTTCTACAGGCCTCTTTTAGACCCAATTTTACACCATTAACCCCTAACTACAGTCGGTAACAAAAGTGTCCGAACACTAGCAAAAATTCCTATGTAAAAAAAGTACACTTCATACCGTTTCGTTAAATAAATCCTTGTCGAATCCTCTTCTTAGTCAATCTAAGAACATGATACGATAAGGATTTATTTAACAGAACCGTATGAAGTGCACTTTTTTTACATAGGAATTTTTGCTAGTGTTCGGACACTTTTGTTATCAACTGTACACGCGCCGGTGTAAAAAATACATTTTTAGCAAACACCATTTATAGTAAACAGAATATAAATGACTTTGGGATCCCTCTCCTCACGCTGCGTGCACATCTAACCTATCATTGAAGTATTTATTCGAAGATTTTTCATTAGTTTTTATAAAAAGTTTTGATAATTAAAACTTATACAGTCGGCAGCAAAAGTACCGAGCACTAGCCAATAATTCTTATGTCAGAAATGTACGCTTAATACTATTTTGTTAAATAAATCCTTGTCGAATCATGTTCTTAGACAGACTAGGAACATGGCTCGACAAGGATTTATTTAACAAAGCAGTATTATGTGTACTTTTTTTAGACAGGGATTATTACTAGTGCTCGGATACTTTTGCTGCCAACTGTAGCAAAAATATTTGTTCTTATTTAATTTATTTATTTATTTGATATTTTGGTAGTGTATATAATACACCACGCGTGTACTTGTGTTAAAATATTAAGCGCGTGTAGATAAAGGTTAAGGGAGTTTTGCATAGACCAAAACAAGTGTTAATCCGAGGGGCAAAATCTGTTCTATACAGTCGGTAACAAAAGTGGCCGAACACTAGCAAAAATTCCTATGTAAGAAAAGTACACTTCATACGGTTTTGTTAAATAAATCCTTATCGAATCATGTTCTTACACTGACTAAGAACAGGATTCGACAAAGATTTATTTAACAAAACCTTGTGAAGTGTACTTTTTTTACATAGGAATTTTTGCTAATGTTCGGACACTTTTGTTACCGACTGTATGATGGATATATCAAAACTTCCCATTCAAGATTTCTCATTTTTTTTTTTTCTTTCGTCATCAAAAATTTGTGTGGTCTCGTAGTTGCCATAATGGAACGCAAAAACCTTCCTATTGATAAATTCTGACCGTATTTCTTGAATTGCTAGCTGTAATCTGGCTGATTGTTGATAATTGAAATCAGAATCAACCATTTGTCCAAGTGGTATCAGCTCATAATGAACGACTCCTTCCCAATCTTACCAAATACTGAATATAAGTTTCCTTGGTGCCAAACACGGCTTTGCAACAGTTTGCGATGACTCATCTCACTTCAACCATGGTCTTTTTCTCTCATTATTGTCGTATGTGAAGCATTTTTCGCCTTCGGTAATCATTCGTCTCAAAAATGGATCGATTTCTTTGCGTTTCATTAGCGATTCGTAGATGGAAACTCGGTCAATCATTTTTTTTTTTTTTTTTTCAATAATTCATGCTGCACTCAAATGTTGAGCTTCATTTTGCATCCAGCCTTACTCAAATGATTTAAAACGGTTCTGTAGTCAATGGTGAGTTCCTCAGGCTTGGCATGAAAGCTAATTCAGCATTTCATTAAAGAGCTTTACTTATTGATAATCCTGGGTATTTTTAAAATGTTGATGCTGAAATAAATCGGACATTTTTCGCCAAGGAGTTCACTTTCGTAAAATCCACTTTAAGCCAAGTAGCGCATAAAAAATATAAATAAATTATAAAATATTGAAAAACAGAAAAAAAAGAAAAGAAAAACGAAAAGAAAAGAAAGAAACAAAAAAAAAATTAATAATAATAATAATATAAATTATGTATTTTTTTCTAAAGTGACGATAAAAATTCAAAAGTCGCCAAGGGTAGCTACATTAAGGCTGTACCATGATCAGGTTTACATATTTCATTATTTATTTTTCTATATACCAACTACTATTATCTAACTCAACTATATTATAACCACAAAAATTAATTGTCTCATGCGATAGGCGTAGCCGATCATAGCACATTGTAATACAACTATCATATTTGGTGTGAAATTGTTGTCATTTTGTGGTTTGTCGAATAAATCAAATAAATATAGAAAATAACGTGAAAGAAAATATTATGTACACCACGTATAGTGTTGTTCATATGTAACTGAGATTCAAATATAAAATGGCTACTTCAATTTTTTCGATACTGCCCGTTTCGAAACTGTCAACTGATAAGCACCCAAATGGGAGACCACTGGTAAGCTATTGTCACAGGCAATAGAGACAGACACCTGAGAGTCTGCGAATGAGTGGGTCGCTGCTGAAGGCAGCGGGAAAACAAAGCGGTCTTTAAAGAAATTTCATGATTTCTTTAAATTTTATTTTTGTTTGTTAAGTGATATAGAAAAGAGTTTCCTTTAGACCAGTGACCAGTGAAGCGAGAAAAGCCTTCGTTAATTCACTACCTTCATTGATTTCATGAATTAAAAAATGGTTTCGTTAACAAACTTTGATCTATTGGCACGCAGTCGGCATCAGGCTGAGTTTTGTACATTTCGAGTTTGATTTTGAAAGTTTTCGGAATTTGGTTCGTTCCCGAACCGGGGATTTGATAGTTTCAAAATAAAATATTAAAAATAAAAATAAATACATTTTTAATAAAGGTCCGTCAATTTAACAGTTGGGAATTTTCTGAGTGTGAAAACAGAATTTAAAAATATGTTTTAGTTAATAAGTTACTTTTAAAGAAAATTTCCCATAGAATAACGTTGGCTCGGGCTTCCGGCTACGGTAAGTGAAGAGGGCCGTTAAGGCTGTTCATCAGTCACATTCCCTTTCTCTTCCGTGCTATGTTATACTATGAGATTTTTGTTGCTTTGTTTTATAAGAATATATTAAAAAATTAAGTTTTCCAATTTTTTTTTTTTTTTTTTTTAATATTAGTCTTTGAATGTGACTTTTTTTTTTATTTTTATTTTTATTTTTTTTTATTATTATTATTAGTGAGCAATTTTTTGATAACAATTAATTTAAATATATTATTTCATTAATTAAATTTAGGTCTCTAAATTTTGATCTCTAAACGAAATATTTAAATTTTATTTTTTAAAAAAATTGCCCACTAATGTAAAAGGCGACATGTTCAAAGAGTAATATATATATATATATATATATATTAAAAAAAAAAAAAAAAAAAAAAAAAAAACCAGAATTCGAAAAACTGAGATTTTTTGACTGAGATATTCTTATAAAACGAAGCAACGAAAATACCATTGGATAACATGGGAAGAAAGAAAGAGGGAAGCTGACTGATGAACAGCCATAAGTATTTAAACTTTAAAACTTTTTCACACACCATAAAATTAAAGACAGCACAACCGGTTTCGAAAGGACGTGGCCTTTCTTCATCAGGTGCAAAAAACACGTACTACTGCGTTAGAGGCAAAAGCAAGACATAGCACGTGTTTTTTGCACCTGATGCAGAAAGGCCACGTCCTTTCGAAACCGGTTGTGCTATCTTTAATTTTATGGTGTGTTAAGATGTTTTAAAGTTTAAATATTATGTATACACCAGATTTTTATTTAGTTTTGTGATTAACCTTATTCTGGGTTTCTTAATAGCCATAAGTAATTCCTCCAATTCTTCGTCTTCAAACTTTTTCGGTGCTCCAGAGCGTTCTTTATCTCCAAGATCAAAATCATTATTTTTGAAGCATCGAAACCAGTCTCTGCATCTCGTTTCCGACAGAGCATGTTCACTTATGTCTCAACAATAATTATGTGTGCTTCAGCTGCAGATTTCTTTTGAATAAAACAGTGCAATAAAATTCCTCACAAATACTTTTTACTTGGCGCAAAACTCGATATTTTTAGGACTAAGAAAAAAACATTGTTTACACTGTAGGGATTTAACGTATACTGAAATTCAAGCTTACCGACAGTACAGCGTCTAGAATAAACAGTGTGGCAATCGCCTATAACCGTGATGTTAAAATGATGCTACAAAAATTAAGCTTACCCAGATGTCGCTGTGATCGAAGCTATTGCTCAAATCGAAGACCTGATTGGCTTTTCCCAGTTTCGTCAGTTTAATCACGTGATCTAAGCATATAATTAACAAATAGGGAGTCTCGGTTTTGTTGTCGTGACACTAGCTTCGATTACAATGACAGCTGGTGACAGGCTTAACTTTTTTAGTACAATTTTATTCGCCGCTTTCCGCACTGTTTATTCTAGACGCTGTACCGACAGTACTTCATTGTAGATGCGTTGCCATCTGAAATTACAGTCGGTAACAAAAGTTTCCGAACACTAGTAAAAATTCCTATGTAAAAAAAGTACACTTAATACAGTTTTGTTAAATAAATCCTTGTCGAATCCTGTTCTTAGTCAGTCTGAAAACAGGATTCGACAAGGATTTATTTAAAAAAACTGTATTAACCCTTTGTCCAGAACATGTTTTCATCATGCTTACCGGGAACACCGGTCTCACAGACCGCTATTTTTAGAAAAAGGTACTGAATGTATTTAGCGAAATTTCGTGGCGATAAATTATGAATTCTTGCAGCCATAACTTTACTTTCTCAATCATGACGTATTATAGGAACGATAGGATATCATATGGTTGATTGGATTTAATGCCGCATTAGTACTGTGCAACGGGTAATTGGCGACGGTCTGGGACGCACCCCTAAGGATGGTCCGGAGACGTGCCATCATAATTTTGATCCTGCCCGATTAGGTGACCCCCAGAGCTATAATTTGGTATATTATATGATTGAATCATCTGGTTTCTGAAATTATTCTTTTTTAATATGTTTATAGTGACCAGTTTAGAGTACTTTTATAAATACGAAGCATTAAAATTATTAAACGAATGTAATTACGGCGTTGATTTTTGAATTCTAAATAACCACACTAATAAAAAGTTATAAATAAACAATTTCTTATTATTTTTCGAACTACAGGAAATGAGTCTGCGCTCGGATTGGAAGAAATTTTGTCACCCTGTTTCGACTATTGAGTTACCGAATTTCGTGCACTTTGAGATGCATTCACAAGCAGTACCATCGACAAGATATTAGAGTACACCCCGGACTAGTAACCTTTTTTCTATCCAACATCAGATCTCCACCATTTAGTCAAATCATCCACCAAACCGACATGAAAATTCCACTAAGGCAAGTTTCCTCTACCTTTGTTATCGCTGTTTTATATTTCGATTGGGTGTAAATTAAACATATACCAAAACCTACACTAGCTGAAATGGAAAGCAAGTAACCTAATCCTTGTTATTGTTTAAAAGCTGTTCCGTTTGAATTTTGTTTGGATGAATGAATGGTTGGGTTTTACGTCGCACTAGTGCTGCTCAGATGGGCAATTGGCGACGGTCTGGGACACACCTCTAGAGGTGGTCCGGAGATATGCCATCACAATTTTGATCCTCCACGGAAGGGATCCTCTCCCGTTTCGGTGACCCCGAGAGGGACTTTTGTTTAGAGTTTTGGTGGTAAGAGGAACAAACCATTTAAAACATGCAAAATCCCAAGAACCAGTTGCCAAGACAGCGATTATTCCGGGAATTTTTCTCCATATCCAATATAGGGAATCCGTACTCTACTAGTATATCTGCTCAATGAGGGTTACACAGTCATTTTTTTTTTTCATGTGTGCAAAGAGTACATTCGTGTGTCTAAGTGATTGCTGAGCTTTCTTGTACAACCGGCAGCAAAAGTATCCGAGCACTAGAAAATAATTCTGATGCCAAACAATTACACTTAACACTGTTTTGTTAAATAAATCCTTGTTGAATCATGTTGTTAGACTAAGAACAGGACTCGACAGGGTTTATTTAACAAAGCAGTATTAAGTGTACTTTTTTTTAGAGGGATTATTGCTAGTGCTCGGATACTTTTGCTGGTACACACAATGGTAATGACATGCCTCGTCCTGGACCACTTGCAGGGGTGGACTTCCACAAATTCCTCATTACGTAGCTATCATGTGATATTTAAACTAGGTTGATCAAATGTCCTGAAATTAGGGGGTTAACTAAAGTGACTGAATGTCTCAATTTATTGGGGACAGTCACCACTTTTGGCAGTTTGTCACTATGAACAGGATTCGACAAGGATTTATTTAACAAAACTGTATTAAGCGTACTTTTTTTTACAGAGGAATTTTTGCTACTGCTCGAATACTTTTGCTGCCGAATGTACAGTCGGTAACAAAAGTATCCGAACACTAGCAAAATTTCCTATGTAAAAAAAGTACGCTTAATACAGTTTTGCTAAATAAATTCTTGTCGAACCCTGTTCTTAGACTGGCTAAGAACACGATTCGACAAGGATTTATTTAGCAAAACTGTATTAAGTGTACTTTTTTTATATAGGAATTTTTGCTAGTGTTCGGACACTTTTGTTACCGACTGTACTCTTGCCAGTAGTCAAAAGCAATGTTATTCTGTGAGGATATCTGTTTCCACAATACTCATTACCTAATATTCTTTTTCCGAAAATTGGTTTTTTGCATTTAATTTTCTAGCCCCCTTCCCCCCCCCAAAAAAAAAAAAAAATGCAGTTTATTTTTTTATTTTTTATTTGTATTATTATTTTTTATTCAAAAATAAAATGTAAAAAATAAAAATAATTAAACTATTTTAGAAAATGAGTGCAAATTTAACGGTTGTGAAATTTTCTAAATGTGAAAATGGAATTTAAATAATCATCAATTGTGGAAGCATATTTCCCCACTGAATAACATCACCTGTCGGTGAAGTTTGGTATTATACAGTCGGCAACAAAAGTCTCCGAACACTAGCAAAAATTTCTATATAAAAAAAAGTACACTTAAAACAGTTTTGTTAAATGAATCCTGTTTTTAGACTGACTAAGAACAGGATTCGACAACGATTTATTTAACAAAACTGTATTAAGTGTACATTTTTTACATAGGAATTTTTGCTAGTGTTCGGAGACTTTTGTTACCGACTGTACTAAGAAAAGCAAACTTAAAAAACAAAACTTTTAGAAAGAAGTTGCAATTATTGGCAATGTGCTGTTAGCGCTCATAAATTGAGATTCCTAATATCCTCATGACATTTTACATGTTTTTTTTTTTTTTTTCAACATTAAGGGGATTGCCCATTGCGCAACACTAGTGCGACGTAAAACTCATCCAACCAACCAACCAACCGTCAACAGTAAGCGGCTCCGGGCCCTGCTCACTCTTCCAATCCCAAAGGGTAGTTTCCTTGTTTGAACAGATTTTACGTTGTACTAGTGCCACGCTGTGGACAATTGGCAACGGTCCGGAACTCATTATAGGGTTGTTCTGAGATATGCCATCCTCTACAGGTTGAGTGTATTTTACGTCGCACTAGTGCTGCAATTAAATAGACTTGGCGTCTTCGACGTTTATCGCCAAAAGAGCCGGTACCGTATTCTAGGAATCTGTACCCGCAATTCCCTGCACTAAGCCTAACCTTTAGCGGTCTCAGAGACCGATGTTCCGGTATAAGGGTTAAGTGTACTTTTTTTATATAGGAATTTTTGCTAACGTAGTCCTGGTAATGACATCTGTTCGGGAATAGCGAAAACTTATTCAAGGTTCTAATAACTGTTATATTTTCTTGTAACATAAAAAGTGATACACTGCTAATTATAAAAAATCATTAAATGTCCTTACTTTAAGAAATAATATTATAGTTTTAAAAAATTAAAGAACACGCTTTTATAGAAATGTGAACTGAAAAGCACAAAATATCTATCTTAGTATTAAAATGCAGGGTAAGAGAAAATCGTGTGAGTGACACACCATAATATTTACATACATTTAAATCTTTAATTAAAATAATTTAGGATAAACAAAAACCATTTTTAAAAAATCTCCCCTGACTGGGCTCGAACGCTAGACCTTCAGTCTCGTAGCGCGGAGCTATACCTCAACGCCACGGCGTTCACGTAGGGGAAGTCTTTTTTTACAATATAGATTTTTTGTTTGCTCCCAGCGCGGTTACAGACATAAATACAAACATACATACAGGTGAAGCTAATAAAATCGTGTTAAAAAATAGAAAGGACGAATGAAATTTAGAAAAAAAAGCAAAAAAGGTATAGAAATTCATAAACTAAAAGCTTGAAAATATCCTACATCTTTTCAACCCTTTGCCTTTGATTACAATTTTTGGAAAGGATTAAAAAGGAAAAGTTAAACTGCATAAATGCATGATGTACTAATGCTAGAAAAATAGAATTAACGCGTTTAAAATAAAAAATGTCAAATAACAAATGGTTTATCTATAAGCCTAACAAACAGGTTAAAGTAAAATAGAAGAGAACATGTTAGAAAAAGAAAAAAAGAGCCTGAAACAAACATCTTCATTTGTAGAGCTTCTTTTCAGGAACTGCCCACCAGCGGCCGAGCGGTTCTGCGCTCAAAGCTGGTAGATGGGAGGTGCCGGGTTCGATCCTAGGTCGCGCTCATCGACCTAGCCGTTCGGAGTTTTCCATGGTTTCCTCCGAAACTCGCGTAAATACGGGCTAGGACCCCTTAGAAAGACCCCCATGGAGGGCATTCCCCCTATAGGCCTAGGACACGTACGGAGTCAATCGGCCTTAAACCCAACAAACAACCATCTTTTCTGGAACTATTCCGCATCAAAATTCGAAACATTCCTTTTTCGTTGACGTCAAAAGAAGAAAGAGAAATAACGAGGTATTAGATGGGTAAACAATACAAATACTACGTTTATATAAAAGAAAACTTTGAAAATTTAAGATTAGTCTTTTTACACCTTTCTACGTTTACATCAGCAAATATCTAATCGGTAGACATATTTATTTGTTTAATATTTTTAATTAATGGTTGTTTTATATAGAAATAAATTGGAAATGTATTGAAATTAGAGCGAATCCTTTAAAAAGAAAAAATTGATAAGTAGATAGTTAAATGAAATTTATTTCTCTGTATAAGAAATGTCACATCAATAAAACTGTGAAAAGTTCACTTCCGTATTAGCATACTTACACATACAATGTTTGGTAAATTGTTGCTCTGCTATATCCAGAAACATTTATGCTAATTTATTTCGCGTCCAAGCAAGAAAAGTGATACAAGTTTTAAAATGGCAATTTTGCGTTTACATAATTGAAAAATGTATATAAAGTATCCCAACGTGCATGAAAAGCTCCAAATCTTTATCTCGAAATTTATCCGCACGAGAGGCAGTTGAATCAGATTTATTGTAGGCTAGTTAATGCTTTATCGTTATCTTTAAATTGATTTTTCTCAAACACTGCATTTTTGAGTTGTCTTTTATTTTGAGTTGTATTTTTATTTTTATTTTATTTTTATATTATTGTTTTAGAGCCAAATTTTCGAACGTGAGTTTTTGTTATATTTACATGTTCTGAGGT
This sequence comes from Salticus scenicus, assembly GCA_963930645.1. Classification (NCBI taxonomy): domain Eukaryota; kingdom Metazoa; phylum Arthropoda; class Arachnida; order Araneae; family Salticidae; genus Salticus; species Salticus scenicus. The sequence goes on from OZ005652.1 coordinate 93,169,131, forward strand.
CCCCTGAATACGAAAATCATGTTTTTAGCGAATGGTCTGTGTGTCTGTCTGTCTGTGTGTCTGTTATCAGCATATCTCAAGAAGAAATAGTAGCAGAAATTCCTAAAACAGTATTCTAAATGTGTATCATATAGGGATGCTACACTAAGCTTTTCGTTGAGATGAAGCAAATGGTTCGTGTACAGGGACACTCAAAAGTATTGAAATACATTACGTCTATGGGGGAAATTGCAGGTAAGTAGACTTTAACATCTATAGACTGCACTAAACCAAATGAAACGAAAAAACATTTTGTGTAATAGGGATAGTCAATTGGGAAAAAAAAATTGTGTATGTAGGAACCTCACCGGGGGGGGGGGAGTCCCCGCTCGAGGGGAGTAAATTTTCATGATGGGTATCTTTCAAAAAAGCTTGCCAATACCTTTAAACCAAATGGTTGAACCATCGATCTGCGATAATTTAAAATAAAGTTATCAATTTTTTTTTCATTTTTAACAAAAAAAAAAATAATAATAATGTAATATTGAGTATAAATTCAACTTTTTTTAAAATATTTAGTGTTATACTACTTCTCTAATAGGGAAAACGTGTGCATTGTTAGGGAAGATAATGTTTATAAATAATAATTTTAATAAATTATTTTTACTGAGTGAATTTGTATAGAAAAATATAGAAGAAAGTCGTGTGGTGGCCACAACACACTAGTTATTTGCTGTTAGTGGATGTGCTATACTAATAATATTTTACCATGTCCAGGAAAGCTGTTCGGGAATTGAAATAAATTTCTCATAGAGATACGGTAAATAATGAATGTTTTAAGCTAAATATTCATCGCTTGTTTTTTGTACATTAATCAAAAGGGGGGTTGAGGGGCGTCAGTCTCCCTCACACAGAACTAATTGTCATATAAAACTCTTCCTAAGCCTAATTTGAATTGTTTAACATAGGTTTACATAATAGTACTCAATATCTTACCTCTTAATCTCCAACCTGTATTTATAGTATTGAATTTCAGAGTAAGAGAAAGTAGTGTGAGTGACACAGCAGATTATTTTAACTACGACAATTGTCCTTAATATTTTATTCAGTAAATATAGATTAAATAAAACTAGAAAAAAATATTCATTCATCTGCGTAACATACATTTTATAAATGTAGAAGTTTTCAATTCAAATTCTTATTTGTATTTATTTATTTATTTTTAAAACCATCCTTTAAAAGAGATGTATACAACCGTACCAAATATCTTAAACAAATCGTTTTTCATTTAATAATTCAAAAAAGAAAAAATATCTACATCTATTTATTTTTTCACAAAACATACCCACTCTATACAAAAATATAAATGCGCCATTTCTTTCGAGCCAATAAATTATTGTAATTTATACTGGACAAAAAAAATATTTGATTCTGCTTCAAACATTACTTGGCTGCTCGCCATATAGCATTTTACATCAGGCGCATTTGTACGCTTTTAAATATTCTTTAGAACTGAAGGATATGAATTATGCATACTTCTAAACCATATCTGAAATGCTTGTCTTCGAGAAGATAAGAATATGAATAATATATGGTTCAATAAAGCTCGTCCTGTCTTTATTGTCGCCCAAGAGAGCGAATAACGGCTGCTGGGACTTAACCTCTAATATAAAAGCTTTAAATAGCAGCGGAAATGAATAAAACGTTTCATCTTCTAAAGAGCTTGCATATTTCTGGTCTAGAACTTATTTTTATGAGTGAAATATGTGTTAAATATTATTTGAAATATAAATATATATTCTTCATAACGTCTTATTTCAAAGTTACTCGATTATAACAATATTTAAAATATATATATATATAATTTTCTTTATAACAGAGTATTTGCCATAAAAGTGATTATATGAAAATAGGTAAGACATTCTGGATTTTATTCACGAAAATTGTGCAAATTTAATTAAAATAAAATCGCGAAAATGAAAATAACATCACTTATGTCGATTCAATATGTGAAGTGTCAAAATAAATAGAAAAATCTGGAGTGACTCCACTCGACTTTCAAAATATTTCATAATTAATGGTGTTTAAATAAATTTAAACCAAAGAATTAATATATATTGGGTTGGTGAGAAAGTTCTTTAGTACTGAATTAAACAACTGAAACCAGAAATTTATCTTGGACAACGTTTATATAACTTTTAAGAAGGTATTTGCGTTTCTCCACAAGTTATAGGTCGTACAATGGATCGTATATATATATATATATATATATATATATATATATATTTTTTTTTTTTTTTTTTTTTTTTGTGCACCTCTCTAAAAAGAACTATAAATGGTAAACATGCAATAACAAGTGTTTATCAGTTATTATCATTATTATTTATTTATTTTTACGTTTTAAACAATTTAACATTACTAAAGCAAGCTTTAAATAATTTAAGTCCATAGATAAAAATGGGTAAGAATTCTATTTTGCAACCTGTAAAAAAACTATAAGTATATTACATTGTACACTCATATAAATATGACTATAGTTATAATGACCTGAAACATACCTACAAATTTATACCTTTCTCGAATGTAATGTTAATATGCAAGCGCACTTGAAATAATTTGAGTCTATAGGCCGTAATGATAATGACTACTTCTTTGTGTCCTTGTAAAAGAACTATAAATCGTACACCCCTCCCCTGAAGAAGGCCCCCATGTGTTTTGGGATTACTTTACATTTATTATCAGTTTGTTAATTCGGTTTTATATTTCCTTTTGCTGCATTTGCGCATTGGTTTATAAATACTCTGTTTCAAGTTTTTTTCTAAAAAAAAAGTTTTTTCTACTAATTTTCAAGATTTATTTGATATAGATCATTTGATTCCCTTTAAAAGATATTTAAATAAGTTTTGAAAATTTTCATTGGCAATTTTTTAAACATTTTTCTCATATTTCAAAAATGGTTAATCCTTAAGGAAATATGCATTGCAGAATTTTATCTGATTTATTATTATTGACTGTTGTTGTCGTTTTTTGGAACATACTTCAAACATAAAAAGCGCAAAATAAAATTTTCTTCAGTACGTTATTATTATTATTTTTTTTTCAGGCTATATTTGCATAGATAAATTAGTTACATTTTTTATCCATTTTTTTTTTTCACGCAGATTTAAAAAGTTTATAAATAAAATAAAACCCTCTCTCTCTCTCTATATATATATATATATATATATACATATATATATATATATATATATGTGTCTGTGTACATTACAGTTCCAGATATTTTAATTTTCTCATCCTTGATCCCGGTCCGAAATTCGAAACACACCACTGAATACAAACTGCTCATTAGGGGCAAAAAAAAAAAAAAAAAAAATCTTTACGTGTCTAAAATGACTCAGTGAGAAAAACAGAATCTCCTTCGACACTTTTTTTCTTTTTCTCTTTTCACGCCTTGACCGAGCCGAGAAAACATACCCATGTCCAGAACTGCAAGTTCAGGCGTGTGCATATTAGTAATCTTAATAATAACCGCATCGAAGTTTGTAATCTAAAGTTTTTTATGAACCTATTTTTTTAAAGCCATAAAATAATACGGCGCGAATTAATCGAAATATAAAAAGGAAAACCTTCAGTTGGAAACATACTTTTAAGAGATGGCAGGGCGGAAGAATGGGCCAAGAATATAGAGACCCAAATAAATAAATTGCATCCTTTACTTACCTGGGAATTTGCGCAGTATACTTTTTCAGCTTTTTATTTTTTTTTACATAGAATGCAAATTCAATATACGTTATGTTTTTATGTAAAATGTTTTTTCACATCCCTTTTTTTCCTCTATCTCTTATAAAAATAAATAAGTAAATAAATAGATAAATACATGTATAAAGGTATAAAATGTTCAATTGTAATTTACCTGATAAATTAGTTATTGATCTCAGAGAGTTGTTATCAATTGATTTAAAAAGTATATACAAGGCTACTATAAAAAAATCATTCATTTTCCAAAAGCTATATATTCAAAAATATTTCAGATATAAAGATGTATAATACATGAAAATAACCACAAAGCCACTAAATTGTCTGCATTTTCTTCAAATGTTCTATGTGTGTGATGTAGATTTTCACATATTATATAAAGTTTGTTTTCGCTTTAAAAGATAGGTAAATTCTCTAAATAAATAGAATTATAAATTAAATTATTTAATCTTAAACAACTATTTAAAACATAACGATATAACTATTTTTAACTTATAAATAATAAATTTGCAATATATTTTTTCTAATTTTAATATGTTCTCTTTCATATCTTTTTCAGTGTAACTGAAACAAAATCTTTGATCGATTCCCAGTATCCATTTAACAATTCTAACGTAATGAAATTTCTTTTCGCTCGGTAAATGATATTATTTTGACCCATTTCTTCCTCTTGTTTTGTGAAGCCAGATAATAATTAATTCGGTTTCTTTTAATCTTACATCGAAATGTAACTCAAGTGCTCTCTTGTCACCTAATTTACATCATCAGCTAGACAAAATATTTGCTCAGCTGGTTATTTCCCAGCAACTAAAAACTTGGCGAAATCATGCCAATATTCACTAACAACGGCCACGCCTTTTTAAAAAATTACATAAAAATATTCGTAACGATTACCGCAACCATTCTCTATCTTAAATTTTGAAATTGGCGTAGATAAAATTAAACGCCAAACGCAGTGTCATTTTTTTGCTAAAGCCAGTGATGCCAGATTGGGGATTTTGTCCCCATTTTGGGGATTTTTAAGACTTCTGGGGACAATTTTGGGGACCAACTGTTTGTGGGGACTTTTTTGGGGAATTCTAAAATTTTTGGGGACAAATCTGGGGAGTTCTTCAACTTTCTGTCAACGTAATGATTTATCCCTACGATTGGAGACTTTCAATAGCTTTCTTATTATTTGGGTTTTTTTTTTTTTTTTTTCAAAAATTGCCTTCATTTGAGGAAAAATCTGAGCTCAAATAAAAAAAATCTGCTTGATTTTTTTCCCTTTTTAGTAGAAATCAAGTTGGGGATTTTTTCGAAAAAAAAAACCCTGATTTGCAGAAATTTTAAGACCTGTTTGGGAAGTAATTTTCGACCATCTGGCATCACTTTCTAAGGCTTTGGACGGCACTTGCGATCGTGATGTAGCTTAAGAAAGTTTAGGGCATCGTGCCCGGTGCTGTTCCACCACTCTATACTGTTACTGTCAAATGGTCACGCCACAAATTATCTTCTTTGGAATAATCAATAAATTTACCTGAACTACTGAACCAATATATTGCCTCATGGATCCGTTTGGGTAATGTTCTTTCATCTATAATTAACTTTTAACTTGATTTTTTTTACAGCTTATCCTGCAGTTGCCAACGCAATTATTTCATCTTTTAAACAGCAAATATTTTTCATCAGAATGTGTACTCATGGATCACACGGTACACATCGGCAGGGATTGAATTCGTTCCACATATTATGTGGCGCCATGCTGTCAATAATTATCGCTGCAATTATTCATTTCAAAATAAGTGCTAATAATTTTGGGAGGTGGGGGGAGCAAATTGATTATAATAGGTACATAAACATGCTTCTTTGAACAAAGTCTTTAATGTGCGCAAAAGAAGTTTCTTTTCGCCCTTGGCCGCTCAGGTCACCTGATTTAATGCCTTATGACTTTTTCTTTTAGGGGCACATTAAGAATTTGTTTATATATTAGTTTCCACTCCAATACCAAAGGCATTAAAAGAATTTAAGGAATGGATCAGTGTTGCAGTAATGACCATGACAGGATGAGAAAAATGTGTGGAACGAGTACTACGCCTGGGCGAATGTTATGTGACCCAGGGGGTGCACATACAACATTTGTAGAGTGTACAGGAAAACCGATGAATTTGGTGTTATTTCCATGTATAACTCATATTTATATGTGTAATACTTCTGAACATGTAAAGCTTTCAAAAAAATTAATGACTCTATTATTAAAGGCCCAGTATAAAAGGCTCAATTCAAAAACATGCTGTAAGTCATATACACTACAGCAGTGGATATTTGTAAATAAACTCAAAACCAGCTTTAAAAAGATAATAATAATAAATTTTTTAAAAAATCACCAAAAAAAAAGATAAAAAACTCAACTACATGTTAAAAAAAAAAAAAAAAAAAGGAGAGTTTTCAGAAGTGTCAAACTAAATCATACCATATCACTTTTAAATATAGTATTTTATTATAAGATTAGATAAACGTAAAGATGACCTTAACTTCAAAATATACTCAGCTGAGTGTCATTGCTTATTATCCTTCTTACTTAACATTGCGTAACTGAATCAGATATCACACGTGCAAGATATGCTCTTACTTCTTTTTTAAAGGTTTAGGTCATTGTTATTAATCAACGTCACTTTTGCTGAAATAATCTACATATTCTACATTATATCACTTTCTGCACAAAATTTTAAAGGACTATAAAATCCTGCCATATTTGTTCTTATAACCCACAAACCCTTATATGTCTGTAATAGCGTATAAAATTTGTGAAACATATTTCTAAAGTCGTGTTTTATATATTATTTGTCTTTATTTTTTTTTTAACCTTTAAAATTATAAGGTTTTTTACGTATATAAAAAATATTAGAAAATTTACACTAGATGAACATTGCAATTTAGACATTTAAATATCGGATGCATATGTTAAAAAATATTTATTTACTAGTTTATTAAATGATTTGCGTTTCTTTATTTAATTTTTTCTTCATTTTCTTTCTTTCTTTCTTTCTTTTACTATTTTTTTTTTTTTTTTTAATGTACGATTTGTATTCATTTGTTAATTTCTTGTATACGTAAGAAGTAAGTATTTCATTCGTGAAAAATCTTTGACCTACTATTTTTGATAAATTTACACGTTTTCAAAATTCCAGAATACAATCTAACCATTCTTAGAAAATGTCTGTCTATGTATATACACAGGAAAAAACGTTTTGTTGAAACAAAAAAAAAAAAAAAAAAAAAAAAAATTGTTGAACGTATATTAATTAAAAAAAAATCTTTGATTTAACAAATTGTTTTGTTGTTTTAACCAAAATTTTTTTGTTACAACGAAATGTTTTGTTGAAACAAAATATTTGTTAATCCAACTCTCTCTATATACATATGCATATATATATATAGAGCATCAACGAAATTCTGTTGTATTAAAGAACACATTTTTTCTATGTATCCAAATTTTTGTGGACACTGTATCACATGAACCAGTAGGCGGAATTCAATGTAATTTCATATTTGTTCGGCTTCGGTCATTAGCTTTTGAAAATTGCTTGAAAATCGCCGAACAGGTACAATTGCCATCCTGTTTTTGGTAGTTTTTTATATAACTCTATTGGAAAAATTTCGTGTAGATGTATATAAATTTCCAATATCAGTATTTTTCAAAAAAGCTCGTCTGTACCTTCAAAATGAAGGGTTGAACCACTGATCTGAGATAATTTATAACGTTATCGATTTATCGAAACGTTATCGATTTATCGAAAAAAATGCATATTCTGAGATCTTGTCTATATTTCACACAGACTTTTTTTGACATCTGAATTCATCATAGAAAATTATTTTAATAAATTAATTAAATAATAATTTTAACAATTTGCATTGCGTGAATTTAAAAAGGAAAATATGAAAAAGAGAGTTCTGTGGTAGCCAAAACATACTAAATATTCTGATTGCTTATATTTTCACAAAAATGCCAAATTTTTGTTGAGTTTATATGCATAAATTTTATTATGTATGTAATGTGCATCGTTTGTAGGATATTACGATTCATACACTCACAAACATATAAACAAACGCATGGTTACATAAGTACATACAGTGCGGCCTACCTGAATAAAATAAATTTCCAATGGGGCTTACCAAGTGTTTCGGGTTGGTCAGACCTGATCTAACATATATGTTAAGCATTTGAAATTCTAAATGATATTTGAATTTTAATACCAGTTTCTTAAAGCAAAGAAGTTATATTTAAAGTATTTAACATAAATTAAAATTGTTACAGAAATAACATTAAGATCATTGAAAAACTTTAATTAAAATCAAAAATGAATTAACACCAATATTGATGTTTCACTGGAAGGACATCTGCGTTATCCCATCACTTTACTTATATAGTATGAAATCCTTTAAACATCTATATTGGACTACATCATTTGGTATCTCTCTCCTCTTCCTTAACTCCCCCTTCCCCGTCCTACAGGGTGGACACAAATGATTACACTGGTTTTACAACTTTCTTTAATGATTGTATTATTTTTTATTTACTTTCGCAGATACGTTAGATCAGTATTATCCTAAAGTTTTTTTTTTTTTTCTTTTTTTTTTTTATGTAAAAAACTGCACTGGTAAAAAAATTAAAGAAACTAACGGGTGTACCATAATAAAATAGACTGTTACTATTTGTATGTATGAATGAATATATATATATTATATATATATATATATATGTGTGTGTGTGTGTGTGTGTGTGTGTGTGTGTGTGCATTTTTTACAGATTCCCAATTACATTTCTGAAATCTGTGCAGCAACTCAAGAGCAAAAATTACATTGCAACTAAAGGATAGTAAGAAGAGCAAAGAAGTACAAAAATTGGTACTTTCCAAGTTGAAAAATGGAGAATCCGCAAGCAAAATATTTCGTGATTTGAAAGGTGTTTTAAGTCGTGCCACTGTTTTTAAGTGGTTTACTATGATTAGAAAGACTGGTAATATTAAAACATCTCAACCTCCAAACTGTCCACGCATTGTCCGCACCAAAAATCTGATTCAAAAAGTGAAGAGTCGCTTGACACGTAAAAGAGCATGTCCATAAGAAAACTTGCTAGGGAACTCAAAGTATCAAAATCATCTGTTCAGCGAATACCTAAAATGACATTGAATTACAACCCTACAAAAAACGAATAGAACCTAAGCTCATAGAAACCCAAAAGCAGAAAAGAATCAAATTTGCTAATTGGGTATGACACAATTTCAGAAAAGACGAGACTAAGAGAATCCTTTTATCTGATGAAAAAATGTTTGATTTAAATGGAATGTGCAATGTTTAAAATGCAAGAGTGTGAGCAGCAAATCGCCTGGAAGCTGACAAAAAACGTGGAGTGCTAAAAAAACATAAGTTTCCTGGAAAAGTTATGGATTGGTGAGGGGTATGTTCTAAAGGCGTATCTCCATTAGTTATAATGGATAAGGGAAAAGTCGATCACCAGCAATATATTGCAAATGTATTGCCTGTAGCATTCAAGTTTGGAAAAAAAATCTTTGTAAGAAAATTGGGCTTTCCAACAAGATGGGGCGCTACATCTCATACATATTGCCTGTAGCATTCAAGTTTGGAAAAAAAATCTTTGTAAAAAAATTGGACTTTCCAACAAGATGGGGCGCTACATCTCATACCCACAGACTTTCACAAGCTTGGTGCCAGAAACATTTTCATTATATAGTCGATAAAGACCATTGGCCTCTAAACAGTCCAGATTTAAATCCACTGGACTACTCGATTTGGGATGAATTAGTACAGCAGATAAACTGGGATAAAGTAAAATGTAAAAAAAAACCTGATTTCAGAACTTAAACGAGCTGTAAAGAGAATAAGAAAGGGTGTAATAATGGAAAGTTTTCTAAGTTGGACCAAACGCTTACATCGAATGGCAAACAACAACGGGGATCATTTACATTAATTAATATGTTGTATTTTGTTTATCATTCTACCTATATCGTTTATGTGTAAAGCCAAGTTGGCTTTCACTTAAATAGATTTAGTTATACATCAATTTATATCAGTCTATTTTATTCTGGTATACCCGTTATTTATTCTCTCGGTTTCTTCTATTGCGCTTTTTTTTTTTTTTTTTTTTTTTTTTTTTTTAACTAATAGACATTTGGACATAAAATTGAAATAGTTTAATCGTTAACAAATAATTAATCGAGTTTTATACAATTTTAAGAAAAATAATAACTTTTAATTTGACATTAATTCAATATTTCTCAAAAATAAGCTTTGAAAAAAAAAATTAAAAACTTAAAAATTTTCAGAAAAAATAAACGAGAGAGGCAGTAGAAGATATACATGCCTCCAAATGTTAAATTAAAATCGAATTTTTCTTTCTGCATTCATTTTTCTTTTCCATCTTTTTACGTCTTTTCTTAAAATGTGAACAACTTTTTAAAAAGCATGCAAATTCGATGAGAAGATCATTAAAAAATTATTTATTATTCTTATGATTTTCATAGCTTATAAATTAACAATTATATATTTTTCAAAAAGTCTATTATGGAAAAAATAGAAAGGTGAATACGAGAAGGAATAATTATAAGATAAAAAACTTTTTTAAATACCATGTTTTTAAATTTTCTTTTGAATCGTAGCTATAGAACTACATTAGATCTTTATCAGTGTGTATAAAAAATTTTAAAGTGATAATGACATCAATTTTTGTGAGATGCATAATTTAGCTTTTTACAATTTTTTAACGTTCACGTTTAATTAAATGTATTTAATTTTTATGTCGAAAGAAAATGAACTCGTAAATTTTTCATTTTGGCAACAATTAAATTATAGCTAATATTTTAATGGTTATTTTTAAAGCTATTAGGAGGTTATTATTTTCCTATTTTAATTAATTAAAAGAAAGCTAATTAAAAATTCGAAAATCGGGCTTCGAAGTACTGTCATTGGGTTCTGAGTTATTCTGAAAGTTTCAAATGTCTAGCTAGTATGGAAGTTTGTTAAAAATCGATTGCAAGATTCGTACCGGACAAAAAAGAATAGAAGTTAATAAACACATGGTGAAATCCGATTTAAAATTAACTTTTGGAAGCATATGTATCTTCACCTATCACTAATACATCCTTAACACTATTTCTCAATTAGTTCTCTTTTCTAAAACTGTTTAAAATTTTCATTGCTTCGAAAGTTTACTTTTGAGAAAAATTGAATTAATATTAATTTAAAAATTATTGCGTATGTTAAAATTATAATAAAACTCGATTGATTCGATAATAAAAATGCCACTCAAATTTTCTGTTCACGCATTAATTCCTTTAAAAGTCATATGCAAATGAAGAAAACAGGTTGTTCCCTTAAAGTTTCTCGCCAGTTTAACCCGTTAGTAGTTGCTAGTTGGTCGATTTGCCGCCCATCCTTTAGTTTTTCCAGATTTTTTTATTCAATAGCCACCAAAAAATTTTAGAAGTGGCATTTGATATACATAATACGCGAATAAAAACGATTTAACATCGATCACATTACTTCTTAAAATTATTGGTGACAGTTAAATAAAAAGTTCGCAATCTGTAATAGGTGGCGCTGTCGATAGCGACTACTAACGGGTTAATATGAAGTTGCATCACCAACCATCTGACATAAAGTGGTGGCGATGTTGATGTTAAGGCCATTTGACTGTACTATAGGGTCCTAGGACTAGAAGGAATATCCTCATCAGGACCTTTTTAAGAGGTCCTAACCCGCATTCACGCAAATTTCGCAGAAAAACTCGGAAGACTCCGAAAGGCAAGGCTGACGAGCGCGACTTAGGATCGAACCTCACATCTACCAGCTTTGCGAGCATAATCTCTCGATCACTGGTGAGGCTCTGACACTATGAAAAGGGCAAAACTGAAATGTTGTTTTAGCTGTGAGGTTTTTTTTTTTTTTTTTTTTTTTTAAAAAAAAAAAAAAAAAAAAAAAAGAAAAGAAGAAATGCCGAAAATGCTACAACTGAAATTTAGAACTTTTTGTTGAAATATTTTAAAACGCAAAGATTCACTGAGAAGATTTTTTTTCTAAAAATGCGGGAGCCGTTGCTTTCTTAGAAAAGGGAATATCAGTAAAATTAAGTATAATTACCAATAATTTAATTTCGAGAAAGGCGTGTCGATAAAGCTTCTATAATTTGTTTTATAAATCCCTTGAATAATGTACACAATTAAAACATGCATAAAAATAAGCAGAATTTTCTCAAAAATAAACAGGATCTTCTCATTTTCGAGATTTTTCATTTCTTATAATAAATAAGCATAAATACATAAAGAAAAAGAAAGAGAAAATAGAAAATAGAAAGAAAAATCAAAATCAAAAATAAGCAGAATCTTTCCATAAATAAACAGGCTCTTCTCATTTTCGAGAAGTTTCATTTCTTATAATAGCTCCGAGGAACTCCTCAATTTTAAGATTTTTTTTTTTTTCTCATTTAACTATTCATTTCACATTCACTTTTATAATATTGTAACGAAAGCTGTTTCATTTGGCACGCCATGGCTCCGAGGCATCGGGCTACGAAACCAGAAATTGTGGGTTCAATCCCCGTCGAGGGAAATTGTTTAAAAATGGTTTTTGTTTGAATCTAAATTGTTTGTTTGTCATTATATTAATTATGTTTATATTAGTTATTCAGTTAGCGTTACGCAATTTCTAGACTTTTCGAATTTCAGAATACGCTGTCCTAAAAAATTCATGAATTGTATGTAAAGGTATGTAGAATTTGAAAACAATAGTTGAATGAGAAAAAAAAAAATCTTAAAGATGAAAAGTTTTTATTCGGAGCTGTTATAAGAAATGAAATGATTCTGCTTATTTTTGAAAAGTGTGTTTTAACAGTGATATAACACTGTGATATAATACTTTTTAAACCAATTCATTTTAATTTGAAAAGTTACTGTTTTTTTTTTTTTTTTTTTTTTTTTTTTTTAAGTAATAGCTTGGCTATAGTGTGAGCATGCAATGAAAAATAAAATGAATTTGTCCAATATTAAATCATGACGGAACGAAAATTTATAATTCATTCTTAGCACAATTACTCCTTTAATTAATTTTAATTTGAATACTTACACATATACAAATTCTACTTTTTACATTTAAAAGAAAGTCGACATCTAAAAAGAATGTATTAAAATATAGAAAAATCGTTATTCGTTGCTAGGTAGTATAGATTTTTAAAAACAGTGAAAACATCGTAGTTACGCACGCCTGACAGCTCAGTCGCTGAACACAGAATTTTAATAAGCAAAGAGAATACGACAAACACACAAATACATTCATTTTTATTCAAAGAAAGTCCAAATTTTGTTTTTCATTTGTTTTTTTAATGATATGTCTAACAATGTCATCTGAATCTCTGTACTTGAAGTTTATCTAAAAAGATATTAAACATTCTTTTCACGCTTAACTAGAAAGAATAAATAATTAATGAAGTCAATATTATTTTAATTCAAGTTTGCGTAATTTTATTCATTGTTACAAAACACAACCTCGCGTAAATAATTTTTTGGTAAAAAGCATAGGCAATAACATATCAAACAGAAATTAATATTTATAAACATGTTTTCTGTTCCAAAGTAATCTGATGTGTCACTCACATGACGTTCTCTTACCTTACATTTCAATACGATAGCGATAGGTTACAGATTTAGTCGTTAGACCAATAAGATAAGATACTAAAGTTCAATCTACTTTAAAAATAATCTAAAATAGGTTTAGGAAAAGCTTTATTTGGCATATAATTCTGAGTGAGGAGGGCTACCGTCCTCCTTAAACTGCCGTTCAATTATAATGACGACGAACTTCAAAAATTGAAATTAGAATCGCCTGCAATTCCTGTTTTTAAGTTATACTGATAACAGATATACATCAGATCAACTGTTAAAAATTTAATTTTTGTTTTCAGAGACCTTAAAACGTAATATTATAGAGAAAACCAGAGTTGAAAATAAAATTTCAAAAAATACTTTGTTTGCAGTAGGGGTATAAAAAATTAATTTTCCTTCCTGAACATAGTGTTCGCCGGCATACTAAAATATAGCAAAACACTTCATCAACTACATTCAATAGAAAAAAACGTTTGACTTAATTTTGGGTAGCCTTGTATATTGTTTTTAAAGTATATGCATATCACAATGTATACTTAAATTTAGTTTTATATAAAAAACTCCTAACACAAAATGAAATACACTGACAGACATTTCCTAGTATAGCCCCAAATATATCATACTTTGGCCCTGTGAATAGAATGATGAATAGTTTATGTACCACAATCTACACAAACCATGCTTTTATGCATATAACAAAAAATATGTTTATTTCGTTTTGTTTATGGCCGCCTATGGATGTTACACTGTACTTATTAGAAATTTTCCCCATAGACTTAATGTATTTGAATTCTCTTGGATGTCCCTGTACACGAACCGACTTTGGTCTTTTGAATACCGAGTTTGGATTTCCTGTTACTATTTGTTCTTGAAATATGCTGATAACAGACACACAAACAGACACACACACAGACCAACCGCTGAAAATATGGTTTTCGGATTGAAGACATGTAAATATAACAAAAACTCGATTTCAAAAGTTTGACCCCAAAACAATACTTTATCTACCTACTATGACTAAGAGAAAGTAAAAACAATTACGATGAATTTTAAATAATATTCGTAACTTCTGTATAACAATTGCTTGTAATTTGTGATCTACAAAATGATTTGCAATTCTGTTGTATTCAGATTTCTTGAATAAACATGATTGACAGTTAGCTTTATTATTTACTGATTGTTCAAAAAAATTTTGACGCAAACGTTTTATCTATTTTCATTATTTTCTATTATTGTTATTATTATTATTATTTTACAATTATGTTGCAATTTCAATCACATTTGTCCTGTTTTTATGTTAACTAGCAGGCTTTGCCCGCTTCGCTGGCCACTAAATTTAAAGGAAACTCGTTTCTATATAGCTTTATAAAAATAAAATAAAATAAATTACTGAAATTGTTCAAAAGCTCGCTCCAGGTCCCTGCTGCATTCAGCAGCGATTTGGTCATCCACTGCAACTCGGGCGCTTGTCCCTATTACCTGAGACAATAGTTTACCAATGAGCTTCCATTTAGGTGCTTATTATATAACAGTTTCGAAATAGATAGTATAGAAAAAATTGGAGTTTCACTTTTTTATTTGAATCCCAGTTACATGTGAACAACAGTATACGTGTCGTTCACATGTAACTCGGACTGGACTCAAACGTAACTGGGTTTAGACAACATAATATTTGCTTTTGCGTTATTTCATATTTTTTTTTTTTTTTTTTTTTTTTTTTTTTTTTTATCCAATCAACCATTAAATGACAGCAATTTCACGCCAGATATTACAATATGCTGTGACCGGCTACGTCTGTCGCATGAGACAATTAATTTTTTGTGTTTATACATAATTCATGGGTTGTAAACCTCTTTGGCGGCTTTTGAATTTTTGTCACCATTTTAGACTTAATCCATTGTAACAATAAGACTTAATCCCCTGTAACAATCTATTTCTGCCGTATTTTAGACAACTAATCTTTTTATGGTTATATATATTTCCCATTAAACATATTTTTATTTATTTATTTAAATATTAATTTGAATTTTTCAAATATTTCTGTTCGACAGCGTGAGAATGCAGTAACACATAGAGGTTCATTTGTTTGTATGATAAATTAGCATAGTGATTATTATATAAACAAATAAATAAATAGGTAAACATTATCGTGTTACACAACTTTATTATGTCGCTCCATTGGCGGCTTTTGAAT
Organism: Salticus scenicus; assembly: GCA_963930645.1. Lineage (NCBI taxonomy): Eukaryota > Metazoa > Arthropoda > Arachnida > Araneae > Salticidae > Salticus > Salticus scenicus. The sequence goes on from OZ005652.1 coordinate 93,184,716, forward strand.
TTTTGTCGCCATATTAGCGATGGATTTTTGGTTTATACATAAGAATCCTTCATATTCTGCTTATATTTTTAATGGTTTTTAGGTTTAAAATAGTGCTTGTTGAAATAAATTTCCTATCTTTAAAACTGCATTTGTTCTGTAAATTTTGTGTAAAAATAAATCATTTATGTTTTTATATATTTGATGCGCCACTTAGATTAAAATGGCTGTTCCTATATTAAACTTCTTGTCGAAAAACATTCGGTGTACTTCAACACCAAAATTTAAAAAATCGCCCTGCACGATCTGTTAATGAAGCTAATAAAATAAAAATATGGTTCATAGAGTTTAAATAATCTATTTAAAAAATTTTTTAAAACCCAAATTATTAATCTATCGTATCACATACATAGATATAGTAATAATATATAGATTGATCATTGGGGACAAAAAAGTGATGCCTTTTCACTCGGGAAAAGACGGCGATTTTACCAAAATATGGCAGTCTTTCCCCGAGTGAATACACACGGGAATATGCACGAATGTTTTAGCAAATAAAATTCATGAATAATTTATTTACTAAAGGTGAATGAAAAGCCCCAGATATAGTTTTAAATTCATTCTTCTTCTTCTTCTTTTTTTTTTTTTTTTTCTTTCAATACCACTTAATGGCTGATTCCAAAGCTTCTTTTTCGGCATCAAAAATCTTTGCACGTTAATATGGGGATGATAGATCTATATATATTATTATATCTATGATCACATAAATCTTTTCGAAAATAGAATAAAACTTAATTTGAAAAAAATAATAATAACTTTTGTTTATCAACCAAAATAATTGATGAAATTTGAAATGCAAGTTGGTCTTGTGGGGTACAGGCTGTATATTATATTTTTGTGTTCGTGAGAGAAAATTTAAAAGAATTTGAAAACTGCAATTTTTAATCCCTTTTAAAAATCATGTGACTTAATGTGAAGCAGATTTTTCATTTTTTTTCTCTAAAGATTTCCATACAATCTTCTGCTGTTGTCACCTAAAATTCATACTTTAGTTAATTTTAAAAAATCTAATTGTCCGATTGATAAGCTTCTAATGCATCGGATTAAAAAAAAATTTCCCTTTCATTTGCTATCTTATTTGTAACGATGCGACTGATATTTCTAATTTATTTTCTAATCTTTTTGATTCTTTCTGATTTATTTTCCTCATTTTAAATAAGTATACGTTTATTATTATTATTATTATTATTATTTTGTCGAAAAATATGGCAACAATTAAATTATGGATAAAATTTTAAAATTTAAATGTCTTATTTATCAGAAATTAGAAGGTTTTTATTTTCACATTTTAATTAATTAAGAAAAAACTAATCATCCGATTGATAAGCTGTTTAATGCATCGGATTTACAAAAATTTTCCCTTTCATTTGGTGTCTTATTTGTAACGATGCGAGTGATATTTCTAATTTATTTTCTAATCTTTCTGATTTATTTTCCTCATTTTAAATAAATGTACTTTTTTTTTTTTTTTTTAATTATTATTATTATTTTGTCGAAAAAAAAATTGGCAACAATTAAATTATGGATAAAATGTTAAAATTTAAATGGCTTTTTTTTATCAGAAATTAGAAGGTTATGATTTTCACATTTTAATTAATTAAGAGAAAACTAATCAAAAATTCGAAAATCTGACTTCGATGTGCACAATGACCCTTCGGGATGCACCTTTGTGTTATATCTCGTGACTGTCCGAGCTACCGTTTTCGAGATCAGTGAAATATACATACAAATATTGCTCACTTAATAGTATAAGATGTGTTAACAAATAGGAAAACATATTTAGAATGAATAAAAATTCTACGTTCCCGCACTTCATAGTAATTTAATAGTCAGATTTAAGACATTTGTCTTTTATTAATTAATCTAAGATTATCTAAGACGAAAATCGTAATTCACAACAATCGCTTTCTGTTTTTCAAAATAATTACGTTGTTCAAGCCATGTTCATAGTGCTTTCTTCTCAAAAATTGCATGTAGTTTTCAAAATGAATCAAAATCCTGTGTTACCGCATTTTTTAAAAACTAAACAATTTGTTAAATCAGCCTTTTTAAATATTTATATTTTGACATTTACTGACTTTTTACTGATATCTAAGCCAAAATTCTCTATTCATAATTATCTATTTTATTTTCTGAACATACATATGTAAAGAAAGTACTGTAAACTTGGAGAAGTTTAACTTTGATATTTTCGTGTATTTTGAGGTTTCCTGAGTTTATTTTAGCTATTTTTACGGTGATGTATGTATCTGTGCGTGTAGTATGTGAGTGAACACGATAACGTCTAAACACTTCGTTCGAATGAGCTGAAAGTTGGTGCGTATGATATTGGTCCCCGTAGCACGAAAACTATTGATTTTGGTGAATATAGTTATACATATATGTATGAATATATATATAGGGATGACACTAAGAAAAATTCTTTATCGTTATGACATATGGGGTCAAATTATTTAAAGTGTGATAGCGTCTAAATGTCTTATTCATTCGGACTTATAATTTATCTTCATGTTACAAGTCCTCGTCGCACGAACTGTATAGGTTTTTGGTGAATCTAGCGCTTATGATTCTTTTACAGGTACACAAATAAAAATTCTTTTTCATTATGTCATGTAGACTGAATTTATTTAAAGTGCAATAGCATTTTAACGCTATATTCGAATGAACTAAAAATTTATATATATTGATCACCGTCATACGAATTGTATGAATATTGGAGAATCTTAGCATTTGTAGTTTTTTTTACAGGGACACAGTGGAAAATCCTTTATCATTATGGCTTATGGGCTCAAATTATTTAAAATTCAATAGCGTCTAAATGCCTTATCTTATTGAGCTTAAAATTTATAGGTCATTTTATAGGTCACAGTCGCACGAGCTGTAATAGATTTTGGTTAATCTTGCACTCATAGATTTTCACGGGGACACAACGAAAATTTTTTTTATCAATGTGTTCTATGGGCTCAATTTATTTGAAGCGCAATAGCCTAAAATTGAACAATATACAATATGGGGAAAAATAACTCAAATACCCTATTATAATTTTCTCTTTTATATATTTAACGACTTCTCTTATTTTAATTTATTTATACACCCGTTAATTGCTTAATGTTCGGAAAGTCGAGTAGAGTTACTCCCGATTTTTATTTAAAAATATAATTAATTTTGAAATTTTACTCACATACACATTTTTTTCTCTGCCAAAAATTACATGCAATCTTCAAAAAGAATCAAAATCCTACATTTCCACAACTCATTTAAAATTTTGCTAAATCAACTTTCTAGACATTGATTTTCATTGATTAATCAAATTTATGATATACATTAGGGTTTTTTTTTTTTATGACCGTCATATTCTATACTTAAACTAGTTGGCATAGGTGGACTCTGCTCAGTTCCCCATCATGTTATACGTTCTAATAAATCTCTTATTATAATCATGTTAAGAAAAATTACTTTGAACAAACGCTTGACACAGTGACAGAATAAAATCCCCGCCTAATAGGCTATCCACCATTCACTTCGATATAGTATTTATCTTATTCTAATCTATTAATTTATTTTATCGGGGTCAATTTCGTAGTTTAGTTTTTATGCTAATTTCCAATGCAACAATCCTCAAAATGCATATTTATATGGAATATCGCCCAATTTTGCTGTGTTGATAAAAATCTTAAATTACGAATAACTTACGAAATTTTCTTATTAGAATATTTGTAGTCAATCATGTTCAAACAAGTATCATAAATGTTGTTTTGAAGTTGTCTGATATATTTATGATCCTCATAATGACGTTTATACTCGATTTTGTTATATTCTGACATGTTAAGTAAATCGTAAATTCCAAACAACTCACAAAATTTTTAAATTAAAAAATTCATTGTCAGACGTATTCATGCCAGTATCCTAAATGATATTTTAAAAGTATTCTGACATCTTTACGAGGAAAATATCCCACAAAAAGGGCATTTATGCGAAATTTTGCCATGTTAATAAATTCGGAAATTTCGAATAATTTGCGAAATTTTCAAAGTAGCATGTTTACAGTCAATGGTGTTTATCCCGGCAAAAAACAGATATTTAAAAGCTGTTCTTACATCTTTATGATAAAAAAATTTCTTTTCATGCACGTTTAAGTGAAATTTTGCCGTATTCCCTCATGTTAAGAAAACCGTAAATTTCGAATAACTTCTGTTTATTACTTTCCGAACACTATAGTGAGGAAAGTATTGTAATCATGTCAGAAATCCGAATTTGAGATTTTGATGTTTCTATACGTTTCTAGACTCCCTGAGTCCGTTTTCGCTATTTTTACGATGATGTGTGTATGTATATGTGTGTGTATGTCTTTGAGTGAACACGCTAGCGTCTAAACGCTTTGTTCGAATAAGCTGAAAGTTGGTACGTATATTGTAAGTCAACATAGTACGAACCCTATTAATTTTTGTGACTCTAGCACTTATAGTGTTTTTACAGGGACACCAGGAAAAATTCTTTATCATTATGGCCTATGGGGCCAAATTTTTAAAAGTGCGATAGCGTCTAAACGCTTTATCAATCTGAGCAAAAAAATTTTACACATGTTATAGGTCACAGTTGCACGAACTGCACAGATTTTGGTGAATTTAGCACTTACAGTTTTTTACAGGGGCACAAAGAAAAATTCTTTATCATTATGGCCTATGGGACCAAATTTTTAAAAGTGCGATAGCATCTAAACGCCTTATTGAATTGAACTGAAAATTTATATGAATATTATAAATAACTGCTGCACAAACTATAAGCATTTTGGTGAATCTACATTTATAGGTTTTTACATGGACACAACGAAAAATTCTTTATCATTATGATCTATGGGCTCAAAGTTCAGTAGTGTTAAATAAATGGAGAAAAATACTCAAACACTATATTATGATTTTCTCTCTTTTGTTTGTTCAACAACTCCTCTTTCTTTACTTTATCAACAAAACTGTTAATTACCCAGTGTTCGGAAAGTCGAGTGGAGTCACTCCAGATTTTTTCAATTAGAATATTGAAACTGAATAGTGTTCATGCCAGTGTCATAAATAATATTTTAAAACTTCTCCGACCTGTCTGTGATCATTTGTTTGTGAAATATCGTGCACACAGACTATTATCATACTAACGGACTAACGGACTAACACGCTAATGGACTAACAAACTAACAGACACTCTACAGACGGACACCATACCCATTTTGATATTTTCGGATTCCTCACACCTGAAAACGTGTAAAAAAGTCAAAAAACCGAGGTCGAAAATGTTCATGATTACCTAACTTCCCCATACCTATAGTATAATGAGGAACTAAAATGATTACGTTAAACTTTAAGTCATAATGCTTCAGTTTTTTAGCAAAATCTACAGGGGAAATCTCGATTTTCTGCAGAATTCAGTGGCATGGGTTTGTGGCTAATGCAAGTTGCATATATACCGCAAAAATGGAGAAAAAAAATAGATAAAAATTACTCTAGCTTGAGAGCTTTATTGTACTGTGTGTGAAACAGTATAGTAAAAATATTTGTATTTTATGTAAAAACATAAAAAAAAAAACGAAAAAAGTAGTTACTATGAAGCTAAAGTACAATCTGTAAGTTAATTAAACAGTACCATACTGTACTGTACAGAAAATAAAAGAAAAACAACATAGTTCTTTATATTTAGCTTTTTTTTTTTTTTTTTTAATCAATTTTTAAATCAGTTTTTGTGTCTTCTTCAGAAAACACTTCTTAATCTGGCGCTTTCTTGATTCAGCCTATTTCTCGCGTCCACAAATAATCTGCAACTCACATATTTCGCTCGTGGATAATCCAGAGCGTACTGTATAAATAAAAATTCTATGTCTCCGAAACTGCAATTAACTTAAGATAATGTATAAAATTTAAACCACTTTTTGGACCTTGATTTTTCATTAGCAATGTCTGAAGCACAAGTTTTTTTATATTTTGTTATACGTTATTTACTATCTTCTTCAATGTTTTATCTTTTATTTAAAATAATAATAATATAATATAATTGCAATAAATTTTTCGTCATTGTCGTCCTTTGCTGTCGAGATTTACTTACAATCTTCAAAATAAATCAAAATTATTCGTCTCCGCAGCTGTAAGCAACATAAAATGTTGTAGAATAAATTTTCTAGACAGTTGTCCTTGGTTTTTCATTGATTAAATATCCAGTTCATAAAAATTTAACTCTTGACTTGTCAGAAAAATGGTTAACATGTTATTACGAAATTCTCTTTCATCACATATGCTAAATATATACATTAAAAACAAAGCATTCTCAATCACTCTATGTAAAAATTACTTCGCTGGTTTGTAATTTACGACTTTTATATATTTTTACTTTGTGTTTGCACTTTTGAGGATTGATAAAGATAGTGATTCAAAATGAAAATTTTGATGAGTTTAATTAATGGGTAGTGAATGAATGATTGAAAACTATTTAAGGAAACTTTATCTAACTCATTCATTAAACATTTTTAAGTTACGCAACGTATTACGTGTTCAAATTAAGCATTGTATTACAATCGTTTAAGATTACACGTGTTAGTCAACGTTCCTCAATCATTACTACATTTTTTTAACTCGCTTTCTTGTTTGTTTGTCAGTACAAATCATTCAATCGATTTTTAACTAACTTCCCGACTAGCTAGACATTTGAAACTTTTAGAATAGCTCAGAACACGATGACAATACTTTTATTCATTTAATAATTATTTGAAAATGTCTTATAATTGCTCTTTTTATTACGCATTTGATCATTTTCTTTCAAGCTGATGGGATAATTAATAAAAAAAAAATTAAAGAAAGTATTTATTAATATATAGATATCTCAAGTTTATATGTTTCAACAGAAAATTTAAAAACATAGCTTATAAAAAATTGTTTTATTGTGTAAATATTTTTACTCTGCTTTTCATTCATATAAAAAGAAGTAATAAGAAAGTATTGAATAACTGAACAAAGTATTTAAGGTTTTTTTGAAATTTTTCGATTTCTTGTTTTTATATTTACTAGTTTTTACTTTATATGTTGGAGAAAGTATTGTTTTTGGATGACATTTTCGAAAGTGAGTTTTTGTTATATTTTCACGTTATGGGGTCCCCTGAATTCGAAAATCATGTTTTTAACGGTTGGTCTGTGCGTCTGTGTGTGTTTGCCTGTTATCGGCATATCTCAAGAACAAATAGCAGCAGAAAGTTCAAACTCGATATTCTCGAAGTTCAAACTCGTATTCACCAAACTTCATTGATCGAGGATTAAACCATGGATCAACAAATCCGAGAATCAAAGCTAACACTAGATTAAATTCCTACGGTATTCACCATCAGCCGATTACGTGATCCATGGATTAACTGGAAGAGAAATAAAAGCTTCGTTTTGATTGGCCAAGAACGAAGAGAGCCTTTATTCATCATTCGGCTTCAATTAACTAATCAATCGGATTAGAAGATTAGAAAGGGTAAAAATCAAATGGCAACACTGATACTCTTGTTTACTTCGCTTTTGTTTACGCACGGATTAAGAATCAATTTTACTTTAGAACATTTTTAAAAAGAATAATCACACAGACGACAACTGTTTACGCTACGATCTAAAATTTTGATTGTTATGATTAAGAGAATCTTAAAGCAATTAAATTTTTTTCTGCCGAAGTTAATGCATTATTCTTTTCTGTGGCAGACGACAGCCTATTATCTAACATTCGTATTAGAAATTCCGCGGAATCTTTATTTAATCGATAGCGATATCGAAATGCCACATTATCCAAAGAATCCAAATCATTTACTCTAATTTGATGCACCATCCTTTTCCTTCTTTCAAATGTTTCCAATAGTTCCAAGCTTTCAATATCATCTAGTGAGAATAGATCGTCAACGTCAGCCATGTTTGTTATTTGTTTACGAAGCTGAGCTGCGGAGTGCGCATGTATTACGAAAAGATCCGAGAATAATCTCTGTTAATCCTCCGATATTCGAGGATCAAAAACGAAGCGTTAAAGTAGCCGGTGAACTGCGGATTTTCGTTGGAGAATACCGATTTTCGTATGATCGATCGATTACCGCTGATCCGAGGTTTAATCCGAGTGTTAAGAAGTTGGTGAATATGGCCCTAAATATGTATCATACAGGAATGCTTCATTAAACTTTTCGTAGCGATCATGCAGATAGTCTAATTTTCTGAAAAATCATGGTGAATGTTAACTTTTTTTTCGGTGTGTGCGCGTGTGTGTGTTAAAAGGACGTTTTTTTTTTTTTTTTTTTTTTTTTAAGAAACTTTCAAATTGGAGAACCTAGAGGCTAATCTACACAGAGTGGAACACATCTGCTCATGAAAATCCCTTACTCCAATAAAAATCTGTATGTTTAAATATAAGCACCATATTTTTAAATTAAGTTAGTAAGCTGTTGGCATAACAATTCTGTTTTTTTTTTTTTTGTTGTTGTTGTTTGTTTGTTTGTTTTTTTTCCCTTTACTTTTCTGATATATTTTAGTAGTAAAGTTGTATTATTCTCCTTATTCTGAGTATTATATATAAATGAAGTAAGTCACTATTTTGAGTATTATATATAAAATGAATTACTTCTATTACCCACTATTGCACGTACTATATTCACTTTTTGGAGATTATATGGTCAGAAGACATATTGATAATTTATATATTTATATATATATATATTATATCTACTTAAAAAGAATAAAGAAAGGGGGAAAAAAGTTATACAATAAGATTGCAAAATATTGAGGCCGTACCCTATAAAATAAAGGAATTTTCATATTGATTACTATATATAATTTTTACTAATTATAAATTTAGACTTTAAAACATTTTTTTTTTTAATACACTTTTCACAAAGATAGCTCAAATTTCTATTTTAAATTAATTTTACGTTTTATTAGTTTATGTAGTAATGAAACTTGACTGAATTTATCTTAACCAGATATAGCTATTCAAATAAACAATTTTTTAACAAAGAACTCAAAAACATTAAAAAAAAAAAAATCTAATAGTCTCCGTCGAATATAAGATAAACTTTAAAAAAATCTGGAATGACTCTACTCGACTTTCCGAACATTGGGTAATTAACGGTTTTGTAGATAAAGTAAAAGAAAAAGAGTTGTTAAATAAACAAAAGAGAAAATTATAATAGCGTATTTTTCTCCATATAGTACACGATGTTTAATTTAACACTATTGTACTTTGAGCCGATAGATCATAATGATAAAGAATTTTTCGTTGTGTCCCTGTATAAACCTATAAATGCTAGATTCACCAAAATGCTTATAGTTAGTGCAACAGTGACTTATAATATTCATATATATTTTCAGCTCAATTGAATAAGGCATTTAGACGCTATCGCACTTTTTAAAGATTGGTCCCATAGTCCATAATGATAAAAAAAAAAAATTCTTTGTATCCATGTAAAAAAACTGTAAGTGCTAAATTCACCAAAATCTATGCAGCTTGTGTAACTGTGGCCTATAACATGCGTCTAAATTTTTTGCTCAGTATAATAAGGCGTTTAGACGCTATTACACTTTTAAATATTTTTCCCCATAGGCCATAATGATAAAAAATTTTCCCTAGTGTCCCTGTAAAAAATTATAAGCGTTAGATTCACCAAAATCAATAGGGTTTCTGCTACGGTGACTTACAACATACGTACCAGCTTTCAGCTCATTCGAGCAAAGCATTTAGACTCTAGCGTGTTCACACACACACTACACACACACACACACACACACACACACACACACACACACACACGTACATACATACATCGTCGTAAAAATAGTGAAAACGGACTCAGGGGACCTCAAAACGTATAGAAACATCTAAATATCAAATTCGGATTTTTGACACGATTAAAATACTTCTCTTACATATGTATGTTCGGAAAGTGAAAAAACACTGTCATCGAATTATTTACAAACGACAGAAATTGATAAAGAAGAAAGTTCTTTCAAAAATATTTTGGAAAATAATCAACAGATTCTTTAATTCAGTTCTAAGAAAAATCAGCATTTTTAACATGTTTTTTTTATGTATTTCTTTGAAAAGAAGCGAAAAAAATATTTATGTCACGTGAACATTGTCAAAGGAAATCCGAAAATTTATAGTCGAAGATTGCTACCTTCCTTTTTTTCTCAGAAAGGGAAAAGGATGTTTATATTTTATCTTATTTTATTTTAAGTTAGCGATTAACTGAAAAAATATCTAAGATATTTAAACGCTTGATGTTAAAAATGTTTTCAAGAAACAACTACATACAAAGAAATTGTGTATAAGATAGTATTATGTGAAGGTCTTTTTTTTTTTTTTTTTTTTTGTTTTGTTTTACCCTAAAGAAATAAGTTTTATTTACTTTTTTTTTTCTTTGAAAAAGAGAAAATTAAGGAATAATTAAAATGGCGAAATATAATACTTTTTGTAATTATTAGTCGTTTTATTGCCCTTAAAAATGTCTTTTCGAAATATCAGGGAATTTTAATAAAAATTATTTTAGTTAATGCGCTTACATTTTTTTTTTTTTTTTTTTTTTTTTTTTCTAGATTTTAGAGCAAAATTTCTGTTTCGATAATACCACTCTTAAATAGTGCTGAAAATGCGACTTGAGCTGTTGTTCTTAATTTCGCGAATTTTCCGTTGCCAGAACTATTTATATTACTTGATCCTTTATTATTATTATTATCATCATAACCAGAGATTAATAATTAAAAATGTTTTTAAAAAATCCATCTTCGAATCATTATTAGAGAATAAAAGATTGAAAATTTTGAAAACGTTTAGGAGCTTATTTAAGAGCATATTTTTCAGGAGTTTATTTAGGAGCATATTTTTCAGGAGCTTATTTAGGAGCATATTTTTCAATCATATTTTTCAATCCATTTTGAAAAGAATCAATTCTTTTTTTCTTTCTTTCTTTCTTTACTCTTCTCCTCTAATATATATATATATATATATATATAAATGAAGGAAACAATAACAACAAAAGAAAGAATAATAACAATAAAACATAACGATAATACATTATTATATTGATTTACACGATAAATAAACAGTTGGATGGCAAAAGTTTCCAGAAATTCATTCGTCCATGTATTCAATCCGCGATTGTAATGAAATGCTCGCCCTATGGTGGGCTACGGTGAAATTACAATAAACATGGTTTAATTCGAATTCCATATAGCCGCCATTGCTAGCCGATGTTTAGTTTCACATATATTTATTGAATAAAAATGAATAAATACGGTAAAAAAGATAACACATACTTTTGTGTGCCACAGTGTAAATCCAAAGCATCAAGAAATCCAGAATTGAGCTTCCATTTATTTCCAAATGACGAATTTAAAATTTCAGTTGCTTCGGCTAATGGAAGTAAAGAATTAATCAGATGATTTGAAATTAATATTTGTTCAACTTCAGTTAAAAATCTACTTCCGATCGAACTTTGAATAAACTGAAGTATTTTTTCCAAAAGCAATCAATTTTCCATAATGTAATGGCGGAGAAATTATAGTACGAATATTAAGTAGAATAACAAGAACACTATTGGAACACACGTGGCTAATGTTTACTAACAACTGCAGTGTTCACAGAGCGCCGTCTATCGATCATTACAAACGCGGATACTAAATTTTAATAAATTTTTTATTTACATTTAAAAAAATAAATAAATAAAAATAAAAAATACAAGCAAAAGTTTTAAATATTTTTCAGACGATCAGAATCATCTGCTCTTTGCGGCAATAAAATGTATATCACGTACCTGATTCTCATTAATAGGCGACTATTATCTTGTTCTTAAGACAAATTTTAAGAAGATAGTAGGCATTGCAATTTTTAAAAATGATTATTTATTATTTTTTGTAAATAAATATCTTAAAAGTCATCAGTGGGTAGTAATCAGTGGGTTTTTCTTATAACCCTTAAATTTGACGGATGCGGCAACTATTCTCACATTGGAGTATGATTGTTTGAACCTTTTTTAAGTTCGTGAGACAATTTCTAACACTGTTGGACTGTTACAACTTTATTTGTAAGGTAAAACAGAAATGGAGACGCACAATATTTTTTAATCCTGTAACAATTTTGTTTTGAAAAACATAATTTAATTCATTTTTTTTTTTTTTTTTTTTTTTACATTATCATTCCTCACAGAAATTGTTGAAAATGTTCGCCACCATTTTGAATGCAAACCTGAACACGTCGAACCAGGTTTTTGGCACACTTCGCAGCATTGTTGGTGTTATTGACGAGATTTCTTCAGTTATGATCTGTTTTAATTCATCGATGTTTACAGGACTTCTCTGGAAAAGCCTATGAAATGATAATGTAAAAACTTTTAATTAAATATTATTTTTCATAAATAAAATTATTACAGGATTAAAAAAATTGTGCGTCTCCATTTCTGTTTTACCTCACAAATAAAATTGTAACAGTCCAACAGTATAGGAAATTGCCTCCCACACTTAAATAAGGTTCAAACAGTTATAGTTCAGTGTTAGAATAGTTGCCACATCCGTCATATTTAAGGGTAATAAGAAAAACCAACGGGTACTCTTTTAAATTGATCACCCTGTATATACTTTTTTTTTTTTTTTTACTATTTTTATTTATTTATTTATTTATTTTTTTTTTTTTTTTTATGTAAATTAAAAGTGTACTTTTTTAATAAAGAAGGCTTACAGACTAACTAATGTTTAATTCTTTCGTTCTATTTCGTATTATTATTGTTTAAATATATATTCTGAACAAATATGTATATTACTTTGTGGATTCATTGACAAGCTAATTTTTAGCATATATTTTTGTGTCTGAATACTGAAATTTTATGCAAATTTCGGATTTTTCAAAATTATAAATTTTGCTTTAAAAGTGCAAATTAAAAGTAAAAGTAAAATTCATTAAGTCTAAAATTAAATCATTCATTTTAGAGACACGAAATTCAGAAACATACTCGTTTTGAAAAACTCGTTCCATTTATAAAACATTTTTATACTTAACTATAACAGTGAATTTATAAACTTTTATTTTAACTTAATCTAGGTTTTAAAATTTTCGTTTTATTTAATAAAACATATGTTGGTATAAATGGGACCACAGAGTGAAAAGCAGAGTCTTTTGAACAATCACAACATTTAATAATATATAGAAAAGTAGAATAACATAATGCTGGCATTTCTTGCCGCACGCTTAGTAAAGCTTTCTCGTACAGACTCTTATAAACATCTCTCTCTCAGGGAGCGAAGATGCGCCGTTGATTACGTAATACAGTTACGTCACATCTGACGTCATGACAGGTGTTCGCTGGTTAACAGCTGATATGAGGAAACATGCATTGGAATCCTTCATTTCCCCCTTTTTCAATAAATGTTTCGAAAATAAAACATATTTATGCATTATAATAGCATATTAAAAATTACAGAAAGTTATTTTTATGCAAGAGTTACTTAAAATAAGAAAAGTGTTAGTAAAGAAATAGAATTATAAGCAAATAATTATGGTTAATATTATAAAATAAAATACGTAAAATATAAGCAGTTAATTTCTTAATGAAAACACAGTTTAAATATATATATATTTTTAAGTTCATCAGTCCTGAGTATTAAGTCCTATAATATCACAACATTTTTCATGTTTATATGCATTTAAACTTTTTGTTAAAATATCTGCAGGTTGTTCATCTGATGAAATATATTTAATGTCTATTAGTTTATTATTGTAAACTTCTCGCACAAAATGATGACGAATGTCAATGTGCTTAGATCGATTGTGATGAACAGGATTTTTTAGTGCAGATTGATTGTCTCAGTGCAGATTGATTGTCGCACATGATTGCAGTTGGACTTGATACAATTTCAGGATCCAATTCTTTTAAGAAATTTCTAACATGAATTGTCTCTTTTGCGGATTCAGACAGAGACATATATTCAGATTCTGTTGTGGATAGAGCAACGGTTCGCTGCTTTCTAGATTCCCAAGAAATAGGTCCACCGGCATATTTAAAGACGTATCCTGTATATGATTTTCTATCATTTATATCCGATGCCCAATCGGCATCAACAAATGCTGTCAATGGTTTATCGTCTCTGTAATACACAATTCCTAAATTTCTAGTGCCATTGAGATACCTTAGTATTCTTTTAGCAGCTATCCAGTGAGGTTTTCCTGGATTGTTATTAAACTGACTTAAATAATTTACAGCATGGGTGATATCTGGTCTAGTAGCAACCGACAGATACATAAGAGAACCAATTAATTGTCTATAAGGAATTTTTGACATATATGATTTCTCTTCTTCTGTATTTGGACACATTTGTTTAGTTAATTTTATACTGTTATCTAAAGGTGTATTCACCACTCTAGAATCTTCCATATTAAATTTATTTAATAAATCTTCAATGTATTTCTTTTGTGTTATAGTGATGCTGTCCCTATCTTGATTAAATTCAATGCCTAAGCAATAATGCAGAAGGCCCATATCTTTCATTTTGAAAGATTCTGCTAATTTATTTCTTATATCAAAATAGTGCTCTTCACTTTTAGTGAGACAAATTAAATCGTCGACATAGACGATTATAATAGCATCAAAAGGATATTTTGAGTAATAGACACATTTGTCGGAATTCAAAGGGTTAAATTTCATTTTTCTCAGTTTCTCATCTAATTTCTTAAACCACTGTCTTCCTGACTGCTTAAGCCCATACAAAGACTTCTTTAATAAACACACTTTATTTTCATGTATATCATTTTCAAAAAATTCAGGAAGTTCCATATAAATTTCTTCATGTAACGTTCCGTTAACATATGCCATAATGAAATCTAACTGGTATGCTGTGAAACCATTCTGGATAGCATACGCGATTGCAGTTCTTATAGAACTTAATCTGGCTACTGGTGAAAAATTTTCCTCAAAATCTACACCTTGTTTCTGTGAACACCCTTTGGCAACCAATCTGGCCTTAAATTTTTCAATTTGACCATCTGGTTTAAATTTTGTTTTTAAAACCCATTTACACCCAATTACCTTTTTATCTTTTGGTCTATCTACAATTTCCCAAGCGTTTTGCTTAACTAAAGAATCATATTCTAATTTCATCGCGTTCTCCCAATTTTTAGCATACTCTCCATTTAACGCGTCGATTACGCTGGGATTAATTTCATTAAATGAGTTATCAGCTAATTGAGAAGTTTCATCTTTATATTTCGTATCTGTAATACATTCCTTATGAGAGTTTTGAAAGTTCCAACTTTTACTTTTTTTAGGTCGGCCTGGACCGCGTTTAAAAATAGGATTGTTTTTATTAATCCCTTTCTCTTGTTTACATATATCGTCAATACTCTCCTCCCCTCCACTCACATCTTCTACGTTCCCCCCTTCAGAAAGCGAGCCTTCCCCCCCTTTCCAAAAAGAGAAACTCTCTCCGTTGCATTCAGGGGGATAGGAAATCGATCCGCTGTTTTCCCCCCTGTTTGCGGTTTGAGTAGGAATAGGAGTTTCATTTTTAATATTACGATCATTGCATTTATTCTCAGACGGAAAAATTAATTCTAATTGATCAGTAGTAGCTGAATCATTTGTTTGAAACTCGTCTATAAATCGAACATCACGACTTATGACAATTTTTCTGGTATCCTTATTCCATAATCTGTAAGCGCGTGATTCATTTGAATAGCCAACGAATATATGTTCGTGTGACCTAGCTTCAAACTTCCCTTTTGATTTTTTATTTAGAACAAAACATTTCTGTCCGAAAATTTTAAAATAGTTAACAGTTGGTTTATAACCGAAAAACAATTCAAACGGTGTTTTATTTTCTTTAATTCCTTTAGTGGGACACCTGTTTCTAATATATGCAGCGCAATTTACTGCTTCAGCCCAGAATGTATTTGGAAGGTTTGATTGCATTAATAAACACCTCGCCATTTCGCATAATGTACGATTTTGTCTTTCAATTCTAGAATTTTGCTGAGGGGTCATTGGTGCTGAGAATTCGCGTTTAATACCGCATTCTTCAATATATTTATTGAATTCTTCGCCACAATATTCCAATCCATTATCAGTATGCAGTATTTTAATTTTTTTTCCTAATCGATTTTCGACTGCTGCTTTATATCTCCGGAACGCGTACTTAGCTTCGTCTTTTGTTTTTAGAAAATTTACTTCAATGTAACGAGATTTATCATCCAAAAAAGTAATAAAATAACGTGATCCGCCATGGGATTTAACATTTATAGGGCCACATAAATCAGAATAAACTACTTCTAATAATTCATCACTATGAAATTTGTTTTCTTTACAAAATGGTTTCACAGTTTGTTTAGACCTAATACATACTTTACAATCTTTTAAGGAATCTTTTTCATTAAAATTTAAATCTCTTAACATATTTTCAGATTTTAATAATTTTAAATCTTTTTCATTTAAATGTCCTAATTTTAAATGCCATTTATGAAAGTTGCTTACCTGAGTTGATGCAGCGATATCCACATGCGGCTGAAAAAAATATAAATCACCTTTTCTTGTAGCACTTATAATCAGAGAGCCGTCCTGCTCTGTGATTTTCGCAACTTTTTCGGTAAATGCAACTCGGCAGTTGTTTGATGTAGCTTTTGATATAGACATTAAATTGCATTTTAATTTTGGAACGCACAAAACATTTGTCAACTTTAAATTAGTTACACCGTGATTACCGGGAACTTTTAATTTGACTGTTCCAACACCTGTGATCTCCGCTGTTTCATCTACAGCTAATTTTATAAATGATCCAATTCTAGGTTCGAAATCTATAAACAAATTCTTGTCATGAGCCATATGGGATGTCGTACCGCTATCGAGACACCACTCGGAATGTTCTTGGAAAGAGTTACTGGCTGCCATCGTGAACTCTGTACTATCTTCAACCATGAAAGATCTATCTTTATATTTATTCGATGAAGTGAATTTTCTGTCTGAGATCTTCTTTCTGCATTCTGAGGCTTTATGCCCTACTTTTGAACAGTAATTGCATTTGAAGATTGCATAATTTCTTTCGCCATATGTGTTCTTGTTCTGCACAGGCTTTAAGATTTCTCTTTTGTTCTTTTCAGGAAGATTTTTCTTGTTAGTCGTAAAATACGCATTTGATGATTCTTGATTCTTTTTATTTTTTCTTGACTCGTATTCTTCCATCATTTTAATTTTCAGAGCTTCAGGCTGCGGCAATTCATCTCTTGCTTCTATGGCGCACCTGAAATTTTCATAGCTGTCAGGAATACTGTATAAGAGCAAAATTGATAATAGGTCTTCGGCTACTTCAATGTCCATTTCTTTTAGCTTGTCCACTATATCGAAGAAAATATTGAGGTGATCGGACATATTTTCACTGTCAGTCATTTTCTTAAAGAGTAGCTGCTTCAACAGGGTGGCTTTCTTTGCCGGTCCTCTCGATTCGTAAACTTCTTTTAATTTATTCCATACTTCATTTGAGGTGGTACAATGTTTAATATGACACAACTCACTTGGGGTAATTGCTAGGATTAAATCGGCTCTAGCTTTCCTGTCATTTTCGAGCCATTTTTCTTCGCCTTCGGCGCCTTCATCGGGCTTAATTTTCGTTCCGTTAGCATAACTCCAGTGATCATTCTTGATTAAAACAGCTTCTATCTGCAGCTTCCAGGTGTCAAAATTGTTTTTGGATAACTTTTCTATATTTAATATTTGCGACATATTTAATAAGCTATAATAGCTTCGTTATAAAAATAGAATCAAAAATACTTTCGATTTCAGCCCGTAGGCTTAACAGTAAGTCGCACTTTCGTTTTAACGAACGTTAATTTAAATTTTTAAAAAGTACGCAGTAAGATGCGTGTCTCTGGGCCCATAACCATTGTTGGTATAAATGGGACCACAGAGTGAAAAGCAGAGTCTTTTGAACAATCACAACATTTAATAATATATAGAAAAGTAGAATAACATAATGCTGGCATTTCTTGCCGCACGCTTAGTAAAGCTTTCTCGTACAGACTCTTATAAACATCTCTCTCTCAGGGAGCGAAGATGCGCCGTTGATTACGTAATACAGTTACGTCACATCTGACGTCATGACAGGTGTTCGCTGGTTAACAGCTGATATGAGGAAACATGCATTGGAATCCTTCAACATATTTTAGTGGTTATTTTTTTAAATATCAACTTACTTTATTGGGTGGATTTGGTTTATAAACTTTTAGTTTTATTTAATTCAACACATTTTAATGGTTATTTATATATTTATTTATTTTAATAATGACATACTTTATTGGGTGCATTTGACTTATGAACTTTTCCTTTTATTTAATCCAACACATTTTTAGTGGTTATTTTTACTTTCCGAACACTATAGTGAGGAAAGTATTGTTATAATGTCAAAAATCCGAATTTGAGATTTTGATGTTTCTATACGTTTCGAGGTCCCCTGAGACCGTTTCCACTATTTTTATGATGATGTATGTATGTGTGTGTGTATGTCTGTGAGTGAACACGCTAGCGTCTAAAGCTTTGTTCGAATAAGCTGAAAGTTGGTACGTATATTGTAAGTCACCATAGTACGAACCCTATAGATTTTGGTTAATCTAGCGCTTATAGTTTTTTTACAGGGACACCAGGAAAAATTCTTTATCATTATGGCCTATGGGGCCAAATTTTTAAAAGTGCGATAGCGTCTGTGAGAACAAGTTCACACATATGTTCTTATAAATATTTAATTTCTTTCTAGATAATTCAATTTAAAATTTTAAATAAAAAAAGTCAATTTATTAAGAATATTTATAAAATTAATTAATTCTTTTAACAAATTTAATTTAATTTAATTTATTCCAATAAAAAGAACATTTTATTCTGTAATATCCTCTGAAATCAATTCATTCTATTATAAAAGTCAATCTCTATTTAATTTAATTTGTATTTTTACTAAGGGACTTATTCGTTTGTAGATAGATACATTTCCCCCTTTTCAACAACGTTATGTTCAATATCTCATTTAATCATAGATAGAAAATAATTTATTTGTCTAAATTACTTTATAATATAAACAGAAGTTGCAAAATTTATTTCATTTCCGGTGATTTGTGCTATCATAATGACTTTTGGCGTCAACAGGAGCGGGATTCGTTTCTTTTAATAATAATTAGGGGTGGGAATCGATTAAGAGTTTTAACTGGGTTAATCGTACTTCATTAATCGATTAATCGGTCGATTAATCGGATTTTTAATCGGTTTTCATTTTTCTTTATATAATTTTATTTCAATGATGAATAAAACTCTCATATTGTGTATATGTATATATAATTCATAAGTTTGACTGAAAATTTTTGTCTAATCAATTATATCTGTTTCATAGCTGAAATTTAATTCAATTTTCAGAGTAATAATTGGTGACTTTAAGTGTTAATTTTATATAAATATTTTCACTTATTCATTTTTTACTTCCATTACCCTACTACCGTAGGTAATGGAAGTATTGTATTCGGTCTGAAAATTCGATATCGGGTTTTCACCTGATTTACACGTTTTAAGGTCCCCTGAGTCCAAAAAAGTGGTTTTTGGCAATTGGTCAGTGTGTATGTATGTGTGTATGTATGTATGTATGTATGTATGTATGTGGAGAATCTTCTGGCTATTATAGCTCAGAAACTAATAAAGATAGATCTACGAAACTTTAGAATTGAAATACGTCTGGTGTACAGATGAAATTTCCAAATTTTGGTGAAAATTGAAAAACTGGAAGTGGGACATCGGAAACCGGAAGTGGGACCGTAAGTCCGTATCTCAAAAACGGCTCTAACGATTTTCTTCAAACTTGCTGTATAAACACTCTATTAGATGTCCTTTCGAATGACATAGTTGGTTAGTTCAGGAAAATTGATAGGCGGCCTGTATAAATAGCTCAATTTCAGGCCTCGCAAAGGCGTTCCTTTAAAAACGGTTGTACGGATTTTTTTCAAACTCGCCATTTTAACTCACTTTTAAATATGCTTTTGTATGTAATTATTGTTTTCCTGTTAGTAATTGAGTTTAACCGGAAGTAGGACGTCGGAAACCGGAAGTGGGACCGTAAGTCCGTATCTCAAAAACGGCTCTAACGATTTTCTTCAAACTTGCTATATAAACACTCTATTAGATGTCCTTTCGAATGATATAGTTGGTTAGTTCAGGAAAATTGATAGGCGTCCTGTATAAATAGTTCAAGTTCAGGCTTCGCAAGGCGTTCCTTTAAAAACGGTTGTACGGATTTTTTTCAAACTCGCCATTTTAACTCACGTTTAAATATGCTTTTGTATGTAATTATTTTTTTTCCGGTTAGTAATTGATTTTTGTAAAAGTTGGTATCTCAAAAACGGCTCTAACGATTTTCTCTTTAGGTCACTTTTGTGTTTTCTGATCACATTATCTCTCAAAAATGCATATAATTCATGTAATAGCGGATAATGGAAGTCGTGTGGTTGTTTCACACCAGATTTTTTTAAATAAATTAATTTTTCAATTAATTTTGAAAGAAACATTAAATGAAATATATTAGTTTAGTTTATATATTTTACACACATATTTTAGTTTTATATTTGCAGGCCTTGTCCCTCTCACTTGTCACTATTTTTAAACGAATTCTCAAAATTCCGTATTTTTATCATAAAAATCTCAAATTCTTATATTTCAGTTCATTTTTGTCACTTCGGACTAGAACACAGAATGTTATTTTCTGTTTCTACTTCAATAGTTTCTATAAGCAATTCTGAACAGACAATAAATGCTTGAAGATATTGTGAAACTCTGTTCTTATTTCCTTCATCAGAGGGATAGAGGAAATGTCAATCCCTTCTTTTCTTTCCTTTTCTTTTTTCTTTTTAATCTTTAGCATTTCCATTTTTTGAAAGCTTCTTGTTTCTGAAAATACTATTACCCTAGCCAACACTTTCTGTAGAAGGCTACAGACAGGTGGTGTCACTCCAGCATGCACATGAAGCGGCATTTTGTTTAATGACTGTGCTCCCCCTTTTCTCTATCAACAAAAGTGCAACAACTTCTTTTGAGAGGTTTTATTGTTATTTATATTTATATTTATTTTATTTTATTTTATTTTATTTTATTTTTATTTTATTTTTGCTTTTTCATTATTTGGTGGATGTTTGTGAGAATGTTTGTTGGCAATATATGTGAAAAAATATTTTGTAGGCAGAACAGCATTTTTTCTTTAATTCGTAGTTTGAAAATTTTAACCGGATTTTGAAAATTTTAATCGAATTAATCGATCCGATTAACTCGATTAAAAAAATTGATCGGGACTAAGCATTGATCGATTAACCGAACCGATTAATCGATTAATTGGCACAGCCCTAATAATAATAATAAAATAAAAAAGAACAGATAAATTCTTAATGATATATTGGTGGCGCCGATAAAAAGTAATTACTTTGGCATAATTTATGTTGCCAAGCTTGACTTTGTCTTTTGAATAACGGATTAAATTTTTGAATTAACCAATTAGAACATTCTTTTGGCGCTTTATTTGGCATTAGTTTATTAATTTCGGGTATGAATTGGCGAATGCAATTCAGTACACCTTTCGCATTCAAACAGTTAGCATCTCTTGTTTACTGGTTTAAGAAACAACTGCCCTCGTTTTCTCTCCCTCTCTCTCTGCCCTATAGATCATATCAGGACCATTGTAAGTGATTGCTTGACAATTAATGTTTTTAACATAAAAATAAAAAACAGTTTCTATTGCAAGTGACCTATTATTTATGTCAAGTGACACTCTTTTCAAAAGACGATATGGATTTCCAGCCTGGGTGTTTTTGCAATGTACGACATGATGGATCCACTAAGTTCACGGACAAATAATCCATCTTTACAAGACCTTCTTCTTTACAAGACTATCCTGGTCACGGCACCAAGTCTTGTAAAGAAGAAGGTCTTGTAAAGATGGATTATTTGTCCGTGAACTTAGTGGATCCATCATGTCGTACATTGCTTACCAAAAACACCCAGGCTGGAAATCCATATCGTCTTTTGAACAGAGTGTCACTTGACATAAATAATAGAAGTCACTTGCAATAGAAACTGTTTTTTATTTTTATGTTAAAAACATTAATTGTCAAGCAATCACTTACAATGGTCCTGATATGATCTATAGGGCAGAGAGAGAGAGGGAGAGCAAACGAGGGCAGTTGTTTCTTAAACCAGTAAACAAGAGATACTAACCGTTTGAATGCGAAAGGTGTACTGAATTGCATTCGCCAATTCAAACCCGAAATTAATAAACTAATGCCAAATAAAACGCCAAAAGAATGTTCTAATTGGTTAATTCAAAAATTTAATCCGTTATTCAAAAGACAAAGTCAAGCTTGGCAACATAAATTATGCCAAAGTAATTACTTTTTATCGGCGCCACCAATATATCATTAAGAATTTATCTGTTCTTTTTTATTTTATTATTATTATTAAAAGAAACGAATCCCGCTCCTGTTGACGCCAATGAGACTGAACAAAGTCATTATGATAGTACAAATCACCGGAAATGAAATAAATTTTGCAACTTCTGTTTATATTATAAAGTAATTTAGATAAATAAAATATTTTCTATCTATGATTAAATGAGATATTGAACATAACGTTGTTGAAAAGGGGGAAATGTATCTATCTATCTACAAACGAATAAGTCCCTTAGTAAAAATACAAATTAAATTAAATAGAGATTCACTTTTATAATAGAATGAATTGATTTCAGAGGATATTACAGAATAAAATGTTCTTTTTATTGGAATAAATTAAATTAAATTAAATTTGTTAAAAGAATTAATTAATTTTATAAATATTCTTAATAAATTGACTTTT
The DNA here is from genome assembly GCA_963930645.1 of Salticus scenicus. Lineage (NCBI taxonomy): Eukaryota > Metazoa > Arthropoda > Arachnida > Araneae > Salticidae > Salticus > Salticus scenicus. Next base: position 93,207,637 of record OZ005652.1, read on the forward strand.
TTTATTTAAAATTTTAATTTGAATATCTAGAAAGAAATTAAAAATTTATAAGAACATATGTGTGAACTTGTTCTCACAGCGTCTAAACGCTTTATTAATCTGAACAAAAAATTTGTACACATGTTATAGGTCACAGTTGCACGAACTGTATAGATTTTGGTGAACTTATCACTTACAGTTTTTTTACGGGGGCACAAAGAAAAATTCTTTATCATTATGGCCTACGGGACCAAATTTTTAAAAGTGCGATAGCATCTCACCGCCTTATGCAATTGAGCTGAAAATTTATATGAATATTATAAATCACTGTTGCACTAAATATAAGGATTTTGGTGAATCTAGCAATTACATGTTTTTACAGGGACACACCTAAAAGTTCTTTATCATTATGATCTTATGGGCTCAAAGTTCAGTAGCGTTAAATAAAATATCGTGTAATATATGGAGAAAATTACTTTAACACTCTATTATGGTTTTCTCTCTTTTGTTTGTTTAACAACTCCTCTTCCTTTACTTTATCTACAAAACTGTTAATTACTCAATGTTCGGAAAGTCGAGTGGAGTCACTCCAGATTTTTTTATTTATTAATATACTTTATTGAATGAATTTTTGAGGAAATTTCAAGGTACATTGTTTCTTTAAAAGAATATTAGATAATATTATAAAAGGTTTTTCCCCCCTCAATTACTCTCTTACAGTTATAAAAAATCTGCATACGATGCGTTGAAATGCAATAACATTAAACACAATCAAATGTCTGAAAAAATATCCCAATTTAAAAAATAAATAAAAACTTTACTCATTTCTTTAATATGAAGTTTAAACTTAACATAATTAATTAAATACAAAACAACCTTATTTTAACTCCAATGCATGCCCGGAACGTTTTCACTGGGGTCTCCCAGCTTTTTCAACGGCACTCCTGGGGCTCTAGAACGAGCTCATCGAAATGCACTCGTTATCGGAATTTCTCCGATGTGACGTCACATTCCGATAGCCTTTCTTATTTCGCTAGAACGAACTCATCGAATTGCTTTCATTATCGGAATTGTCAGGCGGAATCGTTTTCTGAAATTTCGACTGGTCTTTTCCGAGTGAAATCGTCGTGAGATAAACAAATCACGGTTCCAATGGCGTCCATCTTGGCATTAGGTGTTATTCAAGAAAATGAAATATATTTAAATCTTAAAAAATAATTAAGTTAAATGAAAATTGTAATATATATATATATATTGGTAACTAAACTTCTTATTTAAAAAGTATGAAGAATAACATGTCTTAATATTTAAAGTTATTGAAAATTAATTAAATATTATAAAAAAAATATATATAAATACCCATATATATATATATTTTTTTTTTTTTTGTAATTAAAATTCTTATTAATCATGTCTAATATTAATAGCATATCTATTAAGAATAACAAGTATTAATATTTAAAGTTATTAAAGATTAATTGAGTTTAATGAAAACTGCAATTATATATATATATATATATATATATATATATATATAAACTAAAAATCTTTTTTAAAGTATGTTTATGAATGATACAAGTCCCTGTACATAAAACATTAATAAAGCTTAAAGGAAATTATGATAAATATTTATTTTCCCTGGAACTAAAATTTTTCCTTTTGCATTTTATTATAATTGAATTAAGTAAGTTTGAGACACAGCACGTCAATTCTACATTCACTTGCAAAACTTCATTTGTAGCTATATAATAGTATCTATCTCTCATATCTTAGAAAGGGAAAAGTAAGTGAATGTAATTTTTTTAATTTAATAATTGATTTTTACAATCTAAATTAGACATATTATGTAAATTCACTTACAAAATGAAAATTAATTTTAAGACGGTTTTACTTTTTCTAACTTTGACGAAAGATAATTTTTTACTATGCTTAAAGATATAAAATTACACAGCATATTTTATTGTATATTGTAAATTCTAAAAGAAATTTTAGAAACAGTACATACAAACATGCAAATTAAAAAAAAATAATAATAATAAAATACTATTAGGTTTGCTTTAACACATGTAAATACAATAAATCAATTATACTAATATATGTACACAAAAATTTTAATTAAGGAAATTTAAACGAAAATGTTAATATTTGTGCATATATGTAATAAAGAAACATTACCATAACTATAAAGTTAATACAGATTAGACAGAAAAAAATATATATATTACCTATATACATCCAAAGCTCTTACATCCATAGTAAATTCGTCGTTCACTAAATAACAAATGCTAGCAGCTAACACTTCAAGGCAAAAAATCATTTACATTTATTGCCTTAAAATGCTAGCAACTGGCAAAAGGTGAAGTTCGGTAGTAACACGGATTTGATATTTAGAAAATACATACGGTATTTACAAAAAATAAATGGGGATAAATACTCTTTTCTTATTAAATAAAGCTAAAACGCACATTCACAACCACACAAGCAGAGGCAGCCATCTTTGTTTATCTAAAATATCCAAATGAAATCTCGCGGCGAGGGTGAAATTATCCGTATCTGTGATTGGTCAACTTAATCCGATTTCGAAAACAGCCCTTTCTCTCTGGGAGAAGTTTCGACTCACCTTTACGAGGAGTTGGTGCTAGGGTATAAAACGCATATCGGGATGATTTTAGTGAAATCTGACGTTTCCGATAATGAAAACTTTCCGCGTCGAGTTCATTCCGATGGGTTCGTTCTAGCAGCCCTGGTGTCGGAAAGCTTGATTCTGCGGTGATCGTACAGCAGAATCAAGCCTTTGAGTGCAGAACACTGCAGAATTGAGCCTTCCAATACCAAGAGTGCCGTTGAAACAGCTGGGGGACCCCAGTGAAAACGTTCCAGCTATGCCGTGGAGTTAAAATAAGGTTGTTTTGTATTTAATTAATTATGTTTAATAAACGAAAATTTTGATTTTTTTTTTTTTTTTTTTTTTTTTTTTTAACTTTTAAAATGTTTTCTACTAGTTAACTTTTATCCCCCACACCACCCTATTTTACATTATTAGTGTAACAATATATTCTAAACATATTTAGCATTATTTTGTGCATTCATTAATAGCTTATTTTAAAAAAATAAATAAAATAAAATAATTTTTATGTTTGAATTCTGAAACTTAATGCGAAGTATATGCTTTCAAACATAAAAACATTTTTAAAAAAAAATGTAACAATGGATTCCCAAAGCATAAAAAATTAATAACAAAAATAAGATTAACTCAAATATGTTTACAATATATTGTTAACAGGACAAAATCGAATCGGAAAACGTAAGAATTAGTTAGCAGAGAGCAAGCATTTTAAGAAATATGAATTTTACTCTATGAAATAATATTCGAGAAATTTTAATATATTTTATATTATTATATTTCAATGCACATATACTTAAAACTTGCCAAAAAAATTGACAGTTTTTGAAAAAAAAAAAAAAAAAACTATCTGTCTAAATAATCGTGCGATTTTCACAAAAAAAAAAAAAAAAGCATATAAATATTGTACATAGTAAGAGAAATTATATTTTAAAGTTACAAGTCATTTGTAGTTTATTTATCATACAGGGTGATCCAAAGTATTTGCGCTTTTCTTCATCTTGTGGTTGGTCCCCTAATTGTACTCGTGACTAAATCTTTAGCGGAAAACGTGAGTTTTCAAATTTTCAAGACTGTTTTGTCCAGTATGTTTTTTAGGAACTAAAAAAAAATATCAAAGAAAAAAATCTATTAAATTGATCATCCAATGTATGTTAGTTAGTACAAAAGTCAAAATGCAAAAAGCACCTAATATGTTTTATTTTTGAACCCAGCCCCGTATTAAACGAAAAAAAAAAAAAGATACGCTTTCATATATTCTACAATGATTAAAGTTTTTAGAACTGTCCCCCTATTGCTAAAAACTATTTAAACGTTCACAATTATTTTTAAATCCTATATTTTTTTCAGTCATGCATATACATATACATTTTTTTTTTTTTTTTCTAAAGTTAGATTTTGAAGTACACGTGACAAAATTTCTTTCAAATAAAGCAAGTTAATATATATATCAAATTTTAGAGAAACAATACAAAACAACCTTATTTTAACTCCACTGCATGCCCGGAACGTTTTCACTGGGGTCTCCCAGCTTTTTCAACGGCACTCCTAAGCTTGATTCTGCGGTGATCGTACAGCAGAATCAAGCCTTTGAGTGCAGAACACTGCAGAATCAATCCTTCCAATACCAAGAGTGCCGTTGAAACAGCTGGGGGACCCCAGTGAAAACGTTCCAGCTATGCCGTGGAGTTAAAATAAGGTTGTTTTGTATTTAATTAATTATGTTTAATAAATGAAAATTTTGATTTTTTTTTTTTTTTTAACTTTAAAATGTTTTCTACTAGTTAACTTTTATCCCCCACCCCATCCTATTTTACATTATTAGTGTAACAATATATTCTAAACATATTTAGCATTATTTTGTGCATTCATTAATAGCTTATTTTAAAAAAATAAATAAAATAAAATAATTTTTATGTTTGAATTCTGAAACTTAATGCGAAGTTTATGCTTTCAAACATAAAAACATTTTTTTTTTTTAAATGTAACAATGGATTCCCAAAGCATAAAAAATTAATAACAAAAATAAGATTAACTCAAATATGTTTACAATATATTGTTAACAGGACAAAATCGAATCGGAAAACGTAAGAATTAGTTAGCAGAGAGAAAGCATTTTAAGAAATATGAATTTTACTCTATGAAATAATATTCGAGAAATTTTAATCTATTTTATATTATTATATTTCAATGCACATATACTTTAAACTTGCCAAAAAAAATTGACAGTTTTTGAAAAAAAAAAACTATCTGTCTAAATAATCGTGCGATTTTCACAAAAAAAAGCATATAAATATTGTACATAGTAAGAGAAATTATATTTTAAAGTTACAAGTCATTTGTAGTTTATTTATCATACAGGGTGATCCAAAGTATTTGCGCTTTTCTTCATCTTGTGGTTGGTCCCCTAATTGTACTCGTGACTAAATCTTTAGCGGAAAACGTGAGTTTTTAAATTTTCAAGGCTGTTTTGTCCAGTATGTTTTTTAGGAAATAGAAAAAATATCAAAGAAAAAAAATCTATTAAATTGATCATCCAATGTATGTTAGTTAGTACAAAAGTCAAAATGCAAAAAGCACCTAATATGTTTTATTTTTGAACCCAGCCCCATATTAAACGAAAAAAAAAGATACGCTTTCATATATTCTACAATGATTAAAGTTTTTAGAACTGTCCCCCTATTGCTAAAAACTATTTAAACGTTCACAATTATTTTTAAATCCTATTTTTTTCAGTCATGCATATACATATATTTTTTTCTAAAGTTAGATTTTGAAGTACACGTGACAAAATTTCTTTCAAATAAAGCAAGTTAATATATATATCAAATTTTAGAGAAACATGTGTATGTATATATATTCCACATTAAGTTTTCTAAAACTAAAACGAAGTACTTAATTTAGAAATTCCACGACTGTTCCTAATCTTCATTTCTTCGTCTGTTCCCAGAACAACCATGAAAAATTACTTCCATTTTATTTTCATTTCTTTATATTTAGCAGCTGCGCAAATCCCAAAGCGTAATTTTTGAACGTTGACATTTTGTCTCCTTTAACTTTTGACCGAACACGTTTGTCTTTCTTTTAAATATCCCATGACAGATTATTCCCGTGTTTCAAGATGACAACTACAAAGTTTCCATTGAACTGATGCCTTACTCAGATGACAGAATGAATATCTGGAGACCTAATTCTAAATTTTCTGAAACAGAGAACGTAACATACGCTTCTTTTTTAATAAAAATCATACATAAAATACATTTTTTCCCCCCTTTACGCAAAATTTTCTCATAAAATGACGTTAATACTATCTAGGGAACAAACATTTGCGAAACTCTTAAAAAGTTGCTGTTATAGAAAACTTTTATTCTCCTTATCAACTCTCCCCCACAGAAAATAAATCTCGAAATGCTTCTGAAATTGAAATATTTCTTGGCGAAGATCCAAACGAGCGCCTGGGACTGATGCCCTAAGAAATGGTAGTTTTCCCATTCTACTTAAAAATTATTATTTTATTAAAATTGATTTTTCTATTCAAGATATATATATATTTAGTAATAGTAAGAGAAATGAATGCATAATATTTGATATAAGAGCTAAAAACTATGTGAAAAAAAAGGCAAAATCCAAACAAATGAAATTGAATAAGAAGGGGCAGAGGCCACCATGGCTAAAGACGGGTGGAGCGTGTTAAACTAGTTTGTCGGGCGCCCAACTTTCCCCAAATTCTCTGCAAGACTGTATGATGACAAAAAAAAGTCAAAATGAAGCTTTTTATTTTATTAAGTGAAAAATAAATTATAATTTTGATAATCGTATTGATAATTATAAACCAAATTTTTATAAACTAAATCAGTCATATATATTATGATTTAAAATAATTATTAATATATTTATAAATCAATTTTGTGTAAATTAAATCAATCATATACATTATATTTTAAAATATTATCCACTCTGTTCAGTAAGTTGCAGTGATTTTTTTTTTTTTTTTTTTTTTTTTTTTTTTTAATCTCAAAACGTAACAGCGATCAAAAGTTGCCTTTTAAATAGAATAAGAAAAATATCGAGTTTCAGAATTTTTGGAATATATCTTGAGGTCCAAAAATGGACCAAAATGTCAAAAAAAATTCAAAAATTGGTAATTTTTATATAACTTTTTTTAATCCCGTATAAATGTCCCTCCTTATATTTAACAAAAAAAAAAAAAAAAAAAAGAAAAGAAAGTTTATATAAATGTTATTTGAGGGCTATGGGAAGTTTGAATATTATCCAACAATATCTTTAAAAGGATGCACAGTTGCATCAAATATGTCATAATATTCGAAAAATTGGGTATCTTAGTATTATTTTTAACTCATAATTAAATAACTCCATTAATATAAAATAACGAAAAAAATAAATTAAAATGCATGTTATGGGTGCAAATTTATTATGGAGTGTCCGTAATCTTTTTACCACTATTTTTAATAGTATTCTTTTATAATATTTACCTGTAATTAAATAAGAGGAAAATATTTTACAAATTGCAGTAATGACACTGGTTATCGTTATTTAAGGACTCTTCAAATTTTTAATACAATCAGCAAATATCTCTAAATTCCAATGCAGCAAACAGAAAAGTAGAAAAAAAAAAAAAAAAAGAAAACAAAAGAAAAAAAGAAGAAGAAGAAGAAAGGACATGATAATGAAATCCAGATGTTTCTGATAATAACTTGATAAATTACCTAATAATTGTCCATGTCTTATTTGCGTGTTTTACTCAAATGAGCTACCTCTCAGGCACCTCATAAAACATTTAGGTGGGCCTACTACTGGACCACGAAGTTCTTCTGGGACGATTGCTAAAAAAATAATAAATTGAGAACTACCTACTTATTGTTAAATTTGCTTCAATCCAATCAGAGATACCGGAGGTTCTTTGTAAAAATTTAAGTACGGACCAGAAGTTTCTCCCACGAGTCAGGCTGTTGCTACAGGTCGATGCTCTGAAAATTTAGCAGGCAGGAATTCCGGAAAGATGTCCCATGTCCCACTGAAGACGATTGACAACGGCTAATCGTATCATACACTTAAACGTTGTTGAGCAAAATCCTTCATCAAATCTGATATTATTAACTTCCTATATTGTCAAGGTCTACGCCCTTACGTGGTTTGCGATAAAGTCATCAACATCATACAAGTATGAGGCTATTCACTTAAAGCGGTGAATTAAGCTGTCTTGATTTCTTCGGGAAGAACTTTTATCGGTAATAGATCCTGGTATTCAGTGAAACGGGTTCTTTGCCCATTCTGAAAACATCCTTTTGGCCATGTTATTTGATAAGCAAGTACATATTCAGGACTTAACAGTTCATCGAATTTTAAAGCTCTTGTACAAAGGATTTCAATATTCCAAAATTGAACTTCAGTGAGCTGGACCAAATTGATTTGATTGAATGGCACAACCTTCTGATGTTCAGTTTTTTCCACCACCGCTTAAGGGCCCACTAGCGGCCGAATGGTTGTGCGCTCAAAGCTGTTAGACGTGAGGCGCCAGGTTCGATCCCAAATCATGCTCGTTGGCCTAGCCGTTCGGAGTTTTCCGTGGTTTTCTCCGAAACTTGCATAAATACGGATTAGGACTCCTTAGAAAGGCCTCCACGGAAGGTACCTCCCTTCAGGCCTAGGACCCTAGCGCAGTCAATCGGCCTTATTCCCAAACGCCAACATCGCCACTGCTTATTTTTGAAGTTACGTGTTCTTGAACTACCTTGCCACTCGCAAGCGACTCAAAGATGTGTCAAGTTAGTAAGCAGAAACAGCAGTCTTCGGAGAACATTCATGGGACAGCTTTATTCAAACACGGATTGAATCGTGCAAATTGATGCCATCCTTCAATAAAAAAAAAAAAAAAAAAAAAAATTAATGATTTTCAAGTTTAAATAAGCTTATATAGAACTTAATCAAGTGACCTATTGCAACAAACATATTTTAAAAAAAGCTATGCCAGTATTTACTTAATGTTAAACACATACGTATAACTATTAATATTTTACATGTATAGTGTCAACTGTGTACAATTCTGTTTAATGCAGATGATTGTAACTGGATAATTAAAACTTCTTTCAGGTAAACAGTTTTTTGATGTATTTTTATTTCTTTATTTGCTGTAGTGGACCTTTAAGATATTCTTCGATATGGTTAAAATTTTGCAAAACCCTTAAATAATGTTTATCGGTATCGTTACTACACTACGTAAAATATTTTTGTTGTTTGACGTGATGTGAAGATAATAATAAATACTCGTTTTTTCATTCACAAACCAAAACTATATTGAACATACAATACACAGATTTAAATGCGTTGAAAACATAAGGTGCGATGGAACATTGCGATTTAGTAATAAAGAATAATAATGTAAAGTAATAACTGCGAAAATAATAATGCGAAAGATAGCATGCAAGCTACCGTGCGGATGAAAAAGAATAAACTGTTCTTTTCGGTTTCTGTTCGAGTAGAGTTGAGATCAAAGCGAGTACAATATTAAGCGGCACAGCATAATACAAAATAATGTCCGCTTACTGCAGCGCCAATTGCTATTAGCGGTCGGGCGGCACATAAAAACAATCGTTGGAAAGGATTGCGATTCAGCCAAAACGTGTACCACATTTGGCAAGTTAGCTTTTTCTTAAATCGCCAAGATTTAATCGCCAATTTTGTTTGTTGTTTTTCTCGGACCTCGGTTTCTTGTTGCTTGTTGTGCGAGACGGAAGAAGAAGAGTCTGTTCAAGCGTACAAATTTGATGTATACGCCGTAGAAAAAATTCTGGAATAAAGTTGAACTTTTACAACAAAGTTTAATTTTAGGAAAACGTAAACAAATGATAAAAAGCTTGCATTGATAGAAAGATTGTTTAGTATGATGGTTTTTAAATGCAAAATTATGAATTAACACCATTTAAAAACATATTAGAATATTTGAAATACATGAAAACTATTAGTAGATTTAATAAGAATGAATCAGTTTTAGATGAGTTTCCGTTTTCAAATGGAATATTTTTAAAAATAACACATACTTAGTGTTTAGCTAATTTTAAAAAGCATTAAATGTAATTCATGTATCTGTAAAAGTGTTATAAGGTTTTAGGGACTCTCCGGTTTTAGGGACTCTTGTGCCGGCTGTTTTAAATTCATAGATGTTAATTAAATGTTTTAACATGTCTTTTGTGAAGGTGACGACCACTGGTGCAGATTTTAAGAGATCACTGATCTCTTTACCTTAAATATTTCTGATTTTGAACATTATAATAAAATATTACTATTACCAGAATTTCACCGAATATTCGGTTCAGCCAAATATGCCTATATTAGGCGACCAAATAGTGGAATTAAATTTAAAATTAAGTTAAAATATTAAAATTGGTAAAAATATTTTTTGTCGTATAAAATTATTATTATTATTATTCAAGTGAAAACTTCTTTAGGCGCGTTGAGCACTTTTGGGTGAACAAAAATCATTGAGCTCCCGTCATGTCAGCTAACGCTTTCCATTTGAAGTGAAAACTTTTGGGTGAACAAAAATCATTGAACTCGCATCATCGTCAGCAAACGCTTTCTATCCTTGAATGGTACAAATAATGTATCATACAATTAACGTGCTATTGTGAAGTGTTAATAATTATATACTGTATATTGTTTTAAAATCTGGTGCGGCTCTACACGACTTCTCTCATCTCCGGACACTGTCTATTAAAGATTGCAGCCGGAAACGTTGCAGTTAGACCTTACAAAACCGTAAGAAAAGCCAAAGCCGCAATTTTTCTCACGTTTTCTACAATCTGGTGCGGCTCTACACGACTTCTCTCCTCTCCGGACACTGTCTCTATTGCAGTTAGACCTCACAAAACAGTGAGAAAGGCCAAAGCCACCACTTTTCTCACGTTTTTACAATCGGGTGCAGCTCTACACGACTTCCCTCATCTCCGGTCACTGTCTCTTAAAGATTGCAGCCAGAAACGTTGCAGTTGGACCTCACAGAACCGTGATAATGGCAAAAGCCTCCATTTTTCTCACATTTTTACAATCTGGTGCGGCTCTACACGACTTCTCTCATCTCCTGACACTGTCTTTATTCCAGTTAGACCTCACAAAACCGTGAGAAAGGCCAAAGCCGCCATTTTTCTCACGTGTTTACAATCTGGTGCGGTTTCACACGACTTCTGTCATCTCCGGCCACTATCTCTTAAAGATTGCAGCCGGAAACGTTGCAGTCAGACCTCACAAAACCGTGAGAAAGGCCAAAGCCGCCATTTTTCTCACGTTTTTACAATCTGGCGCGGCTCTACACGACTTCTCTCATCTGCGGACACTGTCTCTATTGCAATTAGACCTCACAAAACCATGAAAAAGGCCAAAGCCACCATTTTTCTCACGTTTTTACAATCTGGTGCGGCTCTACACGACTTCTATCATCTCCGGACACTGTTTCTATTGCAGTTAGGGCATTAAATAAAATTGTAATATAATTTTTGTAGTAGTAGTTTATATTAATGAATAAAAAAACACTTCATTTAAAAGTATTTCCCACACAATAAAATATTTCCTGATGATTCAAGAAATACACACGTAATTGTTCACGTTTTCACTTCTGTCGGCACTCCCGAAGTGCAACTGTTTTTTATTATTTTATTATCAACAGTTTTATGAATAATGCATTTGAATTAGAAAAATTACAGAACAATATTTTATTTAGTCATCATTTCATGACTAATCAAAAAAAAAAAAAAAAAAATCACATAGAACTTTTTCTGTAAAATATTTTTAAAGTAACAAAAGAATTATATCGAGTTTTTAAAAACATAATAAACTCACAAACACATACTATATGTATGTGTAGGCTTGTTCTTGTAGTTTTTGAAATATGATATTTATCAAAGGTCTGTTTTCAAGAGATAAAAAAAAAAATGTAGAGAATCTTTGTTTATTGATTAAAAAAAATGTGAAGAGTCCTTTTTCAGGATAAAAAGTTTTGTGAAAGGCCCTTCATCCAGTGGCAGATCCAGAACTTGACTTTTGGGGGGGCTAAGATTTTTCAAAGTGTTATTCTAGACCAATAAGAAATTTACAATTGCAATATTCAGTTGTGAATTTCAGTGTTTTTTTTGGGGGGGAAGGCTTCAGCCCCCTAGCCCCCCCCCCCTGAAATCCGCCACTGCCTTCATCAGGATATAGAATTTTGCAAAAGGTCCTTTAACAAACCCAGTTTTACAGACTCTAGAATGACCCCTGATACACTCACAAGTGCAAGTTTTCATATAAATTAGATCAATTTTTGAAATTTATTCTTATTTAATGAATCTGGCTGTTTTAGTCAATTTACATATATTTGAGATTTTATATGCGGGAAAAAAAAAAAAATCAAAGATTTAAACAAATAATAATTATGATATTCTGATTTTGATTTGAAAATTTCTTTTATTGCTTCAGATTTACGCTGATACTTTTAATGCACATTGTATTGTTTTTCATATGCAAGAAATGATAAAAATAATTAAGCTGTTTTGGTGTGTGAAAAATATTTACATTGAAATTTAAGTATTTGGCCCAAATACTGACTATTTGGTACTCGACAAAACTCACTATTCAACTCTAATTATTATATTGTATAATACACTAGGCTGATACAGTAGTGACATATTACAGTAGGCTGAGTTTTATCTTTTGATAAGGTCATACTTATTCACTGGGCTTAATTTGCGTGATTTTTTTTTTTTTTTTCTTTTTAATGAACACCACCTACATCTGTCATGTAGCTTGGAACAGAATCCTTTTATCTACCTTTTTCAGTTATGGATTACTCTCTCTCTCTTTTTAATACAGTAGCCAAGTATGTTTAGAATTAACCAAGTGTAGTTTTTACTTTCTTCTATATTCAATAGAAGAAAGTATTGAATTCGTAAAAATTTTCGACCTCGGGTTTTTGATGGATTTACACGTTTTGAGAGCTGTAGAACACGATTTGACCATTTTTAGAAAATGTCTGTCTGTCTCTCTCTGTGTGTGTGTGTGACAAAATTTTGTGGCAACTGTATCTCAGGAACTACTGCACAGAATTTCATACAAATTGGTATGTAGTTGCACCTTGACATAAATTAGTGCCTATCAACTTTTGGTAAAAATTGCCTTACAAGTTGAGTTGCCATCCCACTTTTTCCAAATTTTTAACATGGTGATATAGGACAAAATTTTGTATAAATGTGCATAAAGAGAATTATTTTTTAGTAATCATTATGAAATTTACAAGAATTATTTATAATAGAGATAGTCAACTGTGAAAATTTTTTTGTATGTGTAGGAGCCTCGTCAACCCCCCTGGGGGGTAATACCCATCTTGAAAATTTACTCGAGGGGAGTAAATTTTCAAGATGGGTATCTTTCGAAAGGTCTCGTCAATACCTTTAAAACGAATGGTTGAACTATAAATCTGTGATAATTTAAAACAAAATTATCGATTTTTTTTTTACTTTTTACGAAAAAAAAAGAAAAAAAAAAAAGAAAAAAATCGTAATTTAAAAAAAAAAAAAAAAAAAAAAAAAAAAAAAAATTAACCAAACTCTGTATTTAGTTGGCCCCTGCCATAAACTGGTGCTGATTAGATTTGGGGATTAATCGCACAATAGGAGGCGCTGTGATAGTATTTTTTCTAAATTTTTAACATTGCAGTATAGGAGAAAATTTCGTATAAATGTACATAATGAGAGTTATTCTTAACCTGTGATTGTAAAATTAATACGAATTATTAATGATAGTAGTAGCTAATTAGGAAAAAAAATTGTGCATTTGGGGGCATCGCTTCCCCCCCTGGGGGGAAGTACCCCACGGGGTAGGGTAAATTTCAAAGATGGGTATCTTTCGAAAGGTCTCGTCAACACCTTTAAAACGAATGGTTGAACAATAAATATGTGATAATTTAAAACAAAGTAATCGATTTTTTTTACTTTTAACGAAAAAAAAAAACCCCAGAAAATAATCGTAATTGAAAAAAAAAATAAGAAAAAAAAGAATCCTATTTTTTTTTTTTTTTTTTATTGAGAATAAAATAGACTTTTTTTTTAAATATTTAGTGTTATTCTTCTTCTCTAATATGGAAATCGCCTGCATTATCATGTAAGATAATTTTTTTTAAATAATAATTTTAAGAAATTATTTTTACTGAGTGAATTTGTATAGGAAAATATAGAAGAAAGTCATGTTGTGGCCACAACATACTAGTTATTGAGTGAAGTTACTTTTTCTTAACACAGACTATCCCTTAATTAACACATATACGTAGTGAGAGAGAGAATTTTAAATACTTTTTTTTTTTTTTTTTTCAATTTTCCTGATATGAGGAGCAAACACTCAAACATTGTTTTCTCAATAAATAAATAAATAAATAATAATAATAATAATAAAAAATTGAAAAAGAAAAAGAAATGTATATGATTTAGTGATTTTACTTAACATAAACATTTTACTCAACATAAAATATTATGTCAACATGCCTTTCAAGATATGTTTACATATGTGCCTAGTAACTAGCAATACATCTAAACAAATGATAATTAGGGTTTAAGTTTAGTTATTTTCTAATTTATTAGTTTTTTGGGTATTCTGAAAAATTGTATCCGAAAGATCAAACATTATTTGAATTTTTTCTCCTCATATCTAATTATACACATAATTTCTAATTTTTACACACATTAATCATTCTTTTCTTTTAGCTTTTTCTAACTAATGTAATGTAATTCTGTTTTCTTTTAGGAAAAAAAAAAAAGTTTTCATTTAAAAGATTACAAAAGACATAGGAAATAAAAATCAAGAACATGCTCTGGTTGATCTTTTAAAAAGTGCATCTTGATTTATAAGTATCAAAATGCACTTTTTTTTTTTTTTTAATCCTCATTACATTAAATAATTAAATTGTTTCTTTAAAAGTTTCTTAAGTATTATCTAAAACACACTTCCATTTTTTTTCCTTTAGCCTTCTGCATATTACGTATTTTAATATTTTTATTAAAGACTTGTACTCACATTTTTTCATCTGATAAAGGGTTGTGCTTGTGTTGTAACTTCAAACTGAAGCAATTGTGAAATTTTAAGATTTGGCTGGGTTGTACCCTATGGGGTTTTTTTTTTCTAAAACCCCCTCAATTTTACTCACTTTTCGGTTTAAAATCAATTAAAAAATTAGGATTATATAAATATATTGAATTAAACTGCGGGTAGCGTAATAGATGGGACATTTCACTCTGTCACTGCTTTCAAACAATCAAAATTCTCTTAACATGACTGTAGTATGCTTTGTATTAAAAATTTATGATAAATACATAATGGAGAACTGAGCAGATTCCACCTTTACAAACTAGTTCACTTTTGTAAGAATTTGATAAAATAAATTAAAATACTAAGGTATTGAAACTTAATTGATTTTGAGTATTAAATAAAATAGTTTGTTTTGCTAATTACTTATAAAATAAACAGTTTACATGCAAAATGAGATTTATTTTGAGTGTTGAGTATTCTTACAAATGTAAGATTTGGCATTATATTCAGATGCTTAGGGCAATAATGTTACAACCAAAAACTAGCTAGTATAATACAGGGGTGTAGAATATGTCCGAACGCCCGAACAAGGTTTGGGGGAAATTTAAACTGACTGGGGAAATTTTGAATATTTTTTTAAGAGAAAATAAAAATGTAAATCAAAAATAATAATTTGCTACTTTGAAGTGCTTATACACTAACAGCGGTATTTTTATGTTACACTGTATACTTATTCTCTTAAAGATTTATTACATAGAACAAATGACTTTGTATAGCAAAGTAGATTTTTGCATTATTCAGGGAAATTTATACTGTGTTTGGGGGAAATTTCCGAGGTTTGAACATTTTCTGCACCCCTGGTATAATAGATATCTGCTGTGTTCCCCATGATATATTTGTTCTAAGATATATTTACTATAGAACATGCTACATTAATGTTTAGAGCTATGAACTCTGTTGATGACCGTTTTCCAGTCAGAGACAGAAATGCCCCATCAATTAGGCTACCACTTCATCAGCTTTGATACATTTAACTTATACAGATTTGCTGCTTAATTTTATGGATATCAATTTTTCATTTAACTTTTCATGTAATAATTCTTAACTGTCTGACATGAATGGATGTTAATAAAGATCGTTATACGATGACGCAGGTTTCGATACAATAAATATAGATTTCTATAAACACTGAATGACACTTTTAAATAATTTGACCAAACTAATTCATTGGTCATTTCATTTCAATTCATAATGATCATTAATCACTGGCATACAGTTAATATGAAAGTACTAAAATTTTTAAAGTTTTGAATAAAAATTTTAGCTATCTCTTAAAAATTAAAGTTATTCAAAAATATGTAAACATATAGCCAGAAGAAAAATAAATGTTTAATTTTAAAACATCCTATAGGTACTCTCATATAATTCTTAAAAAAAAAAAAAAAAAAAAAATCTGAAAGAACCCTTTCCCTTTTCTCCTATAAAAACTTCCAGAAAAAAAAAAAAAAAAAAAAAAAAAAGACCACATTTTCTTAAAAAAAAAAAATAAATAAATAGAAATAAAAAAAATAATAATAAAAATAAATAAAATAATTCTTTTTTTCAGGTTCTATGTGGAGAAATATGTGAAGAAAAAAAAAAAAAAAAAAAAAAAAACACCTAATCCATTTGGGTTTTTTTCTAATATATATGTATTATTACACACACACATCAGGCTTTATGTCTTTTTTCCAATTATGTTACATTAGTTTCTTTAACATATTTTTAACTATACTCACCTTAATCACTCTTGTCTTAAGTCGTGTGTAATTTGTATATTTCTTCTTCGTTTTTTTCTTTTGTTGCTATATTTGAACCTACTTTTTATACTATATGAAGCATTGTAACATTGCTTCAACTCAAAACAATTATTGTGAATTTTTCCATTTTAAGGTATTGGATTATCAAATTTATTACTTTTAACTATTACAAATACTAATTACTTTTCTCTTTAGTCTTATGTAGTTTTTTAAAGAAAATTATCTTTTTAATGTTGTATTTCTTTTTCTTCACCTGATGAGGAGCTGTGGTGTTATTTCATCACAAAAAATTATTGGGAATTTTTAAGATTAACAATATTTGATTTCAAAGCATATTTATTACTTTTAAACAACTTTTTTTAAAGATAAAAAATATATTCATCTCACCTCAGGCACTCTTCTTCTTAACCTTTTGTAGTTTATGTAATGAAATAATTTTTATTTATAATTATTAAAATGATGCTAACACTTTCAATGCACCAACTATTTTTGTTTTCTTCAAATTTTTGACGAAATAAGTTATTTTTTCATAGTTGAATTCTCCTTACATATTAACATGTGTAAAAATCATGTAATTCATTTTGCAAAAAATTTCATATTTAACTCCCCCCCTTTCTTTTTCTTTTTTAAAAATTAAAAATGAAGATTATGTAGAAATCTGAGAACCTGTTTTCACCTTTAAATGTAGAAAGCATCAAATGAAATTGTTCAAATGAAAAAGATTTTATTTACAATAAAAGTACTTAGAATATTAATTACAATAAAAATGTTCACATTAAAATACTTACAGTATTAATTACAAGAAAAATATTCATAATATTATTTACAACCAGTCTCAAATAAAGCTTACATAAATTAACTTCAAATGAGCTACTTTACACTATGAACTTCCTAGAAAGAAAAGAAAAAAAATATGTGAAAAGATAACAGAAATTGCTCATCAACTAAAATTACAATTTTACTATTTCCAAGAAATAGTGACAGTGTTTGAGTCTCAAACAAAATACTGTAATATAAGCTGTGCTTGTATCGTTGCCCTGATATAAGTTTAAATTAGCATAAATCAAATAAGAGATAATTAAATTAGTTTTCGTAAAAAGAGAGAAAAAAAAAAAGTAAAAATACAAGCTTAGTTCTGGTTTTATCCAAGTACTGTAAGTGTGTAATTAAATTTTAACTAAGCTGTCACTTTATTTAACAGATTGACAAATTTAAAGATTTTTGTGAAACATTAGTACAAATTACAAGATACTGAATTTTAACTGTAAAAAATACTGCAGCAGCTGGAACTAATTTACTTCAGTTATAACCCACTAATTTTTTATTAACAGTATTTGATAACTACACACCATGTAAAATAATAAGTACAAAATTTTGAATAAACACCATAAAAAGAAAGGTTACTGCTTTGTTTGCCTATTTTATTCGCCTTACGAAGGGTTATGTCTTCTTTTGACCCAAAACAATTGTTGCGAGTTTTTGCATTTTATGGTGTTTATTCAAAATCTTGTATTTATTACTTTAATTTTGTACTTATTATTTTTTATTTTAACCGCCAGCTGTGCGATGGTTTTTTATAACGATGCAAAACATTTTAAGCATAGTTTATGTTATAATTATTAGTTTTATCTTATAAACTAACCAGTCACTATTGCTTGAAAAGGTTTCATTAAAATTCACTCTTCATAATATAAATTCAGATAATCTTATTTACTTCTGAATTTCTTTGGAACATTCAAACCTCTAGAAAAAAAACCCTGGTTAAAAATGGTCGCGGATAAAATACCATTTTATTCACTTTTGTCCACAATTAATTATTTGCGAATTGTAAATTAAAAATTGTCTTTATTCTTTCCATATAAAAAAAATCCTTTATTAATGTACGTACATAATCAATTTATATATTTTAAAATAGACATAAAATCATCAAAATTGACAATATTTAAAAAATAAATAAATATATTTGCCTTTTTCACAGAGTGGATGGAAAAGTGATATTTAATAATTTCAATTTTAATCCCCCCCCCTTTCCCCCAGTGCTTTCAGTTACGTTGTCATTTAATCTCTTTTAGTCATAAATATCTTTTAAAACTTGTTATTAAGCATAATAAAATTAAATGGTCTACATTTCTTTCCTGCAGTTTTTAACTTTCCGAACATACATATGTAAGGAAAGTATTGTAATTTTGTAATCATGATAAAAATTTGAGATGTTGGTATATCTATATGTTTTGAACTCCCATGAGTTCATTTTTGCAATTTTTATGATGATGTACGTATATGTATGCACATGAGTGAACATGATATCATCTAAACACTTTGATTGAATGAGCTAAAAGTTGATAAGTATGTTATAGGTTACTGTAGCACCAGTATACACTTCTTGGAGAATCTAGCTCATACTTTTTTACAAGGACACAAAGAAAAATTATTTATCATTATGGTTTATGAGCACAAATTACTTAAAGTGTGATAGCGTCTGAATACCTTATTCGATTTAACTGAAAATTTATATAAATTGTATAGGTCACCGTCGAACAAACTGTAAAATTTATTTTGGTGAATTTTGCACTTTATATATTTTACAGACACAACAAAATTTCTTTAACATTATGGCCTATGGTCTCAAATTATTTTAAGCACTGTCTGAGCAATTTTTATGCCTCATTCAATTTAGCTTTAAATTTATATACATGTTATAGTTCTATGTCACATGAACTGTATCGATTTTGGTGAATCTAGTACCAATATTTCATTTCCAGAGACGTACAAAAGAATTTAGATACATAACATTCCATTAAGCAACATGCTATTTGGGAAAACTAATTAAATAGCTTTAATAATTTTCTCTTAACGACTTCTCTTACTTTATTTAAAAACAGTGAATTATTTATGCTCAGAAAGTCGAGTGGAGTCACTTGAGATTTTTATTATTTCAGTAAAAGTTTTTGCATGTTTACCAAATTGGTTATAAATATATATACAGTATATACACACATTACTATATGCATTACTTTTGTGATAAAAAAATATAAATATATATATATTTGGATTGGAAGTAAAATTTAATTCTGTACTTTTTTCATCTACAATTCAAATTACCAATTAATTAATATGTTTACAAAATTATCAAATCATTAAACATAAATTTAATTTTTAAAACCCCTGGATAAAAAATAAAATAAATAACAAGTTGATATTGTAAGTAAAATATTAAATAAAAGCTATGCCCTGAAAAGACTTATTGACATAATTTGTTAAAAACATTTAATTTATATTTATTGTTATTTTACCTAGATTAGAAATGTTAAGTAAAATAAAATATTTCTATGTTTAAGTACATAATGACAAGTAAACATCATAAATTATTTTTAAAATTACAATTGTCTGTGTATTTGTCTATCATGCTGATCATGGAAAACTAGTATTGAATAGTCTCTTTAAAGGGAGTAGTAGGGTGTTTTGGGGTTAAGTTTTATTCTTCATTTTTAACTGACAACATTATTTGCTGAACCTAACTCAGAATTTTGTTTTTCTTTTTAAAGATTTTGGGTATAGCATGAAATAACTTTATATATATTACTCTAAATATCCAATATATAACACTGCAATGATAGTCAACAACAGATTTACTTTGTTGCATTTGCAAACTATACATAACTAATGTAATTAACATTTTCTTTATTGACAGTGATTAAAATGAAATCGTACTTTTTATTAATCAAATTATTATTTATACAATAAAACCTTCTTTAAGCTTATAAAAAGCACTCACCTTTTCAGGTCTTTACGAAAACACAGCAATAGTGGAGACGACGAAGTACAGAGAAGACAGAAACATTGTTACTTAAATCAAAAACTGATCCTGAAAAAAAGCAAAGTAAATTAGCAGTTAAAGTTTACATAAGAATAGTGTAACGTTAAATAAAAACAAGTATAAAATAATCGAATATACTTAGCTTTTCATCGTACTGTTCTTCGAATTCGAAGCTGAAATAGCGAGAGCCAAAATATTGTTCTAAAAAGAAGAAAAGTAAATCAGCACTGAAAAAAATTATATAAACAGCATAAATTGAAAAAAAAAAAGTTCAAAATAAACAGAAATACTTATCTTTTAATCGTTTTTTTTTTTTTAGAATTCCGAACCAAACTAACGAGATATATATTCTTCTATCTTCTAAACATCCCGCTGCAAAACAAAACACTGTAAAAGGTTGCATAGATTTCTTTAACCGAATACGCCAAGTCGCTGCGCCAAGATTTTTCCGGTAACCATAAAGTGAGACATCGTTTGTTTACATTTGCCGCCCGTAATGGCCGACATTGGGAGGACATCTATTTCCATAGGAGTTGAGCTGCTTACTATTGTACGTGCTTTGGTTGAGATGTTCGTACCTGTTGAACAGAAAAAAAGTAAAGTTGAGATGAAAACAGTTAAATCGAAAATGTCATTGAGTGCGGAGTTCGATTATGTTAAGAATCGAATATGACTGTATGGTGGAAATCGAACAATTTTCATACCGTCATTTACAAACAATAATATTTATCTTATTTAATTGTAGATAAATATTACAAAATAATACTATTAAAAGTACTGGTAAAAAATTACAAACACTCCACAATAAATTTGCACCTATAAACATGCATTTTTATTGCATTTTTGTTATTTTATATTAAGAGAGAGATTTAATTATGCGTTAAAAATAACTTTAAAATGACCAATTTTTCGAATTTTATGACATTTTTGATGCAACTGGGGATCTTCATGACATTCTTATATAATATTCAAATTTTACGCAGCGTTAAATAACATCTATATGAACAATTTTTTTTTCTATCACATAGAGGAAGAGACATTCATATGTAAATTATAAAAATATATAAAAATAACCAATTTATATATATATATATTTTTTTTACGTTTTGTATCAATAATGGACCCTCAAAATATATTCCAAAAATTCTGAAACTCGATATTTTTCTTACTCTATCTAAAAGACAACTTTTGGTCGCTATTATAAATTGAAATTAAACAAAGAAAAAAAAGGTTTTTCTTTTCACTGCACCCTACTGTATAGTTATACTTAATGATAACAAATCCTAACTATATATATTAATCATATGTTTGGATATTGCCCTCGTTTCACATAGTTTTCAGTTCTTATATTAAATATATGCATTTAAATATATGTATTCATTTCTAAGATCATATATGTAATTAAAATTAATATAGTTTATTGCAGTAACTAGCAAACCTATTTTTTTTCTTTTTTTTTTGGGGGGGGGGGGGGTTATATGTCATGGATTCAAATGTATAGTTAGTTTGGTAAATTCTAAAAATTGCGGTTTCAAAATAAGGTATACATTTAAATTTTACGCACTGTAAAATTAAAAAGTGTTTAACATCTCAATTAACTCTCCTTTTACACCCGATTGTACTTCGAAAACTGTTAATTGTAGCATTTATATATATATATATATATATATATATATATATATATATATATATATTTTTTTTTTTTTTTTTTTTTTTCCCGGGAGAGTCTTAAATGCACCAGTAGTGAAGAATATTTTGTATAGAATCTTAATGATAAATACCATTTCCATTATTTCTGAAGAATATAACGGTATAAAATTTCATCTCGTTCAATTATTGCCAAGGAAATCTTTTATGTGCCCTTGATAAATACTACCAATATCATTTTCATCATTGTACATATTGTAGAGAACCTTTATTAACATAAGCCAGTTTCACCTTTTTATAAAAGATACAGAATGAAAAGACAGATGAACAAGAGTCATAAGCATTTTTAAACTTTCATAAAAATATTAATAATACCCAGCGGGAGAAAAACGATTGAAATTAATTAAAATCGATAATTTTCATTAAAAGTAATGTAAAAATACACGTGAATATGAAATTAACCTTCAATTTTATTTTACGAACAACCTTGAAATGGAAATAAAACCTGTTAGAGAGAGAAACTAAAAACTAAATTAATTGCGTCACTCGTAAGCTCAGCGATATCGTGTAAATTTAATTAATAATAATGAAAAATATAACTGTTCTATCTATAACTTGTTTTTAGAAGAAAGTTAATTAAATTTCCATGATTAAAACTAGAAAAACTGCTAAATGAAAAGTTTTTAAAAGCTTTATAGAAAATAAAATTACAAATATTATTTTCCTTTTTTCTTTCTTATACAATTCAAAAAAAAAAAAAAGGAAAATTTACATTTGTCGATATATTATTAAAAATTATTCGTAAAAAAATGTTAATATAACGTAAAAAGCATTTTGTTCTTTTTGACTTTGTTTTTATATTTTTAAGTTGTTTGTTTATTTGCTTGTTATATGTATATTAACTTGAGATATGTATTTGTGTGTGTGCGTGTGTGTGTGTGTGTGTGTTTACTGTTTTTCTTTACCCAATTCAATAATGATATCAGGCTTTTGACATTTGGGATGTTGATCTTACAGTCATTTTTTTGAACGATTAAGGTTCGTTATAGCGGTTCCCACTATGTTAGAGCGGTTTCCGAACCACTATGAAAATCCAATCAGTTGATTGCGTGATTTTAATAAAAATTCCATTTGTAGTTCGTGTACAGGGACACGACAAAGTTTTCTTTATCATTAAGGCCTATGGGAAGAATTTGTATGTACCGCAAGAGCGGCCGCAAAAATCACGCTATTGACTTGCAGTTTGGTACACATATTTATGAACTACACAGAATTTTTGCTGTATGGTTTGGATGTATATTCCATTTGTAGTTCGTATACAGGGGCACACAAAATTTGTTCTTATCATTACGGCCTATGGGCAGAATTTGTATGTACCGCAATAGCGGCCGCAAAAATTCTCCGATTGACTTGCAAATTGACACACACATTCAGGCTCGGTATAAAAATAGCTATATATTTTTTTATGTCAATACTTTTTACGGATTGCGTACAGGGACACGCCAAAATACTTAACATTACGGCGTATGGGGTGAATTTCGTTTAAACGCATTTTAACATCATCTCTCTGCAATCAAGAAAATTAAACTAGCGTACGTGAGTAAGATGCTTAAACTTATGCTGTTTGAAGAAAATATGTGCTCTTAAGCTTTCTAATTAATGTGCAGGACCCTTACAAAAGGGTTCTGACACTGTCACGTAGTCATCCAAACGATGTTAAATTTGGAACAGTTATTAATTTTAAACGCAAAATAAGCAAAATAGTTTTTACTGGTGTATACAATGTTTATGGTTTGTTTACAGAGACACACAAAAGAATTTCGTAAGCCTATGGACAAATTTTTTGTTAAGCGCGCACTTTAATGCGTTTATGCTGCATTGAACTTAATAGAATTAACATACATTATAAAGATGCTTAAAATCATGTTTACTCTTAAAAAAGGGTATGTATAGACTAAATCATTTATGGAACCACACAGAATAATTCCGAGGAAGTACTGCAATCATCCAAATGATGTCAAATTAGTTTGAAAAATTAATGAGTTATAATTAATTAGGTGTATTCTTATTATTGGCGTTTATAATAACTGTGGCTACTTTTCCGGGATACATAAAAGAATTTCATACTATTACCGTCTATAGTCGGTATTTCTTAAAAGTGTATTTTAACATGGTTACACCCCAACAAATATAATGAAATTTTATTAGAATTTTAAAAGCATGTTTTCCTGTTGAAAATTGTAGGCATAGAATTGGTAATAAATTTAAAGGTTACGCAAAATATTTCCTATATGCTGTGTATTTTTTTTTTTTCCCGTGAAATTTGGTATTTATGAATTTCAGGGAAATAATACAAGACCGTCATTTATTAAGAATACATATATATGATATACAGATAGGTATACAAAGAGAGATACAGCGGGGGTACACCCCCCCCCCCCCCCGCCCCAAGGAATGTATCTGAATATGGTAACAAGTCGATCGAATCAATATAAGGAATAAATAAAAATAACCTATTGAATAATGTCTGATGCAAATAGGACGTTGAGGCTCCTGATCTGCTGATCCACTAGTTGTTATTAAGACCGAACATTATTGCATTTCAAAGCTTTAACGCTTATTTTCTCAAATGTGCTTTTTTTTTTTTCTCACAATCCGCAATATTTTTAAAATATTCTTTACCTATTGCTTTAAAGTTTTACACGCACATTCATGTAAAGTCCATCTACAAAATGAATTAACAATTGATAAAATTAACTTTATTAATCAATCCTTTTAATTAATGCAAAAACCTTTAATTTTTTGAAAAATTAAATAAAATTTAGTTTTATATAATTTTTCAAGTTGTAAATTTCAAAATATTTCAAAATCCTTAATTCATTTTATGAAATAAATTTGCGCAAACATTTTAAGATCATAAATAATATTATAATTTTAAAAAATTAAAGAACACGCTTTTATAGGAATGTGAACTAAACAGCACAAAATATCTATCTTAGTATTAAAATGCAGGGTAAGAGAAAATCGTGTGAGTGACACACCATAATATTTACATACATTTAAATCTTTAATTAAAATAATTTAGGATTAAACAAAAAACATTTCTAAAAAATCTCCCCTGACTGGGATCGAACGCTAGACCTTTAGGTTTGTAGCGCATTGCTTTACCTCACAGCCACAGCGTTCACGTAGGGAAAGTCTTTTTTTACAATATGGATTTTTTGTTTGCTCCCAGAGAGGCTACAAACATACATTATACATACAAACATACATACTGTGAAGCTAATAAAAGCGTGTTAAAAAGGCACTAAGTTTGTTAACTTTCCAGTAAGATATTTTGCAAAATGACAAATTAAGCATAAAATTTTGAAAATGCAATAAGTTTAGTACTGATATCAGTTACAATTTTGCTCATAGCTTAACTTTTAAACCAAAGTACATGAAAGAAAAAACAAAAAACATTAAAATGTTCAGAATTGTTCTTATTTAATTTTTTTCCCCCAAAATGTTTATTAATTGTATTAAGGTTAAAATCTCCTGACTCCTTAAATAAACAGTTCAGATGCAAATACTGCATTTGCGTAGAGCAAAATATGGACGAGGGTCAATTGCACCCCTCTCTTAACCTGTCAATCAAATGACGGGCGAATTGCACCCGACCTCCTTCCTTTGTTCTTCTAATCTCGGGCGAGTTGCACCGCTTGGGATTTTTCGGACGAGGGTCAATTGCACCCTTCTCTTTACCTGTCAATCAAACGACGGGGGAATTGTAACGATTTACTGATAAGTCATTAGGGGAAAAGGTTTCTATAATGTCGACTTAATTCCATCATAGAATCTTCCTTATAAAAGCGCCGCATTTAAATTTAGACGAAGAATATTAAAATTGTAGATTACAAAATAACTGATATATTTTATAGAGTTTATTTATATTGTAAAAGCGCCGCATTAGTGCCTACAGAGGTTGCCGATGGAAATGCTACAGTTATTATAAAATCTGATGTGAACCATAATCATGACCTTGATAAAAACTTGAAAAGACATGCCATCTCGAATAGTGTCAAAAGGAAAGCTTTAGACGAAGTAAACGAACGCCCACAAAAATTAATTAGAAGAGAAATAAGTGGGGTTTTAGCCCATGACAGTCCTAAGCCTGTGAAGGGAAAATTATGCGATTATGTATAAAAAAATTATGTAATAATATCTTGGAGGGTGCAAATCGCCCATTTGTAGAAATGGCTAAGCGGTGCAACTCACCCCTTGGTTCGAGGTGGTAAACGGTGCAACTCACCCCTTGGTTCAGAGAGTAAGCGGTGCAACTCGCCCGTTTAGGTATTCTCCGGGTGCAACTAACCTACTCCCCAAAATATAAAAAGAAAGATTTAACATCTTTCATTTTATACACCTTACTTTTTCATTCTATCCTAAAGGTGATTGATAAGCACACATGCAATGTTTGTTTGTTTTTTTACATGTTTCTTGTTTGTTTTGTTAAGTTTATTTTGTGTTAAAAGTGTTTGACGTTCAACATCACAAAAAACCTTGATAAAACTCATATCTAACATATGTAACATAAGTTTGCACAGAGTTAAATCATCTTCAAACAGTGAAGCTAAGAACATCTCATTGTGACCCTGAAAAATATAAAAGAACGATTCTTATAATAGAAAAAACAGAGATTTATAAGCAGTGATACAATTAGGGCATTCGCCTAACGTATGGACTGCTTACGCCATTTACGAAGGTTATTTAAATAGGATGACTTCCTTGTTGCATTAAACAAATTTGCAAAATAAATAAATCAAATGCAAATGCACTCTTTCGCAAACTATACGAATGACAATTTCTACGTGTAAATGTTTCTACGTTTAAGGATTGTGAATTAATATTATAACGGCAAACCTGGATTTGTCATGTACATAAGAGGAAAGAGATAAAAAAGTATTTTTAAAGTATTAAAAAAAAAGTTACGTATAAAAATAATTTTTTAAATATTATAAACGTAAATATTTAAAAAGTAATAGAAATGTTTGAATTTCGTAATTTGTTTATGCACTCAGGGACATTGAAAATAGCGCACCAAGAAGGAAGATAAGTACAACCGCGAAACTTCGCAAATAAGTACAGTCAGATCCGATATGTAATACAGTGTTGCCAACTCGTTATCGGAAATTAGTGCTAAATCAACCTTTAAAAAGGGCTAGATTTGATAAATTTGTGAAAAAAAAAGTTCTAAGGGAGGCATACTATTGTAACAATCGCAGCTATCGTAGATCACAAGTCGGATCGTACACTCCGCAGCAAAAGTATCCGAACACTAGCAATAATCCCCGTCTTAAAAAGGTACACTTAATACTGCTTTGTTAAATAAATCCTTGTTGAGTCACGTACTTAGTTTGTCTAAGAACATGATTCGACAAGGATTTATTTAACAAAGCAGTATTAAGTGTATTTTTTTAAGGCAGGGATTATTGCTAGTGCTCGGATACTTTTGCTGCGGAGTGTACGATCCGACTTGTGATCTACGATAGCTGTGATTGTTACAATAGTATGCCTCCCTAAAATTTGAAACTAAAAAAAGTGCTAGATTTTGATAGATTCGTGAAAAAAAGTGCTAGAAACTAAAACATATGCTACACTTTTTTAAATTTGAGTGGATTATCCATAAAGCTAAATCTCAGATCGTCGCTAATTGCTCACTGCTTTGTTCTAGTTTGTGCACTGTAAAAATTTATTTAACCTCAACCTTTAAAGATTCAAGAAAAAAGTGTTGAACCAACTGCAACTTTTGTGAGCAAACAAAAACAACATCTGAGTATTAGCAGTTATGATTAATAGTTTTCAGGTTACATCTAATTAATCATTCTGAATTTTTTTCTCCTTTTCACAATGGATCAAAATTGCTATGGCATGTCTACAGACCACACCTATGATAGAATTTCAGATTGGAGCGAATTGCTTACTGTGTAGCTCTAGTGCAACACTATAAGCTCTCAATCTGAAATTTTTTTATATTTATTATTTAATTTGTCGTTAATTAGGCTATATTTACTATCAGAAATCTCCTGTACCATAGTAGACTTAAAATAGATTGCTAAAGCTCTTTTCATTAGCTCATGATGTTTTGGCTTCAGATATAGTACGCATTTAGAACAAACATGTCCCGATAATTTTAAGTAAAATTTAATTGTTGCATTTTGCCTAGTTAACATGGAAACAAGGGTACATTGATGTTTGGCTTTCAGTGGCCTAATTCTGTTCAAGTGGAATCAAACTCACAAAGAAACATTCAAAAGATGTCGTCTTAAAAAAATATTGAAAAAAAAATATGTGATTCTACTCTTCATAAAACACCAGAAAGTGAAAAAAATATCGGCTGAAATGAATTACAGCGACCACATAAAAATATCAAAATTAAGCATATTTGGCGATTTCACACTGTTAGGCGATTGATTTTGAGTACTTGGCGGAGAATCAAAACACAGTTCTGTTAGTACACAGCAATTTCGGTGCTAGCACACTTATCGCCTAACAGCGCTAAATCGCCAAAAATGCTTAATTTTGATAATTTTTTGTGGTCGCTGTAATTCCTTTCAGCTGATAATTTTTTCACTTTCTGGAGTTTTATGAAGAGTAGAATGACATATATATTTTTTTTTTCAATATTTTTTCGCAGACGACACCTTTTGAATGTTTTCTTGTCAGACAACCTTTAACTTTAAAAGTGATTTTTTTTCTTCTAAACATTTTGCACTATGCAAGTTTATAAAAAAAATAAATAAATTAAGGCTTTAGGATTTGGGAAAGCTTATTGCATGTAGTTGATAATTTATGCATATTGTTACGATATCAACTGCTTTTTCTTCCGAATCAACCTTTAGACAGTGCTACAAGAGACTCACACACACGTAGTTTAGGATCAACATTGAGATCCTTTATCCTTCGCAAACAAGTCAAAAAAGACAGAACACAACACAACACAACACATTCTCAAACTTTGATCAAAGTCAGTGCCGCTTTGCATTCGGAGTGTTAATAGGAACCAAGTTTAATCCAAATCTGTTGATATAGGTTTTACATCATTGCGATTCGCGACAACCAAAAATACAATATAAATACCAGGCCGTCGTTTGCGAGCCACGTGTAACATTACGCAAATATATTTTTCAATAGGTCATCCAATGTATTTAGTGGTAGATTTGGTGCTAGGTGCTAAAGTGCATTTTTCAGTGCTAGACGAGTCGAAAAGGTGCTAGATTTAGCACCAAAAGTGCTAAGTTGGCAACACTGTATGTAAATGATCCAAGTTTGGTGCGAATGTGCATGGCCACATACGCTACAGTGGCGCTGCAATCAGTAAGTGGGCCATATATAAACCGGCTCATAGTGGAAGATTCATAAACGTGACGATCTCATTTGTACTCTAGAGGGACTTTAGTAAGCGAAAAATAAAATTCCATGTAGACGTGTGGTAAAACATTTCTCACAGTTAAGCGAGTTTGAGAAGGGCCTGATTATTGGCTTAAAAATTGCAGGATGGTCGACGCGCCGTGTTGCTCGCCACGTCATACGTTCTGAGTGTGCCGTCAGAACATGTTGGGAGCAATGGACACGAGATGGTACCCACGTGCACAGAAATGGGTCTGAAGCTATCAGGAAGACAACAAAGAGAGAGGATCGAAGGATCGTGAGACAAGCGCTAATGGACTACACAGTGGCTCGTTCCACGATACAATCAAATGTAAGGGTACCAGTTGTTCCAAAAACCATTTCCAGACGGCTTGCAAAAGCTAATCTGCAATCCAAGCGCCCTTCTCGTGCACTGTCTTTAATACCGAAACATCGGCGGCATTGTCTGCAATGATGCCAAGCCAGAGTGACGTGAAACATTACAGACTTGCAAAAATTTGTGTTTAGGATGAATCTCGATTTGTTTTGGGGACAGATGATAACCGCGCACGGGTATGGAGACGTCCGGGTGAATGGTGCAACCCCCCTCCCTCGCTGTTACGCGACACACTGCACGCACAGCACGCGTAATGGTCTGGGGTGGTGGGGAGGTCTGAGCCTATGATAGCCGATCCTCTCTAATTGTCCTACATGAACCTTAACTGGCTAGCATTATGTTGACGACATTCTTCGACCCAACGTGGGACCTTTCCTCAATAGTCTTCCACAGGCAATTTTTCAGCATGATAATGCTCGTCCGCATACAGCTGGAGTTGCTCAAGACTTCCTACGTCATGTTCAGACTCTTCCATGGCCGGCCCGCTCCCTGGACCTGTCTCCTCCAGAGTATGTGTGGTAGCAGCTGAAACACTAGATGCCACCGTGTCACTCTGTACGTGATATGGAGGTGGCTGTTCAAGATCTGTGCGTCCATCTGCCTCAGGATAACATCAGACGTCTAATCAATTCAATGCCGGACCGTGTTGCGGCATGTATTGCAGCAGGAGGCGGTCCGACGTGATACTGAAGTTGTACTGTATTTGTCTGATTGGACACACTGCATTTGTTTAATAGTCTTGATTTCGAGATCAAGTGAATCTCTCATCTGTATGATTAAGTGTATTAAATTTCATTTCAATCCGATGCTGCCTTTTTGATGCGCTAATTTCAGTGTCCCTGAGTGTATTACGCTCTTTCTCGGCTTTTAAGTACTGTCAAACAACTATACTTTAAATACTCTGGTGTGTCCCTTACACGACTTTCTCTTATCTGAAATTTAATACTATAAATACAGATTGGAGATTAAGGGGTAAGTTAACGAGTGTAAACCTATGTTAAAACATTTCAAATTAGACTTTTGAACAGCTTTATTTTACAAATAATTCAGCGTAGGCTTCCCTCAACCCACCGTATCATTATTGTACCTACATTTATACAAAATTCAAATCTGTTATTAAATTCAGAAGTTCATTTAAAATTATTCAGACAACTTTCGCACGCAATGTTCCTAGAAACTTATCAATCTTGACCAAACTTTTCTAGTAACAAAGGTATTAACATCAAAATGCAACATTTGAATAGCCTGAAATTATTTGTTTTTAATTTACTCTAAGAGACACAGGCAAAGATCAAGCGTTAAAAACTTGACATCGGTATTCAGGAAGCCTCCCTCAAAACGTGTAAATATACAAAAACCAAGCGATGAATATTTAGCTTAAAATATATTTATATATATATATATATATATATATACACTATTTACAATGTGACTATGAGGAATTAATTTCAATTTCTCAGCAGCTTTTCTGAACATGGTAAAATATTATAGTAAAGCACTTCCACTAACAATAAAAAAGAATGTTATGAAGAGGAGACTGAACCTCCAATCACCCGCTCTCGAGCGACTCGGGTCCTATTCAACAGACAGGAGACCTTCAAAACATATACATCCATTGATGAAATAGCCAAGACGGCAATTGACATTATAACATTGGTTAAGAACAATAAAGACAGACCCCCCTTGTGCTACTTAAGCATGCTTTTCGTCAAATTAGGGCTCTTCACAAAACCAATGATCCTTCCTCGTCTCAACCAACTTCTCCATCTCAACCAACCTCTCCAACTCAAGCAACCAATGTAATAGCCCTTCCCACGACGGAAAATGCAACAAAGAATATCCAGCTACAAGAAATTCAGAACTCTATTATAAACAACTTCTCAGAAATGGACAGAAGTCTAAAAGAAATTAAGACCCTGCAGGAACTCATGAATGAAAAGTTACAGCAAGAACAACTCCTACAAAATACTGCCAGTGTTCCGCAAGATACTCCTGCCTCCTATGTAGAATCAAACATTATTAACCCCAGCTTCTCACAGGTCACAGGTCACCAAGCGGCAGCAGCACAATCAAGCTCAACACAGAACCAAAATAGAAACAATAAATCTGCACATCCACAGAACAGGCAATTCCAACAAGCCCTACAAGCATTCTACATTTTCAAGAAAACTGTATACATTACTTCTGCCAAACCCACGGACAGAGGAACTGAAATCATGGCACTCTTGAAATGTAAAAATTTCAACACTCATGCAAAAATAGTAAAAACTAACATATACAGAAAGTCCATAGACGTCACGTGTGATTCAGAGACTGATGCCCAACAATTACTAAAGGACCTCGCCTCCCACAGTGACATTTCACAATATCTGAAAATGAAAATGAAACCTTGCCCGATGCAACGCTTCCTAGTTCTAGGTTTGCCGGAGGAAGCTGAAAGCAACCAGCTACTAAAATGCCTCATCGAACTAAGTGGTCTACCTAAAGAACTAGAACAGGCCATACAAATCATCCGACCGCAACAATCCAGAATCGTCGACCTCAAGAACTGGGTTGTTCAAGCGCCCTCCCCTATGGCAGAAGCCTTCTTAAACCTCCAATCAGTACAACTGGGCCTGCAAATATATCCAATAAGACCACTAACACAAGTCATCAGGTGCTTTAACTGTCAAAGCCTGGAACACCCAACAACTACCTGCTCAAGCAAACAATACTGCTCTCATTGTTCAGGTACACACAAAAACGAGCAATGCAATTTCAGGCCCAACTGCATAAACTGCCAGAGGGAAAACATGAACAGACTGAAAAGTGGATTATCTTCAATAAAATCAGACCACCCAGCCTACTCCAACAAATGCCCTATGTATCAAGAAAGATATAATTTCTGCCGTGAAACATTGGACAAAAAATATCCTATGGTAGCCCTAGGCACAACAAGAATTTCGAGAAGAGATGCTGCTACCAGCAACTGCCTAACCCATCAGTCCAACTCTCGCCAACGAAGTAACCAAAACAACCAACAGAATAAATCTAGGATCCGCACAGTCCAACAATCCAGCTCCCGCCCAAGGAGCAACAGGAGATCACAGGAAACAAGATCAAGAAGTCGACAGACACGCCAAAACTCCAGACCAAGCCTCAATCCAGGGTCCGAAAGAGTCACTCCACAAGACAAAGACTACCCTCCATCAGACAGCAGAGAGCACCCATCTACTAGACCAATATACCCATACCAATTCTTCCCAATCCCACCTCCATTATCTGCAGATTCAAATCATCTTCCACAACTCTTCATGGATTACCTCAGAAAATATTCTGCGACAACCTACCAACCCACTCCTCTCGGAGCCAGTAGGTAAGGCCAATCTCTTTAACTATTTCCCACGAGCTCTCCTCTAGCATTAATAACAAAATGTTCTCTGAAAAGGCAAAAAGAATTCCTTCCTCGTCCTCCCAAGCTACAGCATCCCCAAAAACACAGCCAAAAACCTCATTCAATAACCTTAGTTTCCTGCAGATCAACCTCAATAGGTGCAGGGCGGCTAACTCGGCAGCGCAGGACTTCATGGAGAAGAACTCCATAGACATCGGGCTGCTGCAGGATGCGTACTGCACTAAAGAGGGTGATCTGTATGGATTCCCCACCTCATGGCCCAAGTTTGGCTCAAAACAACATACAGCACATATCATTCTCAACACCAGAAACCTAAACTTCACTCATCTCTACACTGGGGAGAATTGCGTCTTCCTAACGCTGACCACTAATGAAGGTGAACTGAAGTTCGGCAGTGCTTACGCTGCCCCGTCTGCGGACTTTGATGACTGCATGCAAGAATGGCAGCATTTAATCAGCCAAAGAATGCTGTTTCTGTGTGGCTGCGACCTCAATGCAAACTCCCCGCTGTGGTGTTCCCCACGCGAGGATGCAAGAGGAAGCAGCCTCATAGAATATTTAACCACTAACAACTTATGCTTAGCAAACATAGAAAATTCCCAACCAACTTTCCAGAAAAATAATGCCAAAGGCTGGCCAGATTTCACAATAGTTAATCCTAAAACCTTTGCTAGAATTAACAACTGGTCAGTCCTAGATATCATCAACAACACAGACCATAATTACATAACTTATTCCATAAATACAATTCCCTCAATCACCCTGTCCAAACGATTCGCTACCAAAAACGGAAATTTTCGTAAATTCAGCAAGAACCTCGCAGTAAACTCGGCCACACTAGAAGAAAGCTTAACAACAATAACAAACACGCACCAACTAGAAATTTTCACCATTAAACTAATAAACGCAATACACTCGGCTGCCTCATCGTCATTCAGACTGAAAAAATCGGGACGGCAGTTCACCTTTAACTTCTGGTCCCCCCAACTCAGATCCATGCGTAATAAACTAACAGCATTAAGAAGACAACAAAAATACTTATCACCAGAAGCTCTCCCCCTCCACAAACAAAATCTCAAACAACTATCAGCTAACTTCAAGAGACAAATAAACACAGCTAAAAAAGACGCATGGAAAAAATTTTGCTCTACGCAAACAAACATCTTTGGCACTGCTCAAAAATACTACAGCAAAAAGTTCTTTACACCCACTGAGTTAAAACTTGAACGTCCTCCGCATCATTCCTCCAAAAGAAATAATCTTGAGTACCTCACTGAATTCTTGTTTCATCCAACCAAATACCCAAACTCTCAAGCACCAACATTCTCGTCTCCCTTGGATAATCCCTTCACGGAAGCCGAAGTTAGAACCATTCTACATAGCTTCAATGTCAACAAAGCTCCTGGTCCAGACCACATAGATTTTAAAATTCTAAGACATACTTATTACGCAATCCCACACATAATTCACAAATGGACCAACATGTGCCTGAAATTCGAATACTTTCCAGAGACCTTACGAAAGGGGAAAGTGGTGTATTTTCTGAAGCAAGGGAAGCTTCCCTCTGAACCATCTTCGTACAGACCAATCTGCCTCCTACCAACATTAGGCAAACTCCTGGAAAAACTTATCTTTGCCAGGCTTAATTATCACTTAGAATCAAAAAATCTTCTACATTCCAATCAGTATGGGTTCAGAGAGGGCAGATCCTGCGAATTAGCATTGCACCACATTAAAAGCTCCTGCGCCCTTAACTTTTCGGCAGGAAAATATACCACTCTTGTGTCTCTGGATATCAAGGGAGCCTTCGACAATGTAGAATGGCCACACATACTACAATCGTTACAGCAACTAAACTGCCCAAGGAATCTCGCGGGAGTCATCAGTTCATATCTATCAAATAGAAAAATCTATGTTAACTGGGGCAATGGATCAACTGAAATGCCCCAAACGAAAGGCTGCCCTCAGGGTTCCTGTCTGGGACCAATCCTATGGAATATCATAGCCAATAACATTCTGATCAAAATGAACTCTGAGGGCTATGAAACCTGTGCCTACGCTGATGATTTCTCCGTTATTCTCTCTGGGAAACGAATGAAAGATCTGGAGGACCAGGCCAAGGGAGCCCTCTCACTTTTTAGCAATATTTTAACAGCACT
The DNA here is from genome assembly GCA_963930645.1 of Salticus scenicus. Lineage (NCBI taxonomy): Eukaryota > Metazoa > Arthropoda > Arachnida > Araneae > Salticidae > Salticus > Salticus scenicus. Next base: position 93,242,907 of record OZ005652.1, read on the forward strand.
AGACCTTTCCTTATCTTCATCAAAAACCCAAGCCTTAACTTTCGCATACCCCAAAGCTCTCCAAAGGTCTCCAGTGATGAGGATCAATGGCGTCAGTGTTAAACACGTACACCATCTAAAACTTCTTGGTGTGACAGTCGACAGGAGGCTCAACTGGATTGCCCACATCAATGACCTAAAACTAAAAACAACATCCCATTACCACAATGCAGCCAAAATGGTAGGAAAGAGGTGGGGCATCTCAACCTCTTTCCTGAAAATATGGTATAATACCATAATTGACAAAATTATTACATATGGTGCGGGCATCTGGGGCGGTCACCTGACAACGACTGCCAAGACTAAGCTTAACTCTGTACAGAGGCCATTCCTCCTGCAGATGTCCAGAGGCTACAAAACAATTTCAACTGACGCATTGACCGTCATCACGGGAATCCCGCATGCAGACTTGCAACTTCAATATAATTTTCAAAAAACTAATATCCTTCAACTCGATAACTCAAACTTAGCAAGCTCCCTTTTCCCAAATATTCCGATTCAAACCCTTTCCAACACCTGGGAAATCCATCCAGCAAAGGATGCTGCATCAGAATTAATTAATTGCAACATTAATAGCTATTCTCCCTCTGCTCCTGTGGCAATCTACACAGACGGCTCCAAAACTGATTATGGTGTAGGGGCGTCATTCTGCGTGCTAATCAACAATGAATCTATCCACCAGTGGTCTTGCAGGCTCGAAGACTTCAATTCTGTATTCCAGGCAGAGCTTTTTGGAATTCTAAAGGCTATCGAATGGGTAGAGGGAAACCTCTACATACATTCCTTCATAAACATCTACAGTGACAGTCTCTCGAGCCTACAGGCCATTGCCTGCCACAGGAGTAGGCTTCCAATTATACTTGAAATTAAAACTAAACTGTACAACTTAAAATCTAATGTAACCCTGGCGCACGTCTCTGCCCACAGGGGTGTCGTCGGAAATGAACTGGCTGATAGTCTGGCAAAAAATGCCACTGAAAATAGCCTTATACAATATTCCTTGCCCGCCCCTCCCTCATTCGTCAAACAAAAATTAAAACTTCAACTGATTCAAAATTAGCAATCTCTGTGGGATGTCTCAGAAAAAGGTAGACACACGCACAACCTGATCCCCATAGCCACAACCAATGACTGGAAACTTACCCCTCCTATAACAGCCTTCCTGACGGGCCATGGCCCTTTTCCAAGCTATCTGCACAGGTTTCATCGCCGACGCTCACCCTTGTGCCCCTGTGGCGAGGAAGGAAATGCATTGCGTTATTACTTTAACTGTGTCCTCACGTCTGCCCACCATATCAGAAATCCCTCCCCCAGACCAGTAAACTGGCTGGACAACATTTTAACTAGACCAAATCTAATTAACAAACTCAATAAGATTTTCTCCCTATTAATGGATATATCAAACGCCACTGATTAATGTTGTTATCAATAACACTGCCTACTGGCTCAGACAGGAACCTAAACCTCGTCAAGAGCAACGTATACAAGAGTATCATGCACATGCTCTGCTGTAGAAATGGATTCAACGATCAGTAACTTGCTGCCCCTTGTCGCGAGAAGCGCACGCCCGGCAATAGGTGATTGCACCACAGAACTTATCTTCATATGTTTCAGCTGTTTACCTCATGAACTCTAAATGAACTTTATCGACCAGAATCAATTCAAACTAAGGACTTTTCTCTGAATTATTATTTTAACCTCTCTCGCCCTTTGTCGGTCTTGGGATACAAGCCTGGCGAAACTTTGTATTTTTTTTTTTTTCCTTAATAAATTTCGGAGTAGTCCCCTTTGTCTCGACATTGAATCGCTCAACATCGCTCTAATAGCGATGAGCGGGGGCTGCTCCCTGTTAAATGATTTCTGTACCATATTCTATACGAAACATGTTTTTACGCCTATAAAAAATATACATTCGCTCCATTTGGTTTAGTGCAGTCTATAGATATTAAACTCTACTTACTTACAATTTCCCCCATAGACGTAATGTATTTGAATTCTCTTGGGTGTCTCTGTACACGAACCATTTGTTTGATCTCAACGAAAAGTTTAGTGTAGCATCCTTATATGATACACATTTAGAATACCGAGTTTGGACTTTCTACTATTATTTGTTCTTGAGATATGCTAGTAAAAGACAGACAAGCACACACACAGAGAGAGACCAACCGCTAAAAACATGTTTTTCGGATTTAGGTGACCTCAAAACGTGTAAATATAACAAAAACTCAATTTCAAAAAATTTATTCAAAAACAACACTTTCTCTACCAAGAGAAAGTAAAAAACAGCTACAGTTTTTTCATGATACTGCTAAAATCATATGTTTAAGAGAACAGCTCAGCTCACGCTCGGTGTGGTGATTCTGAAAGTCAAATAAATTGAATAGAAAACAATAATTCTTATTTCTTGTCATTTTTATCTCATTAGCACAATTCTTTCGTAGTTTTGCAACATTTAATGAACAAGAATGTAAATTTTAAACAATCGGATCAATAAAAACGAGTATTGAAATATTGAGATTTTATTTTAAAGCGAACTAAATCTTGAAGAAATTTCCCCAATCTCTATAAAACTAATATGTTTTGGATTTTGTAATATTTTGAAAATGAAACAATAAATATTAAATAAAAATTTAAGTAAAAAAACATTTTTTAACATTAGAAGCTTTTTATTATGAAGCCCTAAAAAGCATAAAATAAAAATGTATTGTGGCAAAGACAGTCTATAAAGAAATGAAAGTTTCAGAGAAATTTAGAGAAAAATAGAGATATTTCATTTTTGCAAAAGATGAAAATTTTTAAATATTCGAAATATTTTTAAAAGCTTTCGAGATCAGTATTTTTAGTTGTTAGTTTTTTGTATAATTATTCGTTAAGTTATAAATTTCAAAGGTCTCGAAAGCTTTTTAAAATATTTAAAAATTTTCATCTCTTGCAAAAGTAAAATATCTATGTTTTCTCTAACATTTTCTTAGTGTTAAAACTTTCATTTCTTTATAGAATGTCTTTGTCACAATAAATTTTCATTTTATTCTTTTTAGGGCTTCACAATAAAAAGCTTCTAATGTTGAAAAATGTTTTTTTACTTCAATTGTTATTTTGTGCTTTTTCGTTATAAAAAAAGCTTCTTAGAAAACTAATCAAACTTTCTTAGGATAATATGTAGACAACTAAAGATTTTGTTTTATGAAATGACATCTTTTCTTTTAATTATCTGCAAAAAAAAAAGCCCATTGGCCTTCGAGTATCGAACCCACGACCATCGCGTTATCGGTTATCAGCATGACGCTCTAACCAAAAGTCAAAGAACAGTCAAGAAAAGTCATAGAACATGCTAGAAAAATCTAACAAATACAAAAACAAAATATTGTTCTTGAATACATTTTAAAATATTGTGAATATTTAAAAGTTTTCATCTCTTACAAAATTGAAATATCTGTATTTTTCTTTAAAATTTTCTTATTGTTAAAACTTTTATTAGTCCCACATCATACTATAGGTATGGAGAACTTAGGTAATCGAGCAAATTTTCGACCTCAGTTTTTTTACCTTTTTACGCATTTTCAGGTGTGAGGAATCTGAAAATATCGAAATAGGTATGGTGTCTGTCTGAAGGGTGTTTGTTACTTTGTTAGTCCGTTAGTGTGTTAGTCCGTTAGTTATGTTAGTCTATGTACACGATATCTCACGAACAAATGATCGCAGAGAGGTCAGACCAGTATTAAAATATTATTCATGACACTGGAAAGAACCCTATTCATTTGCAACATTCTAATTAAAAAACTTCAGAAGTTATTGGAAATTTACGAATTTCTTAACATGGCAAAATAGAGCAAAATTTAACATAAACGTCAATTTTGAGGGATATTTTCATCGTAAAGATGTCAGACTACTTTTTAAATATTATTTAGGATACTGGCATGAATATTGTTGTCTACTAATTGTCCAATATAAAAATTTCGTAAGTTATTGGAAATTTGCGACTTTCTTAACATGGCAGAATAGGGCAAAATTTCACATAAACGCCAATCTTGAGGAATAATTTCATCGTAAAGATGTCAAACCCCTTTTGAAAAATTATTTAGGATACTGGCATGAATATCATAGACTATGATTTTTCTAATTTAAAAAATTCGTAAGTTATTTGGAATTTACAATTTACTTAACATGGCAGAATAGGGCAAAATTGAGCATAAACGTCCATTTTGAGGATCATAAATATATCAGACAACTTCAAAATAATATTTATGATACTTGTTTGAAAAGGATTGACTACAAATATTCTAATAGGAAAAATTTCGTAAGTTATTCATAATTTAAGATTTTATCAACATAGGGAAATTGAAAATTTTTCATATAAATAGGAATTTTAAGGATTATTGCATTAGAAATAGTAGCATGAAAACTAAAAAACGAAATTGACCCTGATAAAATAAATTAATAGATTGGAATAAGATAAATATATCGAACTGAATGGTGGGTAGCCTATTAGACGGGGATTTCATTCTATCACTGTGTCAAGCGATTGATCAAATTCCTTTCTCTTAACATGAATATAATATGTCCTGCACTAGAAATTTATGAGAACATACATATGATGGGGAACTGAGCAAAATTTTATTTTATGCTTTTTAGGGCTCCACAATAAAAAGCTTCCAGTATTTTTTTTTTTTTTAACTTAAATTCTTATTTTGTTCTTTTTAGTTACTAAAAAAAAGCTTTTTAAAACAACTAATCAAAATTTCTTAGCATATTGTGTAGACCATGAAAGGTTTTCCTTTAACAAATGGCAGCTTTTCTATTAATTATCTGCAAAAAAAAGTAACACCTCAGAGGACCGAACCCACCACCATTGCATTAACAACATGATGCTCTAACCAAATGAGCCAACAAGCGTTTGTTTATATATATTTACTTTAAAGTGGAGGCGCCTTGTTTTTTAGCGTGACACGAAGATGCGATGACAAAATCCAATTTCAATAAAAAGCTTCTAAATAGTTTTCAAAAAATAGTAATTAGAATAACTTACTAATTATTTTGAATTTCATATCTTCTGTTATATTCGTCGTTCCTGGTTTTTCTATGTATTCGTCAAATCACAGGCAAAGGACGATGCTTAAGATGTCTGATTGGAGTTTTATTTTAACATGATATTAAATTTCATATTTTTTACTTTCTTCTATATGTAATATAGAGAAAGTATTGGATTCGCGAAAATTTTCGACCTCCGTTTTTTGACGGATCTACACGTTTTGGGATGTCCTGAACACGAATTGATAGTTTTTAGAAAATGTCTGTCTGTCTGTGTGTCTGTCTGTATCATTTTTTGTGGACGCTGTATCTCACGAACCAATGAATGAAATTTAACCAAACTTGGTATGTAGTTGCACCCTGACATGAACTGGTGCTGATTAGATTTGGGGATCAATAGCTCAACAGGTGGCGTTGTGATCGCATTTTATGCAAATTTTTAACATGTTTTTCTTCTAAATTTAATATGTTAATCCCACACATCAATAAAAACACTATATTTTAAATATTTAAATTATTATAACCTTCTATAATCCATCTTCACTGTCAGCGACATCAAGATTTATTATTACAATTTATTGTTATCAAATGACTGTAATTACTGAATTTAATTTAATTAAAAAACTAGTATGTTTTGGCCACCACAAGACTTTCTTCTATATATAATCCTATACTAATTCACGCAATACAAATTACTTATTAAATTATAATCATTTATTAAATTATAATTTAATTATAATTTAATTATTTATCATGATGAATGCAGACAATTTTTATCCCAAAGAAGTATAACACTAAATGCCGAAAAAAAAAATCAATTTTGTGCCTTTTTTTTTTTTTTTTTTTTTTTTTTGGGGGGGGGGGGAGATAATTTTCTTTTAAATCATCACAAATCTTTATCACAGACCTATGGTTCAACCATTCGTTTTTAATGTATTGCCGAGTTCTTTCGAAAGATACCCATGTTGAAAATTTGTATCCCCGGGCGCTTACTTCCCCCGCCCAGAGGGAGGACTGTTCTCCTACATGCACACAAAATTTTCCCTTGTTTAGCATTACTATTATCAGTAATTCATATCAGTTTTCCAATAATGCGTTTAAAATAACTCTTATTATGTAGATTTATATAAAATTTTGTTCTATACTACCATGTTAAAAATTTAGAAAAAATGGAATGAGAGCGCCACTGATCTCCAAATCTAATCAGCACGAGTTTAGGTCAGGGTTGAAAAAAATACCAATTTTAGTTAAATTTCGTTAATTGGTTCGTGAGATACAGCGTCCACAAGATTTGTGATAAACACACACAGACAGAATATTTTTAAAACAGTCAAATCGTGTTCAAGTCATCTCAAAACATGTAAATCCATCGAAAACTGGAGTTCGAAAATTTTCACGAGTCCAATACTTTCTTCTTACATATATAGAAGAAAGTAATAATTTCCTTTTTGAAAAACATTTTTGTGACTAACTCGCAAGAGTGCAAGTTATACTTTGAGAGAGTGCCCTAGAGAAGTCAGAAGTCAGAATCATGTTTCCGAATTCCGTTTTTATTACTTTCTTCTATATGTAATATAGAGAAAGTATTGGATTCGCGAAAATTTTCGACCTCCGTTTTTTGACGGATCTACACGTTTTGGGATGTCCTGAACACGAATTGATAGTTTTTAGAAAATGTCTGTCTGTCTGTCTGTCTGTGTGTCTGTCTGTATCATTTTTTTGTGGACGCTGTATCTCACGAACATATGAATGAAATTTAACCAAACTTGGTATTTAGTTGCACCCTGACATGAACTGGTGCCCATTAGATTTGGGGATCAATAGCTCAACAGGTGGCGCTGTAATCGCATTTTATGCAAATTTTTAACATGGCAGCATAGGATAAAATTCCGTATAAATGGGCATAATGAGAGTTATTTTAAACTTGTGATTGTAAAATTAATTTGAATTATTGATGATAGTAGTAGTTAACTAGGAAAAAAAAATTGTGCATGGGGGGGCATCGGTTCCCCCCCTGGGGGGGAAGTAAATTTTGAGGATGGGTATCATTCGAAAGGTCTCGTCAATACCTTTAAAACGAATGGTTGAACCATAAATCTGTGATAATTTAAAACAAAGTTATCGATTTTTTTTACTTTTAACAAAAAAAAAACTTAGAAAAATAATCGTTTTTTTTTTTTGTTTTTTTTAACGAAATTTTACCAAACTTGGTATTTAGTTGGTCCCCGACATAAACTGTTGCTGATTATATTTGGGGATCAATAGCTCAACAGGTGGCGCTGTGATAGCATTTTATCTAAATTTTTAACATGGCAGCATAGGACAAAAATTCGTATAAATGTGCATAATAAGAGTTATTTTACACTTGTGTTTGTAAAATTAATATGAATTATTGATAATAGTAGTACGTAACTAGGAAAAAAATTTTGTGCATGGGGGGGCATCGCTTCCCCCCTGGGGGGGAAGTAAATTTTGAAGATGGGTATCATTCGAAAGGTCTCGTCAATACCTTTAAAACGAATGGTTGAACTATAAATCTGTGATAATTTAAAACAAAGTTATCGATTTTTTTTACTTTTAACCAAAAAAAAAAAAAAAAAAAAATTAGAAAAAAATTCTATTTTTTTTTTTTTTTTTTTTTTTTTAAATATTGTTAGTGATTGAATATGTATTAATTTTCACACACACACACACACAAAAAAAAAAGAAAGGAAAAAAAAATCATTTTTTTTTTTTTTAAATATTGTTACTGATTGAATATGTATAGGAAAATATAGAAGAAAGTCTTGTGGTGGCCACAACATACTAGTTTTTATTTATTTATTTATTTATTTATTTATTTATTTATTTTATTTATTTATTTTTTTTTTTTTGTAAGATCATATTGCCTTTTAATTAAACGAAACAACAATTAAAAAATAAATTAATTAAATAGATAATAGTTTTTCGTTTAGGGAATAAAAATTAAAGTCCTATATTTACTTAATGAAATTAAACGTTTAAATTTATTGTTTAAAAAAATTACTCACTAAACTAAACAGATTACATGTTCAAAAAGTGATATAAAAAAAAAAAAAAAAAAAAAAACAGTATTCGAAAAACTTCATTGTTTTTGATTGAGCTTACCTTATATAAAACGAAGCAACAAAATTCCTATAGGGTAACATGGGAAAGAAGGAAGGGGAAATCAATTAGACTATTTTTATAGAAACGGTCTAATGAAAACTGAAAGCATCTTTATAGGTATTTCAAATTTCACCTGGCCATAGCTTTTCAAAGAGATTTCGCCAAAAATTTGAAATTTAACCACTTCTAGCGTCGACGGTGAAAAACAAAATAATCGATACGGGTAATTTACCTAGAAAAGATAGGCTTGGTATGTTGAAATCTATAAATACAATAATACCTCCCATGATAAAGGTATTTATCATAATGAAACTTGAAACCGACACTTTGTTACAGTTTGACAATGCGGGGACAGTTCTAACACGCCTAACAATAAATGAATAAATAAAACGCGTTCCTTCAAGAAAACACCTGTCGTCTCAAGAGAACGTCTGCTCGAACACGTCACCGCTCGAAAAGCACCACTGCAGTAGAACAAAGAATCCTCCTATATGTGGTAGAGGTGAAGCATGGCGGAAGACAACAGTCGGTGTTTTTTTTGTTTTTTTTTTTCTCTCTCTCTCTCTCTTTGTCTTTTTCCTAAGTATAGAGAATTTGAGTAATCATGGAATTTTTCGATCTCAGTTTTTTGACGTTTTCACACGTTTTGAGGTTTGAAGAATCCAAAAATCACAAAGTTGATGCGGTGTCCGTCTGTCGATTTGCCAGTTCGTTAATTTGTTAGCATGTGGCAGACATTATCTCAAAAACAAGTTATTGTAAAGAGGTCGGACTAGTTTTAAAATATCCTCTATGACACAAGCGAGAAACTTATTAATTTAGTACGTTTTCTCGTTCAACATTCTTATTAAAAAACATTGTAAACTTTTCGAAATTTAGGATTTTCTTACAGAATTCATACTACTACTACAAAAAAAAAAAAAAAAAAAAAAAAAAAAACCACTGGAAAATTAGGAATACTGAGAGAATTGGGATTTCGTCTTCAAATCTCACTGAAAACGGAAATTTTCATTAAAATTCCGGTAGAAAAACTTTATAAAATTTGGGAAAATGAAATTTCTTTTCCTCACTCCTACATTTCATATATTTTGATTGATTCAAATGCTTGTCTTTCAAAAATATTAAAAAATTCACTTTATTACGAATAATAATGACATAGCATTATGCAATATTTAATAATTTTGCAAAAGTATAACAAATATATTACCGGCCAAAAGTATTGCAAAACTGAAAATTCTAACTTTTATTTTCTCATTTATTTCTTCATTTCTTCATTTATTTGTTATTATCATTATTACTAGCAGGCTACGCCCGCTTCGCTGGCCACTATATTTAAATGAATCTCCAAAAGAATTGGATCATTATTTATTTTTCACATCACATTATAAATAAAAACTAAAATAATTACATTGGAATCGCTCTAGACCTCGCATCGGGTACTCGCTGACTACGGCAGCTCTTTCTCTGCCCGCACTGTATCGGGAGCAGGTTCCCAATGCCTGCAGAAATCTCTTTCCTATGTATTTCAATATGGGTATTTATTGACGATAGGTGGGTCTGCCATTATTTAAGAACTACGATTTTAAAGATAACTGTATCTCAGCGTCTATTAAATATTTTAGTTTTTGAACCAAGTATTTTATTGCTCATGCTATTTACGTATTACAATTTGATTCCGACCAATGTAATGAAATAAAATAAAAAGTAGATTTTCTTTCAGAAGGAATTAAATACATAAAAAACAAATAAATTCCAATCAGTTTAATCCTTTCTACTATATACTACCATTATTTCCTGACAAATGCTATAAATTAGAAAAAAAAAAAAGCTTTAAAAGAAATTAAATTAACAAATGAAAAATAATTTTTGTTTGTACTACAAAAATTATACATAAACATAACTGCTATAAATACGTTTTTAAATTTTAAATTTAATATATTTAATTTTTTCTACTGCATACTGCATTACCATTTTATTTCCAATAAATATAATAAATTAAAAAGAGAAAAAAGATTCGCCCTCAAATAAATGTATTAAATAAAAAATAAATTGCATAATATAGCCGTTGCTAAGATACGCAGACGATTACAATTGAAGAATAAATTCATGAAAAATGAAACATAAAAGCCAATGTTTAAAATCGAAAAAACATTAATTTAAAAAATTCAAATTCGAAATTCGAAAAAATCTCGATGAGGTGCACACCTGCAGGGTCCCAGGTACCTATATGTCAAATTTGGAAGCTCTGCGATCAGTAGTGTGTAGTATTGTTCATCTATATAGTATATAAAAGAGTAAACTCACTGACTCAACACGGCTGTGGCGATCCTATGGGAGATAGAGTCACAATTTTTGGTGAGCAGGTTGGTTTTAGGACCCTGACGCTCACTAAGACGGGATTTTGCGAAATACCTCCTCGTTCCCCCCTGGTTGGGCAAAAGGCAAAAACCACCTTTATAGGCATAACTCGGCTCCAAATTACTTCACGGTGAAGAAATTGCAGATGGGGAGACTAGACTTGAATACAAAAAAGTCATTTTCTGCGATTTTGGAATTTTGGACTTTTAAGGGGGTAGGGGGTAAAAATGAGATTTTCGGAAGCGCATAAGGCAAAAACACATTTATAAGTATAACTCGGCTCCAAATTACTTCACAGTGAAGAAATTGCAGATCGGAAGACTAGACTTGAATACAAAAAAATCATTTTCTGCGATTTTGGAATTTTGGATTTTTAAGGGGGAAAGGGGGTGAAAATGATTTTCGGAGGTGCAGAAGGCAAAAACACCTTTATAAGCATAACTCGGCTCTAAATTACTTCACGGTAAATAAATTGAAGATGGGAAGACTAGACTTGAATACAAAAAAATCATTTTTTGCGATTTTGGAATTTTGGATTTTTAAGAGGGGAAAGGGGTGAAAAGGATTTTCGGAGGCACAGGAGGCAAAAACACCTTTATAAGCATAACTCGTTTCCAAATTACTTCACGATGAAAAAAATGCAGATGGGTAGACTAGACTTAAGTACAAAAAAGTCTTTTTCTGCGATTTTGGAATTTTGGATTTTTAAGGGGGAAGAGGGGGTAAAAAAATTTTCGGGGGGAAATTTAGCAATGTATGGATTTTCGAGTAAAATTCTAACAGTAATAGCTCAAAGATATTTAAAAAAAAAATCACGCCAAATGTCTTCTTGAAGGTATTTGCAAAAACTCATTTTTGATTTTTTCCGATTTTTGATTTTTGGGGGGAGTTACGAGGGGCAAATTTGACCCCCCCCCCCTTTTAGCGCTAAATTCGTCCGTGGAAATCTATAGGAGCTGAGGTCACAAATTTTAGTGTGTGGCTTATTTATGTGTGTCCAACACCCATTCTAACGGGATTTTGTGAAAGCCTCCCACTTACCCCTTTGGGGGTGGAGTGGGGAATAAAAGAGTAAAATCACTGATTCACTGACTCAATACAGCCGTGGCAATTCTATGGGAGATAGACTCGCAAATTTTGGTGAGCACGTTGGTTTTAGAACCCTGACGCCCATTAAAGCGGGATTTTGCGAAATATCCCCCGCTCCCCCTGGGGGGGCAGAAGGCAAAACCCCCCTTATAAGCATAATTCGGCTCCAAATTGCGTCACGGTGAAGAAATTGCAGAGAGAGAGACTAGACTTGAATGCAAAAAAAATCATTTTCTGCAATTTGAGTTTTGGATTTTTAAGGGGGGGGGGGGGGAGGAGGTAAAAACGATTTTCGGAGGCAAATTTAGCAAAATACGAATTTCCGAGTAAAACTCTACCAATGATAGCCCAAATGTATAGAAAATCGCCAAGAGTCTTCTTGAGGATATTTCCAAAAACTTACTTTTGTTTTTTTCCGATTTTCGATATGGGGGGGGGGGGGGGGAGTTAGAAGGGGCCAAATTCGACCCCATCTTTTAGCGCTAAATTCGTCCGTGGAAATCTATAGGAGCTAAGGTCACAAATTTTAGTTTGTGGCTTATTTACCTGTGTCCAACACCCATTGTAACAGGATTTTACGAAAGCCCCCCTTTCCCCCCTTCGGAGTAGGAGGGAATAAATACGTTTCGAAGCATAACTTTGCTTCAAATTATCTTAGTAAGATTAAATTTTATGTGTGGGTTGTTTATGCGTTTCCAACACGCACTGTAAAGGGATTTTACGAAATTTCTCCCTCCCCCATTTAAGGCCGTGGGGGGGGGGGGTATAAACACGTTTCCAAGCATAAATTTGCTTCAAATTACCTCAGTAAGATTAAATTTTATCTTATGTGTAAATTATTTATGCATTCCAAACATGCACTATAAAGGGATTTTACGAAATTTCTCCCTCCCCTCTTTTAGGACAGGCCGGGGGGGTTTACAAACACGTTTCTAAGCATAACTTTGCTTCAAATTATCTCGGTAAGATTAAATTTTATGTGTAAATTATTTATGCATTCCAAACACGCACTATAAAGGGATTTTACGAAATTTCTCCCTCCCCTCTTTAAGGACAGGCGGGGGGGGGGGGGGTTTACAAACACGTTTCTAAGCATAACTTTGCTTCAAATTATCTCGGTAAGATTAAATTTTATGTGTAAATTATTTATGCATTCCAAACACGCACTATAAAGGGATTTTACGAAATTTCTTCCTCCCCTCTTTAAGGACAGGGGGGGGGATAAACACGTTTCCAAGCATAACTTTACTTCAAATTATCTCGGTAAGATTAAATTTTATGTGTAGGTTGTTTATGCGTTCCCAACACCCACTATAATGGGATTTTATGAAATTTCTCCCTCTCCCCCTTTAGGGGCGGGCAGGGGGGCAAAAGCACGCTTATGAGAGTTACTGTGCTCCATATTATCTCAGGATAGCGATTTTTTTTATCTGTAGATTGGTTATGCGTACTCAAGACACACACTGCAAAGGAATTTTGTAAAATTCCACCATATCCCCCTTGGGGTGATGTGGGGGAAATCATTTTTCCATGCGCAACTCTGCTTTGAACTATCTTAGGCGATTTTTTATGCGTGGGCTGGTTATGCTTTCCCAACACGCATCATAAAGGGATTTCGTGAAATTTCCTCTTTTCTCCCTTTAAAGGCGGGTGGGGGGGGGGGGGACAAACCACGTTTTAAAAAGTAACTCTGCTTCAAATATCTCAGGAAAACGATTTTTTGATATGTCGATTGGTTATGCGTATTCAACACACACAAACTACAAAGGGATTATTTGCAATTCCGTGTTATCCCACCGCCCCTTTTGAGGGTTGGTGGGTAAAAAACATGTTTTCACACGTAACTTTGTTCAAAGTTATCATAGAATGGCAATTTTTGATGTGTGGACTGCTTATACGAATTCAACACACACTACAAAGTAATTTTGTGAAATTACACTCTTCCGCCCCATAGGAGGCGAGGGGGCAAAAACATGAATTCATGCGTAACTCTGCAGTAATTTATCTTAGGAAGGACCTTTTTGATGTGTGGGTCAGTTACATCACATGTACCTAACTGATAATATAAAGTGATTTTGCAAAATTTCCTCCCCCTTTTTTCCCTTTAATAATGAAGGTAAAAAAACACAGGGGGTGGGGCTAAAAAACATGGTTTAAAACATAACTCTGCCTTAAATAATCTCAGGATCTCAAATTTTTAATGTGTCGGTTATGTACGTGTATGCAACATGAACTATAAAGGGATTTTGTGAAATTACTCCTACCCTCCTCTTAGGGGTGGCGGGGAAAAAAAAAAAAAAAAAAAAAAAAAAAAACACGTTTTCAAGCTTAAGCGTGCTCCAAATTACGTTTGAATGGCAAATTTTAGTGTGTGGGTTTTGATTAAATGTATTTAATATGCACTTTGATGTGATTTTGCAAATCTTCCCACTTTACCCGCGAGGTATGGGGAGTAAAATGCAGGCAAGGCGCTACCGAAGGCATTGTTTCTCCAGACTAGAAGTGTGGCGTGTGGGAAAACCGCGGTTGCGAGAACTTTAACTTAGATTTTGACTGATTTAATGATTTTTATTATTATTATTATTATTTTGATATAGTATTTTGAGAAATCATTTCGATATAATGACCAGCGAAGCGGGCAAAGACTGCTAGTGTTTAGATAAATGTATTTATTTTCCTGATGGAAAAAAAATAAACTCGTATTTTTTTTTTTTTTTTTTTGGCAACAATTAAATTATGGATTAAATTTAAATGGCTAATTTTTCGCTATTATTAGCTTATTATTTTTTTATTTTTATTAATTAAAAGAAAACTAAACAGAAATTCGAAATTCTGACTTCGATGTGCACAATGATCCTTCGGGGGGCACCTTTGTGTTAAATCTCGTGACTGTCCGAGCTACCGTTTTCGAGAACAGTGAAATATATATACAAATATTGCTCACTTAATAGTATAAGATTATTTAAAAAGAAAAACTATTGTTGAAGAGCCTAAAGCAATTAATATTTTTTAAATTAAACTGATTTTTTTTAATGTCAATATCTTAAATTAGTTTAAAGACAAGATTTGAGTAAGTTATTGAGCAAAATAATTATTTATTTTTATTTAAAAAAAAAAAAAAAAAAAAAAAAAGACGCATAGAAAAAAATTTACAGGTTCTCAGAAATCAGTATACATTTTGGTATCCCGGAATAAAATGAAATAAACAAAAAATGTAGAGTTTATCTAATTTTTTCTGAACTAGAAAATTAATTAATGAGTGGAATTTAATTTAAAAGCATTTAACATATTGTTGAATTACCTCTGGCTTTGATCACAGTAGTCATTCTTTCAGATATGGAATAATAAACAAGGTTTAGCAACACTTCTTTCGGTATTTCATTGTACCTTGTACCAGTTTTAAGTATGGATTCCTGAAGCTATCGTATTGTTTTGGAATAATTTGGGGATATTTTCCTGCCATTTATACTCTATAAATTCTCAATAGGATTTTAATCTGGAGAATTTCCTGGCCATGGACTGCTTCAAAAGAAAAAATATAAATTTTAGATTTTTCAATCTTTCAGTACTTTTGGACAGAAGTGTAATGTACAAATTATTAACTCGCCAAGCCTTTTTTGAAAAGGAACAAAGGATAGAAAATCAACATCAGGATAAACCAATACTATGCTGTAAGGACGGCGGATACCGCCTATGTATGATTATGTAATGTGTTGCTAATATTTTCTTGAAAATGATCTGGAAAACTCAGGGATAAACCACCCCCCCCCCCTAACATTTGAACATGAACCCTACCTTAACATGGGGGAAAAGGGCAATCAGGAATTTATATCGTAAATATGTCAGCTGACATGAATATCGTTAATTACGAACATTCTACTTTGAAAACTTCGGGAGTTTTTCGAAATTTAAGGTTTTCTTAACATGGGGTAATAGGAGAATATTTCACATAAACTTACATTATGTGGCTTATAGAATTAGAAATGGCATAGAATTATATTGGAACTAAAATACGAAATTAAAATCAATAAAAGTAATCAGCAAATTAGGATAAAGTAAATGTATTAAATCGGAGGGAGGGTAGCCTACTAGTTGGGGCATTTCAGACCGTGATCGTCGTCAGAGTTCATTTTTCTTAACGTGCATATAGTATAGACTACAGTAGAAATTTATTACAACAAATATCTTATGAGAAAATGAGAAGAGTCCACCTATGCCTATTTTATATTAATAAAATATATTAACATATTTTATTGGTCGATTTTTAGTAATTTCAAAATCCACCGCCTCCTTAAAATCGATTGTCGCACAATAAGTTTGGCGCTTTCCTGGCGTAAAAGGGAAATAGCGATTGTACAAGTACAATATTATTGCAACACGGGTTAAATCTTTTTCCTGCTTCAATAGGGCTATCGCAGTGAAAGTCGATTTACAGTCTATTCCCGCCAACTGGAGTATTTGACGTAGTTGACTTTAACTCTTGAAGAACAAGTGACTATTCTCTTGGACTGTTTCGAGAAACTTTGTCGAATAGTGACTTTAGTGATAAGAGCGACAGTTTTATCTTATAGTTTTGATGATAATCATTGAAAGCACAGTTTTGTCGTACTGTTTCGAAAAGTTACGCTAAAATATAAAAAAAAAAAAAAAAAAAAATTGCATTCATTGCCTAGAATTTGCCTATTTCTTTGCGAATTACTTTTTTAAGAAAGTCGACATTTTTCGTAAAAGTGTGAATTAATATTGTTTTGGATTTGGTGAACTTACAGATAAAGAGGCTCAAAATCCCATTTGTATTACTCGACTGTATTTGAACATTTCCAACGTACATTGAAAACAGTTAAAATAATTTTGACATATCTTTGAGTAAAGAGAAGTGCTACTCTCTTAATTCCGAACGCCGTTGAAATATTCATAAAATAATTAAGGTTGTGTCTAAATTTATACGTATATATGTGTGTATGTGTGTATATTTATACATGTATATACAGGGTGTTCCAAAAGTCCCCCCCCCCCCCACCAACTCGAAAATGAGTCGGAATTGTGAAAAATTGCGAAACACATGTTCAATGAATTCGAGAGGAACCTCTTTATGTGAAAAAAGTTTGGGCTTAGGAGGACTAGGGGGGCTGCTAGGGAGGGCAACTTTAAAATTTCAAATAGGAAGGTATATCTTGTGGTACATCCTTGGAAACGTCTCTTCAAAACAAGGAATTTGATATAAATAGTATCGCCCTACGATGATTATTAAAGGAGATACATTAGTTTTTAGACTTATGAAATGTGGGTTTTATACTTATGTGTACCCTTTAATAATTACTGCAGGACAAAACTATTTAAATCAAATTCATTTTCATGAAGAGACGTTTCCAAGGATGTATCACAAGACATACTTTCCTGTTTGAAATTTTAAAGTTGCTCAGCGGTACTCCTACCACCCCCTTGCCCGGGCCCAAACTTTTTTGGACAAAGTATGTCTTGTGATACATCCCTGGAAACGTATCTTCAAGACAATGAATTTGATATAAATAGTTTTGTCTTGCAGCTTATGTATTATTAAAGGGGATACATAAGTATAAAATCCACATTTCAAAAGTCTAAAAACTAATGTATCTCTTTCAATAATCATCGTAAGGCGAAACTTTTATATCAAAATCATTGTTTTGAAGAGACGTTTCCAAGAATGTACCACAAGACATACCTTCCCATTTGAAATTTTAAAGTTGTCCTCCCTAGCAGTCCCCCTAGCCCCCTAGGCCCAAACATTTTTCACCAAAAGAGGACCCTCTTGAATTCATTGAATACGAGTTTCGCCATTTTTTTTTCAATTCTAACTCATTTTCCAGTTAGGATTGGGGGTGGGACTTTTGAAATACCCTATATATTTAAAGTTAATAAGAGAATTTTAGCCGACACCTCTCTGTGAAATTTATTCGATTAATTATCAGTAGTAATGTGCATCATGCATAATTTTATACGCACATTCAAACAGTGTACTTAAATTTAGATTTGCAAAATATTCGCAACGCACCTAGAAATACATTTGGCAACATTTCCAGTAATAGCCCTAATATATCCTAATTATTTTGTGCGCCCGTGTAAATAAAGGATAAGTATGAATGCTTTTTCATCATATTCTATTTCAAACATGCTTTTGTGTATATATAAAATACACGTTGATTTCATTTTGCTTAGCGCAGTCTTCAGTCTAAAGGTGTTAAAATGTACCACTGAAAAATTTCGCACTTGGACTTAATGCATTTAATTTCTTTTGTATCTTCTTCAATACGAACTGACAAACCATTTATTCAATCTCAATAATTTTCAAGTGTTAATATCTCTATATTATACAGGTTTAGATTACTAAATGCGGACTTCCTGCTAATAATTGATTTTATTTTTGCTGAGAGCAGACATGCAGACCTACCGCTAAATATCTGATTTTCTAATTCGGGGGGCCTTAAAACATGTAATCATAGCACAAACTGAGTTTTGATGATTTTGTTCTGAAACAATATTTTCTCTTATATAGGTATATGAGTAAGGGAGCCGAGAGCAAAATATCTCGGTCACAAACCTTTGTAGGAATTGGGATGCGGGCTTAATTATGATATGAGAAAAGCAGCTTCAGTAATAAAAGTAATTTATTTTTCATTGTTATAAGTATTTTAAATTGTTGTATATGAATTTATTAATAAAAGTAATTCATATTCGATTCTTATAAATGACATTATATATAAAAAATACAATTTTTATTTAATATTTATATAATAAAAAAATAATCTGGTGTGACACTCACACGACTTTCTCTTACCCTGAAATTTAATACTATAAATACAGGTTGAAGATTAAGAGGTAAGATAACGAGTACTGTTATGTAAACCTATGTTAAACAATTCAAATTAGGCTTCTGAAGAGTTTTATATAATAATTAGTTCTGTGTGAGGGGGGCTGCCGTCCCCCTCAACCCCTGTTTCATTAATGCACCTACATTTATATAGAATTTAATTCTGTTATTAAAATCAAAATTTTACTTGAAATTATACAGACAATTTCACATGCAACATTCATTGAAACTTATAAATCTTGATCAAACTTATATTAACTTCAAAATACAACATTTCGATCTCCTAAAATTATTCGTTTTTAAGTTACTCTGAGAGACTCAGAGAAAGATCAAACGTTAAAAACTTGACTACAGTAATCAGGAAGCCTCAAAACGCGTAAATATACAAAAAACAAGCGATGAATATTTAGCTTAAAACATACATTATTTACCATATCTCTATGAGGAATTTATTTCAATTCCCGAACTAGCTTTCCTGGAAATAGTAAAATATTATTAGTAAAGCACATCCACTAACAACAAATAACTAGTGTGTTGTAGCCACCACACGACTTTCTTCTATGTTTTCCTATACAAATTCATTCAGTAAAAATAATTTATTAATTATTATTTTAAAAAATATCTTCCATGATAATGCAGACGATTTCCATATTAGAGAAGTAGTATAACACTAAATATCAAAAAAAAAAAAAAAAAAAGTTAAATTTATTCTCAATATTACTTTTTTTTTTTTTTTTTTTTAATGAAAAAAATCGATAACTTTATTTTAAATTATCGCAAATCGATGGTTCAACCATTCTTTTTAAAGGTATTGGCGAGCTCTTTTGAAAGATACCCATCATGAAAATTTACTCAAAGCTAATTTATATTCGATTGTTAAGAATGACATTATATGTAAAAAAAAAAAAAAAAAAATATTCTGATAATACATATCAATAGTGTATATTTCAAATAGTATAGGTTAAAAATCTAGATTTCAGTTTAAAAAGGATTATAATTTTTTTCTCTTTGTTTTTACGAATGACTTAATAAATGTGAAATGCTACATAAGTTTGCAAATTATAAAGTTGTTTTTATGCATTTCTCTAGCGGTATTAAATAATGAAATACTTATGATTTTTTGTTTCCATTTAAAAAGATTTTCACTAAGTTAATAAGATTAATTAATTAATTAATATTTTAAAAAAATTAATTGGAAAAGCATATTTTTTAAATTATAAATACGCCTCAAGAAAGTTTGTTTTTTGCTTATCTTTTCTTTAATGCCGTGTAAGCACATGATTATTTTCACTCACTACACTTGTTCAAGCATTTAATTTTTTTTTTTTTTTTTTCCTTGATGTGTGTTAAGTTGTTAAGCAAATTCAAAATTGCACTAACAAAGTTCTCGAATATATAATTTTAAAATTATGTAATTTTATTTAAAAACAAAACTTGAATAGATGAGCCCTATTCCTGTAGGAAAACCGGGTCACAATAATTTGTGAGAAAACTACACCTCCCTTTATAACCTTAGACCGACAACCGACCTGTCCGCAAATTTATTTTTCGAAAATTACTGATTATTATTTTTCTAAATAAAAGAATTGTAATGATTAAAACGATCAGACAGCTTTTTATTTCATTTTATTTTAATAATAAAATATGTTATATGGGGGGGGGGGGGGGATGGGGGCGAATAAAGTAGAATCACATCTCTTGCCCGGCATTATCTCTAAGAACGTCACTAATAGATGGCGCTAGCAGTCCTTGAAAGGAAGATAAATTTCGTAAATCTACCTCAGACATTTTACGTTTTTTTTTCTTACTCTGTATGAAGTATTTTTATGACAGTGAATGAAAGTAGAGAAGGTTTACTCGATTGGTAGCGTTGATGTGGTATGAGCACGGTCAGTAAAAGGCAAAAATCTCGCCGTCGTTTAGCTGCATACAGTTTTTTATCCAATATATCTTTGGATGGAACTCACAGAGACACTAAAATTGGAATTTATAATCTAAGTTTGCAAACCGATTTCGTGAAATGTAATGTTGCCGTGAAAACAGTATCTACCGTTCAGCCGGTAAATAATAATTCGGCAAGGAAACAGGTAATTCAAAATGAACGTCTCAACAGAAATGCAATCAGCGAGGAGAGATTGCAAGTTTCTAGCGGTCAAAACACTGGAACTAGCCCTAGAGAGCGGTATGTTTATGTTCTGTTTTCTTTCTGACATTGCATTGTTTATTCTATTTTCATTTCCGCTTTCCTTTGTTTTGGGTACAAAGGATTTATTAAGATCGTTGCGAGTGGATCAAACATTTTCCTTCTGCATATAAATTTCAAGATTTCATTTTTAATTTGTTTTTATTTTTATTTATTTTTTTATGTTCAAAAATTTATTATCGAATTCGAATAAGTTTTTAATGATTTTAGCTTCTATAATTGCAGTATTGGAGATCAAATAAAATAAAAATTATCCTGAAAAGGATATTTTAATATAGCAAAAAATTAAAATTCTAAATTGAGAACTCTAATTAAGTATATTTCAGAATTTTTATCAACCAACTCATTGGTATATTTTTAAAATTCCTCTTATTAACTGTTGAAATAATAATTTTTTATTAAATCAGATCATAAATTTAACAATCTTAATTAATAATATTAAAAAAAATATATTTTGTTTATTTATTTATTTATTTTGATTGTTCTTGCATTTCATTATATCTATTTTCGTTAGTCATTAGATTGTTAAAATAAAAGCCTGATTCATATGATTTAATAATTTTTGTGAAGTTGCCTCTCTTCCATCGTTCCATGAGAAAATTATACTATTTTGCATAGTCGATTTCCCAATAATGACAAGAGAGGAAAGATGGACCAGAACCCGGAAGTGAAAATAAAGCTCCTGAAATCCCGTTAAATAACCCACCGAACCGACTGAGTATAATACAAGTTTCTTTTGAAACTATAATTGCAGTCTTACAAACTCATAAAAATTAAATAATTAGTTGAATTATTTATATATAAATTAATGTAAACATCATGGAATTAATTCATAGAAAAAATGACAATCATTGATTACATCAATCATCATAGAAAAATGCGTAAACAATCTATATTAATAAAATCAGAGTTTTGTCTGTAAATTTGTCGGAATCGAAAAATTTTGCGATATCTTCACGTTTCACACCCCATGAAAGCCGAAAATGACTTCAGAAAATTTTGCCTGTGTGTGTGTGTGTGTGTGTGTGTGTCTGTGTGTATGTCATCGTGTCCGAATGTCGCTTTTTTTGTCCGGGCATCACTCGAGAACGGCTGGACGGAATTCAACGACGCTTGGCAGGAATTTAGGTCTTCACCCAACTTGAAATTATATCTATCAACTTTTCGGAAATTCCCCCCCGTTCCCCCCCTAGGGGGTAAAACACTAAAACACGTTTGTCCGGGCATCACTTGAGAACGGCTGGACGGAATTCAACGACGCTTGGCAGGAATTTAGGTCTTCACCCAACTTGAAATTATATCTATCAACTTTTCGGAAATTCCCCCCCGTTCCCCCCTAGGGGGTAAAAGACTAAAACACGTTTGTCCGGGCATCACTCGAGAACGGCTGGACGGAATTCAACGGCGCTTGGCAGAAACTTAGGTCTTCACCCAACTTAAAATTATATCTATAGAAATTTTCAAAATTCTGATTAGTGTTTAAATTGTGGGTAAAAAACGCCTGCACATGCGCCATAAATATTTTTTCACTAAAACGCTTTGAATGGAAAAATAAAATGCAAAAAAAAATTTTTAAGATAAAGACTTTTTTCATTCACGTGAATCGCACTACAAATTATGAAAAGATTTAAATGAAGTTTTGCCATCTGAGTTTAATACTTTAGTTAATTTTAAAACATCTAATTGTCGTATCGAAAAACTGTTTACACCCCAGGATTCAGAAAAATCACCTCTTTCATTTGGTACTGAATTTGTAATGATAGGTCCGATATTTCTAATTTATTTTTCCCTTTATCCGTTTTTCCGTTGCCACTTAAATTTCATACTTTAGTTATTTTATAAAAATCTAATTGTCGCATCGAAAAACCGTTTGAACCCCTGGATTCAGCAAAATCGCCCCTTTCATTCGGTATCAGATTTATAAATATAGGTCTGATATTTCTAATTTATTTTACCCTTTTTCCGTTTTCAACCCAGATTCGATATGGAACAGCTTTAGTATTGGATCCCTTTGGCAAAATTTGAAATTCGGCACCGAAGTAGCTCGGACGTTTCTCGCCAAGATCTTTAATTGCACAATTGAGATAGCCAATTCAGTTCATCGCAAAAATGGCTTAAAATATTTAAAGTCACCAAAGGGTTCCGATACTTAAGCTGTGCTTTTTGTATTTATTAGTGCTAGAGGCCTATTTCAGTCGGTACAGTTGTCGAATTTTTATAGGTCACTCTTAATTAGTGCTAGAGGCCTATTTCAGTCGGTTTATTGAATGGGGATTTATTGAATGAAGGCCCCCCGGCACAACTTTGACATGAGTCCCCCCCCAGGCCCAACTTTGACATGACTCCCCCCCAAGGTACCCCTATTTCAGTCGGTACAGCGTTGTCGAAATTTTATAATATAGTGCTAAGGGCCTATTTCAGTCGGTTTATTGAATGGGGATTTATTGAATGAAGTCCCGCCAAGGCACAACTTTGACATGAGTCCCCCCCCCAAGGTACCCCTATTTCAGTCGGTACAGCGTTGTCGAATTTTTATAATACACTCTTAATAGTGCTAAGGGCCTATTTCAGTCGATTTATTGAATGGGGATTTATTGAATGAAGTCCCCTCCAAGGCACAACTTTGACATGAGTCCCCCCAGGCCCAACTTTGACATGAGTCCCCCCCAAGGTACAACTTTGACATGTCCCCCCAAGGCCCAACTTTGACATGAGTCCCCCCCAGGCACAACTTTGACATGAGGCCCCCCCAAGGCACAACTTTGAGACGAGTCCCCCCCCAAGGCACAACTTTGACATGAGTCCCCCCAAGGCACAACTTTGACATGAGTCCCCCCCAAGGCACAACTTTGACATGAGTCCCCCCCAGGCCCAACTTTGACATGAGTCCCCCACAAGGTACAACTTTGACATGAGTTCCCCCCAAGGCACACCTTTGACATGAGTCCCCCCAAGGCACCCCCCCCCCCTCATTGGGAAAAATAGAAAAAACGTTGTTTTGCGGCTATAAGACAGTTTGGACTTCCAACGTTATTTGTTACAATATCTGCAGCTAAAACACATTGGTTTGATTTAATGAAAACTTTATCATGGAATTTAGATCGTCACGAATTAACTAAAGAAGAATTTGTCGATATTAACAAGTTTAGCAGTAGGCCTCTGGCACTAAATTAAAATCTGTCAATGTCAGATTTTCATGTTTTTAAATAATGAAATAATGTCGTGTCTGTATAATTTTTATTTTTTATTTATTTATTTTATTTTTATTTATAATACTG